>CM056051.1:115315605-116035605 GCA_029574335.1 Rana kukunoris | reverse complement strand
TTGGTTATGTCACATTTTCCATGCTGGAGGATGCCCAGCGAGCAATGAAAGAAATCAAGCAGTATGATGGGAAAAAAATTGAGGTCTTGGTGGCAAAGAAAAAGCTTACGGAAAAGGATAGGAAATCAAAAAGTAAAGGTATGCCTGGCTACTTGTAATTGAAAAACAAAAGGAATATGTACATATCTGTAAAGTGTCTTTTAGCTATTTTCTGTAGCAAGGAGACACAGCAGAGCTCATCTTAATGCAGCACGTTTAAAACGTAAAAAGTAAATTAAATTCTGCGCTCCTCTCTAAAAAAATATTGGCTGCTAATAATGTGAAAAAATGTAGCAAACTTAAAATAATCACTTAATCCAAAACACTATTAACCACTTTAGACCCGGGACCTTTAGGCAGCTAAAGGACCTGGCCAGTTTTTGCGATTCAGCACTGCGTTGCTTTAACTGACAACTGCGCAGTGGTGCGACGTGGCTCCCAAACAAAATTGGCGACCCCCCCCTTTTTTTTTTTCTTCCACAAATGGCTTTCTTTTGGTGGTATTTGATCACCTCTGCGGTTTTTATTTTTTGCGCTATAAACAAAAATAGCGAACATTTTTGAAAATATCCCCCAAAAATATGGAAAAAAAATAAGCATTTATCGGTTTGTTTGCGCAAAATTTATAGCGTTTACAAAATGGGGGATAGTTTTATTGCATTTTTCTTAAAAAAAAATTTTTTTTTATTACTAATGGCGGCGATCAGCAATTTAATTTTTAATTTTTTTGTGACTGTGACATTATGGCGGACACTTCGGACAATTTTGACACATTTTTTGGGACCATTGTCATTTTCACAGCAAATGTATGACCTCATTTGTGTTTCTAACTGTAGGAGGGGTGTGGCTATAGGTGTGATGTCATCGATTGTATCTCCCTATTAAAGGATCACAGATCGATGACGGCGCCACAGTGAAGAACAGGGAAGCTGTGTTTACACACAGCTCTCCCCGTTCTTCGGGAACGATCGCGGGACTCCATCGGCGATCGGGTCCCACTGACCCGGTCACAGAGCTTGAATTTTCTGTGTACATTTGCTGTCCCCCTGTGGTGGTGGCAGCTCTGGAAGTGGAGATAAGAGTTCGCAGAGGTGGGCTTGATGTAGTTTTTGGCGTACATAGTTGTTTCTGTATGACACAGCTCAAGATCCAAAAAGGCAAAATTGTCTGTCAGACATGCGTGAAAGTGAGGCCTAGTTGATTGGAGTTATTGTGAAACAAAGGATTACTAAAGAAATCTCAATCCGCTCCAAATGATGACTACGTCATCAATATATTCATAAAGGACAATACTCTTGGCAAAGGGGTTGTCTTTCCAGATGCAGTTGTTCTCCCAGGAACCCATAGCCAGATTGGCTTAGCTAGGGGAAAAACTGGCCCCCCCATAGCTGTACCCTGGATCTGAAGATAGAACTTGGCGTCAAACTGAAAATTATTGAGTGAGAAAATTGTGTTGCATCTCTAATGAATAGAGCCTGTTTTGTATTGAGAGAGTCTTGGTATAGAAAGTGCTCTACTGCTCGAAGTTCAACTTCATGGGGGATTGAGGTATAAATAAAAGCGACGTTGAGAGATAAACAAAGGTAGGTACTCTCCCAGGGGTAGCTATGTATTACGTGACAAAAAGATGCCCATGTATTTGTTGCTTTGTGTTTCAGAGACTGCCAACACCCCCGTGGAAAAGAAGCCTAAAGATGGCAAAGGACAGCACAAAAAAGCAAGACTTATTATCCGAAACTTGAGTTTTAAGGTTCAGTATTAAAGCTTTGTGTTTCTAATAGAGATCTTGGAATACTATCAGTGTAAATAGACTTGAGCAATGCTTGTAGTAATTGTGTAATGTGATTGTAATTAATGAGTAAATAAATGATTCTTGTACAGCAGATGGTACAAACTGCTTCAAGAAAGCATGTGTTTTTTTTTTTTTTAGTTGAAGGGCCCCTTTCACATGGGCAGCTAGAATTCAGCTTTTAGCTGCGGATGGATCAAGTTATCTACCACAGCTAAACTCAGACAATGCTTTCCTATGGCGGTTAGATAAATAAAATTTGACTGCGTCCAGGACCAATTTTATTGCAGCTATCTGCACATATCTGCAGGTAATCGGTGTACTATTTTTCATTTGGATAGCAGCAGCAAGAAAGAAAAATAGGAAGCACATCAGAAATAGCCAGTCTGACAGCTACAGCGGGAGGGGCGGACCACTCCAACATCTGTAAGGAGAGGAGGGCGGCGGGCAGTCACGTGAGCGTTCGGGTGGTGCTCTGGAATGAAGTAGAAATCTGCATATTTTTTAAAAAGCACATACAGTGGTGCACATAACAGAGGGAATTGTATAAATAGAATACAGTTCATAAAGCAGCAGGAAGGGAAAGGGGCGTGGAGCAGAGTGGCACCGACACGGGCTGACGGGGGAGGGGGGGGGGGTGGAGGCGAGGAGAGGGACAGCACAGCAGAGATAGCGGATGACGGATGCATATAAACTGACCACATTACCGGGCTCAACAGCCATGATAAATGTGGTCAGTTTACTGGGGGGGAGGGAATAACCAGGCAGGATCAGACAGGTAATTTAGATTATACAAGAAGCCACATTACACAGCACAAGTGCTTTTATGCATGCTTTAGGGAATAGGATACATTTATTTTTTAAGTGCATATTTTGCTTCTTTTATAGCACTTTATATGCAGCAAAGTTTGTTAAAATGCAGATTTTTACAAATGCATAGTGTGAATTCACCCTAACAATGTTGTCCTCTGTAACATTCTTTCTTGTCTAATGGAAGTTTAGTTATGAGTGCATGACACATTTAGGGGTATAGGCTCATGGCCATGCTTGCTAACCTTCCCTTTTCCTCAATAGTGTTCTGAAGATGATCTCAAGAAACATTTTTCTGCATTTGGAACTGTGCTGGAGGTGAACATCCCAAAAAAGCCAGGTTTGTTCCCTCTCCTCTTACGCTTGCAATTCGAAACCAGATTTCTGATGGTCGAAGGAGAATTTTTTCTATATCTGACTATCCACACCTGTATTTAAAGTGAACCTGTATCCACACTATGGACCTTTAAATGATTTACATATTCCTAACAAGTGGTAAAACAGCTTTTACAAACCATCACTCACCTCCTCTAGCTGCTTGTTCTGAGAAGGATTTTATTTTCAAATATAGCAACCAAGACTCTAGTTCAGGTTACCTGTTGGCAGACTGCCATGAACTGCTCTCCATAGAAAGTTTTGTGTATGCAGCAGCTGCATGGACACAGCTGTTCATCCCAGTTTGGCATTCATGCGGTTCAGCAGCCCTGAACAGACCGCAAATCTTCTTTGCTGCTGACTCGCATTTGCATTGCTGGAAGACTGGTCAAAGCAGTGGAGACTACAGTTCAATGTAAAATAATGCATTCAGGGAAAAAATAATCCCCTGAGAGTGTACAACATTGGGGGTACAGTGTTGGTCAGCACTACGGAAGAAAAAGATTTGGGGTATTTATTTCAGATGATTGTAAAATGAGCAAACTGTTACCAGGCAGTGGGAACTTGAATAGAATTCTAGTATTCATCACCAGCAGGAGGAAGGAGGTTCTGATTCCCCTCTATAGATCTTTAGTGAGAGTTTAGTGTCCAGATCTGGAGACCTCACTTAGGTCCCTTTCATGCGGGGGCGGTGTCGGCGGTAAATCGCCGCTATTTTTAGCATCACTTTACTGTCAATTTTGCGGCGCTATTCGGCCGCTAGCGGGGGGGGGGGGGGGGGGGGGGGGGGGGGGGGGGCTAGTGGCCAAGGGAAGGTTAAAAACCACCGCAAAGCTCCTCTGCAGAGGCGGTATAGCTGCGGTGCCACGTTGATTTAAATGGGCAGGAGCGGTATGCTTCACCGCTCCAAAGATGCTGCTAGCAGGACTTTTTTTTTAACCGTCCTGCTAGCGCACTGCTCCAGTATTAAAGACTTTGGGGCTCGCTTTACAGGTGCTATTTTTAGCGTTATAGCGTCTGCAAAACGACCCAGTGTGAAAGGGGCCTTGCAGAGACATTGATAAAATAGATCAAGCCCAGAGATGGGTAACAAAATGGTAAAAGGTTTGGGGGGATAAAAGCTGTTCAATATTAGGAACTTAATACAAAGTCTGGATGAAAGAGGAGACATGATTTATACCTTTAACCACTTGCATACTGGGCACTTACACCCCCCTCCTGCCCAGGTAAAATTTCAGCTTGCGTCACTGCGTCGCTTTAACTGACAATTGCGCGGTCCTGCGACATGGCTCCCAAACAAAATTTACGTCCTTTTTTCCCCACAAGTAGAGCTTTCTTTTGGTGGTATTTGATCGTCTGTGCGATTTTTATTTTTTGCGCTATAAACAAAAAAGAGCGACAATTTTGAAGAAAAATACAATATTTTTTACTTGTTGCTATAATAAATATCCCAATTAAAAAAAAAAAACACATTTTTTTTTCTCAGTTTAGGGCGATACGTATTCTACATATTTTTGGTAAAAAAAAAAAAAATCGCAATAAGCGACTGGTTTGCGCAAAAGTTATAGCGCTTACAAAATAGGGGAGAGAATTATTATTTTTTATTTTTTTTTACTAGAAATGGCGGCGATCTGCGATTTTTATTGGTACTGCGACGTTATGGCGGACACTTTTGACACATTTTTGGCGCCATTCACATTTATACTGCGATCAGTGCTATAAATATGCACTAATTACAGTATAAATGTGACTGGCATTGAAGGGGTTAACACTAGGGGGTGAGGAAGGGGTTAAATGTGTATGCTAGGTGTGTTCTAACTGTGGGGGAGGGGGGGGTGACTGGGGGGGTGACCGATCTGTGTCCCTATGTAAGAAGGAACACAGATCGGGCTCCTCCTCTCCAGAGACAGGACGCTGTCTCTGTGTAACACGGCAATGAGAGATGATCTATGAGAGATCATCTCTCATTGGCCCACAGATCGCATCGCAAACGGCCACTCTGATTGGCCGTTCGCCGCGATCTGTGATTGGCCGTGTCCAAGGGACACGGACAACACAGGGCTTCCCCGCAGCGCGCTCTACAGCGCGCGCTGGGAACGCCAGAATGACATGCCGTCAAATGACGGCATGTTGGATATTCAGGCCCGCGCTGTTGCCGTCATCCGACGGTAGCGCGGGCCTGAAGTGGTTAAATACATCAAGGGGTGAATATAAGGTTCAGGAGGGCAGTTTTTTCAATATGAAACCAAAATCAAGAACATGGGGACATGACCTCAAACTACCTGGAGGAAGGTTACATTTTTTTAATTTTTTTTTTATTTAGAAAGCGTTATTTTACTGAAAGGGTAATTGATGCTTGGAATAAACTTCCAGCAGAGGTAGTGAGACAGTCAACAGTAAATGGTTTCAAACCTGCATGGGACAAATCTAGATCTATAGTCCAACATAAACGTAAAAAAAAAAATATGCAAATTCGATGGACTACTTAGTCTTTTTCTATGTCTGAGGCCGCGTACACGCGATCGGTCCAACCCGATGAGAATGGTCCGACGGACCGTTTTCATCGGGTCACCGCTGAAGTGGTCTGATGTGCCTACACACCATCAGTGTGAACGAAGTTTAATGCTTCCAAGCATGCGTCGACTTGATTCTGAGCATGCGCGGGTTTTGAACCGATTGGTTTTGCGTACTAACGATCGGTTTAGACCAGGGATCCTCAAACTACGGCCCTCCAGCTGTTGCAGAACTACACATCCCATGAGGCATTGCAAAACTCTGACATTCACAAACATGACTAGGCATGATGGGAATTGTAGTTCCTGAACAACTGGAGGGCCGTAGTTTGAAGACCCATGGTTTAGACCGATGGTCAGGCGTCCATCAGTCCGATTTTAAAGCAAGTTTTAAAACTTTGGTCCGAAGGACGACAGATTGATGGCCCGTACACACAGTCGGTTTGGAACGATGAAACGACTTCAGTCCATTTTCATCGGGTTGGACCGATCGTGTGTACGCGGCCTGAGGCCTCATTCACCTGGGTGGTTATACCCAAATGAGAAATTGGTTTTAATTAAAAAAATACAATTTCACACTTGCTGTCAGTGTCAGGCTCTGCAGTGTTTTGCATGGGATTTCAGTGCAAATGTCTGGTGGCTTTGGGAGATTAAAGGTAGACAGCAATGTCAAAAGGTAAAAAAATAGCTGCATCTCTATGTAGTGCCATTCAGATGGCATTTATAGTATCTCTGAAAAAGTTATTCTACCAATATGTGGAGATCTGCCTTGACAGGTTTTTCAGCACTTGTGCATCGTTTAGATCGGGGGTCTCCAAACTTTACAAACCAAGGGCCAGTTTATTGTCCTTCAGACTTTAGGAGGGCCGGATTGTGGCCTGCGGGGGTAAAAAATGTCCTGAGCCCATCATCGGTGAGATTAATTATGGTCTCATGGTTGGTGGTCAGTAGGAGGAATAGTAAAGGCTAGCAAAGGGCTACATCTGGCACTTGGCCGCAGTTTGGAGACCCCTGGTTTAGACCAATAAAGTGAACATGGGGTTAAAAAGAAGCAGATTCAAATCTTTTTATGCAAGCTACTGATGTGAATACTGTGTATTGTCTGCATTATGCATCTGAATGGTCTCCAGTAGTCATTCTTTTTGATGACCTGTATAACGAAACTTTCTTTTTCAGATGGGAAAATGCGAGGCTTTGCATTTGTGCAGTTGAAGAACATGCTGGAAGCCAGCAAAGCAATAAAAGGCACAAACATGAAGAGTATAAAAGGTAGGGGGAATAAATAAATAGAATATCTTAAACGTTAATTGTAAGAAGAATAATTGGAAAATCCCCCAAGAGCTGTGACCGTTCTAAATACACACATTTTTAGAAGCACTTTTAAACTCTACCCATGGCTATGGTAAACCTTAAATTCTTTCATGGATCAGACACCTCAGATCTCCGTAGCATTAGCCCCCCCCCCCCAGGTATGCTTCCCCTTTTTTGTGGAAAAAAAAGTACAAGCATCTTCAGTCACAGGGTCTGCTTTCCACCCTGTAGAAAGTTCCTATTGGCTTATCACACCGTAACAGCAGACATTAAGAGTGAGTAACTTGGGAAGAAAAAGGCTTCTCATGATCATACCAAGATAATTAAATGGATGTGTGCAAAACGCATTCTTTTAAACTTTAAAGAATTCTATATAATAGAATTATTTTAAATTTTTACTACTTGAATAATAAAAAAATAATGTACCCTCTTCTTTTACAAGGGTGTTTATTGATTAGTATACACCCTTAGACAAGTTGATGTCCTGATTGTGTTACAAAAAGTAGGTTTTATGGAATATGGTGTTATTAGAAATGGACAGAAGATTAAATTATTCCCATATTTTACTGTATGTTAATTTTTTTTTATATATAGTGAGTGTTATGCACCAAAAAATACTATATCACACTTTTTTTTTCTTCCTGAAAATGGAGGGTATAACACACGGGGCTGTGGAAAATTGGGGTGCGTGTTATACGCCGATAAATACGGTATATATTATATTCACTCCTTTCTAGAAATGTATGTGTTTAAAAATGTATTGATTATATTGTAGACTCTTGGCCTGCTTTTTTCTGAGCACTTCTGTTTTGCAGACCGTACGGTTGCTGTTGATTGGGCTGTAGCAAAGGATAAATATACAGCTACCCAGGGAGCAACTGCCAGTCGTAAGTTTTTAACATTTACTTAAAATGAAGGTGTGTGGTTTCTCTTTAAAGTAAAAAAAAACACAAACTTTTAACCTTTTTAGAATCATTTTTACATTTGTTAAGTATAACTAAAGGCATAGCTTTAGTTTTGGATAGAGGGGAGGTGGATTAGAACAGTGGTTTTCAACTCCAGTCCTCAAGGCACACCAACAGGTCAAGTTTTCAGGATTTCCCTCAGATGAAATGGCTGTGGTGATTATTAAGGCAGTGAAACTCATCAAATTACCTGTGCAAAATAATGGAAAGCCTGAAAACATGACCTGTTGGTGTGCCTTGAGGACTGGAGTTGAAAAACATTGGATTAGAACATCTGTTTTATTTTTTTATAAAATATGTATGTGAGATTCACCCTCTTTATCCCGTTGTGTAATTTTTTCATTTTTGACTAGAATGATACATTTTTGGGTTGTCCCCCACAAAGGGTAAAATCTTCCAGTGGGGGCATACTTGTTCTGGTGACCAGGGAGTGCCCAAGAGATTTTCTTAATTTCCTCTCGCTTCCTTTTTTGGTTGTGGGACAGGAAGTGAAGGTAAATCGCCCCAATGCGACAAAAAATTAGAAATTCAACCTTACAGGGCTTATAACCATCCCTTACTCAACTCAAAATTGGGGGATGAGAAAAATGTTTTATGTTTATGCATTTTTGAAAGTAGCTGTAAAGCCGCTTTTTTTTTTTTTTTTTTTTTTTTAATGGTAAAAAAACAAACATGTGTTGCATGTGTAGCCTCACTCCCCTTATACTTGCCTGATCCAGGGATTGTGCATGAAACCAGTGGCTCTGTCCTACCTCTGCACAGATGGGGGGGGGGCGAAGCTGAGCTGCACTTGGTGTGTCCATGGACATACACCCCGCAGCTTGGGAGTGAGTCTGCATTTGTGCCCCCATAGCACAGTGCTTACTATGGGGGAACATACAGAAGCGGAGGAGTGGAAAGCGTTGGTGGGGTACCCCTGAAGAGGGCAATACCATTGCACAGAGCAAGCAAGTATAAACCTCCTATTTTAATTTTAAAAAGTCGGAATTTACAACCACTGAAGATTTGACATATTAAACAAATCTTGTACAGGCAAGAAGCAGATGCTTGAAGAGTCTCAGAACTTTAAAGCGATGAATGAACAGAAAGTAATGGGCAATGGTCACGATGAGTCTAACAAGTTTTAACTCTTCTGCCTTCACTCCAGAACCTAAAATCTACAGATTGGGAAAAAAAAAATGTTGGGAAAAGTTTAACTGTTCCACTGGCCATTTCTTGAATCTTCTTTCATTTGAAAATCAAAGTTACCAGCAGAACCAAGCCCTGTAATTAAGAATGTCAACAACTATACTGATTGGTTCTCTGTAGGTTTCTTCAAAATGTAAAAATGTTTCTTTCAGAAACCAAGAAAAATACAGAGGCGTGTAAACCAGAGAGTGAGAGTGATGAGGATGAAGGAGAAGCTGCTTCCTCAGAGGAAGAAGAAGAAAAAGAGGAAGAAAAAACATCACTGAAGAATGAAGGCAGTTCTGCAGAGGAGGATGGAGATGTGTCAAATGATGAAGATATTGAACCAGAAGAGAAATGTCACAAAGCAAAAAGGAAAGAAAACAAACCGTGAGTACAAAGCTGTGTGTGTGTGTGTGTTTTTTTTTTTTTTTTACAGGGTAAGTTAAGTAAGCTTAACTTTATTGCTCCATCAAAAAATAATACAGCGACTACAGGCATCCCTATCCTTTTTTAAATTACTGACCTTTACTACACATTGGAGATTATTGTACAGGATTTATATAGAGCTGACAGTTTGTGCAGCACTTTACAACAGTAGGACAGACAGTACACTACAATTCATTATAGGAAGAATCGAGGGCCCCTGCTTGTTGGTGCTCACAAGCTAGGAAATTTAAAATATAGGTGTTAAGGTCTTAAATGGCTTCCATATATTCAACACGTGAGATATGCATCATATGTCCATTTCCATATACATAATAGTATGTACATAATGAGAGAGTGAGAGATGATACTGCTCTAAAAACTGCTGGAAAACGTTGCTTCCGTTCCACCAAACCTAAAAGGTGCTGGCGATGCACAGGTGCATTAGATGGAAGATCCTGGACTGCCACACTTCTTAAAACAATGTCTTTATTGTACAAATGAAATCCAAAAAACAACCAAACCGATGCAATCAAAATGAAGCGAACATGAAAAAGGTGGCTGACATGTTTCACATTGCGGAGGACAGAGTGACTAGGAAAATGCACTGGTCCATTTTCCTTATTTGCAAAAAAACAGGATCTGTGTGATCTCCACACATTTAGAACAGAAATCTGCCTTTTTTTTTTTTACACGGGCAGATCCCCGTTCTGTCACTGCAGGGAATGACCGCTGGTTGGCTTCCCCCGCTAACCAATGGAAGCACGCCCGCAAAAGCGAGTTCCCGAGCCGATGTACAGCTACGGCGATTCGTGGGATCGTGCCAGCTGTATGATGGCAGGTGGTTAATGACTTAAAGTAAATAAAAAAAAGACCTGGTATACTCGCCTGCTCTGTGCGGCGGTATTGCACAGAGTGGCCCCAATCCCCCTTTTCCATGCCCAATGGCAAGCCATTTGCCATGGGGACACGTTGTGCATGCTAGCTCCTGACCTCGCTTATGACCTGTGTCTTTGGAGCTGCACGCTATAGACTTACACAGCAAGACTTGGGCCCCACTTTCTCTTCATTTGATTGATGGCAGCAAGAGCCAATGACTCCTGCTGCTCAAATGCTGTGTGAAGAGAAAGTAAGGGGAGAATAGATGCAGCCGTACACAGCGCTGATCTCTTCTCCCCTCCTCTCTTCCTCTTCATACAGTGAAAGGGGGCACAGGGAAACTAAAATTTTTTTTTTACCTTAATGCAAACAATGCATTAACTTAAACTTTTTAGTAACACTTTAAGTTGGCCATAAAGGGTATCAAATTCGCCATATGTTAATAGTTAACACAATACTCATTCAACAGTCCAGTGAGCTAGATGCCGGTAATACACTATTGTAACCTAACATCTAGTTAGTTGGTGATTGTAAAGCTTAATTTTATTTCACAAAACCAATAAACCTGTCATACTTATCTGGTCTGTGCAATTGGTTTTACCCAGAGCAACCCTAATCCTCCTCTGTTGCTCTTGGTACTCCCAAAGTGGTCTCTGTGTAGCAACGTAGGATATAAAAATGTGCATGTTTTGAAGTCTTTTGTGGTGTACTTAATTATAATTAAATTTAACTATTAGCCTGGAAAAAACAAGCAAGAGGAATGATGACAGTGAGGAGGAGGAGAGTAGTGACGACGATGATGATGATGAAGACGATGATGATGATGAAGCGAAAGATAGCAAATCTGACTCTGAGCAGGAGAGTGACAATGAAGATGATCTGTCAGGGGACTCAGATTCTGAGAGTAAGAAAAAAGGTACAGTTTAAAGTCATGCTCTTATACTTGATCTGTAAGCCCACATCACTAAATGGCACCAAATCTAACCTCCTTTTTCTTTACAGATAAGAATAAAAAGAAAAAGCAATTGCCTTCTGATGTTGGTGAAGGAAAAACATTGTTTATCAGGTGAGGTTCTTGCTTGGTATGAACAGATCGCTGTCGCCATCCCTGACAGCACAGAGATCTGTTTGTCTACATTGACCGATCTATGTTCTGTCTTTGAGGAGCGATCGCGTGTGCCCCAGCAGTCATCGGGAATGCCAGGCACGCTCATCGGCTCCGGCATTGCGCCCTCTATGTGGTCAAAAGGCGAACCGACTTGCAGCTATGACACTTCGCCCAGGGGAGCCAGCCTGCCGCAGTTTAACTGTGGTGGTTGGTTGGGAAGGCGTTATTACACTTTATAT
Source organism: Rana kukunoris (assembly GCA_029574335.1). NCBI lineage: Eukaryota > Metazoa > Chordata > Amphibia > Anura > Ranidae > Rana > Rana kukunoris. The sequence goes on along the minus strand of CM056051.1, from coordinate 116,023,984 downwards.
TTTTTAAGGCCTAAAGAGATTTTCTTTGATTGTCTTACAAAATTAAATTTTTTATGCAATCATTAGACAAAAACGTAACACAAATGTACTTTTTTTTAAATTTATTTTTTAGTTTTATAGCCCCTTCACGCCGAGCGTGCGCAGATATGCGTCCTTGGCTTTCAGGGGTTATACCGGGATGATGCCTGCAGCTGCAGGCATCATCCCAGTATCGTTGTTTCTAGCGGGCGATTGGCTATCCAGACATGACAACCGATGCGGCCAAAAGCATGTTATGCCGGAGGAGCGGGAGGGGACACCCCCTGAAGGCTCTCGCCGCTCTGACCGGGCCTCCCGTCCCCCCGGGAGACCTGATCCTTGTTCCGGCGCCTCCTGTGTCTGGGCGCAGACTGAATGAAAGCCATACGCAGCTTTGATTCAGTCTGCAATGTGTAAACGTGGAAGCGACGTCATGACGTTGGAAGCGACGTCATTGGTTTCTCCGCTGCCAATGGCGCCGGATTTAAAAAAGTAAACAGTATTCAGAATCGTCGTTTTCGGCGATCTGAATACTTTGAAGTGTAAAGGAGGGATCCCTCCATAAAGAGTACCTGTCACCACCTGTTTACATTCCTTGTGACAGCAATAAAAGTAATAAAAAAATAAAATAATTTAAAGCATCCCCCCCCTCCCCGCGAGCTTACTCAACAGAGAAAACGCATACGGAACTTGCGCCCGCATATGAAAACGGTGTTCAAATCACACATGTGAGGTGTCGCCGCGATCGCGAGAGCAATAATTCTAGCTCTAGACCTCCTCTGTACTGCTAACCTGGTAACCGTAAAAAAAAGTTTAAAGCGACACCTATGGAGATTTATAGGTACCGTAGTTTGACGCCATTCCACGAGCACGTGCAATTATAAAGCATGACATGCTTGGTATCTATTTACTCGGCGCAACTTCATCTTTCACATTATGCAAAAAAATTGGGCTAACTTTACTTTTTCTTTTTTTTTTTTTTAATTCATGAAAGTAAAATTTTCCCAAAAAGTTGCGTTTACAACACCGCCGCACAAATACTGTGTGACTTAAAATATTGCAACAATCGCCATCTTTATCTCTAGATCCTCTGCTAAAAAAATATATATGTTTGGGGGTTCTAGGTAATTCTCTAGCAAAAAACTGATTTTAACTTGTAAACACCAAATGTCATAAATAGGCATAGGCATGAAAGGGATAGTAGGCAAGGTTGAAAAGACACATCTCCATCAAGTCCAACCTATGTGTGTCATTTATGTGTCAGTATTACATTGTATATCCCTGTATGTTGTGGTCGTTCAGGTGCTTATCTAATCAGTTTTTTTAAATGTATCGATGCTCCCCTCTGAAATCACATCCTAACCGCTCTTGCACTAAAGCACCCTCTGCGCAAAAAAATAAAAAAAATTTGGTTAATGAGGGAAAAACAAATGGCAGACGCATAGGAGGAGGAGTTAATGCTGATTGGGGTAAGCTAAAGGTTGCTAAGGGGGTTAAATAAAAATGGTAACAAATTTTTATTAAATAAAAAATCTGCGTACCAACTTAATTTTAAAGCCTCAATCACACATGTGTACCTATCCATACACCTGTGCAAAGTGCCGCCTTTGCTGGCACGGGATGACCATCAAATTGGGACTAGTGGCTCTTTACCTACCTGCCGTGCACCTCGTCACACAGGTGTATGCATAGGTACATTCTTGTGAAAGAAGCCTGAGAGGTGGAAATTGCTTACGAGTGGAGTGGGACAGGGACGCAGCAGCGTGGCAGTACAAGTAGACCCACAAAGAGGACTTTGTATATAATTGCTACCCTAGAGATGTTTGGTTGCAACTGTCGGGAATCCCTGCTTGGTTTTACTGGAACCTCTAAATTTACTCAACAGACCTTCACAGAAATATATTTAAAGGAGGGATTTTTTTTTCTTGGAATGAGCGAGTGTTCTTTATATGCTCACTGTAGTTATGAATTCATAATGCAACTGACCAAAAAATTGACATATTGGCCTTATTGGGAAGAGGTAGCAGAGAAGGTAATTTATTAATTGTTTAAGAACGTGTGTTATTTTTTTTGAGCACTGCAATCTGTTTGCTTTCCTTTCAAGTGTCTTATGATGTCTCAAAATATATGACCTCTTTTGACCTTTAGGAACCTGTCTTTTAACTCTGAGGAGGAAGACCTGGAGGAATTGCTGCTCAGATTTGGAAATATAAAATATATCCGCATAGTGGTTCATCCTGACACAGAGCACTCCAAAGGTTTGCACACTGTAACTTAAATGTATTCACGCTAAGCTAGTCATGTACCATAGGGTATTTCTGTACAGTAATTCAGGGACAATGTTAACGTGGTACTAAATGATATGCTTATTCTCTAATCTATACACATTCACTACTTAATAGCCTTTTGATACATTTTTCATTAGATCGTTTCTCACTGTTTTTCTGACTCCTTGTAACATCCCCTGTAAGCTGCTGAACTTCTCCCTTTCCTCCTAACTTCTGTTTGTTTGGAATCGGCAGCGCAAATTAGTTGTGGTCCTGTGCACTGCTCTATTCACAATACAAATCCTATAGTCCCGGGAGTGAGCAAGAGAGGGTGGTGACATCCTACATACAGTGATACAGTGGGATCATGAAAGAATGTAGCCGCCCTCTAGAATAGAAGGTACGCGGAGCTCCACCCAAAAGGGGAAGTTCCGCTTTAAGGACTCGCTCCTCTTGAACAATTGGCAGTTTTGTGGGGACTGGGGGGGGGGGGGGGCAAGTACCTGCTTCCCTCTCTCATTCCAGCGGAAGTTCTCCCTGCAGTCTTCTGGGACACTGACAGGTCCCAGAGAACTGTGTCCACCACACAAGTTGCGCAGCATGACTCGTGCAAGATGTCACAGCTGGGTGAAGATGCCAGGGACTGAATACAGCGGGCGGGTGAGACTGACTGGGGTGATCACACACCGTTGTATCGTGGAGGGGGGGGATTTAATATAACTTTAAAGCATTCGTAAAATTAAAGCATCCCCATGCAGGTGTAGGTCATATTATACCAAACTAGTACATTATGACAGACTTGCCTACAAACAGAACCTTTTTAGTGTTGTGCTGTCACATTTCACCTGTGCGTCCATCTTTACCCGGTCTTCCTTCTGTGTTCAGAATCTTCAGCCACTCGAATGACCGGGCAGCAGGACATCATACCATGGGAGTTACATTGCTACATTTGCAGAGCATGTGGTAAATGCGGTCTGAGCTGCGCATGTGTGGCTTGGATCACATTACTGGCTGACTGGCAGCGGGGAGGTTTATGACAGAAGGGGCGTCTAGGGTCTCGTCTCTTATAAAAGCCCTACCTGTCAGTGGATTTTGCATTTTATTAAGTTTACTACTTCTTTAACTAGTTCATTTGGGCCAAGCTAGCCCCAAATATTTCCTACACAAACATGTGCACCCTAGCTGCACACGATTATATATACTGTAGTATGTGAACATTACATTCCACACCTAAAACAAAATTGAGTCGTTCATAGGCAGCTTTGTATTGAATACAAAGCTTCCTATATTTGGCTGAGACAGATTGTAATATCTACTTTCCACAATCGGAAAACTTGGTATTCAGTGAATACAAGGTTGGCTCTGAATGGCTGAGCACCGCTCACCCTGGCTCGAGTTTTGTTCCAGGTGTGTAATAGGATGTTTGTGTCTCATAGCCGGAATTAAAGGCTGTATGCCGTATCTAACCCAAGGTCCAAACTAGTTAAAGTGACTGGAAATCGGCTTGCACATGGGCAGGTTTCAGATCAGTAGATGTGAACCTGTCGGTCCAAGGTACTGTGGCATGCTTGCATCTCAGTGGATTCAGGTTAGTGGATCAGTTACAGCAGTTTTCATTTTTTACAAAAAAACTCGGTGTTTATTCTGAAGAATAAAAATATACAGAAGAATGACAATGACAAAATAGGTACAAGAGCAAGGGTAAAAACAGAGAAATGCAAAGACTGGCATGTATCTAGGTCACGTACAGCATATGAATTGATTCATTACAAACAGATTTAAAGTTAACTTTAAACAACAGTTGGTTCCTCGCCACAGGTAGCCGCGGTGCGCAACCAAGAGTCCCAAATCTTGTTAAACTTATTTGGACAACCCCTATGTTTATAAAGCTCCCTCTTATAAGGCAGGACCATGTTGACCGCCGAAATCCACTCCTGGGGCGTTGGCGGTGAAACACGCAACCATTTTCTTGCGATTAATAACCTGGCAATAAAGAGTGACTCTTGCAGGAATAGTTTATGGTATTTATCAGCGTCAGGGTCTGGAAAAACACCCAGTAAGCACTGTTTAGGGCAGAGTGTCAACGGAGACGCCATCTCATCGTGTATAAAGCGTACTATATGAGACCAACAGTCCTGTATCACAGGGCATGACCAGATGAGATGAAAAAAGGTGCTGGCCGGGCTATCACATCTGGGGCACAGAGGGTTGTGATCAGGCCTGTACTTAGCTAGGCGGATGGGAGTCAGGTAAGACCTATGCAGGATATACATTTGGACCAGGCGGTCGGAAAGCCTATCAGAGACCTTCCTACACGTATCCATAGCATCCTCCCACTCCTCATCCACCCACTCCCCCACGTCCCCAGCCCATCGATCCCTCAAAGTATCGGCAAGAGCCACCGCCCCAGGGCGAAGCAGGGACTCAAAAAATATTGAGATAAGTTTGAGTGGATCTTGTCCTAATAATCTATCAAGGATAGTCATTCGGTCCAAATTAGGAGGGTCACTACAGAACTGGGATTGGAGGGCGTGGCGAAGCTGTAGGAAGCGAAAATGCATGGAGTGTGGCAGGCCGAACCCTTCTCGAAGCTGCTGGAAAGATTTCAGCGTAGAGCCGGTATAAACATCTGACAAAAAGACCACCCCGTGGTTAAGCCATAACACATGATCTGGAATAGTAAGCAACTCTGGCAAGCAAGGGTTGTCCCACAGTGGAGTATGAGAATGAGTGGGGGGGAGTTTAAGTCTGTGTCTCACTACAGCCCATATCTTACAGTAAGTGTGTAACAGCGTCCCCCGTTTACCCGACGCCCATGGCTCTGTAGGGTCTCTAAAAATGATCTGGAAGGGATGGGTGTACCTGCGCGTTTCGGGAGGGCAGACCAGTGCTAGGTAGCGATCCTTGTCCTGTTTGTCTATATAATAGAAATGGGACAGCTGTGCGGCCAAATAATAAAAATTAAAGTCGGGCAGCGCTGCGCCTCCCAGGTCAGTAGGGCTTTTCAGTGCCTGCCATGACAGCTTATGTCGGGAACGTCCCCACACAAAGGAATTTAGGATAGATTCTATGACCTTAAAAATTCTAAGCGGCAGGTACACCGGTGCATGCCAGAATACATACAAGAACTGGGGGAGCAGGACCATCTTAACTAAGTTCACCCGGCCCATAACTCCAAGGGGAAGTTTAGCCCACGTTTGAGTCTTGGATTTCAGGGTTGCGATCAAAGGCTCTATGTTGAGTGTAATAAAGTCCCTCGGGTATCGACTAATGATAACACCTAAATACTTCATGGAACTTACCTTAAGTAAAGGGGAGGAGGATTGGGGCTCTGTGGGGACGCTTACATCGATGGGAAGGATTTGGGACTTATCCCAATTAATCTTTAGGCCCGAGTAGCTGCCAAAGTGCTGTATAATTTCCAGGGCCGTCTGCAGAGACGGGCCACGCGTCAGCCAGGTACAACATGTCGTCGGCGTACAAACTGATCAGTTCCCTCACCCCCCCACAACTCAGGCCCTGAATACCCGGATGTGCACGCAAGGCGGAGGCAAGGGGCTCCACCGCCAGTGCATACAACGGGGAAAGAGGGCAACCCTGACGCGTACCCCTGGACAATGGGAAAGAGGTAGATACCCGCCCATTAACCAAAACCCTGGCGCTGGGCCCGCTGTACAGGAGTCGGACCCATTTGACAAATCTGGGACCAAATCCGAACCTGGCCAGACACACCCAGAGGTACTCCCACTCGACGGAGTCGAATGCCTTTGCGGCGTCAAGAGACACCACAACCCGGGAGCCCATCTGGTCGTGTGTGGCCTGCAAGTTCATGTGAAGCCTACGCAGGTTAAATGCTGTGTTCTTAGCAGGCATAAATCCAGTTTGATCCGGATGGATCAGTGAAAGGATCACCTTATTTAAGCGCAGCGCCAGGACCTTGGCCAAAATTTTCACATCCAGTTGAAGAAGAGATATGGGGCGATAGGACTCAGGGAGCTCCAGATTTTTGCCAGGTTTGGGTATCAGCACAATAAAGGCTTCAGACATAGAGGGGGGCAGGGAGCCAGATTCAAATATACAGGAAAATAATTCATGCAGTTTAGGAACAAGAACATCCGCGTACATCGTATAAAATTCAAGGGGGAGACCGTCTGAGCCAGGCGCCTTAGACGGGTTAAGGTGGGACATGGCCTCAACTATGTCTTCTTTTGATATAGGGGCTTCTAGCATCTGCCTATGGGAATGGGTAAGTACCGGTAGGTCAACAGTATCAAAGAGAGCCTCCAACTCCTCCCGTGTGCAAGTAGTTTCAGAAGAGTATAAGGATGCAAAGAAGGCACGGAACTCCCCAGCCACAAGATCAGGATCAGTAAGCAGTTCACCATCGGCAGCTCGAAGGGAGACCACCGTGGGAGGCTTGTTGTCCAGATGAGCAAGATAGGCCAGGAGACGTCCCGCCCGTTCTCCACACTCATACACTCTCTGCTTACTATAAAATATTTTCCTCTCTGCCTGCTCAAAATGAAGACCGTTCACCAACCTGGCTTGTAGTTTTAGGCGGTCGGCCGTGGCCGCAGACGGATCAGCAGTAAACTCCCGCTCTATATCCATCAAGGATTGCTCAGCCTGTCTTCTTGTACCTGGCAACACGGTGAGATAAATACATGCGGGCATGGGACTTAAGAGTCCCAGACCACATCTGGTGATGCCGTAGTCCTATTGGTCTGGAAGAAAAAATCCCCCACTCTGCTCCAGCCTCCTCCAAATCGGGGATGACTGACAACCAGAAGGGATTAAGTTTCCAGGAGTAGGTCGTGGGGGTAGAATTGAGCCGAAATTCGGCCCAGTAAGGCGCATGGTCAGATAGGACCCGAGGGCTGAATCCCACGTCCCCCAAAAGCGGCAACAGGGACCTGGACACCAATATCAGGTCTATGCGGGACATGGAATTGTGAGTGGCGGAAAAACAGGAATGCGTCCGATCTGAGGGGTGGCGGTGTCTCCACGTGTCCACCAGGCTCAGATCCGCAAGAAGCTTGCCAAATCTAGTAATAGGCTGGGCCGAGTCATCGGAGGAGGAAGAGGATAGCCTGTCCAGGTCCCTGTTCGACACATTGTTAAAGTCTCCTAGCCAGAGAGCGGGCACTGTGGGGAACTGGGCCATGAAGGACAAGCCCTCCATCAAAACTGCAAACTGAAAGGGGGGGGGATATAAATTGCTAATATTAGAAGTTCCAGACCATGTATCCTGGCATGCAAAAATAAAAACCTTCCCTGCGGGTCAGATTGGAGTGACAGCAGCAAGAACTGTGCAGTCTTAGCCACCAGAATTGCAATACCCCTAGAATTAGCTGTGTATGGAGCCTGATAGATCCAGCCCACCCAGGGTTTCTTAAGTGATAATTGGAGTTGTCCTGTAAGATGGGTCTCCACCAACACCATAAGCTCCGCGCGCTGTGCTTTAAGGAATGCCAGTACCGCATTCCGTTTGGGGCGGGCTCGGATACCACGCACATTCCAGGTTATACACTTCAGGGTGGGCATGGTACAATGAAACAATATATGTCGTCCCCGGCCCCCCAACCCCCTGCGCCGCCAACCCGTACCTGAGTGAGGGCCACGGACGACACCCATGGAGCCCCGAGGGACCCAGGAGGGACACTGAAGAGAGAGCCACCCCCACCCATATCCACAATGTAATCTACCATAAGGGGAAGAGGGAGCAAGGGCATACACATCACAAAAATTAAGCAGACAAAATAGCATGAACATACCCCCCTCCCAAATGGGTGAGGGAGACCCAGGAACAGCCATACAGCCCGATAAGTGCCAGTCAGGGACATTCTTCATCATAAGATCAGCAGCATTAGTAATACACCAACAAAATAACTTAAACTGAAACGTAAAATAAACACTGGGGTGTCCGGGTCGGTGATGTGGCGAAAAACAGACACCAGCATCAGACCAACCCCGGACAGACCAGGGAAACAACTTTAGTGCGAGATTGCAACTATTACAGTAATAGTCAAAAATAACGAGACCCGCTAGGGCACTCGCGTCTAGGGGGACGGTTATCCGCTGCAAACCAGTTAGCAGCGCGAGGAGTGAGACCACCAGGCCCGGAACCTTAGGATGGCAAATAAGGGGAACAGAACAGGATAACAAGTCATGAGTCCGGAACCTGATCATCAGAACGGGCGTTAGCTTGCAAGCATAGTGAATGAAGTGGGGTTACCATCTGACCATATACCCCCGGGGGTCCAGGGGGGGAGGAAAAAAGGATAGTTTCCAAGGTCGGGGAGGGGGAAGAACCACCGAGACATCTTCAAGGATAAGGGGGAGAGAGGGGGTTTGCAATCATCCAGGGATAGTTCCTCACCGATGCACCGAGCGGGGCATAAAATCAAATAGGGGAGAGGGAAGGCACGGTACTATCAGGGGAAATGGCAGTCTCAGAGTTCCATGAAAAGAAAGGGGGAGAGGGGGGAGAGTGAACATAGTTACCAGCTTCGATCACTGAGAACACACGATGGGTATCGCAACCGGGGTTCAAGCCTGCACACGGGCAGGGGCTGCCCCATTCTCCAGCCACGCGAAGACAGCCTCTGGTGTGTCGAAGAAATGGGCACGGTCCTCACCAACCACCGGAAGCCTAGCTGGAAACAACATGGCGTAAGAGAAGTGGCGGATCCGCAGTTGTCGCTTGGCTTCTGTGAACAGGGCCCTCTTCTGGACGTCCGCTGAGAAGTCCGGGAAAACCCTGATTTCCGTGTTCTTGAAGGGGATGTTGCCTTGTAGTCGGGTGAGGCGTAGGACCGCGTCACGGTCGCAAAAGTTTAGCAGTTTGGCTATGAATGTCCGAGGAGGAGCACCCTGCGGGGGGGGGTTTAGCCGCCAGCCTGTGGGCCCTCTCAACTACAAAGGAGGTGGAAAACTCAGCGCGGCCGAATGTTGTGATGAGCAAGTTTTCTAGAAATGTCGGGGGATCGGCACCCTCCTCACCCTCGGGCAGGCCCACAAAGCGTAAGTTACATCTCCTCAAGCGATTTTCGACGTCATCTTGCTTGGCCATAACCAGGGTAAGCTGATGTTGTAAGCGTTCAGTTGTGATCTGTAATGGCTGCACGTCGTCCTCCACGTGGCCAATCCTAGTCTCAGCCTCTGTAACCCGGTCCCTTAACTTCTGCAAATCCTGGCGAATGAGGGAGACATCAATTTTCACCTCCTCATTCTTCCCCATTAGTGTGCTCTTGCAGTCAGATATAGCCTCCAGCACCCTGGCGTTCGGGTCAGCAGAAGAGGAACCAGCGCCATCTTCCCCCTCAGCCTCCTTGTCTGTGAGACGGAACTTGGCCAGTTTAGCTACGGCATCCGACTTAGTTTTCGGAGGAGACATGTTCACGGGGGAAGCAGGGTGGCAGGAGATCCAAGTCCCAACCAGAATTTTAGGCAATAGCAGCCCCAGGATATTAAAAACGGAGAAATAGCAAGCGGAGCTCCCGTACAGCACTCCTCACACCATGCCGGTCCAGGCCACGCCCCAGCAGTTTTCATTTTACTTTCTTTATACATTGGTGTCGGCCTTTACCAGCAAATCCCTATTGTAGAGAAGTACAGCACTAAAGCTTTGTTATTTTTTTGATAACTTTTTATATTTTAAAACTTTATTTTTATATTTTAAAGGTTGTGCCTTCGTCCAGTTTGTGGATAAAGCAGCCGTAGAGAAATGTCTAGTGGCTGCCAAGGATGAATCTGAGGTAAGGCAGCTGGCCTCATGCAACGCTCCTGTAATTCATATCTTACACAACATATGAAAATTGGGGGAAAATAAAGATGGATGTGTGTACTAAAACAAAACATTTAGAGCAGAAGGCGAATAAATGAGTTTAATACGCCCTTAACAAGCTGATTACATGTGAAACTGATATTAAATGGCTTTTTCGCCATTTTTGCTTTTTGTTTACAGTGATTTCTATTGACTTTTTGTTATTACTCAGGATGGAGGGTTGATGCTGGCTGGGAGGAAGCTGATGGTGGATCTTGCTGTGAGCCGAGAGGAAGCTGGGAAACTACGTCAGAAGGTCAAGAAACCCACAGGGACAAGAAATCTGTATCTGGCAAGGGAAGGATGTGAGTATCCCATTTATGTGTGAATACTGCGGGTTGTGCACACTTAAAGGAGCCCTTTAGCACTTTCTGACAAATTTAGCCTCCCCTCTGTTGTACAGATGTACTGGTGCCACTAAAATTGGTTACCCTGATTTTACTACACAGTGTAAGCTTTTAACAATGTGCATTAGAAGCTGCAGCAAGTCCTACAGTACTTGCCCAATTTCCTGGCTGAAGGACATTCAACAACATCTAGCTCTTTATTTATTTTTTGGCGTCTTTCCCTTGGCTGCTTTTTTTTTTTATTCCTAAAATTGCAGTTATTTCAATCATGGAGACTTTCATTACATGAAAAACAGTCTGGAAGGAAAAGTTTTCCTAGGCACATTACCACACACACAAAGGCATTTTGATATTTGCACGTAAGCTATGTACAGCACCTCACAAGTAAAGGATGAGCCGAACACCCCCCTGGTTCGGTTTGCAGCAGGACATGCAAATGGGCAATAAATTTGTTCGAACACTGTTAAAGTTTATGAGACACGAACGTGAAAAATCAAAAGTGCTAATTTTAAAGGTTAATATGCAAGTTATTGTCATAAAGTGTTTGGGGACCTGGGTCCTGCACCAGAGGACATGTATCGATGCAAAAAAGTTTTTAAAATAATAATGCTTAAAGTGGAGTTCCGGCCACAATTTCACTTTTTAAATATAAATACCCCTGTAATACACAAGCTTAAAGTATTGTAGTAAAGTTAGTCTGTGAACTAAGGTCCGTTTTTGTTAGGTTGTTACAGCATTTAGATACTTTATAAAACAGAAATTGGCCGTGGCCATCTTAAGTGTGGGCATCCATGAAGCCAGACTGTATGACTTCCTGGATTTCAGCCTTGCTGATGTCGCACATGCTCAGTGCTGCACAAGCAATGTAATAGGTTTCAGGTCATCCTGGCACCTCCTATCACGCAGCTTATTAACCAATCTTTCATGGAGGGCATAGTGCCCTCCCAGTTGAAGGAGGGTATAATTAGACCCATCTTGAAGAAATCTACCCTGGACCCCAAGGATCCACTCCACCGCCACCCCATAACAAGCTTAAACACTTTCTCCAAGATCATGTAGAAAGCAGTGGTGCAACAGCATCTAGATACCCTCAACCTACTCGACCCATTTCAATCAGGTTTACGCCCCGGACACAGGACGGAAACAGCATTGCTCAAGATATGGGACAACGCCCTGGAAGCCGCAGACGAAGGAGAATCTTGTCTTCTGGTTCTGTTGGACCTGAGCGCAGCTTTCGACACAGTAGACCACAAGCTTTTATTGACCCGGCTAGCTGAATTAGCCAGAGTCGCAGAAGGCGATTTATCTTGGTTCTACTCTTTTTTTGGAAAACAGATCGCAAATAGTGGGACCTTTCTTTTCTGGGATCCCCACTGTCGCCGGTGTTGTTCAACATTTATCTCCGTCCTCTTTTTGAGATCATCAGCAGTCAAAAACTGCTTTATCACTCATATGCAGACGACACGCAACTGTATTTCCGCATTTGCAATAAAAAGGATTACCACCTCAATCTAGAGACATGTCTCTCTTTGATTGAGGACTGGATGACAAAGAGTTATCTAAAACTCAATGGAGCGAAAACAGAACTCCTTCTGTTTCACGCCAAACGTAAGAATCTACCTGTAACAACGTAGAGGCCCCCGCCCATTCTAGGCAAAATCATCACCCCTAGCGCCAAAGTCAAAAGCCTCGGGGTAATTTTCGACTCCTACATGACAATGGACGCACAAATAGGGTCAGTAGTCAGCGGATCTCGCCATCTGCTGCGCCTACTACGTAGGCTCATCCCTTTTATCCCCAAAGAAGACATAGCGGTCATGGTGGGAGCAGTTGTAAACTCAAGATTGGACTATGCAAATGCCCTTTACCTCGGACACCCTAGGTACCAAATCAGTCGTCTACAAGTCGTTCAAAATACGGCCGCTAGACTTGTGACTAAAAAAAAAAAAAATGGGAATCGATCTCACCCTCACTGAGATCCCTTCACTGGTTACCAGTAAAAGACAGAATTACTTTTAAAGCACTCTGTCTAACGCATAGATGTATCCATGGGAATGCTCCCCATTATTTATGCGAAAAAATAAAAGTCCATAACCCCAATCGTGTCTTGCGATCCACTAATCAAAATCTCCTGCAGATACCGAAAGCCGGATACAAATCCAAAGGAGATAGAAGACTCGCGGTCCAAGGTCCCAGACTATGGAAAGCTTTGCCAACCAGTATTCGGTTGGAGGAGAACTACTTAGCATTCAGGAGAAAGATCAAGACTCATCTCTTTTGATACCAAAGGAACAACAAGCGCCCAGAGGCGATTCAGTTTGCATGTGCCGCGCTATATAAGTTTTTCATTCATTCATTCAGGTCAGGTTTCCATAGCAACACTTGCTGCCCCTTATGTATGCAAAACTCTCCTCCCCATCAGGAACCAGTAAATATACTAAATCATTTGTTATTTAGATATATCTGCACCGAGCGCACCGCATAGAGCGCATCGATCGCACTGCATCGTGCCGGGAATATGGGGGAGGGGTGCCGCAAATATCGGGGGAGGGGTGCCGTGAATCGCGGCGCGGGGGGAGGGGGGGGTGGGTAAACGGCACCTTCCAAAAACATTATATGTTGTCATAATTGGAGCAATTTTCTTTGAACAGGTGCAACCTCCTTGTCAAATTATTTGACTCTCATTGTGACAGTTTTAATTTATTAGAAAGAAGGACAAAACAGCACCTGTATTGTCCAAGTCTCACGATTCTTCCAGACTGGGGAGGCACAGACTCCTGGAAAGTTACACCCACTACATTCCCAGGAGTCTGTGCGGTGTAGGTCACAATTTTTAGCACCGCGGTATAGGAAATGGGAAGTTTTACAAATCTGCCTAGCAACAAGGGTTTGAAGGCATGTAACAATTTTTTTTTTATTTTTCTTAAAGGAATAATTTTTTTTTTTATTTTTTTTTTATTTTTTATTTTTTTAGAACTACTGATGTAAAGTCAAATTTGAGGGTGGAACTCCGCTTTAAAGTGATACGATATAAGTTCCTGTAATTCCTTTTAAATTTCGTACCTGGAGAGTGTCTATAGTATGCCTGTAAAGTGGCACATGTTTCCCATGTTTAGAACAGTCTCTGCACAAAATGACATTTCTAAAATGGAAAAAAGATTCTGATAAGCCCACCCCCCCCCCCCCCCCCGCCCGCAGACCCCCACAACCACTGGGCAAGAGTTGTGAGGATGAGGCACTTGTCCCCATCAACATGGGGGGCATGGTGCTTTGGGGTTCGTACCCCCAAGCATGCTCCCCATGTTGAGGGCATGTGGCCTGGTATGGTTAGGGGGGAGGGGGGGGGGGCTCTTTTCCTGCGGCCTACCAATTTGCTTGCTCGGATAAGGGACTGGTATGAATTTTTGAGGGGAACCCCAGGCCTTTTAATTTTGGTGCGGGGATCAGTTTTTTTTTTCCAATGCCTTTTATCTGTATTGCCGGGACCCGACAATTCATTATAGCCGCAAGTAGTTTTAAATTACTATTCTTTTTTTTTTTTTTTTTTTTAATTTTTTTTAGAAATGTCATTTTGTGCTTAACATGGGGGGAAAAAATGCGCCACTTTACTATAGACACTTATAACTTTTAGTGTTTCACTTTAAGCATTATTAAAATCGCTGCTCCCGAAAACCTTTTTAAAAACTTTTTTTGCACTGATGCATGTCCCCTGGGGAAGGACCCAGGTCCCCAAACACTTTTTATGCCAATACCATGCATATAAGCACTTAAAGTTAGCACTTTTGATTTCTCCCATAGATTTTTAAAGGGTGTTCTGTGGCTTTTGAATTTGCTGCCCCAAATTGTTCTCTATTCAGCGAATACCCAAGGTTCGAGTCGAACTTGCGTTTGACTCAAACTATCGGCCTCATTCTTACTCACCAGCCATGATCTGCTTGCATTTTCTAGAGTAGCACAGATACCCGGTGATGTCATAAAAATAAAAGGTGTGTGGTGGGGTGTGTGTGTGTTGTTGTTTTTTTTTTTTTTTTTTTTTTTTTTTTTTTTTACATTTAGAAAAAAAAATAAAAAAAATGTAATCGGCATGTTGATGAAGGGTTGGAGGAACTAGAGAAGGCTAAATATAATCTGTTTAAACTTCAGCTCTGATTTAGCCTGCTTTCCATGACCGAGCATGTAAATAATCAATTTTTAGGGCTTGTTCACACTTAAAATACTGACACTTGACAGACCCGCCTATAGCTTTAATGTAAATTGTTCATGTTTGCTGTGCATTCAACGCATGTTTAAAAATACTCCTCACGTGCCCTCTGCATGTTTTGAGGCTCATTAAAGTTAGAAAAGCTTAACAAACCTTTGTCTGGTACTCATATTTGTAAGGAACCCTGTTTAAAGTTTTTTGTTCTTGTCTTCTTTAGTCTGGGTTCACGTTATTGTGAATTGGATGTGGATTTCTTTGCATCCAATTCTCATGACGGGAGATTGTGACCTGCTCTCAATGGAGCCAGTTCACAAATCGGGGTGGCTGCTGAGCGGATTGCACAGGGGTCCTGGACATCTTTTGGCTTTGTTTTCCGGTCCGAATTCAGGCAGAAATTTGTCCCTGAAACGGAGAGCGGGCTTATCTGACCCCTGCTGCGAGATACTTCAGATTTCAGTGTGAACCCAGCCTTAACAGGTTAAGTGTTACTTTGTATAAGCCCATTCACAATTAACATGGGTGTTGGGTGAGTGACTTAAAAAAAAAAAAAAGTAGTAGGAAAGTGCAGTAATAATTGGTTGTACTTAAACCTTCACCAGTTTCCTATTTTAAAATTGTTATTTTAACTAGCATGAATTGTGTAACATTGAATTCAACTCTTGCCAGTGATTCGAGCAGGAACAAAAGCTGCTGAGGAATTGAGTCCAGAAGATCTGGCCAAAAGAACTCGGGTAAGCATAAATAATACAGTAACAGCATGGACCATTACTATGCAGGTTTATTTACCAATTGTTTGTTGTCCATGGCAATTGGGCCTTTTTATTTTATTTTAACAATTCTTTATTTTAATCACTTGCCGACCCGCCCATAGCCGAATGGCGGCTACAAGGCGGCACGATAATTCTGGGAGGGCGTACATTGACGTCCTCCCAGAATCATGCCCCCTGGGGCATGCACACGGGAGTGTCCATGACTGCTGGATCCAGAGGACCCAACACATCACGGATCGCAGTAAATGGCCACTGATGGCGGCAGTTTACCACGTGATCGTTCCGTTTATCTGACACATGTAAACAAACACGACGCTGGTTCCTCTCTCCCCTGTGTACCGATCAGTACAGTGTGAGAGGAGAAGGGGAGGGATCGGTGGCGGCAGCAGCAGCGCTGTGGGCTGGATCTGTAGTTCCCACAGCGCGCTGCTTTGTGACACTTGCAGTCGCAGCCATTCATCCCTCCATGCTCTGCCATACCCAGCCATGTTCAGCCTCTGTATATGACCAGGCTGTGGAAGTCTCACACGTGGTATCGCCGTACTCGGGAGGAGTAGGCAAATCTATTTTGGGGTGTCATTTTTGGTATGTACATGCTATGTGTTAGAAATATTGTATAAATGGACAACTTTTATGTTTAAAAAAAAAAAAAAATTCCGGCCGTCATATGGCGTCCTTGACTTTGTGCGGGGATATCTGATGTTTGCAGCTACAGGCATAATTCATCCGTCATTTCCCTACACCATAAGAACAATCATAGCGGCTATTCCGCCGCTTGATCTTTCTTACGGGAGGCGAGAGGGGATGTCCCACCCCTCGCCTATACGACCAAAGCCAGTATTGTATATTTTTGTTTTAATTTCAGGCTTCCCAGCCTAGAGGTGAGATGTGGGGTCTTATTGACCCCATATCTCACTGTGAAGAGGATCTATCATGCCATATTCCTATTACAATGGATGTTTACATTCCTTGTAATGGGTATAAAAGTGATAAAAAAAAATACATTTTTTTTGGGGGAAAAAAGTGGCAAACAAAGTAAAAGCCCCCCCCTGTCCCTGTGTGCTTGCATGCAGAAGCAAACGCATACGTAAGTCACACCCACATATGAAAACTATGTTCAAGCCACACGTGAGGTATCGCTGCGAATGTTGGAGCGAGAGCAATAATTCTAGCCCTAGACCTTCCCTGTAACCAGTAAAAAAATTAAAGCGACCTATGGGGATTTTTAAGAAGCAAAGTTTGGCGCCATTCCACGAGTGTGCAGATTTCGTAACTTTGTCCTTCACATTTTTTACTATATATATATATATATATATTTGTGTTAAAAAAATTGCTGCGCAAATACAGTTCGAGATAAAAAGTTGCAACGACCGCCATTGTATTCTCTAGGGTCTTTGCTAAAAACAACATATGTTTTGGGATTCTATGTAATTTTCTATCAAATATATGATGATTTTTACATGTAGGAGAGAAGTGTCAGAATTGGCCTGGGTGCTCCAGAACGCCTGAAGATGCTCCCTGCATGTTGGGCCTCTTTATGTGGTCACACGTGGTATCGACTTACTCGGTAGTAATAGCGGAATGTATTTTGGAGTGTAATTTTCGGTATGCATTTGCTGTGTGTGAGAAATAACCTGCTAATTGTGGGGGGGGGGGGGGGAATGACTTAAAAAAACTCACCATGCCTCTTTCTAAATACCTTGGAATGTCTTCTTTCCAAAAAGGGGTCATTTGGGGGGTATTTGTACTTTTCTGGCATGTTAAGGTCTCAAATGAGATAGGCCGTCAGTACTTCAGGTGTGATCAATATTCAGATATTGGCACCATAGCTTGTGGACTCTATAACATTCATAAAGACCAAATAATATACAATTTGTACTCATTTTAACCAAAGATATGCAGCAGTATACATTTTGGCCAAAATTTATGAAGAAAAATTACTAATTTGTAAAATTTTATAACGGAAAAAATGTTTTTTTTTTTTTTGCGCAAAAAAACAACCCAGATGTCATTAAATACCACCAAAAGAAATCTCTATTTGTGGGGGGAGAAAAGGGATAACATTTTTATATGGGTACAGTGTTGTATGACTAATGAGTAATTGGTCTGGTTAGGAAGGGGGTTAAAGTGCAATCATCTGGCTGCTGCTGAATATTACTGTTTAGGATTGTTTTTATACATGTATTTATGCAGTACTGAAAGGAAAACCATATATTATGTTTTATTTAATTTTTTCCAGTTTGAAGAGATAAAACGCCAGAAGTTAAAGAGCCAGAACATTTTTGTCTCAAAGACCCGTCTGTGTGTTCACAACATTCCTAAATCTGTGGATGACAAAAAGTTGCGTCAGTTGTTTCTCTCTGCTGCAGGTGGAGATAAATCTGTTAAAATTAAAGAGGTAAGTAAACTGAATTGGGGCAAACTCATTGTTACGCCAAATATTCTTTGAATCTCAGAGTGGAGCTTTAAATGTGTCTCAAAAGTTCACCTTTTTAGTAACATGTTACACTCATATTTAGGGTGTAACTTGTTACTAACTGAGCAGCCCCTGCAACCCATTCCCCCCAGTCAGTTTTGTGACACCCTCAGAATCATAAGCAGTGACGTGACTACAGGTATTCTCTTTACCGGACAGCTCATAGAGTGGAAAATGGTATTGAAATTCCGCAAATATTTCCAGCCTGGCCCATTATTTTTAGTACTGTTGTTGGGGGAGGGGATAAGTCCATGAGTCCCTTTAGGAATCATAAATGCCTTTTTTGCAATATGTTTATTTTTTAATGCATTTTACTTGTGGCACATTTGTTCATATAGAAAATGTACTTGTTGAATGCTGCACCTAAATGTAGCAAACAAGAGTTTATTGAATGCGTACATGTAATCCTTTGCTTTACATTTTCAATTATGAAGAATTGTATATTATAATTTTATTTCCTTTCACTTTTTTTTTTTTTTCATTTAGTGTCGTGTAATGAGAGATTTGAAAGGCTTGCCTGGAAATCAAAAGGGGCAGTCTCTAGGTTTTGCCTTTGTGGATTTCAGTGAACACGAACATGCCCTAGCAGCTCTGAGACAGCTCAACAATAATCCAGATCTCTTTGGACCGAAAAAGGTGAGGCTCTAGTCGTACACTCTTTTTTTATTTATTTTTTTATTTCTATTTTATTAATATTGGATGTATTTGTGGGGTGGCTTGCGCTATACAGCTTTTATTATAGCAGTCTTTTGCACTATCGTTGAATATAGCAGCCTTTTGCAGCGAATATGCCAAGTAGGAATATTCTTTCTAAATATCATGCATCCCTGCTCAGTTTTCTGGATATAGGTAAGATTAGTAGGAAGCATGATGATATTCATAAACAAGGGGAAATATTACCAATCTAATCACAGTAGTGCACAAATAATCAAAATTAAATCTCAAACAAATGTGAGTTTCCTAATACAGTGTTAGACTTTGGTAAGAATAATAATTCCATCAAATGCCACAATAAGGGGGTTATAAAAGGCAAATCCACTTTGCACTGAAAGTGCACTTGGAAGCGCAGTCAATGTAGATTTTAAGGGGGACATGCAAGGAAAATAAAAAACTGCATTTTAGCATGCACCTGATTTAATAATAAAATCAGCAGAGCTTCCCCTCATTTCAGATCTACCCCCTCAGATTTTCAGCGACCGCACTTGTAGTGTAAAGTGAATTTTCCTTTCGTAAATAACCCCCTAAATGTCCATAAACTGGTGTTGACATAGTGCTTCACACACACACCAAATATCCTTCACCAAAGTGATTAAAGTGAAGGTAATATTTTATGTATTTTTATTATTAAAGCGGAGCTCCACCCTCAATTTAACATACGGTCAGTATTAACAGGACAAATCAATGCTACATCCGATATTTTTAGATAAAAAAATGTTACTGTACCATTCTAACTGTTATGTCTTCCGGTCTGCTTCCCCTCGGGTTTGCGTCGGGTTTTTCCTGGTTTGTGCCTTCTGGGAGCTTTTCTCGTAGCTCCCTAATTTTCATTTGGCCCTGTGAAACTAAACCGCGCAACTTCGTGTAGCAGGAAGTGACGACGCGGATGTAAACAAAGGAAGGGGGCGGGCGTTTTGAACAATCCATTACACAGATGCAGATCGAGCGGTGGATGCTGGGACATCAGCATCCACCGGAAAAGGAAGTGCAGGGCTGTGGGCTTATGCCCACAGTTAAAATGGTGCCTAAACCGGATGGGGGAATATAAGTTCTTATTTCACACTATAGAGCAGCGGAGCGGCCGGCAGGGAAAGGAAACGTCAGTTGCAGAAATGACAGTAATTTAGGTTTCAGATAGCCATTCAAAAAAAAAAACATATCTGGTGTGGGAGATCCGCTTTAAGGTAGCATAGCTTACAATTGATGGTTTGGTTTATTTTTTATTTTTTTTAGTGCAGTGCATGGGTACATGCATGAGAATTGGCTTGTATGTCCCCTAAAGATATTGGATTGTAAGCTCTGTGAGCAGGACCATCCTAACACTCTCATAACTGTACTGTCCTTTTATATTGTAAAGCACTGTGCTAACTTTGCACTATATAAAGCTTTAATAATCGTAGAGATTGCTACTAAAGGGAAGTTGTAAACACTGTTTTATAGCCTTTAAAGCAGGGGTAAGCAACCTTCGAGAGATGGCGATCTACTTGAACAACACTGATGAAGTAAAAGATCACAGGGCACAGACGCTTATTTTTTTGATAAAATATTTTTTACTCAGAACAATAAAATGTATTACAAGAGTGCAGGGTTCACCAGTGCATTACGCTCATAATACAGGGATCGGGAGTGGACTAAGCTCAGAATGTAGGGGAGCAGGAGTGTGTTGGGCTCAGAATGCAGGGTTTAGGGGTGTGTTGCGCACAAAATGCAGGGTTTGGGGGGGGGGGTGGTGATATGAAGGTGTTGGTGACCCTGCCAATAACAGCGTCCTTTCCCCCTCTTCACATTACCTCCACCCCCCAACCCAGTAGTGTTTTCTGCCCTCTTTCCCCTATAGCGGTAACCTCTTCCCGCTCCTCGCATAGCAGTGCCTGTTTCCACAGTTTGGGAGGCAGCACAGTTCTCGATGGGGGACGGGAGCTGGCAGTGTGACTTTTCATATTGGTTGCTAGAACAGAGTGGTCCTAAACAACCAATCGCCAGTTTAAAATAAAGTTCATTTGGTCAGCTCCCACACCCTCTGTCCTGAGCTGTGCTTCCTTCCAGTCTCCGCTGTTTACCGTTCACAGCAGAGGATGGAAGCGGGAGGTAGGGAGGGATCGGGACAAAATGTGTAGCGGAGTATGGGGGCTGGGACTGGAGGGGAGATGAGGACTGGCGCATAGAAGATGGGGGTTGGCAACAAAGCAGGCCCTCTTAGCTTTTGGATTTGGAAAGGATTTTGGTACCTCTGGCAGGTTTTTACTGCTGTTTGGTACGCCTTCCGGAGCAGCACAGACAAAAATAAAAATTTCCTTTAAGTAGAGTGTGGGAATCCTTGTGAAATTTTTGTCCCTGGTGCAGATTTCCCCTCACTTGCTCTTGGGTAAACAATTGTCAGCAGTAATTGACTAATATCTGCACTTGTTTGTAGTAGACAATAAAATTATTTTATGGCGCTTCAACCCCTCCAGTGTATCAACCTGTTAGTTCAATAGTTTTAAATATCTAGAGTAAGCACTGCACTTGTCAAAAATGCTTTTACAATAAATGGTATTCGGCATAAAAGCACAATTATATAATAGATACAGATATTCCACTTAAGGAGAATGCTTTTACAGTGAAGTGGTATTCAGCATAAAAGCACAATTCTATAATGAGTACAAATATTCACGCATGTCATATCGCATCGGTCATTATACAGCAAAGATATTTGATACTTGGATATATTTTTTATTGTGTATTGGTGATTTATTGATGGGGCGAAAAAATAAAATCAATGCTTCTATCAATACATAAAAAAAATCCATCAGTGCTGATAATAAACTAATAGTGTTTTATGCTGATGTATTGTAAAAAAAACTTGGGTATAGGGTGTGCTTACTCCATATTAAAAATAAACGGCAAAGCAGGGAAAATATATTATGGATCACCAGATGGCAGTAAAAACCCAACAATAATTATATCCCTTCTCCACTTTGTTCAAAACTAGATACGTTTTGGAGTTTTTTTTTTTTTTTATATGCAATGATGTATTTTTTTACATGTATTTGATAAACCAGTTGTTATGCTACCAGCCAGAAAACAGTGTAGATTCTAGATGTTACTTTCGTGCCCAGTCTGTTTATAGTGTGCATATTTTTATTTCTAGAGACCAATTGTGGAATTCTCACTCGAGGACCTGAATAAAATTAAACTAAAGGAAAGAAGAGCACAACGCAGTCTGGTGAGAATTTTTTTTTTTTAATTTAAATGTGATTTAAAGGATTAGTTCACCTTTTTGGATTTTCCCCACTGCAATAATATAATATAAAAACAGCATGGCCATGCAGGGCTCTGCCATTCGTTCACAGTTCTGTGACTGAATAGACAACAAGTACGGTCAGCCTCCTCTGCTTATGGCTTGTAGTTGATTCTTCCTGCCATTCAGTAACTGCCTGCTAGTCAGAGGTGTATTTAGGTTTTGTGCTGCCCTAGGCCTGACTAAACTCGTGCACCCCCTAATTTAATTATGACCCACCCCTTCCTGTCACAGCCACACCCTGTGTTGTTTAAGACCCGCCCTGAAATTTTCGAGTGAGGGCACTAGTTCTGGGGGGGCGGGGGGTTAATGGATTCCCTTAATTTACTTAGATTTCCTCTTACTTCCTGGTTGCCCATAGAGCAGGAAGTGAAGGGAAATCTTCGCAATGGGACAGGGATGGTAAAAAATAAACTGGCAGGGGCGATAATAACCCTCCCTTACTCTATCCAAAATGAAAAAAAAATTGTGTTGCCTATAGTTCATCTTTAAGTAGATGGTGTAGCAGAAACATATAGCACTGTGAGGAAGGTTTGTGGTCCAGGATGATAAAACAGTCAAAATTGGAAGCGCCGGCCGCCCACATACCAGAAGCAGCGCGGCCGCTTTATGGTGGCGCTAGACTAATTTTCCTAACAGTGTAGCGCAAGCCGGAGGGGACTCTTTTTGTGCTGCCCCCCCCCCCCCCCCCTGCAAAGTGCTGCCCTAGGCCTGGGCCTTGTTGGCCTAGGCCAGGATACAGCTCTGCTGCTAGTATCCGAGGTACACGGGTCTACAGGTTCCTGGCATTGCACACATGATTTGCTGATCACTGGTGCAATGCTTTTTACAGGCTTCAGAGTTGAAACAAAAATAGATACAAACTTTTTTTTAGCTAAAGTTGACCTTAACCACTTCAGGCCCCCGCCACCGTCGGATGACGGCAACAGCGCGGGCCTGAATATCCAACATGCCGTCATTTGACGGCATGTCCTTCAGGCGTTCCCAGCGCGCACTGTAGAGCGCGCTGCGGGGAAGCCCTGTGTTGTCCGTGTCCCTTGGACAGAGTGGCCGTTTGCGATGCGATCTGTGGGCGAATGAGAGATGATCTCTCATAGATCATCTCTCATTGCCGTTTTACACAGAGACAGTGTCCTGTCTCTGGAGAGGAGGAGCCCGATCTGTGTTCCTTCCTACATAGGGACACAGATCGGTCACCCCCCCCTCCCCCCACAGTTAGAACACACCTAGGATACACATTTAACCCCTTCCTCACCCCCTAGTGTTAACCCCTTCAATGCCAGTCACATTTATACTGTAATTAGTGCATATTTATAGCACTGATCGCAGTATAAATGTGAATGGCGCCAAAAATGTGTCAAAAGTGTCTGATGTGTCCGCCATAACGTCGCAGTACCAATAAAAATCGCAGATCGCCGCCATTTCTAGTAAAAAAAAAAATAATAAAAAATAATTCTCTCCCCTATTTTGTAAGCGCTATAATTTTTGCGCAAACCAGTCGCTTATTGCGATTTTTTTTTTTTCTTTTTTTTTTTCTTTTTTTTTTTACCAAAAATATGTAGAAGAATACATATCGCCCTAAACTGAGAAAAAAACGTTTTTTTTTTTTAATTGTGATATTTATTATAGCAACAAGTAAAAAATATTGTATTTTTCTTCAAAATTGACGCTCTTTTTTGTTTATAGTGCAAAAAATAAAAACCGCACAGGCGATCAAATACCACCAAAAGAAAGCTCTACTTGTGGGGAAAAAAGGACGTAAATTTTGTTTGGGAGCCACGTCGCACGACCGCGCAATTGTCAGTTAAAGCGACGCAGTGCCGGAAGCTGAAATTTTACCTGGGCAGGAGGGGGGTGTATGTGCCCAGTAAGCAAGTGGTTAAACTATCCCCCAGGATGATTATACCATGTGCTTGTATGAACATCATACTAACATATGGCAGACATACCTGTCAATAGAAGCCCTCTAGCACTGTGGTGACAGCATTCCAGCTGGTCCCTGGTCTGGGTTTGCATTGTTTGGACTCTTGAATGGCCAGGCCTGCGTGAATGCACAGTAATAGATTGTCTTCATCCTGCCGCAGATTGGTGCTGTAAATGTACTGCATTACTGCTGACAGGGAGAAGAATTTATGACCGGAGTGACCACTAGGATCTCTTCTGTTATCAAAAATCCTCTGCTAATTTTGTAAGTTTGCCCACTGACAAATGACTCATCAGTCTAGCATTTTATTAGTAGGTTTATTTTAACAATAAAACAGAATAACAAAAAAAAAAAAATCCAGAAAAATACAGCTGATAACTCGGTTGTTAAAGACGCAGTGGCAGGCTTCCCGGCCCCCTTCTTGGCAACCAGTTGTATATAGTGTTAAAATGCAAAACCCATCAAAAATCAAATCACAAACGCAACACTTGCGTTTCATTGAAGTCCATTACCCGCAAATCACGGGGGGGGGGGGGGGAAGCCCCGAACCCCCGAACCCTTTCCAAAAATGCACTGGCCCCAAAATGCTTAGATGTGAACCTGTACCATAGGAAACCATGTTAAATCGACTGTAGTGCATAACTGCAAAATGCACTAAACGCATAGATGTGAACCTAGGGTCAAATGCAAATCAATTTCTAACTTTTTTTGAAATGTGCTTTTTTTTTTTTTTCTTGCTGTTCTGTCTCGCTGTTAAAATCCTACCATTAAAATTATAGACTGATCATTTTATTGTCAGTGAGCAAACGTACAAAATCGACAGGGGATCAAATATTTTTTTTCTCTCACTGTAGATATTGGATTTTATGTTTTGAAGATCGATCAAACTTTTTTTTTCCCTCCCAATTTAAGCAGCACTAGTAGTTGTCTGTCCATTACTCCATGGGATTAAACATGATCACTTATCTAAACATGCATGTTTATGTATAAGGCAACTGAGAATCATGCCTTAAGGCAAGGGTGTCCAAACTTTTTTTTTTTTTTTTAAAGAGGGCCTGATTTGATGAAGTGAACATGCGTGAGGGCTGACCATTTTGCTTGACATTCTTTGAACCATTAAAAGTGTGTTCGAGCACTAGTACACTGCCCAACAAGAATTTTCTTGCCTTTTGTGGCTGTGTGTGGTGAAGAGATGAGCTCAGGTGTGTGATTTGCGTGTGTGAGATATATATCTCTCTGTCTCTTGATGAGCTTTGGTGTGTTATTTGGATACACTGTATTTATCAGTGTATAACACGCACCTTCACTTTAGGAGGGAAGTTTCAGGGAAAAAAATTAAGTAAAGAACGGTGAAGCAAAATAAGGGTCAGTGCCCATCAATGCAGACTAATCCGTGCCTATCTGCAGCCTCTCTATTGCCATCAGTGCAGCCTGATCAATGCCCATCTGCAGCTTCAGAGGGGACGGGTGGGTGCGGGACGAGCGCCAACAGTTTACATACAGGAGAATCTCCTGTTTACACAGCAGCCTCTTTAGTACAATGTCCCGCCTCCTATTAGACAGAGGAGTCGTTCAATGGCCCATTACAGATGCTGCCAAATAAACAGGAGATTCTGCTGTATGTAATTTTTACGGCACTCTTCCCCCACCACCCCCTTCATGTCGCCTCAGAGGCAGTGCCAATACATACAGTATATGGCCCGGATTCACAAAGGACTTGCGATGGCGTATCTCCACGTACGCCGTCGTAAGTCTGAATGTGAGCCGTCGTCTCTATGTGCCTGATTCTTGGAATCAGTTACGAATACATTTGGCCAAGATAGGAGCTGCGTAAGTCTCCTACGCCGTCGTATCTTGGGTGCATATTTACGCTGGCCGCAAGGGGCACTTCCGTAGATTTACGCATCGAATACGTAAATTAGGCAGATACGCCGATTCACGAACATACGCCGTTTACGCTAGGCTTACGTCTGGCGTAAAGTTACCCCTGCTATATGAGGCGTAGCCAATGCAAAGTATGGACGTCGGAACAAGCATATCTTTTTACGCAAGTCGTACGGGAATGGGGCTGTACGTAGGTTACGTTCACGTCACAGGCATTGAGCCAGCGTAACTTAGGGAAAAAATTTGACGTGATACTGAGCATGCGCCGTACGATCGGCGCTTCATTTACATGGGGTCACGGCTCATTTCCATACAACATGCCCACCTCTTCCACATTTGAATTAGATGGGCTTACGCCGGCCAATTTACACTACATCGCCGCAACTTACGGAGCAAGTGCTTTGTGAATACTGCACTTGCCTCTCTAAGTTGCGGCGGCGTAGCGTAAAGATATGCTACACCCGCACAAAGATACGCCTCTCTACGTGAATCCGGGCCTCTGGGTGTCACAAAAGGTGTGTGTGTGATAAAGTATGTGTGTGTGTGTGTGTGTGTGTTATTTATATATATATATATATATATATATATATATATATATATATATATTTATCCAAATTACCAGGGGGGCCGCAATTGCCCCGCGGGCCGGACTTTGGACATGCCTGCCTTAAAGTGATCCAATCCTGTCTGTAGCTCTAACTGTCCTATTTAGGTCCAAAGCCATCTTGGCGCTCTGCACTGTATATCTGAAATGAAACAACTGAGCCTACTTTCTGAAATGCATTTGTTGCTTGTAACTGTGATGTATTGGAAATTTTAAGAGTTGTGCTTTGTGCATGCAGGAGATATTGAGACAGAAGCAGGCAAAGGCACAAGCTTTAGGCACCCCTCAGGCACAGCCAGTTCAAGGTAACTCAAAGAAGAAACAGGGAAATCGTGCTGGAGGCGCTGAAGCTGCTGCTGGAGGGAAGGCAAATCTTAAACGGGAGGTAATAGTGGGAAAAAATGCAAAAGCCCCATCTGGGAAGGCACCTGTCAATAAAGTACCGCCAACTGACTCCTCTGCAACAAAAGCCATCAAACGGAAACAAACGGCTGGTAACAGTAAAGACTTGGCAGCAGAAACACAGGAAGAAAAGCCATCACTGCCTGTTTCTTGGTCTGGATTCAAAACGAAAGAGGAACTTGAACAAGAAGAGCTTGAAAATGGAAAGAAAAGGAGAAAAGTTTTACATATGCCGTCCCATTCAGGACCTAAAATAAGGTACAAATGGTCGATTTACTCTGTCCTGTGGTCTTTTATGTTTCTGTTGCCAGAGAAAGCATTTAATGCTCTAAAGACCACCTTTACTGGGTGTTCATTTCTGCTAGTGTATAATTATTTGTCCGCCAACAAAGACTATTTCACTCTGAGCTCTCAACTGACCAGACAGCAGCTGTAGGGCGGTTGATCTTTGGTAATTTTGGCCCTTAAGGGTGTCCGTAACCTCTTTGCATAGCTGACTTGGCTGCAGTTATACCAAATGTATTTTTAATATCTTTTCTGCATTTCTGATTGGCCTTACGGACACTTGTGTGCCTTTTTAAAACACATTAAGAGGATATTTGGTCTCTTATTTCAGAGCACGTGACAAGGGTAAGCTTCAGCAGATGTTGTCAAAGAAGCCAAAATCTCACCAGCAGAGTCGGCAACAGCAAAGGATAAAATCGTCGGATTCTCAGGTATGATATTAAACAAGAAGGTTCTGCAGCAGTTATAGTGGTTTGGCTTTAATCCAATGAAACGTGGCTGCTGCTGTGAGTTGGAACACTTTTCAAACTTGTTTATGGTTCTTATTGTGAATAAGCATTTTGGAGTCTTGCAGTGTTTTCACAAACTCTTA
This sequence comes from Rana kukunoris, assembly GCA_029574335.1. Lineage (NCBI taxonomy): Eukaryota > Metazoa > Chordata > Amphibia > Anura > Ranidae > Rana > Rana kukunoris. The sequence continues at coordinate 115,996,392 of CM056051.1, read as the reverse complement.
TTTGTCTTAAAGTGGAAGTAAACTTCCATCTCTTTACCTATAGGCTTTACCTTATTATAGGCTTACTGATGGGCAAGATAATAGATGAGAGATATTTATTGTACATGCAGCCAGTAAAACCTCTGAAGGCACATTCGTTGTAATAGGAATTAAAAAATAATAATAAACGTCCCTGTCCCCAGTAGCTCATGCCCACGCAAGTCCCACCCACATATGTAAATGTATGGGTGGTATCGCCGCATGCGTTGGCATGCAAGCAATAATTCTAGCACTAGTCCTTTAATTCTAAACTGGTAACCTGTAAAAAATGATTAAAGCGTCGCTTAGGGAGATTTTTAAGTACCGACGTTTTGGCGCCATTCCATAAATGTTTGCAATTTAAAGCGTGGCATGTTGGGTATCTATTTACTCGGCATAATATCTTTCACATTATACAAAAAAATTGGCTAATTTTACTTTTAAATTCATGAAACTGCCCCCCTCCCCCCCCAAAAACGCATTGGAAAAATTGTTGCGCAAATACCGTGCAAGATAGATGCAACAGCTGCCATTTTATTCCCTAGGTGTCTAAAAAAAAATATATATAATGTTTGGGGGTTCTGAGTAATTTTCTAGCGAAAAAATTGATTTTTACATGTAGGAGAGGAGTGCCAGAATAGGCCTGGTATGGAAGGGGTTAAAAGAATGTAAATTCTGTTCAGTGTTGAAAATACACAGTACTTTGCATTAGATTGATCTGATCTTTTATGGGGTTTTTTATGTACAGTAATAAACTGTTTAGGAATTGAAGAGAACACGAGCTCAGTTTGCTTAACCTGACCTGAATTACCGGGAGGCCGTCGATAGACAATTTTATTTTTTTTTCCTCGCGCTGATCACTGGCTTTTGTGTAAGGGACATTGGTCCCCAGTGGAAGAGACACATCCGCCTGCCAGCGACTACCAGTGCCACCTAGCAGTGCTGCCTATCAGTCTCGCCTATCAGTGCCCAACACTGCCACCTATTGGTACCACCCATCAGTGCAGCCTATTGGTGCCCATCAGTGTACATCAATGAAGGAGAAAAATTACCCGTTTGCAATTTTTTTTCTTCTTTAAATTCATTTTTTTTTTTATAAAAAAAATGTAGAGGTGATTAAATACCACCAAAAGGAAGCTCTATTTGTGGGTAAAAAAAATGATAAAAATGTCATTTGGGCACAGTGTTGTATGACGGTGCAATTGTCATTCAAAGAGTGAGAGCGCTGAAAGATGACAATTGGTCTGGGCAGGAGGTTTGGTTTAAGTGCCCAGTAAGCAAGTGGTTAAATAGATCTCATTTCCAATAATGCCAATGTCTGTGTTTTTTGCAGAAACCACCCAAGAAGCAGCCACCAAAGCAAAACCAAGCAGAGACTCGATTTAATCAGCTGGTGGAACAATATAAGCGCAAGATCCTGGGGAAACCTAATGCAGCCGCTCCAGTTAAAAGAAGCAAGTGGTTTGAGGACTGAGGTGGATGATGGGTCTCCTAATGGACTTTTGGCCATTGTACATTTCTTCACCTTGTTGGTTTTTACTTATTCTTTTAGATCTGCTTGTACAGAAAGAAGATATGGGGCACCTGTTAATAATGTGTTCCATAAAAAGGGGTTTGTTCTAATTATATCATGACTACCGTACTAACTAGGGTAGTAATTATCCTTCAAACCCTGAAAATACCTAAAATGTGGCGAGATGTGTGCGTTATCCCCATGGATATTCAGATTGTCACCTAAACTTTTGCAGAGATTCTATGAAAACAAACCGTTGTCCTTTTTATGTATTTTTGACAATAAATTTTATGGTTGTCTGTTATCCTTCTCCTCTTTCATACATCCCATTGTGGAACATATTCCTGTTCTCAAATGCAGACCATGCTTCTAGAAGATTATCGATGGAGAAATAAAGTAATAGAAGAGTGAAGGAAACCTGCAGTTTGTAAATCTTTGTTCTTGGGATGTGTAAGTGTTTTTTAGATTTACACTGCATCATGCTGTTTTTTATTCATCCCAGGACACAGTATATCTTCATTATGATAGGGTTATGCCACCCTCAGGTGATTGGACACTGGCAAAAGACAACTACAGGCATAACCCCTTCCAGCCAAACCGCTTCAATTATTAATTTTTACTAGTGTCTTAGATGATGATTATGCCTGTACAGTCTTTGCCCTAAAGATGTTTTCTGAAGTCCTCCCATCTTGCTTATCTGGATTTGCCTACGGCTTCTTGCCAGGAGGAATGGTGCCCGAACCCTGCTTTGGATGCGCAAGGATGGCCTGTAATGTGGTCTTTGGCACTTGTTTGCCAAAACCATTTTCTCAGCAATATCCTTTTGGAAAGTGCATTCACTAGGAAATGGAGTATGCCTGAGGTGGACCTGGCAGTTTCCTAATCTCAATAAGGCCCTCACGGTTCCAGTGAGCGAAGTGGTACAATACCACTGTTGTAAAACAGTTGGAAGCGTTGGTTAAAGACTTAATTTATAAAATAAATATAAAATCAAAAATCCTTCGCACTATAAATATCAATAAGTAAAATTATAAATACAGTAAAATACTAAGATGCAGCAAAAACTAATAGTGTTTAACAATACACAAGTGCAGCATAGAATTCACTTCTTCATTCTATGTTGGTCAAAGACTCCTTTTGCTCTAGTGGCGGCGACCTTACTACTGGCGATTGCACCTGTAGTGGTGCCAAGCCTTAAGGTTTGGGCTCGTTGGCTGCTGAGGGATAAGTATTCTGATTATGAAGATGTAAAGTCAGACAGATTTCGAAAGGTTGGTGCAGTTGCCATTTGTACTGTTAGTTATTTAGTAAGGGGGTGCACTGGACACCTTTGCTGCCATTGTGCCATTTGCTGGATATCTAGGGCGCCACTGTGTTTTTAAGGCAAGGTGGGCTCCCTCCGGGCATACCTGCCCTCAATCTATCCACTATTATATATGTGCTCCTGCTAAGAAGGCTCTCAAAATTTTATAAAATTAGGACCGCAAATACTGTGCTGCTGTGAATTGGCCTCTGCAGCTTATACATGAATGAATGAATGAATGAATGATGAATGAAAAACTTATATAGCGCGGCACATGCGAACTGAATCGCCTCTGGGCGCTTGTTGTTCCTGTCTCCTTTGATATCAAGAGATGAGTCTTGATCTTTCTCCTGAATGCTAGGTGGTTCTCCTCCAATCGAATATTGGTTGGTAAAGCGTTCCATAGCCTGGACCTTGGACAGCGAATCTTCTTTCTCCTTTAGACTTGTAGTTGGCTTTCGGGATCTGTAGTAGGTTTTGATTGGTGGATCGCAGAATGCGATTGGGGTTGTGAGCTTTTATTTTTTCGCATAGATATTGGGGGGCATTCCCATGGACACATCTATGCGTTAGAGTGCTTTACATGTGTGCAAACTAACCCCCCCCCCCCCCCCCCCCCCCCCCGATTTTAATGTTAACTGTTAGACGGGACAATTTGGTTTGTTGCTGGCTGGTAAGTTGCGCTGGTAATTTTTGTTTGACATGCGCCATGTGCTCCTCGCTTAACCACTAGAGGCCTACGCTATAGTCAAATGATAGCTACAGCGCGGGCTTGAAAATCTGGGAGGACCTCAATAGACCACCTCCCCTTTGCACGGGCACCCCCTGCAGGGCATGCGCTGTGATCACTGAGTCACTGAGACTCGATGCATCACAGAACTGTGTTAAGGGCCGGTCCATGTGATCAGCTGTCTGCCAATGACAGCTGCTCACATGGTGTAAGCAAAGGATCGGTAATCTTTTTTTATTTTTTTACGCTGACGGCTTCTTGCAGGTGGGGTGAGGGGGGGTGGACACTGAGCAGGCAGTGGTGCCGTTGTGTTGCATGTCCTCCATTAGATCTGACAGACGATTGTACAAGTGTATGCTGTTAAGGGGTGGGGACCTCCCTTCTGTTACCTCAGAATGGCAAAAAGAGCAAGGGGGACAGGGGTGCATATGGATAAAATGTATCCTCTAATACACACACTCACAAAAGTGAGTACATCCCTCACATTTTTGTAAATATTTTATATCTTATGTGAAAACACTGAATAAATGACACTTTGCTACAATGTAGAGTATTGAGTGTCTAACAGAGTAAAATTGCTGTCATATAACAACACACAGACCTTAATTTCTAAACCGCTGGCAACAAAAGTGAGTACACCCCTAAGTGAAAATGTCTAAATTGGGCCCAAAGTGTCAATATTTTGTGTGGCCACCATTATTTTCCAGCACTGCCTTAACCCTTTTGGGCATGGAGATCACCAGAGCTTCAGGAGTCCTCTTCCACTTCTCAATGATGACATCACGGAGCTGGTGGACGTTGGAGATCTTGAGCTCCTCCAGTCTTTACCCTCAGCTTCTTTAGCAAGGCAGTAGTCAACAGCAAATTTACACTGTTTATAAAAGCTGTACGCTCACTACATTGTAGCAAAGTGTAATTTCTTCAGTTTTGTCACATAAAAAGATGTAATACAATTATTTACAAGAATAAGAGGGGTGTACTCACTTTTGAGAGAGAGAATGTATGCACACACATCTAGAACACAAGCATGCTTGCTTATAATAAACATGGCAGCCCTATTCTCACATAGAAAATCAAGCCAATGGGTTCAGACATGGCTGTGGATTTGGATTCCAGTCATTGCAGCTACCACCAGTATAAACATATGGATTGATGACTGCAACAAACTTGTTGAGGCCTTTAGGGAACATCGTATCCCACAGGAGCAGCAAAGGATAGTGTCCCAAAAAAAGAGGGGGGTGGAAAAGACCCATACTAGCCAAACCTCTCTTTTCTGTCCTCCCATGACCTCCTATTGACCCTTGTCACCACCTCACATGCTCGCCTCCAGGATTTCTCCAGAGCTTCTCCCATCCTTTGGAACTCCCTACCCTGATCTGTTCGACTGTTCCCTAATCGATCCATCTTTTAGATGATCCTTGAAAACGCTTCTCTTTAAAGAAACCTATCCTGCTTCTAACTAATACTGTTTTACTTTCTCCATCTGCTCACCCCTGCAACTATTACTTTCTGTATCAATTGACCCTCCCTCCTAGATTGGTACAAGAGGAATCGAAGCACTATGCTTGTTATGCGGCGTACACACGATAATTTTTCAGCATGAAAAAAAAAAAAACATAGTTTTTCCAACTTCATCATTAAAACGACACTGCCCACACACGGTCCTTTTTAAAAAAAATGTTCTAGCAAAGCGCGACGATGTATAACACGTATGACGGCACTATAAAGGGCAAGTTCCATTCGGATGATGCCACCCTTGGGGCTGCTTTAACTGATTCCGTGTTGGTAAAAGACGATTCACGCTTTTCTGTCTGTTACAGCGTGATGACTGTGCTTACTCCATTACGAATGGTAGTTTTACCAGAACAAGCGCTCCTATTTCATAACTTGCTTCTGAGCATGTGTGGGGTTTTTAACGTCGTTTTAGCCCACACATGATCATTTTATACAATCCGAAAAATGACATAGTTTAAAACGTTAAAAAATGCAGCATGTCTTTTTTTTTCATGCTGAAAAATGATCGTGTGTACGCTTTAGAGCTCACAAATTGTAATGTCTGCGTTCATTTTGTTAAGCTCTATTCAAACTGTTGACACTATATAAATCCTGTATAATAATTGAACGGCCATTAACCGATGAGTTTGAATATCTACCTTGATCCTCAGACTCCAGGGCCAAGGCTATCCCCAGAAGCAGGCAGAGACATAAGGGTGCCTCACTTTGCCTGTGCGGGGAGGTGGTCTGCGGGTGGACGGTCCTAAAGTGGTTTATTTAGGCCTTTCTGCCACTGCAGCTTCTACCTCGTCTGCTTTGCAGGGTTTGGGTGGAAGGCATTCTGGCGATTCCGATTTCCCCAGCCTGGCCTAGGAGACTTTCGAAACTGTATGTAGCAGTTTTCATTGGCTTTCTCTCCAGTTTTTGTGTGACTGCAAAAATGATCCACACCCAACTGTGTGGTGCAGGGCCGACCCTAGGGTCACAGGCGCCTGGGTGCAGAAATATTTCTGGCGCCCCCACAAAGGGGGCATGGTCATCTTACCAACTCCTCCCCTTTACAAATTTTTCTATAGCAATGACTCAAACACAGAGATGCTCCTCTAAGAAGTCTTTGTTGCCCTGGGATCCTCCCATGATCTTTTAACAATAAAGAAAATACTGGAAGAGCGTACACTGAGACCTGGAGGGGAACCTCTCTGATACTGTTAGAAAGTGCCCCAAAACATAGTACAGGAGATGGTCAGACTGTAGACATGATACAAGCAATGGTCAGAGACTGCAATCATAGTACAGGAGATGGTCAGAGAGTGTAGACATATTACAGGAGACAGTCAGGGACTGGAGAAATAATACAGGAGACAGTCAGAGACTGCAGATATAATACAGGAGATGGTCAGAGACTGCAGTTCCTATTGACATAAGTAGATAATGGCCGATCGGCTCTCACCTGACCAACAACAACAGTTCCTCTGATCAGGAGTCAGCTCACTCTGAATTGCCCATGGATACTCCACTGGGTAGAGCCCAGATCTGTATCCTGGCAATGACTCCATTCCTTTCTCCGCCAGGGATGGCACTAGGCTGTGTGGCTTTCCATCTGGTGGCGCACGGCAGCGGGGTTCTCTCTCAGCACTGTCCTCTCCCTCTGGAGTCCTGGGTGCACTTCCCTGAAAGCTTTCCTGGGGTCCTGGCTCTCTCTCTGCCATTCAGTACAGACTCCCCCAGGACAACCCCCCATTAGTACAGACCCAGCCGAGGACAACCCCCCCATTAGTACAGACCCAGCCGAGGACAACCCCCCATTAGTACAGACCCAGCCGAGGACAACCCCCCATTAGTACAGACCCACCCGAGGACAACCCCCCATTAGTACAGACTTCCCCAGGACAACCCCCCATTAGTACAGACTCCCCCAGGACAACCCTCCATTAGTACAGACTCCCCCAGGACAACCCCCCCATTAGTACAGACCCCCCCCCAGGACAACCCCCCATTAGTACAGACTCCCCCAAAACAACCCCCCATTAATACAGACTCCCCCAGGACAAACCCCCCATTAGTACAGACCCACCCAGGACAACCCCCCATTAGTACAGACCCACCTAGGACAACCCCCCCCATTAGTACATACCCCCCCAGGACAACCCCCCCCCCCATTAGTACAGACTCCCCCAGGACAACCCCCTTAAGTACAGACCCACCCAGGACAACCCCCCATTAGTACATACCCCCCCAGGACAAACCCCCCTTTAGTAGAGACTCCCCCAGGATAACCCCCCATTAGTACAGACTCCCCCAGGACAATCCCCCTATTAGTACAGACCCCCCCCCAGGACAATCCCCCATTAGTATAGACACCCCCAGGACAAACCCCCCATTAGTACAGACCCACCCAGGACAACCCCCCATTAGTATAGACACCCCCAGGACAAACCCCCCATTAGTACAGACCCACCCAGGACAACCCCACATTAGTACAGACCCACCTAGGACAACCCCCCATTAGTACATACCCCCCCCAGGACAACCCCCCCATTAGTACAGACTCCCCCAGGACAAACCCCCCATTAGTACAGACTCCCCCAGGACAAACCCCCCATTAGTACAGACTCCCCCAGGACAAACCCCCCATTAGTACAGACCCACCCAGGATAACCCCCCTATTAGTACAGACTCCCCAGGACAACCCCCCCCCATTAGTACAGACCCCCCCAAGGACAACCCCCCATTAGTACAGACCCACCTAGGACAACCCCCCATTAGTACATACCCCCCAGGACAACCCCCCCATTAGTACAGACTCCCCCAGGACAAACCCCCTATTAGTACAGACCACCTAGGACAACCCCCCATTAGTACATACCCCCCCAGGACAAACCCCCCCATTAGTACAGACTCCCCCAGGACAAACCCCCCATTAGTACAGACTCCCCCAGGACAACCCCCCCCATTAGTACAGACTCCCCCAGGACAAACCCCCCATTAGTACAGACTCCCCCAGGACAAACCCCCCATTAGTACAGACCCACCCAGGATAACCCCCCTATTAGTACAGACTCCCCCAGGACAACCCCCCCCCATTAGTACAGACCCCCCATTAGTACAGACCCACCTAGGACAACCCCCCATTAGTACATACCCCCCCCCATTAGTACAGACTCCCCCAGGACAAACCCCCCCTATTAGTACAGACACCCCCAGGACAAACCCCCCATTAGTACAGACCCACCCAGGACAAACCCCCTTTAGTACAGACTCCCCCAGGATAACCCCCCATTAGAACAGACCCCCCCCAGGACAACCCCCCATTAGTACAGACCCCCCCCAGGACAACCCCCCATTAGTACATGGCAGGCTGTGGCAGAGGCACTCAATCTCAGCTGGATCAGGCGGCAGCGCAGCTGTATTAGTGTCTGTTGTGTATGCTCTGCTCGGCGCTCGCTCCCCCACGCTGTCTGAAGATGGCAGTGGCAGAGGTCAAGGTGGGTGGAGCCGAGCGGCCGTGTGACGTCACGTCGTCACATCCCGCTCGGGTCTCTGATTGCTTCGGCGGCTCGGATTAAAAAAATAAATAAAAATTCGGCGGCTCGCTCGGCGCCTCGCGGATGACAGCGCTGGGTGCGGGGCACCCACTGCACCCCGTGTAGGATCGGCCCTGGTATTGAGTTTCATAGTTTTTATACATTCAACTTCTGAAATAAATGTATGATTTCTAACATTAATCTGAGAAATGTAAGTGTGTGATATGGAAAAACCTAAGCAGCATTGCTGTATTTCATCACGGAGCTTAGCAGGTTGTCTAAAAAAAAATTAAGGGCCAGATTCTCAGAGGCGCTACGACGGGGTATCTCAGATACCCCGTCGTATCGCCGTTTTTTTTCCCCGGGTATCTATGCGAGTGATTTCTAGAATCACTTTGGCATAGATACGGGTGAAGATCCGACAAGTGTAATACAATTATACTTGCGGATCGTAGATGTAATGACAACGCCGGCCACTAGGTGGCCTTTACGTTGTTTTCTGATTTGCCTATGCAAATGAGGCTGCTACTCAGATTCCCGAACGCTTTTACGCCGCCCCGTCTTTGCTTACGTCGTTTTCGTACGCGTAAGGTTACCCCTGCTAATATGTGGAGTAACCTTACGCAGTACCGTCGGGTGTTGTCGGATGCCATGTTAAGTATGGCGTCGGGTCAGCGTCGGCTTTTTCCGTCGGTTACTTCGTTTTACTAAGTCGTTTGCGAATAGGGCATTGCGTAAGTGACGATCACGTTTCAACAACGCTTTCCGACGTGAGCTGGAGCATGCGCACTGGGCTTTTTCCCCGGCCGGCGCATGCGCAGTTCGATCGATGCGGGGCGCGCTTAATTTAAATACAAGCCGCCCCCTTTGAATTACGCGGCTTTACGCTGGGCCATTTACACTACGCCTCCGCAAACTACGGAGCAAGTGCTTGGAGAATATGGCACTTGCTCTGTTAAGTTGTGGCGACGTAGTGTAAATGCCTTACGCTACGCCAGCGCTAATCTATGAGAATCTGGCCCTAAGGGTCTATATCATATGTGTATTTTAAATGATAGCGACAGAATATCAACCAAAAATCCAAAAAAATAAATAAGTATTTGATCCCTTACCAACCAACAATAATTCTGGCTCTCACAGGCTGCCTACAGTATGTGGTACACAGATTAGTCCTGTCAATTTAAGAAGGTACTCCTAATGACAACTTATGTGTATCTGTCCTCAGAATCTTACATCCATTCAAATCCACCATCATGGCCACTATCTCTTGTGTCCTGAGTGGCTGCTTCCCCTCTCTCCCTACGGAGCGTGACCTAGGGGACTCTGGGGGCCGCGACTTGGATTCAGTTGCAGCTAAGGCCATCCTCGCCACTGAAGGCTCTGGTGAATACCAGCTGGATCCTGGACTCCGCGCCCTGGGGAATCTTTGGCTCGAGCTTCCTGTGGGATCCCTGTTTGTGCTCCAGTGGACCTGTCCTCCATATCCACTCTGTGGTCTATCCGCAGCAGTCTGCCATAGGGTTCACTACCTTGTGGTGCACCCGCCGACATCCTGGCACCTCCTGTCACGCAGCTTATCAACCAATCCTTCAGGGAGGGCATAATGCCCTCCCAGCTGAAGGAGGGCTTCATTCAACCCATCTTGAAGAAAGCCACCTTGGATCCTAAGGATCCACTCAACTGGCGCCCCATAACAGGCCTAAATGTTCTCTCCAAGGTAATGGAGAAAGCAGCAGGTACAGCAGCTGCAACAGCATCTAGATACCCACAACTTACTCGACCCATTTCAATCAGGATTCCGTCCCGGACAAGATATGGGACGACGTTCTCGAGGCCGCAGACGAAGGAGAATCTTCTCTTCTGGTTCTGCTGGACCTAAGCGCAGCCTTTGATACAGTAGATCACAAGCTGTTATTGACTCGACTGGTCAAAATAGCCAAAGTCGCAGAAAGCGATCTACCTTGGTTCTCCTCTTTTTTGGAAAACCAATCGCAAATAGTGAAGCTAGGACCCTTCACTTCTGAACAACGCACATTAACGTGCGGGGTCCCTCAAGGATCTCCCCTATCGCCAATGTTATTCAACATCTATGTGCGTCCTCTTTTCGAAATCATCAGCAGCCAAAAACTGCTTTATCATTCATATGCAGACACGCAACTGTACTTCCGCATTTGCAATAAAAAAGATCACCACCTCAATCTAGAGACTTGTCTCTCTTTGATAGAGGACTGGATGACAAAGAGTTATCTCAAACTCAACGGAGCGAAAACAGAACTTCTTCTGTTTCACGCCAAGCGTAGGAATCAATCGGCAACAACCTGGATCCCCCCGCCCATTCTGGGCAAAATCATCACCCCTAGCGCCAAAGTCAAAAGTCTTGGGGTCATCTTTGACTCCGACATGACAATGAACGCACAAATAGGGTCAGTAGTCAGCGGATCTCACCATCTGCTGCGCCTACTACGCAGACTCACGCCTTTTATTCCCAAGAAAGACATAGCGGTCGTGGTGGGAGCGATTGTAAACTCCAGACTGGACTATGCAAATGCCCTTTACCTCGGACTCCCCAAGTACCAAATCGCTCGTCTTCAAGACGTTCAAAATACGGCCGCCAGACTTGTGACTGGGAAAAAACCCTGGGAATCAATCTCACCTTCACTGAGATCCCTTCACTGGCTACCAGTTAAAGACAGAATCACCTTTAAAGCTCTCTGTCTAACGCATAGATGTATCCATGGGAATGCTCCCCATTATCTATGCGAAAAATTAAAACTTCACAATCCCAATCGTATTCTACGATCCACCAATCAAAATCGGCTTCAGATACCGAAGGCCAGATACAAGTCCAAAGGAGACAGGATATTCGCTGTCCAAGGTCCCAGACTATGGAACGCCTTACCAGCCAGCATTCGGCTGGAGGAGAACTACTTAGTCTTCAGGAGAAAGATTAAGACTCATCTCTTTTGATCTCAAAGGAGACAGGAACAACAAGCGCCCAGAGGCGATTTACTTTGTGCTGCGCTATATAAGTTTTTCATTCATTCATTCATTCAACGGGGTGCATCTGTCATCTGGCCACAGGTGACCTGATAGTAAGTATTTCATAATGACCTAGTATGCGGTGCATACTAGCTCATTATGCCTTTTTCCTTACAGGTGTTAAAACAAAAAGTCGGCGGGTTTACTACCGCTTTAATATGTACAGTCTGGAGGAAAGAAGGGAAAGGAGAGACATGATTGAAACCTTTTAAATAAATCAAAGGGGTGAATAAGGTTCAGGAGGGCAGTTTTGTTCAATATAAAAATCGAGAACACTGAGAAATGCCCTCAAATTAAATGGAGAAAATTATTCTTGGAAAGTATTTTTACTGAAAGGGTAATTGATGTGTTAAATAAATTACCCACAGAGGTAGTGAGACGGCCAACAGTAAATGGCTTTAAACATGCTTGGGATAAACATAGATATATAGTCAGACAAAGTTATAAGGGGCAGACTTGATGGACTACTCAGTCTTTTTTTGCTGTCACTTTTCTATGTAGTTTCCAGTTAAAAAAAAATCCACATAAACCTCTTACGTGTCAAACATCCCTGTTTGATACACCCAGTCTCAGAATGTCTACTTTTTTTCGTTTTTTTTTTAAAATAAAAAATAAACAATGTTAGTCAGTAGCAGATCACACACAAGGCAGGTTCTGTAGCTGTAGCCAAGAGACTATCTGCCACCTCCTACAGTGAGCATGCAATGACCTTGTCTGGGCTTCTATTCTTTAACCACTTGCCGACCAGCCACCTCTGTTTTACTGTAGCAGGTTTTCTCGGCTGGACAAATCGACGTTGCCTTGCCTCGCTTTTTCTTTTGGCCACTAGTGGTGCGTGCGTGCATCCGCAATGATCGATGGGCACCCGCGATAGTTCGTGACAGAGCGAGACCGGGATCTGTGTGTGTAAACACAGATCCCGGTTCTTTTAGGGGAGTAGAGACAGATTGTGTGTCTATACAAAGAATGAATACTGATCTATCTCTCCTCCTAGACAGTCCCATCCCCCCTACAGTTAGAACAGACACTAGGTAACATATTTAACCCCTTGATCGCCCCCTAGTGTTAACCTATTACCTGCCAGTGACATTTATACAGTAATCGGTAATGGTCCCAAAAAAGTGTCCGATAAACAAAACGGATCGCTGCCTTTACTAGAAAAATAAATAAATAATAATGCCATAAATCTATCCCCTATTTTGTAGACACTATGGCCCAGATTCAGAGAGAATTGGATTCTCATAGCGTATCAGAAATACACTACGCAGCCGTTTTTTACCTGGCTCTACGTGGAATCCCGGTAGATTTTGTCCAGTAAACGACGGCGGCGTAGTGTATTTCTCCCGTCGCAATCCATCTAGACGAGTAGGGGGCGTGAAGGATTTAAAATAGGCGCGTTCCCGCGGCGATCGAACTGCGCATGCTCCGTTCGCAAATTTCCCGCCGTGCATTGCGCGAAATCACGTCGTTACGTCATTCGTTGTTTGAGTAGCGTCGTTTAGGGACATTTCTATCCCCGAACGAGTTACGCAAAAAAAAAAATAATAATTTAAATTCGACACGGGAACGACGGCCATACTTAACATGGGCTACGCACCGTTAGACCAGCAAAAAGCTGGTCTAACAGTACGTAAAAAACCCCAGACGTAAGCGATTGCGAAGACCGCTCGTATCTTCGTGGATCGCCGTAAAAACACATTTGCATATCCCGACGCATGAAAACGACGCAAACTCCTCCCAGCGGCCGCAAAAATATCGCAGCGTAGATCCGAAGGCTTACCTCTCGGATCGAAGCCCGAAGCCGCCATATCATGGTTTGAGGATTCAAACTAGTGATACGGCGCGTGAAATTTGAAATTACTCCTGTCTAACACCAGTTAGACAGGCGTAATTGCTTTATGAATCTGGGCCTATAACTTTTGCGCAAACCAATCGATATATGCTTATTGCAATTTTTTTTTTATACCAAAAACAATTGGGATATTTATTATAGCAAAAAGTAAGAGAGGGGGTGATTGCTGCACTATTTTCTTTGCTACAGAATTGCCTTCTCTATTTTTCATTGGATATAATTCATTGCATATCTCAATCGCCCTCCACCCCATGCTCTGCATCTATTTGTTTTATCCTGGTCACTGTGTGCCCTCTGTGGCTGCACAGAGGTTTATGATGCTGGGTTGGTTGGTCCCTTCTCCCCCATTGGCAGTGGTCATTTCGGGGGAATCCTGGTGTGTCTTACGCATTCCCTGATTGATTCGTATATCCCCTGATGAAGCTATTAGGCGAAACATGTTGGGCTAATATATGAATATGATATCTTTGCCTAAATCGAACATTTTGTTTTTTGACCATGAAATGTTGAATGTCTTTAAACAAACCAGCTCTGTTGTATTTTTTTAATGCTATTCTCAATAAAATTATATACCCTTTTTTAATACTTGGTTTTCATTATTATCTGTAAGCACCGTGACAATCCCCATTCTCTTTCCCATTTTTACATAAAAGAGATTGTGTTTTTCAAAATTGTCGCTTTTCTTTTGTTTATAGCGCAAAAAATAAAAACCGCAGAGGTGATCAAATACCGCCAAAAGAAAGCTCTATTTGTGGGGGGGGGGGGGGGCAAGTAAATTTTGTTTGGGTACAGTGTCGCACGACGGCAAAATTGTCAGTTAAATCGACACAGTGCCTTATCGCAAAAAATGGCCTGGTCATTTTTTGGCATGAAAAAAAAACAAAGTTTTTCAGCATTCATCATTAAAACGACATTGCCCACACATGATCGTTTTTAAAAAAATGCTCTAGCAAAGCGCAGTGAGTGAGTGAGTAACTTGTATAGAGCAGCAAATGCGAACTTAATCGCCTCAAGGCGCTTTGCATCCAGTGTCGTCCTGATCCTTCAGAAGAGGTGAGTCTTTAGTTTTTTCCTAAATGCCCGATGGTTTTCTTCGAGACGGATAGTCATGGGTAGAGCATTCCAAAGTCGGGGTCCTTGGACGCGCAAATGGACTGGCTTTGGACACGCAAGGATCGTGCTTTCTCTGCTTAGATTTGAGGAGTCTTGGGTAATTTGGGAGGTTTCTGTTAACCCTAAGACCGGAGCACATATTGGTGACTTTAGGGCAGTTTAATTTTCCACGGTCAAAGTATTGATGCTCGAAGTATTGAGGAGCGTACATTTCCGTGTGTAACATTTCAAAGGGTAATGCCGAACTTGAATGTTGATCCGATCCTTTATGGCCAGCCAGTGGAGGATCTCAAACCAGAAGAGATTGATTCCAACTTTTTTTTTTTACCTTGTTACCAGTCAGCCTTGCTGCACGTGTCTGGCGACTTGAAGCGCAAAATCTGGTATTTTGGTAGTCCTAAATAGAGGGAGTTTGCGTAGTCGAGTCTTGAAGTGATGATTGTTCCAACCACTACTGATGTGTCCTCTTCCAGGATGAAGGGGATAAGTCTACGTGGCATGTGGAGAAGATGATGAGAACCGCTGACTACTGCTCCTATTTGTGCGTCCATCGTCATGTCTGAGTCAAAGATGACTCCGAGACTTTTGACTTTGTTACTTGGGGCGATAGTTTGTCCGAGGATGGTGGGTGGTGTCCATGTGGTCCTAGAATTAGATTTCCGATTTGCGTGAAGGATGATGAGTTCTGTTTTGGACCCGTTGAGTTTGAGGGAGCTTTTAGTCATCCAATTATCGATCAGAGTGAGGCATTTCCCTAGTTCATGACATTGGTCTTTTTTTGTCGGTGATTCGAAGGTAAAGTTGCGTTTCGTCAACATACGAGTGGTAGCGAAGGTCCTGTTTGCTGATGATTTTGAGGAGCGGGTGGATGTAGATGTTAAAGAATGCAGGGGAAAGGGGTGATCCTTGAGGAACTCTGCATGTAATGGTCCGTGTTTCTGACGTGAAGCCTCCAAGTTTCACGGTCTGAGTGCGATTTCGTAGGAAAGCTGTGAACCACGGTAGGGACGAGTCGGATACTCTGGCTACTTCTTTGAGTCGAGTGAGCAATGTGTTGTGGTCTACCGTGTCGAAGGCTGCACTGAGGTCCAGCAGCACTAGGAGACAGGACTCTCCGTCATCTGCTGCTTCGAGGGCGTCATCCCATATCTTGAGGAGAGCCGTTTCTGTCCCGTGACGTGGGCGAAAACCTGATTAAAGGAGATCTAGGAGTTTGTTGGCGTCCAGATGGGGCTGTAGCTGTTGTACTACTGCTTTCTCCATGATCTTGGAGATGGTGCTCAGGCTTGTTACCGGTCTGCGATGGTTTGGGTCTTTAGGGTCCAGGTTGGGTTTCTTTAAGAGGGGTTTAATTATGCCTTGCTTGAGGGCGATCGGAACAATCCCTTCCTTGAACGATTGGTTTATGATGTGGGTTATGGTGGGCACCAAGATGTCGATACAATCCTTCCAGAGTTTTGTAGGAATGGTGTCATTAGGCGATGTGTTGTCGCGGAGGCTTCTGATGATGTTTTTGGTGGTTTCGATGGTAATTGGGGCCAGCGCAAAATTAGTCGATCGTGGGCTTTTAGTACGTACAACAGCGGTGATGTACAACACGTACGACGGCACTATAAAGGGGAAGTTCCAATGCGGATGACGCTACTCTTGGGGCTGATTTTGTGTTAGTAAAAGACGATTCACGCTTTTCTGTCTGTTACAGCGCAATGAATGTGCTTACTCCATTATGAATGGCAGTTTTACCAGAACGAGCACTCCCGTCTCATAACTTGCTTCTGAGCATGCGCGGGTTTTTTAACGTCGTTTTAGCACACACACAATCATTTTTTACAACCCGAAAAACGACAACAAAAATGTAGCATGTTTCGAAAAAAAAAAAATTGTCGTTTTTCAGAACCCGAAAAATTATGTAAAGCCCACACACGATCATTTAAATGACATTTTTTAAAAACGTTCTTTTTTTCATGCCGAAAAACGATTGTGTGTACGCGGCATAACAGTCTAATGCCAATTTTGTAAAATTTTGCAGTCATTCTATTACCTTAAGGAAACACCATAGACACCCAAATTGACATACAGCATTGAAGTCCAGCAGAAACACAGCAGGTAAAAAAGAGTAGGCTGCAGAGTCTGAACAGGTGATATATCAACACTGTAAGTATTTAAGTGCTGTTAAAAAGTAATAGTTTATACTGCCTTAGGTTTAATTTATTCATTTGGATGACATTTACTGTGACATTTAGATAGTGTTGTCATAGTAATCACAGAAACTCGATTAGCACGGTCATTTACTTCATTTTGACATTTTTTAGTCTAGTTCATTTCATTTCAATTTTCAGACAATGCAGGAGCCCTGGAAAGATTGTCTACTCAGAGACCCTGCTCGCCTTCAGCAGCCTCACTGGTTTGGAAAACTGTCTATCTTTCTGAAGGATTATCATTCTGCTTAACTGCAGAAACTACATCAGAAATTATCCAGTACCCCAGAATAAAATTAAATGGCTGCTTTACAATACCCTTCCATGCTTAACGCAAAACTTCACCCACTCAATTAACATTGACTATTTTTAATTCTTGTGCTGCTAGGATTAGTAAATGGCTGAGTAAGTATATCCAATCTATTGTTTTAACCACTTTTTGCCATACAGCATCGCGTCGCTTTAACTGTCAATTGCGACATTGTACCCAAACAAAATTGATGTTCCTTTTTCCTCACAAATAGAGCTTTCTTTTGGTGGTATTTGATCACTATGTGGTTTTAATTTTTTTTTTTTAAAAGCAACAATTTTGATAAAAAAAAAACATTATCTTTCACTTTTTGCTATAATATCCCCCCCCCCAAAAATCCTTCCTTAGTTTAGGCCGATATGTATTCTTCTACATGTTTTCGGTAAAAAAAAATCGTAATAAGCGTACGTTGATTGATTTGCACAAAAGTTATAGTGTCTACAAAATAGGGGATATATTTTATGTCATTCTTTTTTTTCTACTAGTAATGGCAGTGATCTGCGATTTTTATCTGGACTGTGACATTGCGGCAGACCGGACTCTGTTGACACTTTTGGGACCATTGACATTTATACAGAGATCAGAGCTAAAAATAGCCACTGATTACAGTATAAATGTCACTAGGGGTCGATTGAGGGGTTAAATGTGTTCCCTCACTGTGTGTTCTAACTGTGGAGGGATGGGAGTGACTAGAGGAGGAGACAGATCATTGGAAAATAGGGGTAATACTGCGCTGTCTGAATGAAATACAAATACAAAAGAAATTGCCAGCAGCTTACAATAGTGAGATACTCACAACTAAAACAGTAAAAATAAAAAACAAGCTGCGCAAATATGAGAAACTCTTAGGTGATAAAGAGCAATACCAAACAGTCAATGCACGAAGTCCTATGGTCAAAAACTCCTCCCGTAGTGGACAAGTGATCAATGTTGATTGATACCAAATTATGAGAGAAAAAGGTACAAAGGGCCAGATTCAGGTAGAGTTAGGCTGGCGGATCAATGGATCCGCCAGCCTAACTGTCACTTTAAGCCAGCGTTTTTGTTTTCTGTAACCAGAAAACAAGAAACGCCGGGTTGGAGTTCCGATGCGATCGGCATAATTGAATTTCGCCATCGCATCGTTACTTCAACTTAAAAATGGCGCCGGGGCGTTCCCGCCGATTTACGCTCAAAAAATATGTTAATGAGCGGGAATCGGCAATTCACGATCTTTTTCGGGCGCGACGCAGTGACTTTACGACGTTTCCGGAAGCGATACGCGGCGTATAGATAAAGCAGCCCCCTAGTGGAGTATCCTATGTTAAGTATAGGCGTCGTCATCACGTCGGAAAAAAAACAAATCGCGTCGCTTGCGTAAAACATTCATGAATGGGAATGTGACGTTCACTGACAGAATTTGGAGCATGCGCACTGGGATGCATTGACACTCGACGCATGCGCAGTACGTTCGCCGCGGGATCGCGCTTAGTTTGAATACTACACGCCCCGTACCCGCCCAATTTGAATTCCGCTGGCTCATTTGCGATGCGCTGCCGCAACTTTAAGAGCAAGTGCTTCATGAATAACAGCACTTGCTCCTAAAATTTCAGCAGAGTAACGTAAATGAGAAGCGTTACTCCAGAGCAAAGATGCTCTGATCTACCTGAATCTGGCCCATAGTGTAAAACCATTTACCATTTATTAAAAATAAATTAAAATTGCACTTACAAAAAAGTAGGTAAAATATGCATGTAAATGTAGCCGGCCGGCTAGCACAACTCGATATCTCCTGGACACGATTTGCGGTTATGGACGTCAGCACGCCGCCTCCCTACGCCGTTTCGTCTAACAAGACTTCGTCCTGGAATTTTAATTTATTTTTAATAAATGGTAAATGGTTTTACACTATGTACCTTTTTCTCTCATAATTTAGTATCAATCAACATTGATCACTTGTCCACTACGGGAGGAGTTTTTGACCATAGGACTTCGTGTCATCGAACCCCCTGGCTGGGGAGAAAGCCATCTGCGGTCAGAAGGTCTCTAGTTGGGATCTTCCCCTCCGGTAAGGGACAGTGTTTTCCATCGGTGGAGGTGTTTTCCCTATCTGTTTGCACTTTTCTGAGGTTCCTGTTTGTGATGTCACCATCTGCTTGAACACAAGGAATTTCACTGCCGATTTATACCATCAGATGTTTTTCCACTTGTATATATAGCTTGATGGACTTTATAGATGCATTGACTGTTTGGTATTGCTCTTTATCACCTAAGAGTTTCTCATATTTGCGCAGCTTGTTTTTTATTTTTACTGAGACAGATCATTGTTCCTACTTAAGAACACCATTTGTCTCCTCTCCCCCGACAGAACTAGGATTTGTGCGCGCACACACACTCGTTCTGTCACGAGCGATCGCGGGTACCCACCGGGCACGCATATCAGCTCCGGGGACACGCTGCTGGCATGCGCCTGCAATAGTGTCTTAAAGAGCTGACATATACCTATGGTGATTTGTGCAGCTGTGCCAACCTGCCGCTGTATAGCTGCGGCGGTTGGTCGGCTAGCGGTTGAACTTTTTTTTTTACACATCTTTTACTTCCTGGTTTCCAGGCCTAGGCAAATTATGCCATACACTGTAGGAGTTTTCAGCAGGCGAGAAAGAGCTTTCTCGGCTAAGCACACCCTATCTTGCTTGCATGCCTTAGCTAAGGGCAGTTGGATTCCAAGAAGTAAATACTACATGAAACATCTGCCCTTACTGAAGATGGCCACAGGCAGACATGTTTTTTTTCAAAGTAATTTCTCAGCAAAATAAAGACATGTGTAGCGCTACCCTATTCAGGAGCCGCTGGTTAGATTGGGATCGGCGAATTAAGTTACCTCTGTGTGGTGTCTAGGGGTGGATGTAGTGAGCAAAACAGTAACGAATGTCCAACCTGTAGCTGAAGTTTTCTGAATGCTTTATTTTCCTGGTCCAACACGACCAACACATCAACTCAAGGTAGATAGGAAAAGGTTGATGAAAGTAGAGTAACTTTGCAGAGTCAGGCTTGGATAGAGAAAGCAGTCCTGCCTTCTGTAGTTAAATCAATCACGTCGCCACTCCTGCCGGAGTGGGTGCAGTGCACCTGGACAGGCCTCTCACACAGACCTGGCAGCCAGAGTGTCACTGAGAATGCTGAGAAGGAACAAGTCGCTGCCACCGACTTGGCTCTAGAAGAATAGTAGAGGCCTCTGCCACAGGTCCGGTAATTAAGAGCAATAGAGCATATCCTCTCAATCCTGTTCTCTTGAGATGTGGAACCCCAGGAAGTTACTGAGGTTCCTCAGTCACTTCAGTGTCTCTGAGCCATGAGGGCCCAGAGTCGAGAACTCCGCGTGGCACGGGCCCCGGCCAGGTAGGCCATAGTGGTGGGGCTCGTGATGTGCGCACACCCTGAAGGTGGGTGCCGCACCCGGAACCAGGAACCTGCGAAGAACCCCAAAAAATGGCGTCTGCCACAGATATACCCTTCCCAGGGCAGGACTTAGGGTGGTGGGGGCCCCTGGGCTTGAGTGTTGAAGGGGCCCCCTGGAGCGAGGGGGGGGGGATCATAGTTGTTGAGCGGGGGTGCCCATTAAAGTTGTTGAGGGGGGGGGGCGAATTGAAGTTGTTGAGTGGGGGGCATTAAAGTTCTTGAAGGGGGGTTGCCATCTGGGGGCCCTGGAGACCTCTGGGCCCTTTAATAATAATAATAATAATAATAATATTTTATATATATAAAAAACATTTTTTTTATAAATAAAAAAAGTGGAGGTTTCTGTCTGGGGCCCTGGGGGCCTCCAGACCCCTAAAAATAAAATAAAAAAAATAAACATTTATAAAAAATACATAAAAAAGGGAGGTTGCCATCCGGGGGCCCTGGGGACCTCTGGGCCTTTTAATAAAAAAAATATAAACAAAAATAAAAAAATAAACATTTATAAAAAAATAAAAAAATATATATATAAAAAAAATATGTTAATTTTTTTTATTAAAAAAAGGGGGGGGGGGTTGCCATCCGGGGGCCCTGGAGACCTCTGGGCCCTTTAATAATAATAATAATAATAATATATATATATAAATAAAAATAAATATATAAAAAAACATTTTTTTTATAAAAAATAAATAAAAAAGTAGAGGTTGCTGTCCAGGGCCCTGGGGGCCTCCGGGTCCCTGGGGACCTCTGGACCCCTAGAAAAAAAAAACAAAAAAAAAAACATTTTTTTTTAGAGGGGCCCCCTATTAGGCCGGCCCATGGGCTTGAGCCCAGTCAAGCCCAATGGTAAGTCCGGCCCTGACCCTTCCCCAGCATGACCCGCGAGGGAAGCGCTCCCCCAATTGGCTGCTGGGGAAAAGTGTCTCTGCCTGAAGCCCTCTGGCGCCACCTGCCGCCCAGAGATGGGACCACATCTCTGGAACGCAGAATGACACACAGGACAATTCAGAACTGACAGCTGCCAAACCTGAACAAATCAACTTGGGTGAGAGCAAGTAAGTCTCTCACCATTCTAACTTTAGCGTAGCGCCCTTTCTGAGTAAGGGGGCGCTACACATGGATGGATGAGTGAGTGTTTATGATCATGCTCTTGGTACTGCTTTACATCAAAACTGAGGCATTATTTTTGACCAGTGCCCAGTTCTCCCTTAGGTGTCAATATAAACCAAAGGTTTCAGATTTTCTATGTCCTTCGATAGTCTCTAAGGAAAGGATTTTTTGCAGAGTACAAAAATCCTATTATTTCTGTTAGCACAGGTCATTGTTATATATGTACCTTGGCACCATATTGATTTTACTTTAAAGGCTGTTTGCACTTGTTTCAAAACAAGGCTTCGGACAGGCTTTGTTAAAGCTCTCTGAAAGTCAGTCAATGCTCCTGTCACTAAATAAAATGGTTAGCTTACTGTCCTGTTTAAACCTTGCTTTTGCTGGCGGGGCTTCAACTTCAATCAAGCTTTGCCATAGACTTCTATGGAGGCTTTGAAGACGCTTTGATGCACCATTAAAGCGACATGGGGTATCATTTTTGAAGCAAAACAGAAGCAGGTGCAAACATCCATTTTATTTAATGACAGGAGCTTTGACTAGCATTCAGAGAGCTTTAACAAAGCCTTGTTTTGGAGCAAGTGTAAACTAGCCGTTCATGTGTGTTGAAGCCGAAGCAAGTGTAAATGAGCCCTAAGTGACATTTTTTTTATTTTTTATAACTAAATTTATCATTAGAATAAACTGTTGCATTTTTTTTATTCCTGCTGTTTTAAGAGTAACCACAAGATGGCAGTCTTCTCCCAAAGTATCTATACTTAGCACTATTTCTAATAGAAGATTTTAGTATCAATATGCAGGTTTCATCAGTATATTTTACCACCAAGACAACGTTACCCGCAGGTTATAGTCATAACGAGCTGCATGTATGTGAGCAGTACATTATACAGAGGCCATTTTAAGACAGCCCTCCTATATTCCTGTATAATAAATCCAGGAAAACAATGGATAGTACCTGGAGGAAGGACCATGAAAAGGACACAGTATCATTTACAAGGACAAATCTTGAGCAAGAATTGTGGATCTCATTGTAGACCCTGGGGTGAAAAAAGCTCAAGTTTTAACAAGGCTGCAAATATAGCAAGTGGAGGTCATTCAAAGTCGAAGAACGCTCTGACCGTACACTTGGTGTTTATCATTGGGATTTATTCGCTCATATTAGGAAAAAACAACTCAAGCGGCAGGAGGCGTATTTTGAATTTAGCTTTGACAAGCTTAGAGCGAATGGCCTAATGAAAGCAGGTATTTTCAGTTGCTAGGGTTACTTGAAATCATTCAAAATGCAATCAGGTTATTAAGAGGAACCTGTCCAGATTGAATTATAGAAGGTGCCGGTGCTGAGGCCGTCAGAGGTCACCTGAAGTCTTACCAGCTGCTGGCATCACCCAGGGGTTTATATGTGAAAAGTACTGGAAATAAGAACAGTTTTTTTTTATTGCTTTTAGCAGACAGCAAGCTTCCAACTCTTTTCTGCAGTGAAAAAAATGATCTTAAAAAAATAAATGAAAATGAAACAAAGGGGCCCATTTATATTGGAGAGTGGATACTACTATTTATTCCACACAACCACCTCCTGCATTTCATGAATGACTTGTTTAACAGGGGTGGCATTGTACATAATGCAGCAAAGAACACTGCCTGATAGGAGGATTGGCTGGTCATATGACTTTCCTGGTTATTTTCATTTCATGAAAAAAAAAGTGTAAAAAATAAAAAAATAAGTAAAATAAATAAAAAAATGTAAATGCCCCTGTCCCCGGTAGCTCGCGCTCAGAAGCATATGCACACGTAAGTCCCGCCCACGTATGTAAACGTCGTTCAAACCACACATGTGAATGAAAGGAGCCTTGCTTGCCTTGGAGTCTAGAAGAAAGTGGAGCAAAAGGCACATTATTATAAAGTACACTGATGTGTGACATTCTTTTGTTTGCTTCAATTATGTTTTGCATTACCATACCTCCTAACTTTTTGAGAAGAGAATGAGGGACACCTATTGGCAAAAGTATGAAGCATAGGACACGCGCCCATTAAAGGAGGATTATACACAAAAAAAAAGAGATCGGTTAAACCCACAAGCAAGGGGTGGGCAAGAGGGTCGGCTGCCCTGGGCACTGTACTGCACTAAACATGTACTAATAATGGGACAGAACACATATGAGGACTGAGAAGATTTCCTTTAGTTGAACTAAAAAAAAGTGTGCCCATTCTAGAGCTGGTAACATTAAGGATAGTCAATATCATTTTAAAATACTGTTTTTGTGGGTAAGAGGCAGAGACTTATAGCGGGACTGCAATCTTTCGACAATTGGACACTAACTGACACTTTTTGAGAACCGGTGATCAGTGCACTGTCAATGTACTAATGACACTGGCTGGGATGGGGTTATCAAAGGGTTAACTGTGCGCCTAGCCAGTGTTTTACTTCAGTGTAGGAGGTGCATTTACTAGGGAAAGACATTAATCCTAGTCCCTGCTTTGCAGGAACACAAGATCCCTGCCTTGCTTTCTGTCAGAACGGCGATCTGCTTTGTTTCGTAGACTGGCTGCCATTCCTTTTCTCTGCAGGATGATTGGTGGGTGCCAGCAGACATCGAGTCCTCGGTACCCGCTGTGTATAATATACAGTATACATGATCTAGTGCACAGCCGCTGCACTGTAGCAGTAAAACTGCTATATTACAGTCAGCAAGTGGTTAGGCAGCGGCGGCATACCAATGCAAAAAGAATGGGGTTCAAAGATCTTGAAAGGTTCCTTTGGGCAACTACAATTTTATTTTATTTTTTTTACACATATTGGCAATTATTTGAGTTCCTTGTCGCTTCCACTAAAAGAAAAATAAGACAATACCCATTTTTTTTGCTACAGTATCAAATTTACGTTTTTATTTTTTTGTCCTATTTTAAAACCTTATCATACATAACATCTAGAAATTATACAAAATTATTTTATACATCGGAGACCACAGAATCAATAAAAAAAAATGTTTCTGCTGCCTGGCATCATTTGTCGGAAAAAACAAAAAACAAAAAACAAAAAGGTAATCTGCTAAATTCAATGCTAAATTATTAGTCAGACGTTCTTGTACTCCTGGAAAGTAATGCTTCTTGTCTGCTGGGCGCTGAAGGTTTTTGGCATACGCTAAGCCATTTGGGAATTAAGACTGCTTTTGTGTTGGCATATTGGTGAGAATTTCATGCCTAGAATAAAAAAAATGATGTTTCAATTGTATACCTGGGATAATACTTTATATTTGCATACATGCTCTACATACCAAAAAAAGGGAAAATTTATATCAAATACTTACCGTAATTTTCCTTTCATGATGGACTCCAGGCCTCCTACTTGTGGGTTTATCCCGCTCTCATACCTCATAGGACCCTACTCCCATAAGCTTTGCGTTCCCCATAGACTGTGTTCCGTAATTTAGCTACTCCAGCAATGGGAGGGAAACTCCGGCTGCATGGAGTCCATCAGGAAAGGAAATTACGGTAAGTATTTGATATAAATTTTCCCTTTCTGACAGACTCCATGGCAGCCTACTTGTGGGAAATAACTAGCCGACACACCGGGTGGGAAATTGTGATTAAAGAAAAAAAGGTTTAATTGACATTGTCACAGATAAAACATGTAAACCAAAATCAACCGACGACAAAACAGGGCCGGTTTACGCAGTAATGCGTCATGAATGTGTTTAATGACGACCAGGAGCCGCCTTACAGATTTACTTCTGGGGAAAAACATGCGGGCGGCTGCCATGATGGGGAGATGCTACGAGTCGAATGCGCTGTCACCGCTTCAGGAGGAGCCTAACCCTTTTGCTTTGTATGCCCCTTGGATTACTTGAACTATCCATGCAGCGATGGTTTGGAGAAGCACGCATTCCCCTGCTTTTTCCATGGAAGGAAACGAACAGGATGGTCAGATTGACGGAACGGAAGGCTGCTGTGGCTTCCAGATATTGTCTTAATACATGTCCGACGTCTAGAGGATGGACATTAGAGTTCTCAGGAGATCGAAAAGTGGGGAGAAACAATTTCTAGATTTTCATGAAAGACCGATGTTACCTTGGGATTGGGATCCCAACATGGGAATTAGTTACGACCCGATCAGGGAAAAAAAAGTAAGAAACGGTTCTTTGGATCCTAGAAACCTATTTCTGAGACCCTTCTGGGCTGATGTTATGGCACAAGGAAGACAGCTTTTTGAGGATAGATCTTTGATTGACAAGTTATCCGAGTGCGTAGTTTCTGAAAGGAAGTCCAAAACAAAGGGAAGGTTCCATTTTGAGAACCTTGGTTTTCTCTGTGGCCTAAGCCTCATGGCACCTTTGAAAAATTGTTTGACAAGGGTGTGTTTGGCCCATGAAAACCAGTGAAGGCCGAAATGGCCGGAATTTTGAACTCTCAGGGAGCTGACTGATAAAGACAGATTCCAGACCTGTCTGAAGGAAGCCAAGAACATCCTGAATCCTAGGATTACTAGGGGATCCATCCATGGAAGAGACGAAATCTGCAAAATTTGACCATATTCTCTGGTAGACCTTGTTGGTTGCTTTGATCTCCTCGCACTTAACAGAGTGGAGATGGCTTGATTTGGGCCAGCCTAAACGCAATAAGCCTTTTCCCCTTTCAAAAACCAGACCATCAGATGAAGACGGGGATGGACATGGATGGGGGGGTTACCCCTTGTAACAGGAGATCTGCCCTGTTTCGGAAGCGGGACTGGAGCCGGAAGCTCAGATGAAGCAGCAACGGGAACCATGGTCTGTTGGGCCAATAAGGGACTATCGCCACCACCTCGACCGCTTCCCACCTGAGTCTTGCCAGGAACCGGAGGATGGACCGGGGACTGGAGGAAAAGCATAGGCACTGTGAAAGTTCCACTGGTCTGTTAGAGGCATCCACTCCGAACGCTTGGGGACAGCGACCCCTCGTATAGAATTTCTCTAGTTTGTAATTGCATGGAGATGCAAATAGGTCCACTTCCGGCACAAACTCCCAGGGATAGGACCCAGCTGAAGACTTCGCTGTGGAGAGAGACCATTCGTTGTGGTCGAGTGTTGTCCTCGAAAGGAAGTCTGCTTGGAGATTTTGAGATCCGGGGAGATACACAGCTGTTAAATCTGAGAGATGTACTTGTGCCCACGACATGATCGGATCCACTTCCTTCAGCAGGGATAGACTGCGGGTGCCTCCCTGTCTCTTTATGTATGACACAGCTGTCGTGTTTGTCTATTCTCAACAGGACTGACGATCCCTTTACTATGTGAAGAAAGGATTGAAGGGCACGGTAGGCCGCACGGAGTTCCAGGGCATTGGAACTCACACTCCCGGGATGGTAACGTCCATTTCCCTTGAGCAAACTCCTTCAAGCACAGAGCCCCCCCAGCCGCTGTTGCTGGCATCTGATGTAATTGTGATCCAGGAGATCGGGGCTAATGAATGGTAGTTGAGGAGATTTTTCCTTAGTAGCCACCAAAGAAGACTCTCTCGCATCGACGAAGTTATTCGAATGCGTTGATCCTAAGACTTCGGATCCCACTGTTGGAGAAACCCTTCTGAAAGGGCCTCATCCTCCATTGTGCCCATCTCACCATGGGGACTGTGGACACCATGGTGCCCACTATCTTGAGGCATTGCGAGGCTTTTTAGACTTTTAAAAATCCGGGAGAATTCCAATGCAAGCCGGACTCTGTCCCGGACTACCGGGATCTTTGTCAGGGGCAAGGAGATGGAACATTGAACTGTGTTGAATTGAGCTCCCAGAAAAATCAGAGATTGTGTGGGTTGCAGATGACTCTTTTCCCTGTTTATCAGCCAACCGAACTCGGTCAGGGTGGAAATGACCTGGATCTGGTGTGTCAACAGCTGTTCCTTGTCTTGCGAATGGTAAACAGTAAGTCGTCGATGAGTAGTGATGAAGTCGAATGCCCTTGGTTCTGATCAGGGCGACGACAGCCAATAGAAGTTTTGAGAACACCCGGGGCGATGTTGTGAGCCCGAACGGGAGACACGTAAATTGGAGGTGGACATTGTCTACTGAGAATCGAAGATATTTTTGGAAAGTCCGCGCTGCGACTGGGACATGGAAGTAGACATCTTTTAGGTCTAGGGACACCAGCCAATCGCTGGCTGAACCGCCTGACGAATAGTAAGCAAGGACTCCATCTTGAATTTTTCCTTTTTGATAAAGGTGTTTAGATGTGTGTCAGGTCTATTACTGGTCTCCAAGAACCTGTCTTCTTTAGAACCATAAACAGGGGCGAGTACATCCCTTGACCTCTTTCGGAAGATGGAACATGAATAGCGGCACCCAGAGCTAGGAGAGAGCTTGTGTATGACAGAGAATTTTCCTTTTTTCTTCTGAGCCGGGTATTGTTGTGGGTACAAACTGTAGCACGGGTGGACTGAATAAAGGTCCAGGTATGGCCTGTAGACACTGTTTTGACAGTCCAAAAATCTCTTATTGAGGCTGCCCAGATATGTCGGAACTGTAGTAGCCGAGCGCCTACTCTTTTCCGTCTGGGCTGGCTTCGCATCAAAAGGACTTAGGGGCATCACGTCCGGCAGACGAGGGTCCCTAGGGGGCTTCTGTCCAGAGGGCTGGACTCTCCTCCAGTTTTTCCGGAACTCGCGACCAGGTCTATACCGGCGCGCATCTCTTGAACGGTCTTGATCTTGCCTAGGGAAGGATCTTCTCTGACCGAACGGACGGCGATCCTGAGGAAGGAACCCAGACTTACCCCCAGTGGCACGGGTGATAGCGCTGTCCAGCTTGTTCCCAAACAGGGAAGACCCCTGAAAGGGGATTCTGCACCACCCTTGTTTTGAAGCGGGATCAGCCGCCCAAGGGCGCAACCACAGAGCACGTTTAGCTGTGACAGAGGAGAGCATGATCTGCGCCACCAACCGGATAATGTCAAGGGAGGCCTCCCCCAGGAAGACGGACGCATTCTCAGCTCATGAACCGGTGTGCTGCTGAGCACATCTTCGGAGACGTTCGCTAAGGTAGAATCCACTTCATCCGTCCAGGATTCCATTGCCTTAGACAAGGCAGCTAGGGCTTAGAGCCGGTTTACAAGCCATGCCTGCTGTAATATATATACGTTTCAGATCTGTGTCTATCTTTCTATCTAGACCGTCCTTAAAGGAGACGGTATCTTCCAGAGGGAGTGTGACATGTTTCACCAACCTCATCACGGCGGCATCAACCAAGGGAGCTGATTCCAAGTGTTTAACATGTTCACTTTTGAACGGGTACATCTTTGCTACTTTTGAAAAGCAAAGAATTCTTTCTGTCCGTGCTGGCCCATTCGTCAGAAATGATATCTCCCAGTTCACCCAAAAAAGGAAAACTAGGGCGCTCCTTTTTAAGTTGTTTGAAATATTTTCTCTGTTTGGAAGGGATTCCACCGGATCTTCCCACCTCAAGGCGATCTTTACCGCTTTCACTAAACTTGGTACTAGGGAAAAAATCAAATCCTGCAGGATTGACAACACTCTCTGCTTCACTGACGGAAGACGCACTTGGACTGCGTACACGTTGAGAGGGGACCAGGCGTTTCAGGATTATCCTGTGTAGCGCTGGAACTGGGTCATCAGGAACAGTAACATCACCTCTGGAACCAGATTTGTTTCAGGGATTCCTGGACTACTCTCCTGACCAGAGCCTCCACCTGATGACCATCATTTCCTCTCTCCCTCACGCCTTGGAATAACATAGTTCACAAAGGGATCTTCCTTCCGAGACCCGAGCTCTACATCCCCAGCAGACTCTCTTACTGGAGTGGCTGGAATGGCGGTGGGAATGGCAATGGCGGCCAGATGAAGATCTGGAGCCTTCTTTGCGGTGTCTAGAAGATGACCTGGGGCGTCTGGAACTTGATCTGGAGTGACGATGCTGTAACCTGGATTTGTCAACAACTTCGCGTGCTGAAGATTGATGTTCAGACCTAGAGGGGGCTGATGATGAGGAGGAAAGAGTTAACCTCTGATTACACAGAAACCCAAACAGCCAGGTAGGGAAAAAAAATAATTTTTTTCCATCCTACCTGCAGCGCAAGGGTTGGCCACTGGGGGGCGGTGAGACATCCATAGTGAAAAGGAGTCACAAGAACTGCTAAGACAAACATATCAATGTAAGATGCAGCATGGATGAATCAAGCAAACAGGGCTTTAAAAAGGCAGAAGGGCAAGAAACATACCTTGAAGAGGGAAGACTATCAATTTGGGGCAACGAAAACAGCAACAGCACAGCCTGCGTGTGTCCCAAAGATAGCTGTTTTGACAGCTATTTTAAACCTGCCGCCCTGATGATGACGTCACCGCGCACGCCACGCTCACGCCGCAATTGCGACGACGTGACAGGCGCACCTCCCCACACAGACCTCGCGCGCATGCGCGATCGCGACAATCCGATCGTACTGCGCATGCGCATCCAAGCCTCAATCTCGGCTGGAACCAGCGCAGGCGCAGAGACCAGAAAACAACGAACTGGAACGCAGATGCGTTCCAGCGGCCATGGCCACGGCGGAGACAAAACAATCAACAAAACAACATAGAGTACGGCTGCCATGTACAAGGTAAGAGAGGATAATACGTTACCAAGGATACCATTGCCGACCTGTCCTGGAACTGAGAGCTATGAAGCTCACTCCGCACTATTCGGGCATTCTTAAAGGAATAGAGGCCTCCAGCTAATAGCTAGGACGTTTGGCCTTGTTGCTGCTTGCCTGCCAATGGCTGGTTAGTAAGCACCTGTTGATATTGCAACCGACGCCCATGTCTACCTGCTAATAGCTGGGACTTGTTGGACACCAGAAGGTGAGCTCTATGTGCAGGATCATCAGGACTGAGGAAAAAAAAAAAAAAGGTATTTCTTCTTTTTCTCTGCTTAACAGCATAGGTCCTAGGAGGAGGACAAAAAAGGAACACAGTCTATGGGGAGACGCAAAGCTTTATGGGAGTAGGGTCCTATGAGGTATGAGAGGCGGGATTAACCCACAAGTAGGCTGCCATGGAGTCTGTCAGGAAATGTTTTTATATGACACCTGTACTAAGAGACATATGGGGACAGCATTCCTGACCAGGGGCGGACTGACCATTCGGGCACTCGGCACTGTTATGTTTTTTTTTTATATAGCTCTCAGTGACATATGGCAGTCATAATTTTGCTCAGCAGATATCTG
The DNA here is from genome assembly GCA_029574335.1 of Rana kukunoris. Lineage (NCBI taxonomy): Eukaryota > Metazoa > Chordata > Amphibia > Anura > Ranidae > Rana > Rana kukunoris. Next base: position 115,965,565 of record CM056051.1, on the reverse strand, counting down.
GTGGCCATACACAGTTTGATAAATGATTGAATTAGTCTCCAATCAATTTCTTCTTACAGGAATAATCAATCTATAGTTGCCAACCCATTTGATCAATATACTATACACTAGGATGTGAAACTGGATTGATAGTTCTAGGGTCGCACCTTACGATTGTTTTTCATCGATCGCTTCCGTCTTTCCACCTTGTAATCTCATATTCTGATCAATCGAAATCTGATCATATTTATAAAACCTACAATCATTTCCAGCTCTCAGAAATCCTCCAAAGACAAGAAGTACAGTAAGGATAACATCTGTTAGAAATGCTCAACCGATGCAGCTCTCCTCAGATGGGGAAATTCGATAAAAAAATAAAAAACACACAGGGTTGGCTTAGCTCTGAGGAAGGGGTTTTTCTCTGCAGAAATCTGCAAAGTGTATGCATGTTTTTTTTTTTGTGCAGAGAGATAAAAACTGATGTGACATCAACATTTTTGTGGGAACAGGGTACAGTTTCCATATTTCTGCACAGAAAAAACAAAAACTTACGTAACCGCAGTGTTATGTAGACATGTGCATTAGTTTCCGTTAAAATGCATTTTCGTCCAAAAATCTGTTTTTTTCGTTATCATTTTAACAAACGATAACGAAATCGCAAGAAACGAAAACCGAAAGATCCAACCTAAAAAATGCTTTATTTTTGTTTTCGTTGCGGTAAAAATTTGATATAGAGAGATTCGACATTATAGGGAAAAGATTTGACACTATAGAAATAATGGATTCGACATTACAGAGATTAGATTTCGATTTATGAGAAAATAGATTCGACATTATTACTAGTCATACAACATTAGAATTCTTGTAGGCGGAATATTCGAACGGAAATGTACGATTCGACGTAAAGATTAGACGTTCCGTCGAATATTCTTTTGACCATTCAACAGAAACCAAGTATTATTGGATTTTCAGATGAAAGTTATTCCCCAACGAAAAACTAAATAAATCAAAACGATTTTCGGGAGTAACTAAATAAATTTATTTTCCAAATGAAAACGAAAAAACAAAACTAAATATTCCAGTCTGCACATGTCTAGTGTTATGGTGTGAACAGAGCACATAGAAAACAATGGTTTTCTTTGTGTCCTTTCTGAGACCTACAAAATAAATACACACCTCTCTGGTGTGAACAAGCATATGTAAGTCAAATCTTTACGTTTTCCCATCGTTTTTTATGCATGTAATTTGAACAAAGCCTTGATGATGTGTTAGTAATTACAGAGCTGCATTAATTTGTGCTCTTTTTTTTATATCGACCTGTAGTTCAGTTTTAGTTCCTTTTAACCACTTGCCGACCATATAACTTACAACTACGGCGGCAAAGTGACACTGCTTCGCAGGATCACGTACCTAGTATGTGATCCTGCACTTCCGGGTCTAGGGCACACATGCGCGCCGTTGGCGGTCCACCCCTGCTGTGATCATACACAGTGGGAGCTTATGGGCGGGTTCTGTGGACTCGATGTCCACCGGTACCCGTTGTGCCTTCTGTACTGAGGAAGAATGGCGGTCTGCCTATGTAAACAAAGCAGATCGCTGTTCTGTAAATAGGGAAGGCGTGGATCCTGTGTTCCTGCAAAGCAGGGACAAGGATCCATGTCTCCCTTTAGTGAAAGCACCTCTCAGAGTACACAGAAACACAGGCTAGGCACACAGTTAACCCTTTGATCGCCCCTGATGTTAACCCCTTCCCAGCCAGTAACATTAGTACAGTGACAGTGTTGGGGTGAATATTACCGCGCTTACCATAAATGGGGGGAGGGGGGAAGAGGGGAGTGGGGGGTGGGGGGGGGGGGGAGGGAGGGGGAGTGGGTGGATACAGCTGCTGCACTGAATGGTGTATCAACCAAGGCAGATAAAAATGGGGGGGTGTAGTGCTGCGCTGTAAGGAAGAAAGTGGGGATGGGATAAACGAAGAGGAAGTGTGGCAAAAAACTAGATACGTGGAAAAAAGAAAAAAGGAATAACCTAACTATTATACATAGTAATGTCAGAAAATGACAGTGGTGTATATAAGAAATATATATTAACCACTTAGGACCCGGACCAATACGCTGGCAAATGACCCAAGGGGTTTTTGCGATTCGGCACTGCGTCGCTTTAACAGACAATTGCGCGGTCGTGCGACGTGGCTCCCAAACAAAATTTGCGTCCTTTTTTTCCCACAAATAGAGCTTTCTTTTGGTGGTATTTGATCACCTCTGCGGTTTTTATTTTTTGCGCTATAAACAAAAATAGAGCGACAATTTAAAAAAAAATGCAATATTTTTTACTTTTTGCTATAATAAATATCCCCCAAAAATATATAAAAAAACATTTTTTTTCCTCAGTTTAGGCCGATACGTATTCTTCTACATATTTTTGGTAAAAAAAATCGCAATAAGCGTTTATCGGTTGGTTTTCGCAAAATTTATAGCGTTTACAAAATAAGGGATAGTTTTATTGCATTTTTATTAATTATTTTTTTTTTACTACTAATGGCGGCGATCAGCTATTTTTTTCGTGACTGCGACAATATGGCGGACACTTCGGACAATTTCGACACATTTTTGGGACAATTGTCATTTTCACAGCAAAAAATGCATTTAAATTGCATTGTTTACTGTGGAAATGACAGTTGCAGTTTGGGAGTTAACCACAGGTGGCGCTGTAGGGAATGTGTGCCCTAATGTGTGTGTTTACAACTGAAGGGGGGTGTGGCTGTAGGTGTGACGTCATCGATCGCGTCCCCCTATTACAGGGATGACGCGATCGATGCTCCGGCCACAGAGAAGCACGGGGAAGCCGTGTGTACACACGGCTCTCCCCGTTCTTCCGCTCCAGGGACGGATCGCCGCACTGCAGCGGCGATCGGGTCCGCGAATCCCGCGGTCCCGGTCCTGGAGCTTCGGACCGGCCCGCGGGCGCGCGCCCGCGACCCACGGCTGGGTACTAAAACCAACGTATATATACGTTGATGTGCCCAGCCGTGCCATTCTGCCGACGTAAATGTGCAGTAGGCGGTCCTTAAGTGGTTAAACGTGCTAAATGCAGCCTAAGCCGGCTGCCAAACCAATGACAGTGCAAAATAACATATAAAGTGTAACTTCCTTATAACAATCTGGTGCACAAAGTGCCAGAAATCGCACACAACAGTGTTATTCAGGGTGAATGTCCATACAACAGGTAACAATGAGTCAATGCAATGTATAAATGCAATATGGATATAAAGTTCAAAAAGATTGCTGATGTAAAAGCCAAAATGCCGTGATGACCAGTTGCAGATGCTATTTCCAAAATAAGTAAAGATGTCCCCTTACCTTACTGCTGTAAGGTAACAGCAGAAAACAAAGCCCAGGAGCACTTTTCAGGTTGAGTCCACTTGTGGTGTCATCCAAATAGGTAAATGTGGTGAGAATGGATCCTTCCTGGTAATCACCTCCAAACGATAATAGTCGCTCACATCCAGGAAAACAAAAAAATGCCAATAGTGTAGTACCATTAAAACAGGGGGTTTTTATTAAAACAATAAATGGGTACTCAAGTTGAAATAAAAAACAGGCATAAAAACACAGGGCGTCCGCCAACGTCACCTCTGGTACCTCATACGCGCATTCGTCACTCCACGTGACTTCCTCCGGAGTAGTTAAGGTGACATAAGGGTACTGTTATATAGGGTAGCTAGTACAGTGACAGTGCATATTTTTAGCACTGATCACGTTATTAGTGTCACTGGTCCTGAAAAAGTGTAATGCCGCGTACACACGGTCGTTTTTTGCGATGAAAAAAAAACGACGTTTTTTAAAACGTCATTTAAATTGATCGTGTGTGGGCAAAACGTCGTTTTTTGTCTTCAAAAAAACGACCAAAAAAAAATTCCAACATGCTTGAATTTTTTGTGTCGTTTTTCAAAACGTCGTTTTTTGTTTCACAAAAAGTCACCGTGTGTAGCAAAAACGTCTTTTAAAACGACGTTTTTCAACCCGCGCATGCCCAGAAGCTAGTTATGAAGCGAGCTTCAATGGAAAAGTGTGGTGAACGTAACCTCGCTTTTTGTGAAAAAACGATGGTGTGTATGCAAAATTGTCTTTGAAAAGTGACGTTTCAAAAACGTCGTTTTTTACTTCACACAAAACGTCATTTTTTTTCATCGCAAAAAACGACCGTGTGTACGCGGCATAAAAAGTGTGAGTTAGTGTCCGACTGTCCGCTGCAATATCGCAGTCCTGGTATAAGTTGCTGATCGCCCCATTACCAGTAAGAAATAAATAAAAATATCCCATAGTTTGCAAACGCTATAAATCACAATCAATATACGCTTATTGGGATTTTTGTTTACCAACAATATGTAGCAGAATACATATTGGCCTAAATTGATGAAGAAATTTGATTTATTAAATTGTTTTAATCAATGTGTTTTATAGCAGAAAGTAAAAGATTTTTTTTTCAAAATTGTTAGCATTTTTTTGTTTATAGCGCAAAAAAAAAAAAAAAAAAAGAACATTAGAGGTGATCAAATGCCACCAAAAGAAAGTCCTATTTGTGGGGAAAAAAAAAAAAAAAACATGCATCTTATTTAGGTATAGTGTTGCACGACCACACAATTGTCAGTTAAAGTAATGCAGTGCTGTATTGCAAAAAATGGCTGGTCATTAATGGAGTTGTAAAGGCAGAAGGTATTTTATTTAAAGTGGATATAAACCTGAATTTTTTATTTATTTTTTGCTGTCACAGTGTACAGTATAAGATTTCCTATCTGTGTAAAGTCTTGCCACAAAGAGTTAATCCAGCTCTAAGCAATCCTCTTTTATTGTTCAGTGAAATAAAACTTACAGACAAAAACCTTAGTCCGTTCCACCCCCTTGCTGTGAGTGACAGGTTATTTACATATCTCATGCCGTGTACACACGATCATTTTTCGGCATAAAAAAAAAACGTTGTTTGTCAAAAAGGTCATTTAAAATGATCGTATGTGGGCTTCACATCATTGTTCAGGTACTGAAAAACGACAAAAAAAGAAAGAAATTCGAACATGCTGCATTTTTTAACGTAGTTTTAAACTATGTCATTTTTCGGGTTGAAATGATCGTGTGTGGGCTAAAACAACGTAAACTTGTGCATGCTCAGAAGCAAGTTATGAGACGGGAGCGTTCTGGTTCTTGTTCTGGTAAAGCTACTGTTCATAATGGAGTAAGCACATTCATCACGCTGTAACAGACAGAAAACCGCAAATCGTCTTTTACTAACACGGAATCACGGAACTTCCCCTTTATAGTGCCGTTGTACGTGTTGTACGTCACCGTGCTTTGCTAGATAATTTTTTATAAAAACGATGGTGTGTGGGCAACGTCGTTTTAATGATGAAGTTGAAAAAATGTTTTTTTCAATGCTGAAAAATGATCGTGTGTACGCGGCATCATGCACTAGCCTGGAGACAGGCATTATTTTTTAATTCCCACTCCTTTTCTGAAGTCATGTGGTAACTTTTATGGATTTTGACTGTGATCATAGCAGAATTCAGTGTGAGGTGGGTGGGGAGTCTACTGACATCACGACTCCACCCATCAAGCTCCAGATAACAGATCCAACCACAGAATCTGTAATTTTTCAGTTCTTATAACAGACAGAGGGGAGACATTTGACAGGTAAGGATACATGCAGGAGGTGTGTATATCCTTATAGATCAGCAGTATGGCAGTAGTTTAGAAAGGATGAGAGTGGGTTTACATCCACTTTAATGCATTCTATGCATTAAGATAAAAAACTTTGTGTGTAGCAGCCTCCCCCCCCCCCAGCACCCCCTAATTACCTACCTGAGCCCCCTTTCTCTCCAGCAATGTCCACAATCCCCTCAGCTATCCAGGACACTCCTTGTTGAGACAGAGCAGTGGCGCCATTGGCTTCCGAGGCTGTCAATCAAAGTCAGCCAATCAGGGGAGAGCAGGGGCAGGGCCAGGTCGGGGCTCTATCTGTGAATGGATACACGGAGTGTTGATTCGGTTTGGGTGCCCCCTGTAACAAGCTGCTTAAGGGGGCACCCAAAGGAGGGAGGGGCTAGAAGCAGCGAAGAGGAACCCGAGAAGAGGAGGAAATGGGCTGCCCTGTGCAAAACCAACTGCACAGAGGTGGTAAGTATAAGATGTTTGTCATATTTATTAATTTTGAAATGAGCCTTTACAATCACTTTAAGGAGGGGAAACCTTTCAGAGGTCAAGTGGTTAAGCAAGCTCTCAAAATGACTTAGGTTTAGCCAATTACAGCTTTTTAGCCAATCACAGCTCTATGTAATCTGCTGCAAAAGTTTTATATCCATGGTAAAAGCATAAATATAGTACACTCTAAAAAAAATGACGCATGCACAATTAAATTATTGTTACTAATTTATTCTAGCGCCGTTCCTCAGTTGGCCTTGCACTGTGAGTAATCAATATATTATTTAGAGACTGAAGCATGAACCCTGGCTGGCTTTGCAGAAATATTTTGTCAGCGTTTTTAGCCTGAGTGTCATATTCCGTATTAAATGCGTGGGGGAATTACTTTCATCTTTTATTCTGACTCCAGCATATATGGCACATTATAGTCTGCAGGGGGCTCATGTTCAGTGCTTGTCTTTTGTACTTAATATTGCAATAATATTGTTTTGTGGCAGTCAGCATGTACGCATGATGTATGGGCCACGTTTCAAATATGTCCTTTTCGTAAAATGTTGCTGTAAGAAACAATGTTTATTACAGAAGAAAAATGGCCATAGGGAGGCTTGTCTGATTTCAAAGGTCTAAAAAACAAGAGTTTTTCAGCTTCTACCTGCAGTGCAGCAGTATAAATAAGCGCCTTTGGGCACTGTTACAAAATGTGAAGGTGAGCCCCATTACATTCCTTAAAATTAATAACCCTACCAAACACACAAGTGCCTCACATAATATAACACACTCGCGAGCAATAAACCTCTTCTATTCGATACGCTCATCCCGCCGATGCTTTGAGTACCGCAATGAGAGGGAAAGATAAACTCTCCTGAATCAGGGTCAGAGCTGGCAGCCTCTAAAGAACTATGATCCTATAATGATATGAGGCTCCAGCCAAAACTTTACAGCTTCTGGTTTGTAGTTTTCAGCAGCCTCATTTCCCAAAAGGCTCAATATGCCAATCTGAACTTCAATGGCCCCCTAGTGTTTTGTATAGGGTTATAATTTTGGATTTTGATTAAAGCTGAACTCCAGGAAATGATCAGCTTGGTTACGTCTAATTGGTCACGTCTCACATCTGGAGAGTCGCTGGAATACAGAAATTCACTTTAGTAGCCTGTGATAAATATGATCAGCGCTAGTCTTTTTTACGTGTTGTTTGAACTGCTGAGTGACTAAACACGGTATCGCTCACTCAGCACCTCTGACATTTATTAAATATCTTATATTTTTTCAATGAATTATTATTATACAGGATTTATATAGCGCCAACAGTTTGCACAGCACTTTACATCAGGGAAGACAGTACAGTCACAATACAAATCAATACAGGAGGGATCAGAGGGCCCTGCTCATTAGAGCTTACAATCTAGAAGGGAGGGTCAAGTGGAACAAAGGGTAGTTAGCTGTGGGGGATGATCAGATGGACTCAAATGAAAGTACAGTTGTTAGGTATGGGTAAGGTAGGCTTCTCTGAAGAGGAGGGTTTTCAGGGATCCTCTAAAAGCTAATAGAGAAGGAGATAGACAGATAGATTGGAGTAAGGAGTTCCATAGGCTTGGAGAGGCTCTGGAAAAGTCCTGGGAGCAGGTGATGAGAGAGCTAGAGAGCAGGAGGTCTTGAGAAGAACGAAGAGAATGATTAGGTTGGTATTTAGAGACTAGGTCATTGATGTAGCTGGGGACAGAGTTGTGGATGGCTTTGTAGGTAATTGTTAGTAATTGTTAGTACTTTGAATTTAATTTTATGATGTTGCAAAGGTTGAGGTGGCAAGATTTGGACAGTGATTGAACATGGGGCTTAAAGGACAGTTCAGAGTCCAGGTGTTCTCTAATAGGATGAGGCAGAGAGGAGGTGCATATTGTGTCATGATCTCTGCCTTGTCTAATCAGAGAATTCCTTGTATTTAATAAATACAAATAATGTAAACAAAGTAATTTATATTTCAATGATTTTTATTAAAGTTTTTTCAAAGTACAGATACAAATAACAAAAGACCTTGGCATCTCTTTGAACATTGTACAGTATTCATAGTCCGTCATACATACAATACAAGCAAGGAATACACCTGTTGTTTCTTCAAGGCCATTTATCAAGTCCTGATGTAAACTGTACTTTATCTACTTTAGTATTTGTGGTTTATGTACCAAACCATACAGTGGTTCCTCCACCTTACATATTACATAATACAGTAAGGTTTAAGAGTAACTTGGTTTGAGAGTAACTTGGTTTGAGAGCGTTTTGATTTGAGAGCAACTTTTTTTTTAAATCTGACTCGGTTTGTGAGTGTTGACTCGCAAAACAAGCAGAATTCAAGCTAAATAAGCCTGCAGTACCTCATTTGGCCTGAGGTACGGGGGCGCAGGAGCCAAGAAAAGCCGTACATTGGCCTGCAGTACCTCATTTGGCCTGAGGTACGGGGGCGCAGGAGCCAAGAAAAGCCGTACATTGGCCTGCAGTACCTCATTTGGCCCTGAGGTACGGGGGCGCAGGAGCCAAGAAAAGCCGAACATTGTCCTGCAGTACCTCATTTGGCCTGAGGTACGGGGGCACAGGAGACGAGCCAAAATGTTTTTGGGCCTTTTCGGCACCCTCTGTCGCCCCCCACCTCTGGCCGCATTTGGTATTGCATGCCATTGAAGTCAATCCGGAACAAATTATTTTTCGTTTCCATTGACTTCAGTGGGAAAACTCGCTTTGATATGCGAGTACTTTGGATTACAAGCATACTCCTGGAACGGATTATGCTCGTAAACTGAGGTTCACCTGTATTCTACGGCCTTGTGCATGCCCTATAACATGGGTCTCAGAGTACATCCTGCCAGCTGGGAAACACGAGCTCCGCATCTATCTATTGGGGGAACCCTGGCTTTCCAGACCACGGGGGGCACTGTCCAGACCTCATTTCGCCAGTGTCTTGCCAAGGGGGAAGAAGAATAGATTATAAGATTATACAAGGAACGGAAATGGGCTTGTGTTAATGGAGTGCAGAGTTGGGGAGGGGATTAGAGAGGGGGGGGGGGCTCCACACTCCTTGTCCTTGTCATATCAGTCAAGAAGGGTTCTGGTTCGGGATTGAAAAAAAGTAATTTAATGTTAAGTTGATACAATAAAAGTACAAAGTGTCAATCTGGTGAATTAGTCAGAATCCATAAAAAGGCTCATGTCAAAACCAATCAATAACCATGCAAACCATCAATTTAAGTTGCACTTTAAAGTCAGGCACATGGAGCTGACAGTTCACAGTTAAAATAACCGAGAGTGGAGTAGTGAGCATTGGTGGTCAGTGGGGAAATATGTTTTATACAGTGGCAATGAATGCATTGATGAAGTGCTGGCAATCAGTAGAAACATTTACTTTGCATTAGCACTGGGTGGAGAAGTGGCAAGTGTTCAAATTGTTGGTGAAGAAGTACATGAGAGTAGTGGCAGTCAGTGGCAAAGTGCGCAGATGCAGTGGCAGCTATTGGCAAAGTGCAGTGGCGGTCAAAGGTTACTAGGTGCAGTTACAATAAATAGGGAAGCTCTAGGGTGGCTGAGAGTGGTGCTCAGAGGTGCCCTGGGCCATGGAGGGGGTGGGTGGGGGGGCATCCCTGAGGTAATGTGTTGGGGGAGCATAAAGGTGGTACTCTGGGGGGGGGGGGGAGGTTAATGTTCTCGAAAGGGAGTTCTGAGGTGTTGGGGGATCTCAGAGATAGCGCTCTGGCTGGAAGGTTAAAGTTTTTGAGAGAGGGCTCTGAGGTCCTCTGTTGGGGAAGCTCAAGATAGTGTTCTGGGGATAAGGTTAAGGTTCTGGAGAGGTGGAGACTGAGGTACTCTGATGGAGGAGCTGTGAAGTGCTGGGGGCTTTATGATGCTCTAAACTGATCTAGGGTTGGGTTAAGGTGAGGGGGCTCAAAGGTGCTCTAAGCAGGGGTGGGGCTCAAGATACTCTGAGGTGAGGAATCTGGGATGCTGGGGGCTTTGAAGGAGAAACGTCTAAAGTATTTTGAAGGGGACCTGGAATACTGGGTTGCTTGCTAGCTAATCGGTCCTTCTGCCTACCATTGAGTGAAAGCTAGCTTGCCCTCTCCTTGTTGTGAGATATGTCATAATACGATAAGGTAAGATAGGAAGAAAGGCAATTTCCTGTTACTTACCTGGGTTGGCTCCCTTTCTGACAGGAGAATTTTGGGCAGACAGAAAGGGGCGTTGCAGTGGTTCTAAGGAGGCATTCCACAGGATCCCAGCTCTACCAGTCTCCAGTGCTGGAATGCAGAGGATTCTAACACCTGGCACCTTCTCCCACTCTAAAGTCTGTGCAGACAGATCGGTCTCTCTGTGGACAGTGCATTTAGCAGAAGAACTCACCTGTGTATATATCTTCATCACCTACGTGTGACTCTTGGCTGCTACAGGCGTCCAAAAGTCGCAAGATCTGCTGCCACTCTGGAGATAGTCCATGAAGTAAGATGGAAGGCGGAGCTAACACCTATCTCACTTTCTGGGTTCTTCCTTTAATAAAACTATTGAATGCATATGGATGTAGTCAGCTTATTATATGTGCAGGCTCTGCTTCCTTCTCAGTGGCACTGGACAATGACTGTGTTTCACTGCTTGCATATTTAGTGCAAATCTAAGGCTTGGGGTTAGCCTCCATAAAAAGAGACTCTTTATTAACTTAAACTTATTAAAAAGGCATGTACACTCTGATTGTTAGTACACAGCTTTTGTCTGAAATTATCCAAAGTGACAAACAGGAAAATGTAATTGTACGATACCAGATTGTACGTTTTTTATTTAACCACTTGAGATCCGCGCTATTGACAAAAGACATCAACAGCACGGCTCTCAAGTGCCAAGTTGACGTCACTGGGTGGCGCTCGGTGGGTAAACACTGTCCCGGCGCATTGCTGAAGAGCCGATGCGTGTACCTGGCGGCCGCGATGTCTGTCAGGTACGCGCGATCGGCGGAAACACAAGCAGGTGACAGCAGGGGCGTGGAGCTCTGTGTAAACAGAGCTCTACGTGCTGTCAGAGGAGAGGAGACCGATCTATGTCCCTTGTACATAGGGACACAGCATCGGTCACCTCCCCCAGTCACCCCCCTCCCCCCACACAGTTAGAACACACCCAGGATACATATTTAACCCCTTCCTCACCCCCTGGTGTTAACCCCTTCCCTGCCAGTCACATTTATACAGTAATTAGTGCATTTTTATAGCACTGATCGCTGTATAAATGTGAATGGTCCCAAATTTGTGTCAAAAGTGTCCGATATGTCCGCTGCAATATCGCAGTCCCAATAAAAATCGCAGATCGCCGCCATTACTAGTAAAAAATAAAAATAAAATCATAATTCTGTTCCCCATTTTGTAGGCACTATAACTTTTGCACAAACCAGTCACTTATTGCGATTTTTTTTTTACAAAAATACGTATCGGCCTTAACTGAGAAAAAAAAATGTTTTATTTTTTTTAAAAATTGGGATATTTATTATAGCAACAAGTAAAAAATATATATATTTTTTAAATTGTCGCTCTTTTTTTGTTTATAGTGCAAACAATAAAAACCACAGAGATCAAATACCACCAAAAGAAAGCTCTATTTGTGGGGAAAAATAGGACGTCAATTTTGTTTGGGAGCCACGCCGCACAACCACGCAAATGTCAGTTAAAGCGTCACAGTACCGGAAGCTGAAATTTCGCCTGGGCACAAAGGGGGTTTATGTGCCCAGTAAGCAAGTGGTTAAAGTGGAGCTCCACCCTAAAGTGGAACTCCCGCTGATCGGAACCCTCCCCTCCTCCGGTGTCACATTTGGCACCTTTCAGGGGGAGGGGGGTGCAGATACCTGTCTAAAGACAGGTATTTGCACCCACTTCCGGCCACACAGTCTCGGGTAAACTGCGGGCATGATGTCACCTCCCCCCCCCATTGTGTTCCGGGAACACTCGGCTCCCAGTACACAGCGGGAGCCAATCGGTAGGCGTATCGCGACTCGCGCATGCGCTGTAGGGGACCGGGCAGTGAATCGGTGGGCCGCGCTGGACTCCAGGACAGGTAAGTGTCCTAATATTAAAAGTCAGCAGCTGCAGTATTTGTAGCTCCTGGGCTGCTTTTAATATTTTTTTTCAGTGGACATCCGCTTTAATCAGTACAGTTTTTGTCCAAAAATACAATATAACACATTGCATCACTTCCAATTTTTTTTTTTCCAAACTTAATTAACCCCTCCTTTTTATGAAATGGAGACTAGCATGCAGGAAAATGGATGATCATTCGTTCGATAATCTCATCCTGTGTACCAGGCTTAACAGCCATTGGGAGGGTAATGCAAATACCATTTCCTGCCATACCGACGATGACTTGAGAGAGCATTTCATTTTTTAGATTTTAAAAGCGTTTACAAGTATGAAATACAATGATACCAATATAAAACAGCAATCAAGTAAAATTGTCAGTCATCAAAAGGCACTTTTAGGCAACTATTACAATAAATCAAAATGATTACTTATTGAAAGTATATCATACTTTGACATACAGACTGTAAGGGAAAAATATTTTACAAAATGATTTGACATTAGCAGATGATTTGCACAAGATTTGCAATAAGCAGATGTAGAATAAATGAGATGTTATGACTTGGATTTATCTTTCAATAGATTTTTTTTGAGGTTAGACAAAAAAAGTTGAGTTATAAAGAGGTTGGTATTATTGTCATCATTTCACATAAATTATAGAGGATACAGAGAGCGGGTAAACAGATTAAACATAAAGTATATCCTATTTTACTATATCTACTGAGTTTAGATGTAGCATATTTTTAAATGCAGAAAAATAATGCGAAGACTGAAAAAAAAACAAGAATAATAAGAAGGAAGGACACCTCAAGTGGTCAAGAAGAACTCCAGGTATGGAAACTTTTACATAATTACATTGGTCTAGCTTTTACCAATGTAGCTATGCAATTACCATACCTGGCTGATGCTCCTAGAAGGTGGATATCACCGTAGTATGCACCCTATTACAGTGATCTCCACTTGCTTCTGGGTCCCGTGCCGAGCGGCTGCCCTTCTGCATTGTGAACACAGGAAGTCAGCTGATCGCAAATGTGCAATTCAGAGATCGCTTTGCATTTTCTCAGTGAATGAAAAGCATTATCTGATTGGATGAGGTGGAGAAACTGGAAAATTCACGATTTCCAGCTCGTCCAATCAGAGAACGCTTAAATTCATTAAGAAATTTTGAAGTAATCTATGAATGTCACCTGTTCTGCACTGCCCACCTCCTGTGTTCACAAAGCAGAAGGGCAGCCACTCGGCACAAGACCTGGAAGAATGTGGAGAATGTGAAACTTTAGGCAGAAAATTAAGTCCTGCTAGATCACTTCAGGCTGGCCCCTTTTGCAGATATAGCAATAAAACATTTCAAATAAGTGTCTATACTGTTTAAAATCCAGTAATACGCGGTTTCACCCTGCTCTACACATGCTTGGTTGCATTTTTGGCACTGCTCTGATGGAGGAGTCTAAAGTGCTGGGGGCTTTATGGTGCTTGGAGCTAAGTTTGTAGAGGCCGGTCTGCTGACAGCCTTAAAGTGGAATTAAACCCTCCTATCCTTTACAGCCAAAGAAGTTGTTTCTGTTTGCTCTGCAATTGTCGAGGTGCTACACATGTGATCAGTTATGAAACCAGCCAGTTCTCAACCCGGGGGCAGGACCCCCTCGGGGTCAAATGATGATTTGTCAGGGGTCACTAAATCCTGGGCTGTACCTGAAGCCCACACCACTCACCCAGCTATTTTGAGGCCATCCATTCAGTTCATGGCATGGCTGGGAGGCAGAGACTACAGGTCAGCTGACTGGTGAGGAATGTGAAGAGGGAAGGGCTAGAGGAGACCCTATCTTTTGATTTTGGCATAGGTGTCACTGCTACGAGACACCACAAAGTCAGAGACAGTAAGTAACACTGTCTGTGATAGTTGGCATTAAAAGTCCCCACTACAGTTCTCAGATCAGCAGATGACCTTGATCAAGAGCACCTAATGTTGGCTTGGCTGATCAGAACTCCCCCCCAGCATTGCCACTCAACCCACTCATCCCACTCATCATCCCACTCATCTTTAGCCGTCTTTCTTGTTCTTTTTTTTGTTCCTCCCCCTCTTTTCCCTCTCCCTTCCCACATGGATTGGAGAGAAAAAAAAAGGGGGTTATTACAAGCTATCAGCAAGATCATTGAGAAGGAGAAGAATATTCAGTCAGCATAATAGGATAGTCACTCAGCATCAGCATAGGCAGTCTCCAAGGGAGACATTTAAAAAAAAAATATTCAGTTACATCAGCATCCAAGCCTGATTCATTTTTATGAAGGTCAGTCGATCGACGAAGTTGGTGGAGAGGCGCACCCTGTGGTCGGTCACAAAGCCTCCAGCAACACTAAATGTGTGTTCAGAAAGAACGCTGGATGCAGGACAAGCCAGTAGCTCAATTGCGTACTGTGCAAGCTCTGGCCAGTGATCCATCCTGAAGACCCAGTAAGCCAGAGGATTTTCAGTGGGAAAGGTGTCCAAGTCTGCTCTTGCCCCTAGGTATTCCCGCACCATGTAAAACAGATGCTGGCGATGGTTGCTGGAAACGATCATACCTTGGGGCTGCGGACTAAAAAATTGTCTGAACGCATCGGTCAGACGGCCACCTTCTCCACCGCTCCTTCTGTGACTCACCGAAGCCTCAGCAACACGTTGTCCAGGACCAGGATTTGGTAACCCCCAGTCTCTGGGAACGCGTTGCACAGACCTTTCTGCAAGGCCTCCTGAAGATATTTCATCTCCTGCTCCCTCTGCGAAGGAACGATAAGGTCCGCAACCTTACCCTTGTAATGATGCTTGGATCAAGGAGGGTTGCCAGCAAGTAATGATCCCTCTCCTTGATAGCACGAATACAAGGATCCTTACGCAGGCTTTGCAGGATCAGGGAGGCAATTCGGTGTAGGTTTGCTAAGGCATTCGGGGCAGAGTCCTCTGGGTCACTATGGACGACAGGATCCGCAGCCACCTCATCCCAGCCACGTAAAAGTCCATGGGTTCCTTGGGACTGTAATTGATCCCTTGAAGACTGCTGCTGATGCTGAGTCAAAAGTTCCACCTCCATGCTGCTGATACAATCCTCCTCCTCCTCCTCTTCCTGTGTGCTAGGCGGGCAAGCAGGACCACTGTCTGGATAAAGGGGGCCTTGAGAGGTAAGGAAATCCTCCTCTTCCTCCCTCTGTTCTGATTCAAGGGCCCTGTCCATTATTCCACGTAGCGTGTGTTCCAACATGTGAATAAGAGGGACAGTCTCACTGATGCATGCACTGTCACTGCTCACCATCCTCGTGGCCTCCTGAAATGGTAACAGGACAGTGCATGCATCCCTGATCAAGGCCCACTGGCGTGGGGAAAAAAAACAAGCTCCCCTGACCTAGTTCTGCTGCCATATTGGCACAGGTACTCATTTATGGCCCTCTGCTGCGTGTGCAGCCGCTGCAGCATGGCCAATGTAGAGTTCCATCTGGTGGGCATGTCACAGATTAGGCGGTTCTTGGGCAGGTTGTATTCCCTTTGGAGGTCTGTCAGCCGAGCAGTGGCATTATATGACCTTCTGAAATGCACACAGACTTACATCCTGTAAGCCCGGGTACCTGCCCAAGAACCGCTGCACCACCAAATTCAGAACATGAGCAAAACAGGGCACATGGGTCAGTTGTCCCCGTCGCAAGGCAGAGAGGAGGTTGGTGCCATTGTCGCTAACCATCATTCCTGGCTTAAGCTGGTGTGGCGTCAACCACCTCTGAGCCTGCCCCTGAAGAGCTGACAGAACCTCTGCCCCAGTGTGGCTCCTCTCTCCCAAGCACACCAGCTCTAGCACCGCATGGCATCTCTTTGCCTGCATTCCTGCGTAGCCCCTCGTACGCCTACAGAGCACGGCTGAATCCGAGGACACATCAGCACAGGAAGAGGCCACAGAGGAAGAAGAGGAGGGGGTGGAGGAGAAAGGTGTGTCACAACCAGTAGTAGTGTTTTGGAGGCGTGGTGGCGGAACAACCTCCAACACTACTGTACCTTGCCCTGCGTTCTTCCCAGCTGCCAGCAGAGTCACCCAATGCGCCATGAAAGAGGTACTGTCCCTGTCCATGCCTGCTGGACCATGAGTCAGCGGTAATATGCACCTTACCACTGACCGCCCTGTCCAGCGAGGCATGGACATTGCCTTCCACATGGCGGTAGAGAGCCGGAATCGCCTTCCGTGAGAAAAAGTGGCGTTTGGGAACTTGCCGCTGAGGTACCGCACATTCCACAAACTCACGGAAGGGGGCAGAATCTACCAACTGAAAAGGCAGCAGTTGAAGTGCTAGCAATTTTGCTAAGCTAGCATTCAACCGCTGGGCATGTGGATGGCTGGGAGAGTACTTCTTTCGACACTGCAGCAGCTGGGGCAGGGAAATTTGTCTGGTACAATCTGCCATCGGTTGTGACACACCTAATTCTACGCCTTCAGTTCTATCAGTGCAGGCTTCAGAGAGGACTGAGGATATAGTGGGGTTGGGGATCCCAGCTGATGAGGGGCAAGGGGAGGTCCGCTTTGTTCTTTGGTGTGGGTCTTTCAGGTATGCTTGCCAACGAACTGCATGGCAGTTGTTTTGGCCACGCGAGATACGCTTGAGACATTTGTTGCAAATAGCAACAGTGCGATCTGATGCACATGTTTCAAAAGAGGCCCACACCAAAGAACTTTTGCAGTAACGCTAAGACACAGCAGCGCCCTGCACAGGCGTAGCTCTGCGATGTAATGCAGTTGGTGTGCTGCCCTTAAGCTGTCCCCTGGAGGGCATCCTGCCTCTTTGGAGATGTGCCTGTGCCTCCTCCTCCTCTCTCCTATCAGGCGCCCACGTAGAGTCAGTGACCTCATCATCTTCTCCCTCCTTATCACTGTTGAAAACCTGGCAGTATGCTGCAACTGAGGGAAGATGACTGTCAGATTGCTGTCCTACTTGGGCACCCCCTCTCTCTGGGCTCACATTACTGCCTTCCTCTATCTGTGTTCCATCATCAAAGCCTTCAAAACGCTGTGCATCTTCATGCAGCATGTACCCAAAACTGTGTTCAAACAGTTTGTGGGACTCCTCAGGAGGATATGGTGAGACTAGGGAAGGAGTAAGTGATGCCATTGAGCAGAGGGAAGAGGACGCCTTGGCAGTTACTTTGCCAGACAAAGTTCCCTGAGCCTGGGTGAGAGAGGATGAGGAGGATGAGGATGGCTTGGTCATCCACTCTACCAAGTCTTTGGCATGTTGAGGCTCAACAGGGCCAGCTGCCGAAAACAAGGACGAGCGTGTCACACGGCCACGTGCTGATGAGGATGCACTGTGTCCATGACCAGCACTGTTGTCTCTAGACGCAGAGCCTGCTTGCCCTCGTGACTCTCTGCCTCTCCTTGTTGCCCTTCCAGACATTATAATGGCCATCAGAGGACAAAGGCAGTACACACACCTCGTAGCTTTTGGTGCAAACTGCAGAGGACACGTGCAGTACACACCAAGTAGCTTTATGTGCAAAGTAATGAGCACACTTGCACTATGCACCAAGTGGGTTTTGTTGCAAAGTTATGAGCACACTTGCACTATGCACCAATTGGGTTTAGTTGCAAAGTTATGAGCACACTTGCACTATGCACCAAGTGGGTTTAGTTGCAAAGTAATGAGCACACTTGCACTATGCACCAAGTGGGTTTAGTTGCAAAGTAATGAGCACACTTGCACTATGCACCAAGTGGGTTTAGTTGCAAAGTAATGAGCACTCTTGCACTATGCACCAAGTGGGTTTAGTTGCAGAGTTATGAGCACACTTGCACTATGCACCAAGTGGGTTTAGTTGCAAAGATATGAGCACACTTGCACTATGCACCAAGTGTGTTTAGTTGCAAAGTAATGAGCACACTTGCACTATGCACCAAGTGGGTTTAGGTGCAAACTTGCAGTATACAGCAAGTTGGTTTAGGTGCACTGAACATACGGGAAATACAACACGTGAGAACACTGCGTCTAGCACAATCAACTGCATGACAGATTAGGAAGAACTAATCTAACTAAACTATACAGTGTATAAATATATGTACAACTCCTGGGATGTATATATATCCTCTACACACTGTAAATTTAACTGACTAGCATGCCTGCTCTATCTAGCTAGAAAAAAAAGTAAATCTCTCTCTGTCTGATCTAGAACAAGCCCGGAACACACTATACGAGGCCACCCTGCAGGCGGCCTTTTATAGTGTGTGGCGTGTGCTAAAGCCCTGAGCCATAATTAGCCAAAGCCACCCTGGCTTTGGCCAATTATGGCTCTCCGTTTTTTGCGTGCTGTGATTGTCCAAGCATGCGGGTCATAGTGCATGCTTATCCAATCATGAGCGCGAAATGCCCCAGTGAATTATGGGCCGCGGCACGCACTCGAATTTGGTGCGAACAACACGTTTTGTTCGTATTTTGACGAACGGTCGAACAACCGATGTTCGAGTTGAACATGAACACGAAGCTCATCCCTATTTTAGACACAAAAGAGGCTTAAAGGGGTGTTCCAGCCAAAAAATGTGTTTATTAAAAGTCAGCAGCTACAAAATGTGTAGCTGATGGCTTTTAATAAACACTCACTTACCTGCTCCTGCGTTCCAGCGACGCGCCGGCCGGGGCTCCGCTCCTCTCCCCCCCTCCCCAGCCGGGGATCCACTGCGCATGCGCGAGCCGCACTGCGCACGCGCGAGCGGCGCGGCTCGCCGCTGATTGGACAGGCGATTGCCTAGGACCTGTCAGTGTCCTAGGCCATCGCCTACAGGGAGTCGCTGAAATAAGGCGATTACGCCTAATCGCCTTACCAGCCCCTCGGCGGAAGCAGGAAGTGGGACAGGAAGTCCCACTCCTCCTGAAGCCCCCACTCCCCCCCCAAAAAGGGGGTGAGGAGTGGAACAAGCGGAAGTTCCAAATTTGGGTGGAACTCCTCTTTAAATAGACACATGATGTGGATATAGGGCAGAAAAAGGATCTTCCAAGAGTTTGATTCTGAAAGACCATATAAGGACAGAAATTCAGAATGATAAATGACCTAATACTGGAACTATCCAATGTACCTAGAAACAGTTTAGAAGTATGTGTGATATATTATTTAAGAACTTGTTTGGCCTATGAAACATTTCTTATATTGTCAATATTCTTTCTTCAGAGTAATCAAAACTTGATTAATGTGGTCATCTCAAAGCAATAGGAAGTGGGCTGATACATTTGAGGGCAATTGGTTTTTAATCCACATTCTTTCGCCACGATGTCACGAAATTGTAGCAAGATAAACAGTAGTTTCTATTTGAAAAGAAGGCAATGGTACTTCCAGGAATGTGTTGACACTAAAAATGTGATTTTTTGCAGTATCATGACTTCCTCACAGTTGGCTTCTACGAGTTTCATTTCACACTTTACTTTCTAAGTAAACAGTATGAGTAAAACTGAATGTGAATATATATATTTACCAAAGTGTGTGACTAACCTTCACTTTTTTTTACATTGTTACATTTGACCTCTGAACTACAGTCACTGCAGTTATAAATTTTGATGAAGAAAGTATCTGACACTGCAAACATTCTGTTTGGTGAATAGAAGCTTTTTTTTAATGAATCCATGGCTTAAAAAAATACCTCTTGGGAAATACACTGGTCTTATATACCTTTAGCTTAGGTGTGTTAAAAAAAACCAGAAGTGCATTCAGCAAAATCCTGTAAAAGTAGCAGCCAACCTTAAACCATATTGCACATGTTTGACTTCAGTAAAATTGATTCTTATTGGTTGTTATTATTATTCATAATAAAAAATGCTTATAAATGCAGTCTTACCCATGGGCCTCGATGCATATGACCAGGGCTTTTTTTCTGGGGGAACTTGGTGGAACTCAGTTCCACCACCTTTGGCTCAGACCCTTTGGTGCCCGCTCACCACAATCACTTGTGAACACAGAAGTCTGGTTTCTGTGTTTACAAGTGACTGCTTTGTAACCCCCTGAACTCTGCACACTGTATGTAATGCAATTCTGGTATTTAAATGCCCCTTTAAGACCCTTCTACTGTTTGTGAAATCTGAACGGGTCGTGGTTGAGTTCCTGCACCTATTTTCTGAGAAAAAAAGCTCTGCATATGACTATAATGAACAGGGTGATTCTGATTTTCTTAATCTAGCTCCCTTATTGGCCAGGATGCAGTGACCTATAATCCCCCATAACACTTCTGGAAGAGCAAGGTCTTCAAACTCTTCCTGAAGCTTAGCAAATTGGTGGTGTTTTTTAGTACCAATGGTAAATCATTACATACCTTACCCCCTCCTGCATTGAGAAAGCACTTCCTCCTCATCTCTGTTTCCTCACCCTAGGGACAATGACATTTTTTTGTCCTGCTTAAAGGTACACTAAAGTCAGGGATTTAAAAAAAAAAAAATAACAAACATGTGATACTTACCTCCACTGTGCAGTTCGTTTTGCACAGAGTGGCCCGGAAACCTTTCTTCTGGGGTCCCTCGGCGGCTGTCTGGGCTCCTCCTCGCAAAAGCTTTCCTTCTTCATGCGAGGGCGCTCGCATGGAGGAAAGCTTTTGCGAGCGCGCTCCCGTGATACAGCGGCGGCCATAGCGCCGACTGTATCACTCGGCTCTGCCCCCCAGCGCGCCGCGTCATCCGCCCTGATTGACAGCAGCGCTAGCCAATGGCTGCGCTGCTATCAATCTGCCCAGCCTAGCCAATCAACGGCCAGGCTGGGAACCGAAGAGGACGACGTGGACGCGCCCGGGAGATTCGAACGGTCAGGTAAGTACAACGGGGGCTCGGGGGGGGGGGGGGGGGGGCGGTGCTGCTAGATATTTTTTTTACCTTCATGCATAGGATGCATGAAGGTAAAAAAACTTGTACCTTTACAACCCCTTTAACATAGTGCTCTCCTAGGAGCATATCGTGTGAATTTTTTTCTGGGGGTACTCTGGTCCACCTCCATGGACTATCCTATGCATAAAACAGCCAATCCTAAACAGAACCCACTCACAGAAGGGCAACCAATGCAAGGTATTCAAAATTGGGGTGATATGTTCTCTCCTACCAGCACCTGTAAGTAACCTTGCTGCGGCGTTCTGAATTAGTTGGAGTTTACATTACAGTAGTCCAACCGACTGGTAATTGTTGCATGGATCAGAGCGATCTTATCCGAGTCATCATCCAGATAGCAGAAAAGGGCCCGCAGAAGCTTTAGGTGGAGGTGGCATGAACTCACTACTCCACTCACCTGAAGGTCCAGAGTCAATCTGGAATCCAAAATGACTCCCAAGTCCCTCACCTGGTTGGCTACCTCAGGCGGACCACCGAACAAGGAAGTCCACTCGGGAATTGAAGTGCCTTCCTCCCTGTCACTGAAGATGATCATTTCAGGTTTTGTGCTATTTAACCACTTAAGGACCCCTTCACGCTGATATACGTTGGCAGAATGGCACATCCATGTACCTGTACGTGGCCCTTTAAGCCCAGCCGTGGGGTCTGAAGCTCCGTGGCCGCGGGACCCACGAACTCAATCGCTGCTGGAGTCCCGTGATCTGTCCCCAGAGCTGAAGAATGGGGAGAGATGTGTATAAACACAGCTTCCCCGTTCTTCACTGTGGCGCCGTCACTGATCGTGTGTTCCCTTATATAGGGAAACACAATCAATGACGTCACACCTACCACACCCCCTACAGTTAGAAACACAGATGAGGTCACACTTAACCCCTTCAGCACCCCCTTGTGGTTAACTCCCAAACTGCATATGTCATTTTCACAGTAAACAATGCATTTTTAATGCGTTTTTTTGCTGTGAAAATGACAATGGTCCCAAAAATATGTATAAATTGTCCGAAGTGTCCGCCATAAGGTCGCAGTCATGAAAAAAAAAAAAAAAAAAAGCTGATCGCCGCCATTAGTAGTAAAAAAAAAAAATTATAAAAATGCAATAAAACTATCCCCTATTTTGTAAACGCTATAAATTTTGCGCAAACCAATCGATAAACGCTTATTGCGATTTTTTTTTAACCAAAAATAGGTAGAAGAATATGTATCGGAAACTGAGGAACATTTTTTTTTTATATATATTTTTGGGGGATATTTATTATAGCAAAAAGTAAAAAATATAGATTTCTTTTCAAAATTGTCGCTCTATTTTTGTTTATAGCGCAAAAAATAAAAACCGCAGAGGTGATCAAATACCGCCAAAAGAAAGCTCTATTTGTGAGAAAAAAAAAAAGGGCGCCAATTATGTTTGGGAGCCACGTCGCACGACCGCGCAATTGTCAGTTAAAGCGGTGCAGTGCCGAATTGCAAAAACTGGCCAGATCCTTTAGCTGCCTAAAGGTTCGGGTCCTAAGTGGTTAACTTAAGATTCCACAGATTGATCTCTTCTAAACCGGCTGCTAGTGGAGACTGGACTGGACTTGTTTCACTGGTTGCTTTTCTGCTTGTACTGTTATTTAAGTTATTTTGAAGTAATTAGGAACCATTATTTAGCCCAGGTTCACACTGGGTACGATTTAGTTCGATTTGAGATGCGATTTCACATGTGAAATCGCATCTCAAATCGGCGGCAATTGCCGGCAATGACACCGTCCTAATCGGTGCGACGCCGCACCGATTTCAAAAAGTAGTTCCTGTACTACTTTTTGCGATTTCAGGACACGATTTACATTGACATCTGTGCAGAAACCTGCACAGATGTCTCCTAAATCGCGCCAAAATCGGGACTGCCAGAGGGAGTGAAATTGCGCGAGTTCAGCTGAAATTGCGCAATTTCACTCCCGCAGCCCAGTGTGAACCAGGGCTCAATGCTGAATTTATTCATAAAATGTGCCATGTATGTACAAACTGGTTTATATGCTAAGCTTAAAAGCGGAATTAAGCCTCCGCGAAAAAAATTGAAATAAAAAAAATCTTGCACTCCAGGAGCTTTTAGCCATAATGTGTTGGTATGCAGAGCATATAAGCACATTGAGGCAGACTAACCTGGCTTACCCTTTCCGTGATGAGCAGTCAGTGCTCCCATCAATCACAGGCATTATAATTTTCTCCTGGTTTTCCTTCCAGGTTCCGAATCTTCAGCTGCTTGGCTGGCAATGCCACAATGATGTCACTCCTGTGCATATGTACTGGACCTACATTGTCATGGCAGAGAGCCATGCTGTAAATGTATGCTGGGCAGCGTATGCATGGCCCAGTGTACACAAAGGATGACAGGCAGGGAAAATGATTTGTGTTTTTTTTTAAGGTTTAATTCCACTTTAACAGAGAGAATATTCTGCCATTGCCTGCAACAGAAGGGCTACATGTTTTACTTTCTAATAACAAAACATGCTAATGGCAATAGATGCAAACAGCAGAGAAGTCAATATTTGAAAGCATTATTAGTGGCTATTAACGGGTTGTAAAGGTTAATTTTTTATTTTCTAAATAGGTTCCTTTAACCACTTGCCTACTGTGCACCTACACCCCCTTCCTGCCCCGACACAATTTTAGCTTCCGGCACTGCGTCGCTTTAACTGACAGTTGCGCGGTCGTGCGACGTGGCTCCCAAACAAAATTGACGTCCTTTTTTTCCCCACAAATAGAGCTTTCTTTTGGTGGTATTTGATCGCACGTGCAGTTTTTATTTTTTGCGCTATAAACAAAAAAACAGCGACAATTTTGAAAAAAGACACAATATTTTTTGCTTTTTGCTATAATAAATATCCCATAAAAAAAAAAAAATGTTATCTCAGTTTAGGCCGATACGTATTCTTCTACATATTTTTTGAAAAAAAAAAAAAAATCGCAATAACCGTATAGTGACTGGTTTGGGCAAAAGTTATATTGCCTACAAAATAGGGGACATAATTATATATTTATTTTTTACTAGGAATGGCGGCGATCTGCGATTTTTTTTTCGGGACTTCGACATTATAGCGGACACATCGGACACTTTTGACACATTTTTGGGACCATTCACATTTATACAGTGAACAATGCTGTAAATATGCATTGATAACTGTATAAATGTAACTGGCAGGGAAGGGGTTAACCACTAGGAGGCAGGGAAGGGGTTAAATGTGTAGCCTAGTTTGTGTTCTAACTGTAGGGGGAGGGGGGTGACTGGGGGAGGTGACCGATTGTGTCCCTATGTACAAGGGACACAGATCGGTCTCCTCTCTCCCTGACAGGGACGTGGAGCTTTGTGTTTACACACAGAACTCCACGTCCCAGCTCAGATACTCGGCAATCGCGGGTGCTCGGCAGCCATCACGGCTGCCGGGCACGCGCACGGTGTTCTCAGTGACCCGACGGGTGCGGGTGCGCGCCGCCAGCGGCTTTAAATGACAGGACGTCATATGACGTCCTGTCAGAACAATAGAGTATCCCGCCCGCCGTCAAATGACGGCGGGCGGGATACTCTATTGTTCTGACAGGACTTTCTTTTGATGGTATTTGATCGCCTCTGAGATTTTAATTTTTTGAGCTATATACAAAAATAGAGCGACATTTTTGAAAAAAAATCAATATTTTTTACTTTTTGTTATAAGAAAAATCGAATAAACTAAATTTTAGTCAAACATTTAGGCCAAAATTTATTCAGCCACATGTCTTTAGTAAAAAAAAAATTGCAATAAAAAAAAAAATAGCTACCTAGCGGCAAAAGTGACACTAATACAGCGATCAGAAAAATGATCGCTAAGTGACACTGGCAATAGGGAGTGAAAGGGTTAACTAGGGCGGTGATCAAGGGGTTAAAACTTTATTAGGGGGGGTACGGGGCTACCCTGAACCTAACACTAACTGCCTGTCACACTGACTGTCACACTGACACTAAATGCAGTGATCAGTACATATATGATCACTGCATTCAGTGACACTGTGACAGGGTGGTGGGGGGTGATCGCAAGGGGTTAATGTGCCTATGTGTAAGGGTGTCAGTGTAGTGTTGTGCAGACTTACTGTGTGATGTATTCTCTCCTCAGCGGCGGTTGAAAATACCGCCGAGAGGAGAGATTACATCACTTCCCCCTTCCTGTGTTTACACAGGCAGAGGAAGTGTCACGCAGGGGGAGGACGCGGATTGGCTGGGAGTGATCCGGAGGGGGCGGACAAAAGCGAACCGCCGCCCCCTTGTCATCGATCGCTCCCACAGCCACGATGACCGCCGCAGGTACCAGGGGGGTCCCGATCGGTCCCCCGACCCACGTCTAGGCAGGGACGTACAGTTACGCCAATGTGCCTGTACGTGCCATTCTGCCGACGTATATGTACATGCGGCGGTCCTTAAGTGGTTAAATGGGGCACAGGGTGAATGAGAACCCCACTATGGTCTGTGCTAGTCACATTTAATGAGGTATAGATATTGTATATATTGTGTATATATATATTGTGTGTTGGCTGATGTGTACTGTAAAAGCTTGCTATGGTAATGTCGTCTGCCGGATTGTGGAGTGTCGATAAGCTGTCTTGGACTCGGGATTGAATATTGTAAACGGCGTTAACCCCTGACCGTTACAGGTGCATTACTGTAAATGCAATGAGCAGCTTGTATATCTGGAAAGACACCATCAATGCTGAAAGATACAGTATATTAAGGTTTTAGAGCAGCATATGCTCCCATCCAGATGACATCAGCAAAAGCCTTGCATATTTCAGCAGAACAATGCTAAACTCCATACTGCATCTATAAAAGCAGTATAGCTTTGTAGTAGGAGAGTCCGGGTGCTCAACTGGCTTGCAGTCTAAACCTTTCACCAGTTGAAGATATTTGGCGGATCTTGAAATGAAAAATAGGACCAAGAAGGCCCAGGACTGTTGAGTAGTTAGAATTCTATATCAGGCAAGAATGGGACTACATTCCTCTCCCAAAACTCCAGCAACTGGTCTCCTCAGTTCCCAGATGTTTACACGTTGTTAACAGAAGTGGGGATGCCACACTGTGTTAACATTGCCCTGTCCCAACTTTTTTGAGACTTGTCCTTGACAAAGGGAACACTGACCTGAAACATGAAGTTCCACTCTCTCACGCCCATGCCTATCCACCAATTACGACCCCAAACTTATCAGCCTTTGAGACCCATCATGCGATGCCACCTGCTGGGTGTTTGATATAATGCTTGCTCCTTTACTTACTATATATGAGCGCACTCTTTTATCTTTTTATTTTACTATTTAAATAAATTTACGATGCTTAAAGCTGCATACTCTCCTCTTGGCTTTCTTGTCTTTTACCATCATATACTTGTTTCTGGGTTGAAATTAACCACCAGAAGCAGCTCCTTACCTATCCATCATTGGGTATCATTATATGGATGCCACCTGCTAGGTTTTTTGAATAATGCCTGTATTCCATAAATTCTCATGTGAGTGCATTTCCTAAATAATTCTTTGCACACTTTATTATTAATATTACACTGAGAGTGGCAGGTCTCCTCTCTCTCCTTTTTTATTGTTCCATATCCATCAGAGAATTCTCAAGAAGCTGCTGATGGTATTACGGTTCACCTACTAATATGCTGTGTCTATCCGTATGCAGCACCTATTATCAAATATTTTTATTGACTCTCCCATTACTACTACACTTAGGGGGTTATTTATGAAAGGCAAATCCACTTTGCACTGCAAGTTCAAACTACAAGTGCAAAGTGCACTTGAAATTGCACTGAATGTGCACTTGGAAGTGCATCCGCTGTAAATCTAAAGGGGTAGATCTGAAGTGAGGGGAAGCTCTGCTGATTTTTATCCTCCAATCATGTGCAAGCTAAAATGCTGTTTTTAATTTTCTTGCATGTCCCCCTCGGATCTACAGCGACTGCACTTCCAAGTGTACTTTCAGTGCAATTTCAAGTGCACTTTGCACTTGTAGTGCAATGTGGATTTGCCTTTTCGTAAATAACCCCCTCTCTCCTCCTTTGTTTTGTTTTTTAAAACTGTAATTTTTAATGGATTGCAACATTTTCCAACAGAAAGGAAATAACAAAAAAGAAAAAGCACACATTGTTATAGAAAACATATATCTGGCAAGATGTCTATATACAATGTCGCTGGCTGAAAAGCTTCACAGCCGGGGGGTATACCAAACACAGGCCACCACCCCCAAAATGGTATTCAGCAGATTGTAGGGGCTTCCAACATATCCCACAGCTCCCATACCCAGTTGTGCATATCGAGGGTATTGCTTAGGGAAGCTGTCAGATATTCCATCTGTTTGACGTCTCTGATCCTGGAGTGCAATTCAAACAGAGAGGGGGTTTCCCTCCTTTTTCCATTTCAGGGCTATCAAACAACGCCTAGCTGTTAGCACCTGAGTCCTCCTTTGTTTTTTGTTTCTTTACATGACTTTTGGCAAGAAGATTCCAGAACTCATCTCTAGGAGACTGTAATTGCTGCCTTATGCCGCATACACACGATCGGAAATTTCAACAAGAAAACCGTGGATTTTTTTCCAACGGAATGTTGCATACACACGGTCACACTGATTTTGTCGGAAATTATGACCGTCAAAAAAAATGTTTTTTTGTGCGTTGGAATTGCATACAGACGATCGGAATTTCCGCAGAACTTTTGCAGTTGGAAAATTTGAGAACCAGCTCTCCAATTTTTGCTGTCGGAAATTTCCCACAGAAAATATCCAATGGGGCCTACACATGGTTTGAATTTCCGATCAAAAGCTCACATCGAACTTTTCTTGTCAGAAATTCCCATCGTGTGTTCGCGGCATTAGTATAATCACCTGCTTAACTCTTCTGCACATGAACTTCAATTTTGTGTTCTACATTCTATACAAATTTCTGTTATTGCTTCATGAGTATATAATTACCATTTATTTTCTTCCAAGGGACAGCATGACTTTACTCTTTTTGCAAAGTGTTTCAAATACATCCCAAATCGGAGATACTGTTGATTTTATATTGTTTTTTGGAGACGTGTTGCTGCCATCAATTCAAAATGATCTTATTTTTTTTTCTAAAAAAGTACATTTTCTCAGTTTAAATATTTAATATGTTTTTATTTTCTATTATGAATAAAATATGAGTTTTGCAAATCACTGCGTTCTGTTTTTATGTAGATTTTACACATCATCCTAGCTTTTTTGGAACTGAGGTTGTATAAAAGATTTATTAATGTGTGATAGTTCTCTCTGTGTGATTGTTTTTTTTTACAGCAGAATCTTATCATGAAAGTAGGGAATTATAGACTGTATGGGTGCATAGCCTCTAGTTTGAAGCCAGGAATGTGGAGTTGAAAATTGTTTTGAGGCTTCTTTAGCTGTCAAAAAAAATACTGTATTGGGAACAGAATTTTTTTGTCGTCCTAAAAACACAAGCAAACTATCACATGAGTGTCTTGAAGATATTTGGCCAATGAATAAAAGCACTACTAATCTAGGCTACAGTAAGTTGACTAAGTAAAGGACACACTATTGTTAGTGTCCCTATAAGTTCCGGGAATGACCAGTGAGTCTGTGGTATTATTTTAGTCTCTGTATATGTCATCTGTCATAACCAATTACAAAAGCTCACAGAGGACAAATGAACGGAGTGAGTTTCCTGGCACTGTATGTGAATCGTCTTTGTCCTTCACCAAACCAAGTAAACCTCTTCATTAACATGGAATTAATAGATTACAGTGCAATTATTCACATAGTAGTTTACAGAACTGACTATGAAGTTCATGTGGTGACACTTTTGCTAATTTTAACCGCGTGGATGGATTGAATACAAAAACAATTGTAGCATTGATGAGGTGCTGTCAGTTTTTTTTACATAAAGTTTAAAACCTATTTAAATAATAATGAGGGTCCAAAAATACTGCACTTTAGGGAATTTGGCAAGTAGAAATTTGAGCCCAGTTTTTGATTACAATCTAAATTTTTAGTCATTGTTTACCTAGCCACTATGTACTGTTGCTAGCCAAGTGGTGAAAATAGACTGTGGTGCTCCCCTTTTTGTTGCTGCCCAATACTGTTCAATGGCTAATGAATGGCAACGGTTGGGTTTATTGTCAAAAGTGACCACGCAAACCCTATGTACAACCTTTATGAGCAATGCAAAGAGATCAACAGAGACAGTAAGGACCCCGACTTTGGAATGCTCTACCCATGACCATCCGCTTGGAAGAAGACCATCAGGCTTTTAGGAAAAAACTGAAGACCCACTTCTTCTAAGGATCAGGACAACTCTGGATGCTAAGCGCCTTGAGGCGATTAAGTTTGCATGTGTTGCGCTATACAAGTTACTCACTCACTCACTCACTCACTCACTCACTCACTCACTCACTCAGTAATGGATAAGAAGACACTTGTGGAGGCAAGTTCTTACATCTTGACAGTTTATCTAAGGCCTCGTACACACGAGGCAATCGATTTGTTCAAAACGGTCTGTCCGACCGATTTGAACAAATCTGTCTGCTGGCATTTTGGTTTGCTCACGTGTACACACGAGCAAACCAAAATCCCCACCAGCAGACAGCGCGCTGACGTGTCGGTGACGTGGCGGTGACGTTGACGCCGCCACGTCACCGCACCAGGAAGTAAAACACTTCCGCGCATGCGTCGAAATCATTTGGCGCGTGTGCGAGAAGACATGTCTGCTGGTTAGCATACTAACCAGCAGACATGTCGGACGGACGGGTTCCCAGCCGACAGATTTCAAAGCATGCTTTGAAATCTGTCGGGTGGCCAAATCCGTCGGCTTGCCCGTACACACGGTCGAATCTGTTTGCTGGGACGGTTGGGCCGACCGTTTCTAGCAGACAGAATTGATCGTGTGTACGAGGCCTTAAAGTCACACTAATCTCTTGTTATAAAAAAATATATTATATTCAGGTATGTATTCTTAACTCAAATAACAACCTTCCATTGCTTTTATTGGCCTCCAAGTCTCTAAATGTCTTTTTTATGCTGCTTTGATCTGACTTCCTGTTAGAGGGTGGCTATGTTCATTCTTCACGGTCCCACTGTCTGTAGGCATAGGCGTGTGCAAAGGGTGTGCCAGGTGTGCATTGTCATTATCCAGGGACAGCACCAGGTGGGTGGTTGGGGATGCCAGTGGCCAGTGTAAATGACCTAATTATATTAAAAGCTAGGTTCAACAGTAGGAACACGTTACACCCGTATATAGGGTGTTACGCAATATGCTCCTCAACTGTCTCCCACTACCAGAGCCTCCTTTCTGTGACAGCAGGTGGCGTGCATTTGTGCATGAGATTTGGGGTGCACACCCTAATGCAATAGGCTGTGCACACCTATGTCTGTAGGAATGTAGCCACCCTCTCTTTCTCACTCCTTAAATGGACTAAGAAACTATGGACTGTGAGATTGAACTCAAACTAACAAAGTGAGGGGAAAAAAAAGAGGTTCAGGAATTCATGGATGAGTTACAATGAAGCAGAAAAGACAGGCCTTAAGATAGTGGCTGTATATGTATTAACAAAGAAATTGTTTGGTGTCACTTTAAATATGGCACAAACTGTAACAACAATGTAGTTGTAATAAGTACCTTCTAGCAACCCTATAATATTTTAACTAATCAGGTCAGGAAAAATACTATAGTTGATTGGTTACTGATTTTTGCACATTGTTGCTGTATGTTGTACTGCTTTATTTAAATAGCCTGTTATTCTGTTATAAGGACATGCAAATCACTCTACACCTTGAGAAGAATGAAGGCTGGAAAATTCCAAGCATTGCCATGTTATGAATGTCACCCTTCGTATATTAGCTGGTAGCACATACAGTGGATACAGAAAGTATTCAGACCCCCTTACATTTTTCACTCTTTGTTATATTGCAGCCATTTGCTAAAATCCTTTAAGTTCATTTTTTCCCTCATTAATGTACACACAGCACTCCATATCAACAGAAAAACACAGAACTGTTGACTTTTTTGCAGATTTATTAAAAAAGAAAAACTAAAATATCACATGTATTCAGACCCTTCGCTGTGACACTATATTTAACTCAGGTGCTGTCCATTTCTTCTGATCATCCTTGAGATGGTTCTACACCTTCATTTGAGTCCAACTGTGGTTGATTATACTGTTTGGGTTTGATTAGGAAAGCCACACACCTGTCTACATACAGTTGCATAAAAGGATGTGAACCCTATTGGAATGATATGGATTTCTGCACAAATTGGTCATAACATGTGATCTGATCTTCATCTAAGATCATTATCTATCACAACAATAGACAATTACAGTCTGCTTAAACTAATAACACACAAAAATGTAATGTTACCATGTTTTTATTGAACACACCATGTAAACATTCACAGTGCAGGTGAAAAAAGTATATGAACCCCTAGACTAATGACATCTCCAAGAGCTAATTGGACTCCTGTTGGCTGACACCTCACTCCAATCAATGAGATGAGATAGGAGGTGTTGGTTACAGCTGCTCTGCCCTATAAAAAACATACACCAGTTCTGGGGTTGCTTTTCACAAGAAGCATTGCCTGATGTGAATGATGCCTTGTACAAAAGAGCTCTCAGAAGACCTACTATTAAGAATTGTTGACTTGCATAAAGCTGGAAAGGGTTATAAAAGTATCTTCAAAAGACTTGCTGTTCATCAGTCCACGGTAAGACAAATTGTCTATAAATGGAGAAAGTTCAGCACTACTGCTACTCTCCCTAGGAGTGGCCATCCTGTAAAGATGACTGCAAAAGCACAGCGCAGACTCCTCAATGAGGTGAAAAAGAATCCTAGACTGTCAGCTAAAGATTTACAAAAGTCTCTGGCATATGCTAACATCCCTGTTAGCGAATCTACGATACGTAAAACACTAAACAAGAATGGATTTCACGGGAGGATATCACAGAGGAAGCCACTGCTGTCCAAAAAAAAACATTGCTCCACATTTACAGTTTGCACAAGATATAACAAATAGTTAATCAATAGCAACAAATATACTGCAAACGGTAGCAAGACAAATACAGCAAAAAAAATTAAAAATACAGAAACCCCTCCTAAATACTGTACTGGGGCAATCCTAACTATGGAGAGTTAGCATAGGAAAAGTGATACTGAAAAGTGGGTGAAGCGCTGCACACCCAAATTGTTGTAGAAAGGAAACGTTACCCCGGGGGCTTTGCATTACAGCAAAAAGTAACATCTATTATATTGAACCAAAAAGTTGTCAAGTAGTAACAATAAAAACATGTACGTATTGATTGACAGCATATTGATTAAGCCGTAAGGGCAGACATGCAAGAACATGGCATAATAATATTTTAATAATGGTAAACATGATAAAACACTGATGCGTTTTGCCCTTGTGGAGGGCGGTCATCTTTCGGGGGTAAAATGGAGATGCTCCAAATGGAAATACATTGTATAGGTGAGGTTGTTGAAAAACAAACAAACATACAAAAAAAACTCACCTATACAATGATTGCTTGGTTAATCCATTTCGGAACCTCGGCTCCTGACATCCATCCCATAGGGATATTGGAATAAGGTGGCGGGGTGTACACTTTCTGGGTGTGAAGAATCCTTCTTCATTCACTTTTGGAGCACCGGATCTTGTTAACACTCAAATGTCTAAATGAACTTGCACAAAAGCACTTTTTTCCTGGACTAATTGATTGTTTATAATTTTTTCAATTACTTGCACATATGTTTTTAAATCACATACATTTTCTTTTTCACTTGATTGTATGATGGTTACAGTGACTGTATGCACTTTATATTGATAGCGAAAAAACAATTTTTGTTTTAATGGTTTGTTTATTGCTTATGTGGATATACCGTGTGTGCAGCTATCACTGATATTTTTTAGACGGTGACACATTTTTCTTTGTGTATGGTGACACTTTTGCGTGACTTGTTTTTATTTTAGTACTTTAATAATATACTCTAATAACAATAACAATCATTTTTTAACTTTGGAATCTAGAAAGTTGTGGGAGCCCCATTGCGCCTCCACCCATCCAGTCCCCAGTCCAATAGAATAGTGACTTCTTGCAAGTGGTGTGGAGGCGGGGGTTCGTCCGTGGAGGGAAGGAGAACAGCATGTGGACATCTTGGGATCATCGAGGCTTTGTGTGCTTTTAGAGAAAGAAGACCAATAATTAAAAGGTCCAAACGCATAGGGTTATCATGTGAGACTCTATACAAGCATAAACAGTTTATATAACATGAGTTATGTGTATTTTCCCCATCTTTGATGAGTTATGTCGCTTATGTTAAGGCCAGAACTGCTTTTTATGACTCCTGTGTATTTATGGAAATACTCTTTTGATACCATGACACAAATAAATAAATCAGAATTTTTATGTCAATTTATTGCTTCTCTTTTCAAACATAAATTTCGCTGCTAAAAAAACCCTTGAGGGATTTTCCATTTAATACAACAAATTGGGGTGTGCAGCACCTACAGCTCATATATATGTGTTATCTATTCTCTTTAAAGGGGTGTTCCAGCCAATATTTGTGTTTATTAAAAGTCACCTCGCCGGCCGGCGTCCTCATCACAACTGTGGGCACCCGGCCGTGACAGCCTTCGGCTTCACGGCCGGGCACCCACTGCGCATGCGCGAGCGGCACTGCGTATGCGCGAGCGGCGCGGCCTGCCGCTGATTGGACAGGCGATCGCATGGGACCTGTCATGTGTCCCATGCGATCGCCTACAGGGAGGGGCTGCTGTAGGCGATTAAGCTTAATCGCCTAACCAGCCCCTCGGCGGAAGCAGGAAGTGGGACAGGAAGTCCCACTCCTCCTGAAGCCCCCACTCCCCCCCCCAAAAAAAAATTACATGCCAAATGTGGCATGTAAGGGGGTGAGGAGTGGGATTAGCAGAAGTTCCATTTTTGTGTGGAACTCCGCTTTAATCATATGCTTCCCTTCCTCCTATGCTACTCCCCTCCCATTGTGCGCCTCATCCTTACTCCCTTTTCTATACTTCCTATCTTCTTTCCTTTCTCCTCATCCCTCCTCTTTCTATCGTCTTCTTATTCTTCTTTAGCTATTTTTACCTATTGCCTTTCCATGTTGTCTCCTTTTAACCACAGCATGCCGATTTACGTTGGCAGAATGGCTTGGGCAGGCGAATTGGCGTAACTGTACATCCCTTTGAATTTGCCATAGCTATTTTTAGCTCTGATCGCTGAATAAAGGCCAATGGTCCCAAAATAATGTAAAAAGTGTCCGATGTGTCCGCCATAATGTCGCCACCATTACTAGTAAAAATAATAATAATAATAATAAAAATGACATAAATCTATCCCCTATTTTGTAGATGCTATAACTTTTGTGCCAACCAATCAATATACACATTCATTTTTTTACCAAAAATATGTAGAAGAATGCATATCGGCTTAAACTGTGAAAGAAATTCATTTTTTTAATATATTTTTGGGGGATATTTATTATAGCAAAAAGCGATAAACAAAAGCTATTTTTTTGTTTATAGCGCAAAAAATAAAAACTGCAGAGGTGATCAAATACCAACAAAAGAAAGTTATATTTGTGGGAAAAAAATGTGGTTAATTTTGTTTGGGTACAATGTCGCACGACCCCGCACAATTGTCAGCTAAAGCGACGCAGTGCTGTATGTTAAAAAAATGCTCTGGTCAGGAAGGGGGTAAATCCTTCCAGGGCTGAAGTGGTTAATATTCTTTTCTTACATCTATACATTTTCATTTCTTCTCCTCCTTCTCCAGTAGTGATTGTACTTCCTGACATTTGATACTACGGCACAGCTTAGGTAGCGAGGGGACTGAACAATTGGGACTGGGAGAATGTGCTTAGTGTCAGATTGAAGCATTTACATAGCAGAAACGTGTCACAGGCACTGAACCATCAACAGAAAAAAACAACTGGAGACAGCATGAGCCAATCAACCAAAAATTATAGTTTTGCTGCTTTTATATTGCTTGTAAACAGAATTTCTTTCATTTAAATTTGGCTTTAATAATTTTATAGCCTCGGTTGTCATAGCAACCCAATGTAGGCAAGAGTAATTGATCCGATATTACAGCCTGGAAAGCTTAAAATGTCTCTGATGTAAATAGACAGAGAGAATTAGGTGTACAGTAGCATTAAAAAATAATATGCAAATTGTAATATAAAACTGACCAGTTGTTAACAATTAAAGTAGAACTATGGGCAAACCAAAAATTACATATACAATATATTACCAAAAGTATTGGGATGCCTGCATTTACACACAAATGAACTTTAATGACATCCCAGTCCGTAGGGTTCAATATTGAGTTAGCCCACCCTTTGCAGCTATAACAGCTTCAACTCTTCTGGGAAGGCTGTCCACAAGGTTTAGGAATGTATCTATGAGAATATTTGACCATTCTTCCAGAAGCGCATTTGTGAGGTTGGGCACTGATGTGAATGAGAAGGCCTGCCTGGCAGTCTCCACTCTATATCATCCCAAAGATGTTCTGTCAGGTTGAGGTCAGGACTCTCTCATCCATGTCTTTATGAACCTTGTTTTGTACACTGGTGCGCAGTCATGTTGGAACAGTTAGGGGTCATGCCCAAACTGCCCCCACAAAGTTGGGAGCATGAAAATGTCCCAAATGTCTTGGTATGCTGAAGCTTTAAGAAATTCCTTCACTGGAACTAAGGGGGCCACGGCCAACCCCTGAATAACAATCCCATACCACAATCCCCCTCCACTAAATGATTTGAACCTGTGCATAAAGCAAAGTCCATAAAGACATGGATGAGTCCTGACCTAAACCCAATAGAACACCCTTGAGGTGAATTAGAGCACAGACTGTGAGATAGGCCTTCTTGTTTAAAGGCAGTCACCCCAATACTTTTTGAAATATAGTGTATAATGCAGTCTGTCGCCCCTGCTACATAGTTTTATTACCTGTTGATCCACCCTGTAAATATATATTTTTTTAACTTCCTAGAACTTCCTGGAACAGGCACAGTGATCTGTGGTGATGGATTTTCAAAGAGTATTTGACAAGTGTCATAAGGCATTATGTTGCCTACTCACCCCCTGTTTTAGCCCCTAAAAGTATGTACCAATGTACCATTGATGTACCTTTGTTGACATACAATCATTATCAATAAACACCATTCATCCTCAACACACAGCCAGTGTCTTCCTCTGCTGATTTTCCATTTTGTACCTTCTTCTTGCATGGATTGTTCATTTGGCAGAATGTGCAGGAGCTGAGTGATCACATAACATCTTATGTGGAGCAGAGCTATAGTATTGAAAACAGGAGAAGTGTGTCCCTGAGGCCGCGTACACACCATGAAATAAATCCGATCAAATCGGTCTGACATACCGTTTTGATCGGATTTGTCTGCTGGGATAGATTAGTTTGATTGTGTACACACGATCAAACCAAAATCCCTGCCGGCAGACAGCGCGGAGACAGCACGCCGCCACGTCACCATCACCAGGAAGTAGAACACTTCCGCGCATGCGTTGAATCCATTCGACACATGTGGGGACAGATATGTCTGCTGGTTAGCGTACTAACCAGCAGACATGTCGGACGGACGGGTTCCCAGCAGACAGATTTTAAAGCATGCTTTAAAATCTGTCTGCTGGAAAAATCTGTCTGTCCGCCCGTACACACGATCTAATTTGTCTGCTGAAACGGTCCGTCGGACCGTTTTCAGCAGATAGATTCGGTCTGTCAGACCGATTTGAACAGATTTATTTGGTGGTGTGTACGCGGCCTTAGAGTTGTTAATGCTTATTATACACCATACAATCTGATTGTATAATTATGACAAGAAATTTTTACTTCAAAAAACCCACCATGCCTCTTACTTGTAGCAGAATCTCTGACTTCTTCCAGCCTAATGAGAACCTCTAAAGCCAAAGATAGCTAACATCCTTCAAGATGGTAAAAGTCATTGGGCACCAGACACTTCTTGGATGTACAAGAGGTTTTATTTCTTTGACAGTACTTTTTATATTTTGTAGGGGGAAGAAGGTTAGGGCCAGGACACCCTTAAGTAGTTGCAATTTCAAATGGCAGACTCCAAGACTTCATGACTCCAGACTCCAAGACAGCCGTACAGGGAAAGGCCCCAGCAAGGTGGAACTTTTGCATGTGCAGGATTGCTGTCTCCTATGGTAACAGTACTTAAAGAGTTCCTAACTCAAAGTAACAGTTCTCTCAGCTGTACTACAACTTCTCCTTGTAGTTCTTCAGCCCCTTGAGCTCCTGGTTTCTCACTGGACGCTCTGATTCACTCAATCCTGTAAGCTCCTGTAAGCTCCTCAAGGCTTTTGCGGTGGTATCTCCCTCAAGCGTCACCCACACTTCCCTGCTTGGTCCCTAGCTTGGCACTCCAGATACCTTCAAGCTTCACCCCTGCTGACAGCCTCAGTCCCTAGCTTGACACATAAGGCTGCTCTGCAAGTGTCATCTCCGCTGGTTGGGTCCCTGACTTGTTCACCATCTGCAGTATGCCGATTCACCACTGCGCCCGCTCTGTGAGAATACTGCTCCAATACCTGCATTTATCTCCTACCACTGACTGTCCCTACCCTACCCTGCCCTCTAACTTCTGGATAGGCCCTCACACAGCCTGGCTGCCTGATGCCCCGGGATAGGCCCAATCTCCGGCCAAGCAGCTCGGTGTGGCACACCCGAGCTGCTTGGCCGGAGATTGGGCCTATCCCAATCAGCGGTCTGGGTGGCACACAAGAATCTGGATCACCCGACCTCATCCGCATATATAGGCTCTCCCAGCAGGCCAATGGTTTTAACAAAATCCCTGCCCATTGGCTAAGATATCCCATATACCCATAACCTGACCTTGAGATGTCCTTCTCAATCCAATACCTCCAAGTGCCCGGCCACCTGGTGGTAGAAGAGGAAAGTACAACTAGGCCAAACTTAGGGAGAATGGATCCATAGTAATTAACTACAGTAGCTACTCCTGACAAGGAATTTGGTGAGGAGCTCCCTGAGTGCTAAAGGGTGCTACATACTAAATACCTTAGACTATCTACTTTCCAAAAAGGGGTAATTTGGGGGTTACTTGTACTGTCCTGGCATTTTAGGGCCTCAAGAAATGAGATAGGCTGTAAGTACATCAGAATTGATTAATTTTCAAATATATATATATATATATATATATATATATATATATATATATATATATATATATATATATATATATATCATAGATTGTGGACTCTATAAGTTTCCTACAAACTGAATAATATCCATTGATTTGGGGTACTTTCACCAAAAAATGTAGCAGAATACATTTGGGCTACATTTATGAAAAAAATATTTCTTTGCAAATTTTTTCACATTTTATTTTCACAATTTCCAGTCTTTTTTCATTTATTTAGGAAAGAACAAAAAAACCTAGTGGTAAATACCACCAAAAGAAAGCTCTAGTAGTATAAGCAAATTTTTGTTTTGTATGGTCACGTAATTGTCATTCAAATTGCAACACAGCTGAACGTTGAAAATTGTCCTGGACAGGAAGGGGGTAAAATTGCCCTGTTTTAAAGTGGTTACCAAAAAACATTTCATATTGCAGTTTACTATTCCTTAAATGTGGTGGAGGCATTTGTCTTCCTCTAAAGGCTTTTTTCACTATATATATATATATATGGCATTGGAATCCAAATGATACCATACAGTTTCATTTTGAAGACTACCAACACCACTTTGGTCTTTTCCTGTTCCAAGGACAAGCTAACATTTAATAACAACTGTTATAAATTCTTCAGATTATGCTTTACAGATTTCCTTGGTGCATAGTGTTAAACCTAAAGAATTTCAGTTCCGGTTTGAAAAATCGTGAGCAGATACACTCGTTGCATATCTCTGTAAATATTTTCCATATCAAAATGACGTTAGTGTTCTATGTTGTTAATGTAGTTTGGCAGAGACCCATTTGCTTTGCCTGTAGTCCACCCTGTAGATATGTCCCTTTTCTCTCTGGAATGTTAGTTGATGTAATGGAGATCAGTGACAGACGTTAGGAAAAATTTCTTATTAAACGTCCTACAAATATTAGATGGTTGCATGCTTGACTGCTAAATGTTCTTTCTAATAAAGTTTTTTTTCTACAAACATGAAAGTTTGAATTAAATAAACTTGCGTGTTTTTGTTAATAGGGAAACAGACGTGTTCCAAGCACTGGCATTTCCCAAAGATATTAATAGCGCCCTGGCCAAATAAAGTTCTTCAAACCATCCTGGACCAATCAACCTTTCTGGCCCAACGAGTCATCTCTATAATTAAGCCCTTTTTGGGTGAAACATATCCAAGTGAGGCATGGCCTTGGCAGACTCTTCTGTGATCTAGTCCTGGCTTATAAAATCTTTGTGCAGGCCAATGTCATTGGAGTGCAATTTACTTGGTAACTTCAACCAGGAAGTGACAACTAGGTTACAGATACACAAATACCACCCGTAATTGGAATCTGCCTTGTGAAGGGCTTAACGAGGAATATTGCAGCAGTGAAGAGCAGCTGTAGGAAGGATCCCACTATCGCATGAACCTGTGGACATAAGGTCTGAGTGATCCCTCTTGTGGGTGCCCATATGATCTCTATAATTTGAGATCCATCAAATCCGGTAAGCGGCGTCATTTTTCTTTGCTGTTTGGCGAACATAATAAGCGTTTTGCTCTCCTGAAAAGTCTGTCTTCACTGATTTGCACTGATCAAAAGCACTTTATGGACTTTAAAATATATAACATTGTATCTATTTAATCACAGCACATGTTTGCGTTTTTATTTATGCAGAAAATGTTTGTTTGGGTAGCACAATTTATTTGTATTTATGCATATTTTAAAAGGACAATAACCAGCAATGGGCATACCAACCATGTTTTTGTTTACCTATTGGGTCTTATATAGTTTTTTCACTCAATTATTTTATTTTCATTCCTATTATCACTTAGGGATCACTATATATTATGTTTCATTCATAACTGTGTATTTATATTGGAGCATTTATTCAGACTTTTGTCTGCTTTTACAAATTTTTTATTAATGTTTCAGTATGAGTGCAATTTCAAATTTCACCACAAGATGGCCTTTAGGCCTTAACAAACAGAATTTACGTATTCACAATTCTATACATAGGCCACCAGAGGGCCATTTGTATATATCCACTTTCTGGTGTATATATTCACTTCCTGGTTTTTATATATACGTTTTTATACATGCATTTATCATTATGTGCTGCTGAATAAGATAGCTTAGTCTGTTTTTAACATTAAATATAGATTGTAAGCACCCTTGAAGTTTATAGCGAATGATAAATTCAGTCCCAATCAGCCAACCAGTGAGATTGTTAGAAGGGGTATAAATGCCCTCAACCAATATGGCAGAATGACTACTTCCTGATGATGGCTTCTTTGTTAGTCAAAACGTCAAGATAATATTGCATCATCGCGTAACCAAAATACCCCCAGAAATCGTGCACATGGACGCCAACAAGGGGCTCATCCGTTCTGAGACCCGATTACCCTTTATATAATCGCCTGCTACATACGCCGGGTGCCAGGAATGTAAGTGTATTTTTTTTAACTTTTTTTTACTGTTGTGGAACCAATACATTTTAATACGACATTGCGCAATGAGGCTCTCTTTTTGCTCTTATTATTACCATTTATCCTTATGAGGCACATCTCTACTTCCAAGAAGTCATCCTAATCGTTCGGGGTATCCCCACATGCGCATAAAACCATACTAGAGATAGGTGGTCCATATGCAGTGGTGAGTGTACATCTATGTGCAGCACCCAGTCCGAGCACCAATCTGTAGGAGACATCTTTTGAACACTGAGCACCATATGGGATTATCTGATGTCATTATATTAATGATGCATTTTTATTAATATATTTTTTTGTTTGTCCAATGATTTGTCTACTACTTATATCTAACTATTTCTAGCGCAATTTTTTGTTTTCTTATACATGTTATTGCTTTGGTAGTACTTATTTTTGTAGCTGAAATTCATTATTATAGGTACATACTCATATCCATAGGCGCTGTCCAGTCCTTATATTCATGTTTTTCAAATGCCTTATGTGAAAACCGCCAATCTGTTGGGAATTGCTGGGGTTTACCATTTTTTAGCAAGACAAAAAAAAGATATGTGTGGAAGGAAGGGTTGAATCTCTTATATGCTAAATCAGCCCAAATACCCACCCAAATATACAAAGAAAGAATCAGTACCAAGGAAGGAAATTGGGCGCTTATGGATGACCCAACAATATTAGATCCAAGATCAAAATTAAACTTCTTGATAAAAGATACCATTTTTATTACTACAAATATATGTTTAAAACATTACAGTTCAGTTAAAATATAAAAGAATATAGTGGAAATAACAGATAAAAAATTCTGCGTTTTGTGGTCTCTGCTGCTTCCTCAGGACATCAGATTTCCTTGTTTGAAAAGTTCCATATAGCGGTACACTTTATCTATCAAACACACAATACAAGGTAAGTACATCATATAACGGCA
Source organism: Rana kukunoris (assembly GCA_029574335.1). Classification (NCBI taxonomy): domain Eukaryota; kingdom Metazoa; phylum Chordata; class Amphibia; order Anura; family Ranidae; genus Rana; species Rana kukunoris. The sequence goes on along the minus strand of CM056051.1, from coordinate 115,923,860 downwards.
TAAGCATAGGGTCATAATATAAAAGTAAAAATTTCCAAAACACAATTTAAAACAGCAAGTGATAATAATCAAGCTATCCCATTAAAGAAAGGGGACAACCCAAAAATGGAAAGGAAAGGGAGAGAAAACAAAAAAAGGGAACAAGAGCTACATAAACTTACACAGACATCAAAAGATTGTGATTGTGGGGGGGCCAAAGGGAATACCAAACAGAGGATAGGCCCAGATACGTGACAGAACCAGTGATATAATGCATCCAGATTTGCAAATTGCTAAAATTTATAAGCATATCAATATAATGCCTTGAAGGTTCAAAGAAAGAAGTGAGATCTACAACAACTATTTGGCCACAAATGCTTTGCACCAACATGGCCACCAGCCTCAGATGCCTTGTAGCACCATGAAGTATGAATAATGTTAACTAGGATAAAGTGCTCAAAATTAGCTCACTCTCCATATGACTCATATAAACGCACTCTAGTCAAGCATGTAATAACCCCAGAGACATATATTGAAAGTAGATCAAACTAATGAGATATCATGTATTCTCTGCATGAAGTGAAGGGGATTCTTTATGTTCCTTTCATTACCATAGCAGAAATATTGTGTCTATACAGCCACAAAGAAAAAAAAAGACTGATAAGTGTCACTGACTTACACAGAGAAGGCAGCAGTTCAAAGCCAACAAGAAGTTATATCACTTTCAAGATATCAAAGGTTAGCTTATAATCTTACCATTCATACAGAAAAGTTATGCAGTATGCATCCATGTATTTCAAAATCTCCACATGTCTCCAGGCTGTCGGAGCAATACTGAGCCATCTCCATTTTATACTCCCTATGCCTCCTAAGGATTCCCCTCATAATCCTCCACTATTGGGTATAGAGCAACCAGGAGGAAGGAAGACACCCTGGAAGTGGGGAGGATCCTCTCTCGATTGGTACTAGAAACTAAACAAATCGCTACATGTGGTGTGTGACACTTCCCATAAAAGGAAAAAGGCGCACTCACTATAAACACCTCAGCTGCGTGTGAACACGTAGAATCAGAAACAAGATGGCCACCAGACCTGACATGATGTTGTGGGCACCATCTTGGTCTGAGATGCTCTCCAAGGAGAATCAAAGCCTGGAAGCAAGCTAGAGGGGAGGAGAAATGGACAAAGAACAAAACACCAATGAGGACACAATCCAGGCTGCCACAAGGGAGATCCTGCGAACACCATAAACCAAAACACAAACAAAAGATGAACAACACATCCCACAACATAAACACGCAGACAAAAACAAGACCAACGACAACCAACAGGTACACCACACATACCAGAACAACTGACAACTACACACATCAGACATGCTAACCATAACAAACCCATGCAGGACAACATCCACATAAAACCACACAAAGGCACCCCCGCACCCACAATTCCCAAACCAAAGATCCACACAGACCACATCCGACCGCACAGGGGCACCTCCACATCCACAACCCACAGACCAGATACACAAACCACACAGACCAAACATCTCGTAAAACCCCCCATTTCATAACTTATGCAGCATCACAAAAGGAAAAAAAAAAAGACGTATGTGTGGCCACATTCCAATGGGTGCACAATCTTGACTTCCATGAGGGATCTCAGAGAATCACTCAACAAAATATTTATTCATTGTTCATTTCATCCTTAAAATTACACAGAGATAACACAGTGAGTGTTACGGTCAAGTGGTCAGGTTCGAATACCAGTTGCAGTGGGAAGCTCACACAGGAACCAGGTACACAGGCAGGTCACCATGGCAGATGACACAGGCTCACCTGATGTGCTGAGAAGGAACATGCAGTCAGGGGAGGCAGCTGAGGCAGAGCTTCTCCTGCAATAAACATGAAAAAAAAAATGACTGAGTTTCGAGGGATTTAGCTCGACGACCTATGGTCAGGTATACGAATGTGACACCACATCACTGGTCAACATTTGGGACTCCTAAAACCTATGGTTCCAGAGATACAATGCTCCTTGTGAAGCTACATACAGAACATCCCGTTTAAATACAAGCTGTCGCACTCTGTTTGCAGCAGACTGAGAAGATGAGCTTATAGTGCCTCTCACTTCTTGTCAGAGGCACAGAGCTCAATGAACAGCTTGGAGTCTTGGACTCCAAGCTGGCCCCAGCTGTCCATTAACAATGCTGCAGTGGAGGCTCTCCTCTCACTGCAGTGTCATAGAAGGGGGCGTGTGTCTCAAAGACAAATGCTCCTTTCCAGCCCTCCTAACTTCAGGGAAAAAACATGGGTTTATGGGTATAGGATTTACCCATAATCTCATGTTTTTCTCACACAGTTAAGAGGGAGAATAAGAATCTTCTGCTGCTGAAAAGGTAATGTTTTAATCAAGATAAACTACTGGTTTGAAACTATAGCTTCAAATGTCAGTAATTTGTCCATTAAGCCACCTGCTTGAGTACAGTTTTTAAAAATATGTACAGGTTACCAGTTTAGAGTTACAGAGGAGATCTAGTGCTAGAATTATTGCTCTTGCTCTAACGTTAATGGCATATGTAACCTGTGTATATCTGGCTCTGATACTAGTCAGTGCCTCACCAGCCACTGACCTCACCACACGTCCCTGTTGCGGAGTCTAAGTACTAACCAGTGTTCACCAAAGCTCCCACCAGGATTGCCCAACGGGAGGTGAGCAAGCTGGGGTAAAGTAGCTGATTAAGCAGGTAAGGATCAAACAGAAGCATAGAAGCAAGTAAACAAGCCTATAGATCAGTAACGAGTAGTTGCAGGTTGTGATCAGGCAGAAGTGTAGTCGAGGAACAAAATATGGATGGCACCAGGGAAGACAAGAGCGAAATAGTGGCTAAGAGAGCACAATTATCTGGCAAACAGGAAGTGCAGAGACATGGCTTAAATCAAAGAAGTTCATGGGAGGAGAAAATAGTTCAGGGTTCAAGACAAACAAGATTCAATACAGGATTATTCAAGGAATTGTCCAGTGAACTGTCTAACATGCCAAGTAGCTCAGCAGGAAATGACATTGCCTGACACAGTAGAGGTTCGAGGTTCAAATCCAGGCCCTGACAGTAAGCCACCTTATCCGCCACCAAGAATGGTGCATGTCACCCAGATGGTGGGTGATATGCAGTTTATAGACCCATGTTGCTTCCATTTGCAAGATACCTTTATCAAAGTCCCCTATATGTGTATATGGGTGTATCCTAGCAAGCGCAAAAATTGTAGGGTATCTAGTTGGTGTAAATGTCAGCAAAATGTCGTACTAAAGGACTCTCCAAATTCCCACCCTTGATGTGGTCAATATGATCCTTAAAGTAAATGTAAACCTGATTCATGAAATTTGAGCCGGGCACATACATCTGTAGTGTTTTCTTATCTCTCTCCAAAGCTCTGAGTCCCATAGCTTTCTCCTGCTCACTAGCTCTGTTAAAATAAAAGGAAAGTGAGACTAGGACGCAAGGTGTCCTTGCCTTCTGTAACGGTCAGGGGTTAACGCCATTACAATATTCCATTCCACCAACCCACGACAGATTCTCGACACTTCACAATCCAGCAGACACGATCCATAAGAATTCCCACCGAAGACGAGACACACAGCTCTGTCTCTGTTTCAAAACAGCTAGATCTTTTAATGGTAAAACTCAGGCTTTTATACAGTTAGCAACCAAAAGCATGCAGCAGTAATCAAAGGGACAAAGACACACTCCACCGACAACATCACACGATGGGTGCTAACGAGTCTCCAATACACATTTCTTAAGTAAATATAAGTGAAACGTCTGACCTTTAGAGGGGTTTAATTCACATCACATATTATCATCAATAGACTTTTACACAATACAGTGTCAATTAGCATAGCACAATGAAAGATCTTAGGAGCCAGACTTAATTAACACAATAGACGATAGAATGCAATCACAGCAAGCTTTATCACTACAGCCATGTAGCTGGAGGTGATTAATATAAATTAACATCTTTCAATTAACTCTGTTGAGTTCAGAATCAACAACCAGTAATAGTTCAAGATATTCGGAATATATTGTGGATTATCATTACTGTCTCATCTCATGTAATTCAAGATATGTCCATTATTTCCTGGCTCAATCTGTGCCCAAAAGTGACTCCCGTTACACCTTCAATGATGGAAAAGGAACAAACTGCGGTTTAACCTGATATAACTTTATTAGAACAATTAGTAGAAAAATATATATTTATCATTGAAAGGAAAGCATAAACAATAGGAAATTGCACATGGTAAAAACTGACAACATTGTCACTTAAAAACACATGCCCATGAGCTCAGCCATACACAAGTCATCCACACGTGTCAATCACCTCAACTTATTTAGTGTGACTTAACATATAGGGCCAGATTCAGCAAGACTTGCGCTGGAGTATTTCGATATGCGCCGCGTAACTGTGAAGATGCGCCGTCGTATCTATGTGGCCGTACCCACCAAACTAGATGCGACAGAAAACGGGCTTTCCCCGACCGGCTTAACTTTCCGACGCCAGAGTCTCGTCAGCGCATAATTTCGCTTGGCGCATCAGTCGCGCCTATTGATTTCCCCTGCAAATATGCAAATGAGGGAGATTTCCCGATTCGCGAACGGATTAGCACCATACGCTGGCTACATGCGCCGCGCGTATCTCGTCCGTCCGGCGCAAAGTTATTTCTAAAAATAGCTGCTTTATCTTTACTCCAGACGGCCTCAGGTCAGCAGGAGAGCAGCTACAGCAGCAGCGTTACCGACAAAACTAGCAAGCTGAACAACCTCTGTGTGCCAACATGCCAGAGGCAGTCGCGGTCCTAGCACTAGTACTGGGTCCCCCGGTATGGAGGAGGCGGGCACGTGAGAGGATATACCGCACGCGCATGAGCCTCTTTGGCATGGGGGATGAGGAGGTGTATCGCCTCTTCAGATTCAGCCCAGATGCAATCCTTAAACTAACCACAACCCTGCAGGAGGACATCACCAGCAAGACACACCGCTCACAAGCAGTGCAGCCACTGGTGAAGGTACTGGCAACACTCCATTTCCTTGCAAGTGGATCATTCCAGCGTACAAGTGGAGTGGTGGCTGGGATGTCACAGTCCTCCATGAGCAGATGTGTGCACCAGGTTGTCCCTGCAATCCTCAGACGCATGTCCAACCAGTTCATCAGACCCACCACTGAGGAGCTGCGGCTGAAGGCAATGACAGATTTCTACAGCATTGCCAGATTCCCACGCACAGTGGGGGCCATTGATTGCACACATGTGGCCCTTCAGCCCCCCAGTGCCACAGAGCACATATACCACAATCGGAAGCATTGGCACTCCATTAACGTACAGGTGATAGCCGATGCCCAACGCCTCATATGGCACGTCCGTGCCAAACACCCCGGGTCCAGCCATGACAGCTTCATATACCGTCAGAGTCCCATCCCAGCAGAATTCGAGCAGAACATGTATGGGGACAGCTGGCTGGTTGGTGACATGGGTGGCAGGCATGACTATCCCCTCCCATGATGCACACATCACAAGTGGCACATGCACTACTAACATCCTCCTGTCTTTTCCCTTCCAGGTGACTCTGCATATGCACATGGACCCCATCTAATGACTCCTTTCCGGAACCCCCAAACCAGAGGAGAGAGAAAATACAATGAAGCACACATCAAAACCCGTGCAGTGGTGGAGCAAACATTTGGGCTCCTGAAGTCCCGTTTCCGCTGCCTGGATAAGTCCGGGGGGACCCTATTGTATTCCCCTACCTTCGTGTGTCAGATCATCGGTGCATGTTGCATTCTGCACAACTTTGCTATGAGAAAAGGCCTGCAGATTGACATACGTGATGACCTGACCCCCGACCCACACAGTCCCCACCTGCCAGAGGCTACACAGTCTGCTGATGGAAGAGCAGTCAGGAGGGTCCTCGCCGTAGGCATCTTTGGACACTAAACCAAAACATTGATCACACGGACAATGCAAGCATGCACACCACTGATGTCCCTAGATCACACACACCACATCCACATCACATTGGATTAGCCCAAGTCCAACATGTAGGACTTGGGAGCAGCAACGCCAGCGTCAAGGCCCCAATGATGTTGCTGTCCATTCATACACCTTTCACACGTCATTCATACAGCCGTGGGGATAACTTCTCCACCACGGCCGAGGGTGACACCCCTTACTGGCAGGAGTGGCACCCCCTCACATTCACACACCATTCACACTGTCCCCTGCACTCCTGACCGTGTGCAGTTAAAATTTTAATAAATATCTCATAACCTGAGTAATAAAATAAAATATAAACTCATAACCTGAGTAATAAAATAAAATATAAACTCATAACCTGAGTAATAAAATAAAATATAAACTCATAACCTGAGCAAGAATAAAATTAAAAAAAAATAACCCGAAAAAAAAAAAACGTCATCTGGGATGACGGGGGCTCCTCCTTGTGGGCACTCTCGGGCTCCTCAGCTGCCTGGAGGGAGTGGGTGGGGGTGGGGGGGCATCTGGAGGAGGCTGATCCCCAGGTGGGCCACTCCTGCATGCCCTCCAAGGCCATGGCAATCTGGCTCAGAAAATGATTGGTCTGGGCCTGCATTCTCATCTGGCTGGTGATATTATGCCGCTGGGCACGCTGCCGCTGCCTCCCCTCTTCCCGGATGGCAGCTGTGTTGGCGTGGACGGCTGCTGTGAGGTGTCGTACATCAGCCTGCACCTCCCCCAGGCTGGTCACAATGTCCTGCACACCACTGGGCAGCTGCGATACGGAGCACAGACTGTCAGCGAGCCGGTCCAAGTGGCCAGCAATCTCCCCCATCTGTTGGGTTTGCCGGGCGTGGTCCATCGCCACCTGGTCCTGGACCAGATCAGACACCCCCCTGGTCTTACGGGTCGCCTTCCTGGGGCCAGGAGAAGGTTGTCCCCGTGGGGATGGAGTCGCTCTTGAGGGGCTACCGAGGATGGGTGAGGGGATGGGTTGTGAGCATGCGCACAGGGGGCCGAGTGAAGCCTCATTCACTGCGCATGCTCCGTGGATGATGCGCTGAACGTAAGCCTCTGCGCTGGGCTCCGCCCATCATTTACATATGATCACACCTACTTCCACTTGCGTCGGGTTGCACCAACGCATCTTCGTTACTCCGTCGCAAAGTAATGCCCATGCGCTTGGTGAATGCTGTACTTCACTCACTAGTTTGCATCAGCGCAGCGTATATGCGTTGCACTACGCTGGCGAAAAGATGCGCGCATCTACCTGAATCTGGCCCATAATGCTTACGTACATTAGGCGAGTTCTGGGAAAACCTTGGTAGCACAGACCGGTATCCATATTGTGCTTAACCATGGAACTTCAGACTCCCTATATGCCTATAGAGCTGCTGCATTAGGAATTTACAGTATTGAAAAGGCATTAATCATCACAGACAAATAAATGCAATTTTGGCTGGAAGGTATCCCTGCCAGTTTGTGAAAAAGGCAGGTTTAGTTTCTTGGTGTAGCACTATCAGTCATAGAGGTGGTAGAATAGTAGAATGCAGCACGCAGTAATGAAGGACACGCGACTTGAGTCAAGGAGAAACAATAGATCCACAGTAAGCCTGTTATTCATTCAGCACAATTTTTCCATGAAACGTTAACCACTTAAAGCGGAGGTTCACCCTAAATATAGTCTCTCTCACGTGATCCAGCATACTGGCGTCAGCGCCAGTATGCTGTTTTTTTTTTTTAAATCCCCCCACTTACTGTATTATCTTCAATTTTAATTTCTTTCCCCCGCGGTGGACGGCTCTAGTATAGCGCGTCACATCTTACGAAAATACCCGATTAAGGACTCGGGTATCCTCGGCGAAATGCGGCGCCTGCGCACAGACCTAGGAGCTGACTGTGCAGGCGCCGTGTTTCTCCGAGTCCTATTCCGGCTTTTTTCGGAGGGCGTGACGCGCCATAGCCGTAGGACCGCAGTCAGCTCCTAGGTCTGTGCGCAGGCGCCGCATTTCGCCGAGGATACCCGAGTCCTTAATCGGGTATTTTCGTAAGATGTGACGCGCTATACTAGAGCCGTTCACCACGGGGGTAAGAAATTAAAATTGAAGATAATACAGTAAGTAGGGTATTTAAAAAAAAAAAACAGCATACTGGCGCTGACGCCAGTATGCTGGATCACATGAGAGAGATTATATTTAGGGTGAACCACCTCTTTAAAGAGGAGTTCCACCCAAAAAAACTACCTTTGCTTAATCCACTCCTCACCCCCATACATGCCACATTTGGCATGTAATTTTTTTGGGGGGGGAGTGGGGGCTTCAGTAGGAGTGGGACTTCCTGTCCCACTTCCTGCTTCCGCCGAGGGGCTGGTTAGGCGATTAAGCCTTAATCGCCTACACCAGCCCCTCCCTGTAGGCGATCACATGGGACACTGACAGGTCCCATGCGATCGCCTCTCCAATCAGCGGCGAGCCGCGCCGCGCGCGCATGCGCAGTACAGCTCGCGCATGCGCAGTGGGTGCCCGGCCGTGAAGCCGAAGGCTGTCACGGCTGGGTGCCCACAGTCAGGATGGAGACGCCGGCCGGGGAGGGGGGGAGAGGAGCGGAGCCCCGGTCGGCGCGTCGCTGGAACGCAGGAGCAAGTGAGTGTTTATTAAAAGCCAGCAGCTACACTTTTTGTAGCTGCTGACTTTTAATAAACACAATTTAGGGCTGGAACACCCCTTTAAGGACCACCGCCTGTATATTTACGTCGGCAGAATGGCACGGACAGGCATAGGTAAATACAGGTACGTCCCCTTTAATACTTTGCCGTGCGCCGACGGCGACAAGCTCGCGACCCTGTCGCCATCTCCGTGAGTCTGATCGCGGGTCGTCTCATGGAGAGATAGAGTGGGGAGATGCTTATGTAAGCAAGCATCTCCCCGCTCTGCCTAGTGACAATGACAGTGATCACAGCTTACTGTAATCGGAAGTGGTGATAACTGTCTTGTCACACACAGCCCATCCCCCTACAGTTAAAAGCACTCATCAGTGCACACTTAACCCCTACAGCGTCACCTAGTGGTCAACCCCTTCACTGCTAGTTTAATTTTCACAGTCATCAGTACATTTTTATATTACTGATTGCTGTAAAAATTACAATGGTCCCAAAAATGTGTCAAAAGTGTCCGATGTGTCGCAATAAAAATCGCTGATCGCCGCCATTACTAGTAAAACAATATTATTAATAAAAATCCCATAAAACTATGCCCTATTTTGTAGTTGCTATAACTTTTGCGCAAACCGATCAATAAACGCTTATTGTGATTTTTTTTACCAAAAATATGTAGAAGAATACGTGTCGGCCTAAACTGAGGACATTTTTTTTTTTATATATACATTTTTTGGGGATATTAATTATAACAAAAAGTAAAGATTATTATTTTTTTTTTCAAAATTGTCGCTCTTTTTTTTGTTTAATAGCGCAAAAAATAAAAACCGCAGAGGTGATCAAATACCACCAAAAGAAAGCTCTATTTGTGGGAAAAAAAAGACATACATTTTGTTTGGGAGCCACGTCGCAATTGTCAGTTAAAGCGACGCAGTGCTGAATCGCAAAAAGTGGCCTGGTCTTTGACCAGTGAAATGGTCCAGGGCTGAAGTGGTTAAAGACAGCACCACATATATGTTGGATAGTAAGATATAGTCAAACTACAGAGCCTCGAAAAGTGTTCAGGCTGTGATTGCTTGCTGGATATACCAGGTTGAAAAAGACTCACTATTTAGACTCAACTGACTATGTCTTCCTATCCCACCTATATGGGGTGCTGTCTTTAATGTTTCATGGAAACATGGTGCTTAATGATTAACAGGCTTACTGTCTATTGTTTCCCTTTGCTTAGAGTTGTTGTAAAGGCTCAAGGTTTTAGATCTATAGGCAAAACTTTATTTTTTTATTTTGGATAGGGGAGGTTTATAACTTCCGTCAGACTTTTTTAGCCATCTGTGTCTCATTGCGGAGATTTCCCTTTACTTACTGTCCCATAGCCAAACAGGAAGTGAGGGAAAATCCCTGCAAATTAAGAGAATTCCTTGGAACACAAAGTGATTAAGAAAACAAAAACAGAGTAAAGAGAATAATAAAGTTTTGCTGGAAACATGATTTCCTCAGTGTATTGTTTTGTTCTTTTTTACTGCCAAATTTTCTTGTTGCACAAAAGAGGAAATGCAGTTATGTAATTCTCGGAGTGTGACTGAAGACAAGTGAGTAGAACATTTATGGTAAAGATTCAGTGAAGCCAGTCACTGCTCTCAGGGGTGTTAGAGAAAGCAGCATAAGCTGTACGTTGTGATCTTGTATTACTCATCTGCAGTCACACTGCAAAATCTGCTCACCAGGTCTGCGCTAATAAACTTGTTTAACATTACAAACGATTACTGGGGAGTCTGTCATATGTGAATCTAGATCACAGTATTATAGGCCATTAGGAAACACAGCAGGACTACTTTGACTTTTTACACTCATACTAATGACTGGAAATAAGAACATTTTTAATCCTTATTCTTGTCACTCCTGAGATCCTGTTTGCAGGGTTTTGATTCACTTAACATTTTTTTCTTTTAATAAAAGCAGGGGTCTCCAAACTTTCTAAACAAAGTGCCAGTTCACTGTCCTTAAGATTTTAGGGGAGCCTGACGTTGGCATCAGTGGGTTGCAATAGTGCTTCATTGTTGGCATCAGTGGGGAGGAATAGTACCCCCTCGTTGGCGTCGGTAGGAGGAATAGTACCCCATCGTTGGCGTCAGTGGGAAGAATGGCACCCCATCTTCGGCATCAATGAGAGGAATAGCACCCCAACGTTTGTGTTAGTGCGAGGAATAGCACACCATCCAAAACAGAGTAATTCCGCGCTATCAAATAAAATGTGGATGAGCAGCTACAAAAACCATTGGACAGTGGAGATAAACAAACAAAAACATATAAACAAACAAAAACATACAAAAATAGCACACCATCGTTGGTGTAAGTGGGAGGAATAGTGCCCTATTGCTGGTGTCCTTGGGAACAATAGTGTCTTATATCAGTTAGAGGAACACTGCCCCAAGAGCTGGGTAAAGGTAAACAAAAGATTGCAGTTTGGACACCACTGAATTATAGTAATCCGTGTGTCACCCTCATTATGAAAGCCATAAGGATCAGGCATTAATGCTGGCATCTCCTTAAAATAAGGGGTGTGAGGTTGTGTCCCCTTTTGTTTGTTGTACCTACCAGCTTGTTTGACCTTCAGAGTCAAATATGGGCTTTAGGAACTGGTCCAAAACAGGGGAAAATTTGTCATGCTACACACGGCAACACACACAGTGCTAAAAAGAAGAGGGAGAGAGCTAATTGAACATAGGACATTTAAAGCCTAATGCCGTGTACACACGATCGGAAATTCCGACAACAAAACCGTGGATTTATTTTTCTGACTGTATTTTGGCTCAAACTTGTCTTGCATACACACGGTCACACAAATGTTGTAGAAAATTCCGAATGTCAAGAACGCGGTGACGTACAACAGTACGACGAGCCGAGAAAAATGAAGTTCGATGATTCTGAACATTTGATTTTTGTGCGTCGGAATTGCATACAGACGATCGGAATTTCCGACAAGAACTTTTGCTGTCGGAAAAATTGAGAACCAGCTCTCAAATTTTTCTTGCCGGAAATTCGGACAGCAAATGTCCAATGGAGCCTACACACAGTCGGAATTTCTGACAAAAAGCTCACACCGAACATTTGTTGTCGGAATTTCCGGTCGTTTGTACACAGCATTTGTGCAGTACAAATCACAAACAGAAAAATCAGCACAAGGAACACATCTTACAGTGAGGCCCCGTACACACGAGCAAATAAATCTGTTCAAATCGGTCTGACAGACCGATTTGATCAGATTTATCTGCTGGGCTGTTTTGGTTTGATCGCTGTACACACGATCAAAACAAAATCTCTGCCGGCAGACAGCACGGTGACGTGGCGATGACGTTGACGCCGCCACGTCACCGCACCAGGAAGTATTGACACTTCCGCGCATGCGTCTAATCCATTCGACGCATGTGCGAGCAGATATGTCTATTGGTTAGCGTACTAACCAGCAGACATGTCGGGCCATTTCCAGCAGACCGTTTACAGCAGATAGATTTGATCGTGTGTACGCGGCCTAAGAGTGATGTGCCCCTTGTGCTGATTTCTCTTCTGTTATTGAAAATCTTCATCTGTCCTTGTAACGGGAGGGCCTGTGGAACCCAGAATCTCTTGGAAAGTATGAGGTACCCATGCACCTCTTATGACTAAATCACCCTATGTCCATTAGGGGCATATGGTGACTGAGAAATTATATCTTGGACTACTTCAAATGGGACAGTAATATTCATTAACAATATCTCTCAAGAAATATGAAGATGTTATCCCCTGTGTGGTGTGAGGTCTTTGCCCAGAAAGTATAAACTTCCAATTTGGGCCATTGCTTAACAAGGCTGATAATTTCAACTCCAGCCACCTGTCTACCTATAATGTAATGTAAATGAGTCCAGGCTAACTTCTAATAATCTTTTTTGTGGCTTTTACTAATTGACCCTGCATTGTATGAAGGAGTCCTGTGATAGTTTAGGAGACAGCAAGTCTAGCCTGAAGGTCTTGTCTTTGAGTCATCAGCTGCTGTAAGGGATTAGTTAATTAGCTCATGTTAATTAGGTCTGGTCACAGGTGTATTTTCAGTACTATGAGCAGGATATGTATGCACCTCCTCTCTTACTATATATAAGCCTGTGGTCTCTCATTAAATATTGTGATTCCTGCTTGAACCTCATACAGAGTGTCGTCTCATATTTGGGGGAGAATAAATGTGAAGGGAGGGGCATGAAATGTCCCCGCCCAACACACATGGAATGCTGGCAGACTTATCCAGTGTTTGGAAGTTCTGTTCTATTTTATTTTAAATTAATTGTTTATTTAAGATTTTTAGTAATACGTTCTTACTAGCATTCCATCATTTGTATGGATTTCTGGTTCGGCTGATTGGTAGCTGCCTTGTGTTTGAGAATGGGATATCTTAAACGACATTAACGGATCTCATACTCGGGGTATCGTTACAGTCCTGATTCCTGCTCCCACACACCACTGTAATCTTCCATTGCAGCAGGAGTTAATAAAACGAACGGGCTGTTACAGGCTCCTATCAGCCTCCTAAAGCTCCTCTATTCATCAAAGCCTTACCACAGCTTCTGTGAATGGAAAGCAATCTAAGGATGGCCGGATGATTGATAGCTCTGCCCCTTCAGTCATAGATTGTATTCCACTTATAGAAGCCGTATCATGACATGAGCCTGTGACAGCCCATTAGTTGTATTAACCTGGACAAAATTGGATAAATAGTGGGCCTGCTAAAGCAGCAGTGGGAGCAGGGCCGGCGCCAGGGTAGGAGGAGCGGCAAAATCCGGATCCCCAGCCAGTGCCACTCGCTGGAGATTCTAATTTGTAAAATACCTACGGGGAGTCAGGGACAGACGGCTGGTGTCACCACACCATCCACATGAGACCACATAGGCGCTAGGCTAGGGGGCGGTAAAACGCACATATGAAGACATCACCGGCCGGACTCTGTGCAGTGTGTGCACAAACAATTCCAATTTCCACCTCTCCATCCCCCGTTCTGCCAGTCTGTTTTTAGCGCTCAGTGCCCAGCCTGCAATGCCGCCCAAGCGGCAGCAGTGAGAAGAGGAGCGGAGAGAGAGAGAGCCGGGACACAGAGCAGACGGCCGGAGTACTGCATGATGCATTTAAGTGGCCTGAGAAGGAAGCCCTGCATGTTAGGTCCGGGCTTGCCATGATTTCCCCTCCCTCTTCCTGGACTGTCGGTGATCTGTGGTGGGAGGACAGGCAGCCTCGCCGCTCTCCTCTAGGTGAGGCCACCACAAGTGCATTGAATTGTGTACGGAGGGATACAGGTGTGCGGGGGTACAGAGGTGAACTAATGTGTGTGTGTGTGTGTGTGTGGGGGGGGGGGGGATACAGAGAGGAACTTATTTGGGGGGGTACAGGGGGGGAACTTATTTGGGGGGATACATAGGTGAACTAATGTGTGTGAGGTACAGAGAGAAACTGATTTGGGAGGGGGGAAAGAGGTGAACTAATGTGTGTGTGTGGGTGGGGGGGTACAGAGAGGAACTGATTTGGGTGGGGGGGTACAGAGGGGAACTAATGTGTGTGTGTGTGTGTGTGTGTAGGGGGGGGTACAGAGAGGAACTGATGTGTGTGTGTGTGTGGGGGCAACTTATTTGGGGAGATACAGAGGTGAACATGTGTGGGGGGGGGGGTACAGGGGGGACATTTTTTGGGGGATACAGAGGTGAACTAATGTGGGGGAACTTATTTGGGGGGATACAGCTGTGAACTTGTGTGTGTGTGTGTGTAGGGGGGGAACTTATTTGGGGGGAAACAGAGGTGAACTTGTGTGTGTGTGGGGGGGGGGGGGGTACAGGGGGGAACTTGTTTGGGGGGATACAGAGGTGAACTTGTGTGTGTGTGTGTGGGGGGGGGGTACAGGGGGGGACTTATTTGGGGGGAATACAGAGGTGAACTAATGTGTGTGTGTGTGTGGGGGGGGGGATACAGAGGTGAACTAATGTGTGTGTGTGTGGGGGGGGGGATACAGAGGTGAACTAGTGTGTGTGTGTGTGTGTGGGGAACTTATTTTGGGGGATACAGAGGTGAACTTGTGTGTGTGTGTGTGTGGGGGGGGGGGGGGGTACAGGAGGGAACTTATTTGGGGGGATACAGAGGTGAACTAGTGTGTGTGTGTGTGGGGGGGGGGACTCATTTGGGGGATACAGAGATGAACGTGTGTGTGTGGGGAGTACCGGGGGGAACTTATTTGGGGGGATACAGAGGTGAACTAATTTGTGTGTGTGTGGGGGGGGGTACAGAGGGGAACTGATTTGGGGGGGTACAGGGGGGGACTTATTTTGGGGGATACAGAGGTAAACTAATGTGTGTGTGTGTGTGTGTGTGTGGGGAACATATTTGGGGGGATACAGAGGTGAACTTGTGTGTGTGGGGGGGGGGGGTACAGGGGGGAACTTATTTGGGGGGATACAGAGGTGAACTAATGTGTGTGTGTGTGTGGGGGGGGGGGGTACAAAGAGGAACTGGTTTGGAGGAGTACAGGGGGGGGGCTTATTTGGGGGGATACAGAGGTGAACTAAATAAACTAGTGTGGGGGGGGTACAGAGAGGAACTGATCTGGGGGGTACAGAGGGGAACTGATGTACTCATGTGTGTGGGGGGGTACAGAGAGGAACTGATCTGGGGGGGGGGGGGTACAGAGGTGAGCTGATGTGTGTGGGGGAGGGGGGTATTTGAGGTGTGGAGGTTCAGCTTTGTAGAAAAAATATAAATGCAGATATTTTTGCTGGTAAAAAATGTGCATTTATTATTATTATTTGCAACAGTACACCTCACAGTAATCTCTGTACATGTGTATACAGTATACAGGATTTGGTTTGTGTAATTTAAAGAATCACTAATGTATTTTTTTTTTAAATAACAAACATGTTATACTTACCTCCACTGTGCTGCCCCGAACCTGGCCTTCTGGGGTCCCTCGGCGGCTGTCTCGGCTTCCTCCGCAAGGACTCAACACCTTCATGTGAGCGAGCGAGCATGGTGTTGAGTTCTTGCGGGCGCGCTTCCATGATGCAGCCGGCAGCCATAGCCACTGAATGTATCACTCGGCCCTGCCCCCACGGCCTGCCGCATCATTGGATGTGATTGACAACAGCGCAAGCCAATGGCTGCACTGCTTTCAATCAACCAATGAATGAGCCAGGAAGATGGCCGAGAAGCCTGTGCATTCAGTGATTTTTTTCGTGACTGCGACATTATGGTGGACACTTCGGACAATTTTGACACATTTTTGGTACCATGGTCATTTTCACAGCAAAAAATGCATTAAAAATGCATTGTTTACTGTGAAAATGACAATTGCAGTTTGGGAGTTAACCACAAGGAGGGGCTGAAAGGGTTAAGTGTGACCTCATCTGTGTTTCTAACTGTAGGGGGGTGTGGCTGTAGGTGTGACGTCATTGATTGTGGTTTCCTATATAAGGTAACACACGATCCATGACGGCGCCACAGTGAAGAACGGGGAAGCTGTGTTTACACACAGCTCTCCCTGTTCTTCAGCTCCGGGGACCGATTGCGGGACTCCAGCGGCGATCAGGTCCGCGGGTCCCGCAGCCGCTGTCAAGGAGCTTCGGACCGGGTCGGGGGCGCGAGCCCGTGACCCATGGCTGGGAACTTTAAGAGGACGTACCTGTACGTGCTTGTGTCCAGCCGTGCCATTCTGCCGACGTATATGTGCAGGAGGCAGGCCTTAAGTGGTTAAACCACGCTGCGCCGGAAAATTACAGTGGCAGTAGGAGAAAGATTAAAGGGGTTGTAAAGGTTTGTTTTTGTATTTTCTAAATAGGTTCCTTTAAGCTAGTGCATTGTTGGTTCATTTACCGTTTCCTTCGATTTCCCTTCTAAATGTTTTTTTTTTCTTTGTTTTCTTTGTCTGAATTTCTCACTTCCTGTTCCTCCTCTGTAAGCTGTTCAGTAAGCTGTTCTGGCTGACTAACCACCACTCGGATGATGGTGGCAAGCTTACTCAGGAGAAACAGGAAGTGAGAAATTTAGACAAAAAAAAAAAGGAAATCGAAGGAAAAGGTAAGTGAACCAACAATGCACTAGCTTAAAGGAACCTATTAAGAAAATAAAAAACAAACCTTTACAACTAGTGTTGCTCACGAATGTTCGCATTGCGAATATTCGCTACGAATATTGCATATTCGAGTTTTCGCGAATAACTCGAATATTGCGGCGAATATTCGCTATGGCGAATATTCGTATTTTTTCAAATTTATTTTTAAAACAGATCACATACTAGTGATCTCCATCGACGTCTAAAGCCCCATACACACTATCAGTTTTCCTGACGGTTTTCTCTTCAGGTTTACCAAAACCACATAGTACAAGGGCCTGCCTGATTGCATACAAATTGAAACTCTTGAGGTTTGACCTCATATTAGATGGTTTTGGTAAACCTGAAGAGAAAACCGTCAGGAAAACTGATAGTGTGTATGGGGCTTAAAAGCATTGCTGGTATAATTAGAGAGAGACCCTGGGCCGAGTAGCTGATGCCATTCTTTTATGTTGCCGAAAATTCGCATCAGCTACTCGGCCCTTCTTTTGCATCAGAGCCAATCAGAATAACTCTAATATTCGGCAAATGGAATATTGCGCGATTATCTTCTCCGCCCTTCTTTTGCATCAGAGCCAATCAGAATAACTCGAATATTCGGCAAAAGGAATATTGCGCGATATTCCTTTTGCCAAATATTCGAGTTATTCTGATTGGCTCTGATGCAAAAGAAGGGCGGAGAAGATAATCGCGCAATATTCCTTTTGCCGAATATTCGAGTTATTCTGATTGGCTCTGATGCGCCCTTCTTTTGCATCAGAGCCAATCAGAATAACTCGAATATTCGGCAAACAGAATATTGCGCTATTATCTTCTCCGCCCTTCTTTTGCATCAGAGCCAATCAGAATAACTCGAATATTCGGCAAAAGGAATATTGCGCGATATTCCTTTTGCCGAATATTCAAGTTATTCTGATTGGCTCTGATGCAAAAGAAGGGCGGAGAAGATAATCGCGCAATAGGAATATTGCGCGATTATCTTCTCCGCCCTTCTTTTGCCCCCTTATTCTCCTTTCTCCTAAGTAGAGTTAGTGTAGAGTTAGTGTTTAGTGCATATTAGTTTAGTAATACAGGAAATGATCTCCGTTTATGAGAATTTCGCAATCATTTTCGCATTAGCGAAATTTCGCAAAATTTTTTTTGGATAAAATATCACGAATATTCGATATTAGCGAATATTCGCGAATATTCTTCTATATATTCGTGCAATATCGCGAAATCGAATATAGCGTATTCCGCTCAACACTATTTACAACCCCTTGAACACTAAGGCCTCTTTCACACGGGGCGGATCAGTAATGATCCACCCCGTGAACCTCAGCTTGCTCAGCGGGGATCGCTCTGTTGATCCCTGCTAAAACGGCGGATGACAGGGCGGTCTCCACACACTGTGCAGGGACAGCCCTGTCTTTTCTCTGCTCTCTCCTATGGGGGGATCGGATGAACACGGCCCGTCTGTCTGTGTTCACCCAATCTGATCCGCCAGACGGATGGAAAAGTAGGTTTTTCCTCCGTCACACTTTGGCGGATCGGAGCGGGTCGGATGTCAGCGGGCATGTCATCGCTGACTTCCGCGACTCCTTAGAGGAGCACAGAGCGCCCGTTCAAGTCCGCCTAAAAAACTGGCAGGCGGATCTAAACAGGCCGCCCGTGTAAAAGAGCCTTTACTGCAGAGGAATCAACACAAGGGACACCTCCTACTAACTGTAAGTAAATTATGCAGCTTAAAGACCTGGCCACTTTTTGCGATTCGGCACTGCGTCGCTTTAACTGACAATTGCACAGTCGTACGATGTGGCTCCCAAACAACATTGGCGTCCTTTTTTCCTCACAAATAGAGCTTTCTTTTGGTGGTATTTGATCACCTTTGCGGTTTTTAGTTTTTGCAATATAAACAAAAATAGAGCGAAATTTTGAAAAAAAAAATCTATATTTTTTACTTTTTGCTAAAATAAATAACCCCCAAAAATATATAACATTTTTTTTTTCTTATTCTACATATTTTTGGTAAAAAATATCACAATAAGAATTTATTGATTGGTTTGCACAAGTTATATCGTCTACCAAATAGGGGATAGTTTTATCGCATTTTAATTAATATTTTTTTTTACTAGTAATGGTGGCGATCAGCGATTTTTATCGTGACTGCGACATTATGGCGAACACATCGGACACGTTTGACACTATTTTGGGACCATTGTCATTTATACAGCGAACAGTGCTATAAAAATTCACTGTTTACCAGTGTTGCTCATCGTCCTTTAAAAAAAGTAATTAGTTACAGTTACAAATTACTTGTCCGAAAAAGTAATTGAGTTAGTGACTCAGTTACTACATTGGCAAAGTAATTAGTTACTCAGCAAAGTAACTGACTTTTTTTTGAGGCATGAGGCATGTTACAGGCACAGTGAGGCATGTTACAAGCACAGTGAGGCATGTGAGGCATGTTACAGGCACATTGAGGCATGTGAGGCATGTTACAGGCACAGTGAGGCATGTGAGGCATGTTACAGGCACAGTGAGGCATGTTACAGGCACAGTGAGGCATGTGAGGCATGTTACAGGCACAGTGAGGCATGTGAGGCATGTTACAGGCACAGTGAGGCATGTGAGGCATGTTACAGGCACAGTGAGGCATGTTACAGGCACAGTGAGGCATGTGAGGCATTTTACAGGCACAGTGAGGTATGTTACAGGCACAGTGAGGCATGTTACAGACACAGTAAGGCATGAGGCATGTATGATGGCACAGTGAGGCATGAGGCATGTATGATGGCACAGTGAGGCATGAGGCATGTATGATGGCACAGTGAGGCATGAGGCATGTATGATGGCACAGTGAGGCATGAGGCATGTATGATGGCACAGTGAGGCATGAGGCATGTATGATGGCACAGTGAGGCATGTATGATGGCACAGTGAGGCATGAGGCATGTTACAGGCACAGTGAGGCATGAGGCATGTTACAGGCACAGTGAGGCATGAGTCATGTTTACAGGAACAGTGAGGCATAAAGCATGTTACAGGCACAGTGAGACATGAGGCATGAGGCATGTTACAGGCACAGTGAGGCATGAGGCATGTTACAGGCACAGTGAGGCATTACACATGCCTCACTGTGCCTTCAAAATGCCTCGACAACGATCTCCCTACCTTCTCCTGTTCTCCACCACATGTCAGACGTCGGCTGCCATCCTCCATTATTTGAAAGCCGCGCCTCCTCCTTTAGGCTGTTCCGTGATAGGCGGAACAGTAATTTTCCCAGCAGAGCCTCTGTTTAGTGTTCAGCCTATCACGGATGCGTTCTCATCGTCCGAGGCCGAGGCTGAGGATGAGAAGGCATCCGTGATAGGCTGAACACTAAACAGAGGCACTGCTGGGAAAATTACTATCACGGAACAGCCTGAGGAGGAGACGCGGCTTTTGATAATGGATGGCTGATGGCTGACGGCTGCTGCTGACACAGGAGGTAAGTAATTACGGTAACGCTGCCCCAGTAATGGGAGCGGCGTTGCCAAGAGGGAAAGAGTAATCTGGTAGATTACTCGTTACCCTCAGAAGGGGTATCGTTACCTAACGGCGTTTATTTAAATGCTGTTAGTTACAACACTGCTGTTTACTGTAAAAATGACACTGGCAGTGAAGGGGTTAACCAGAACGGGGCGCTGTAGGGGTTAAGTGTGCCCTGATTTGTGTTTCTTATTGTGGGGGGCGTGGCTTAGCGTGTGACATCACTGATCGTCGTTCCCTATGACAGGGAACAGACGATCAGTGTCAGTCTCACTAGGAAGCATGGGGGAGGTTTGTTTACACTTACCTCTTCTTGTTCTACCTCTCTGTGACCCGATCGCGGGACACCGGTGGTGATCGGGTCCGCGGTTCCCGCGGGGACGCAAACGGAGCTTAGGACCGTGCCGCTGGTGGCGTGCTGCGTGACCCGTGCCGTTCTGCAGACGTATATTTGTGTGTGGCGGTCCTCAAGCGGTTAAGGTGGCTCCACTCTATGGAAGAACAATGGACACACCCTTGGACAGTGATGGCAAACCTTGGCACCCCAGATGTATTGGAACTACATTTCCCACGATGCTCTATTACACTGGAGAGTGCGTGAGCATCATGGGAAATGTAGTTCCAAAACATCTGGGGTGCCAAGGTTTGCATTATATACCTGTGCAGAGTGCACTTGAAGACTTAGATGGGCTTTAAGGCCCTTGTAACGGATTAAACCGTGACAACCAGAGACTTTGGAAGGATGAGAGATACTCATGTGCCAGCGGCACTAATAACTCCTGGGTCTAAGTCCACCCTGTGCCTTTTGGGCGTAGGGTGGCTAATAAAATCATACTTCATGTATTACATGAGATGGGACATTATTGATACTTCATATGGCAGGATCCTGGAATATTACAAGTGGTTCATGTTGACTTGAGACCAGGTCAACAAGACAGTGACTCATCCCTCTGTATAATAGGCTTTTAAAATGCTAAGTGGCCCGACTTGTGAAGGACATTTCATTGTGTAGAGGTGTTAATCCAGGTCTGCTCCAAAGACCTTTTCATTGTGTGATAAAACTGGTTAAAGCCCTGTGTTAACGTCTCTCTTCAGATGTATTGAATTAGCATGTCATTTCTATTGATAAAGGCATGTGATAGATCTCGTCCGTATCGGTGCCAAAATGTCTGCTAGAGAATTAGCCATAGTGTGTGATTAGGGGGGTGGAGATTGCATTGTCCCGTGATTAACTTTAACATGCTGTACTAGATATATAAGCAAGCTAAGAAACCAATAAAGCGTTCATTCATTTTGGAAACCAGAGAGTACAGAGCGAAGTCTCGTCTTATTCTGGGAAATGGATATGGATTGGGTATGTAGGATTGTTGCAGTGTGTCGGATAAGGTTGTCTTGGGTGGATGGAAGGTCGTAAACGGTGGTGACCATTACAGCCCTGTACACACGATCAGACATGTCTGATGAGACTTGTCCGACGGACCGTTTTCATCAGACAACTCTGAACTTCTCTGATGGTCTGATGGTACACGCCATCGGACCAAAATCCGATCAGACCAGAACGCGGTGACGTAGAACACAACGCGTGATGAAAAAACGAAGTTCAATGCTTCCAAGCATGCGTCGACTTGATTCTGAGCATGAGCAGGATTTTGGTCCGATGCTTTTGTGTACTAAACATCGAATCTGTCCGACGGACAGGTTCCATCAGACAGGTTTTAAAGCATGTTTTAAAACTTTTGTCCGACGGACAACGGTCCGATAGGCCGTACACACGATCGAACATGTCCGATGAAACTGGTGTGCATACCAGTTTCATCGGACATGTTCGATCGTGTGTACGCAGCCTAAGCAGTAGTAAATCACTGAAAAAAATAAAATAAAAACTGCAAGACAATGCATCGCATACTAGCACATTATGAAATACTTATCTTAGAAGCTCACAAGCTCACAAGCTCACAAGCTACAAAGACACTGTCCATTCCGGCAAGAAGCTCTGAAGTTCCGTCACAATATAACAAGAACCAAACTCAAGCAAACTCTTCTTGAGGAGATATTTTTTGTTCTTTTACGGATAAAAGAATTGACGAATAAAAACTGAACATCATTAGCACCCTTGTCAGCGTGATATGCAACCCTTGTTTGCTGAACAAATTTGTCGGTTAAAGGATATTAAAAAATTAACAGACTTATTGGCAGGACCACTAGGTGAAAATAAAAGTGAAAAAAGACAAAAAAAAAGAAAAAGAATTACAGCCACCGCATCTAAGAATTTGTAAGTTGCAACACAGAAGTGTCAACTTGGTTTATATATTAAGGAATATGCAGTTTTTTTCACTAACAGCCAAGTCAGTCTTGTAGCTCTAAAATCCAGTTATCACAGGAATTCCAATGTTCCATTATATTAACTTGCGTCATAGTCACTCTACTTCTTGTCCACCCCCCTCTTTGCCCCCGTAATAAGTTCACGTCTTTTAGTTATTCACCCTGACTGAAAAAATATGTTTTTTTTTTAAAGCCGGGCATTTCCTGCTTTTGAATGTAATAATACTAATCTTGCTCACTATCGTACAGGATTACTTTCTAAATCAGAACAAGATGTTAGCCAAAAAAAAAATCAAACCCAATTCCTGGTGGATGTTTTCAGACCTCATACTCTTGTGAAATAAGGAAAAGTTATTTCTCAAAAACGGACAATGATATGGTAGAAGTTACATATTTTGGGACACAGACTTATCCCCTTAGGCATGACTAAGATTCCAAGCTTACAGACAAATGATGCATGTAAATGCATGACAAATTACCACTTCAAATGTCAAAGATTTGTACACTAAAGGGTAACATCAAACTAGGTAAAAAAGAAGTAATCCCGGAGATCTTTAAAACACATTTCCTGAGATGCCACAGTTATGAAGAGTGTGGGCATGACGCAAACCTCAGAGACATTTATTTTATTACAATTATCTTCTTTCATTTTCTCCCTTTAAGTCTGTAAATATACCATTGAAAGTGATTTGTGATAGCTGTTTTATAAGTGCAAAAATTACCTGATAATTCTGCTAGAAACATATTACCCAGGGCTGTCTTTAAGGCAGGGCAAAAGGGGAAGCTGCCCTGGGCCCTGTTATTGTTGTGGGGCCCAAAGCAGCTGCCTCATACTTGCCAACTACCCCAGTTTAACCACTTAAGAACCCCTTCGCGCCGATATACGTCGGCAGAATTACACGGCTGGGCACATCCACGTACCTTACGTGGCCCTTTAAGCCCAGCTTTGGGGTCGCGCGTGCCATGGTCCGAAGCACCATGACCGGGACAGCGGGACTCGCGGACCTGATCGCCGCTAGAATCCGGCGATCGGTCCCTGGAGCTGAAGAACCAGGAGAGCCGTGTGTAAACACGGCTTGCCCGTTCTTCACTGTGGCGCCCGCATTGATTGTGTGTTACCTTACATAGGTGTACATTGTGTGTTTTCTAATATAGGGAACCACAATCAATGACGTCGCACCTATAGCCACACCCCCTACAGTTAGTAACACAAATGAGGTCACACATAACCCCTTCAGTGCCCCCTAGTGGTTAACTCCCAAACTGCAATTGTCATTTTTACAATAAACAATGCATTCTAAATGCTTTTTTTGCTGTGAAAATGACAATGGTCTCAAAAATGTGTCAAAATTGTCCGTAGTGTCCGCCATAATGTCGCAGTTACAAAACAAATCGCTGATTGCCGCCATTATTAGTACTTTTTTTTTTTTAAATGCAATAAAACTATCCCTGATTTTGTAAACGCTATAAATTTTGCGCAAACCAACCGATAAACGCTTATTGCATTTTTTTTTTACCAAAAATAGGTAGAAGAATACGTATCGGCCTAAACTGAGGAAAAAAATGTTTTTTATATACTTTTGGGGGATATTTATTATAGCAAAAAGTAAAAAATATTGTTTTTTTTTCAAATGTATCGCTCTATTTTTGTTTATAGCGCAAAAAATAAAAACCGCAGAGGTAATCAAATACCACCAAAAGAAAGCTCTATTTGTGGAAAAAAAAAGAATGCCAATTTTGTTTGGGAGCCACGTCGCACGACCGCGCAATTGTCTGTTAAAGCGACACAGTGCCGAATCGCAAAACCTGGCCGGGTCCTTTAGCTGCCTAAAGGTCGGGGTCTTAAGTGCTTTAATTCCCTCGTCCCTTGAGGTTTTAGTCTCGTGCTGTGTCCTGAAAACTCAGTGTGAATTTCTGTTACTAATGCTGCCCACCTCCGCCCTATTGTGTACAGATGACTCACCCGAAGACCCTGTGTTTACATGTAAATACTGGCATTGATATGTAAATATTGGCGGCATTCATATGTAAAAAGAAGCAGACCAGAAGCATTCATATGTAAATAGAGGCGGTATTCAAATGTATATCATGCCCCCTGAGGTCATATCCCCTATTACCTATACTGAATGCTGTCCTTTGGAGAGATAAAGGGGCATGCTTGAAAATCCTGCCTACAACTGTGGTCATTAACTACTTGCCGACCACTGCACGCAGATGTACGCCGACACAGTGGCATGGGCACATTGGCGTACCCGTATGTCCCTTTAAATTTGCCGACTATGGGGTGCTTAGTCATAGCTTTTGAAAGATGGAATGACTGTCCATCTATATGGGGATGGGAAAAAGGTTGATCAAACAGGAAATCCCTCTGATAGGCCACCCACATGGATACGTCAGTCCGAATTCCTGTGGGATTTCCTGTTTAATCGACCCTTTTCCATCTTCCAACCCATAATGGTGTGAAAAATGTCAGCTTTTCATTGATCCTGTGCCTCTGATGTCTTTGTACTAGAAGAATTTTTAAACCATCCTGAATAAAAGTGTTAACAGAGTCTGGTTGTCGAGCCTTTTCTTTGATTTATGGATAAAGTTGTACTATAGGTTCCCATGTAGGATAGCCCATTCATTTCAATTGGCTGCTCTATGCGCTACAAGAAGAAAGGGGAGAAAGTCTCAAACCCTTTTTCAAAATCACACGGTGCCAAGGCACATGTCAACAGATGCCTGAGGGTGTCATTAACAATTAAGGGGACTGCTGTGTATCTGCTAAAGGGCAGCATGTTTCTGTGGTGTCAGGAAAGCCATTTTGCATGTGTTCCCAACACACAAATGTGAACGCAGGCTAAATGTCTCAGTTACATTGGTGGTCAGTGTAAATCTTCTCATTACATTGGTGCTTGGTGTAGAATCCTTTCATTCACACTAGTGGCCAGTGTGAATACCCCCCTTACATTGGTGGTCAGTGTAAATACCTCCTTACATTGGTGGCTTCTGTGAATTCTTTATTACATTAGTGGTCGGTGTAAACTCCTATTACATTAGTGGTCGGTGTAAACCCCTATTACATTAGTGGTCGGTGTAAACCCCTATGACATTAGTGGTCGGTGTAAACCCCTATTACATTAGTGGTCGGTGTAAACCCCTATGACATTAGTGGTCGGTGTAAACCCCTATGACATTAGTGGTCGGTGTAAACCCCTATTACATTAGTGGTCGGTGTAAACCCCTATGACATTAGTGGTCGGTGTAAACCCCTATTACATTAGTGGTCGGTGTAAACCCCTATGACATTAGTGGTCGGTGTAAACCCCTATGACATTAGTGGTCGGTGTAAACCCCTATTACATTAGTGGTCGGTGTAAACCCCTATGACATTAGTGGTCGGTGTAAACCCCTATGACATTAGTGGTCGGTGTAAACCCCTATGACATTAGTGGTTGGTGTAAACCCCTATGACATTAGTGGCCAGTGTTGAAACTCCTCTTTATATTGGTAGTCTGTAAAAAAAAAATAAAAAAAATAAGCATTGCCATTGATCACACCCTCCCCTCCCCCCAGCACTGCCACTGATCGCAGGAGTCCTAGGCGTTTTCTGTCTATTACTGGGTCCCCTCACCTCCCATGGTGTTCAAGTCCTCGGAAAAAAAGTATGGGATCTCCCACCCAAGATCCACTCCCCCAGCAAAAAAAAAAATGATACGCTCATATGCATAATTACTGTACCTTAGTATCCCTTTATATTACTGGCCGCTTGCTGTATATGGATTCATCGGGTAGTGTGCGGGTATTCCTTTAAGCAAGTTCTTTCTAAATCCCGCGAAAACTATGACATTAGTCATAATGACAAAAGCTCCCAGGAGACATTGCGGCATAGAGTAAGTGACGGAATACCCACACACTACCCGATGAATCCATATACAGGAAGCGGGCAGTAACATAAAGGATTACTAAGGTTCACCTGCCCCTGACAGTGACTCGAGCTGGGCATCGCCGCTTAGTGAAGGATTGGCTCGGGCGGCTCGGCTGCTCTAGTCCTGCGAAGGGAACTGCGTTCCTGCTGTGAAAAAAGTGCAGGTACTCCGTTCCCACAGGACTTGAGCCCTGGAGTGCAGGCAGTGAGGAGATACTGTCCTGTAACCTCTAGCAACCAACCAGTAAGCAGTAACGATGTGCAGTAAACTCTAGCGACTATTTATTGTAGGTCTCAGAGCAGGTGGAGAGCAAAACTGCATGGAGGGGTGGCCCAGGAAAAGTTTTGCCCAGGGTCCAATCAATATTAAAAATGACCCTACTAGTACTGCCCTGTGTATTATGCTTGCTACACTGTTATCTCAAACAAATGTTATTAGGAAGTGTGTTAGGACTACAGAACACTCCCAGCTATGTAGACAGTGAGAATGGGAGGTGTTCTACAATCCTAAAACATTTCCTGTCCTAGGGTGACAACTCCATAGATGCAGTATAGTG
Organism: Rana kukunoris; assembly: GCA_029574335.1. Taxonomy (NCBI): domain Eukaryota; kingdom Metazoa; phylum Chordata; class Amphibia; order Anura; family Ranidae; genus Rana; species Rana kukunoris. The sequence continues at coordinate 115,896,793 of CM056051.1, read as the reverse complement.
AGTAAGTGTTGTCGCCTTAAGACAGGAAGTGATTTACTGGCAAGACTTCTGGGTGAAAATATAGCAAAAACAGCCTGAAAAGGAAAACAAATGCAGTCACCATTTCTAAAGACTGGTATGCTGATGAATATCTATATGTTCTTCTTAAATTTAGATAACAGTGACACATCAAGCATACAGTCTTAATAAACCAAAATATTTTTAGCAAAACTGCATTTATTTTATCTGATGTAATGTTCTCCAACGATGATTCAATAAATAAAACCTGCATATTTAGATAGCATGTGATATTTTGGTTCTAGTATTTCTGCACTGTTGAATTTTAAAAAGGAACATGATGTATAAGTGGTACACAATTTCCAAGAGCTTTTTTCCTTAACTTAATGACTGCGGGGAAACTTTTCTGACTTCTATCATTTGATCATGTGCAAGCAGTTCTTTTTAGAAATGTTATTATCCTATGATGTGATTAGGTATTGCAAAGTACAGTTTTCCTTGCAAAGCAAACAGCCCTTTTGCCTTAAAGAGGTTGAAAAGGTATTTTTTTTTTTTTCATAATAAGCATCCTTTACCTGCAGACATTCCTCTTTTCACTTCCTCATTGTTCGTTTTTGCTCAGAAGTTTCTCTATTTCTTCTCTGTTCTGTTCACTTCCTGCTTGTCTGATTGTAACTCACCACCGTGAAGGGAGGCTTTACTGCGGTGGTCAGTAACGTGCTCGCCCCCTCCTGGGAACTACATCTGTGCGGCAGGATGCTCTCTATGTGTTAGAGACTTCAAGGAGGTGTGAATTACTGGGCGTGTCGCAATTCATACTGGGAAATGTAGTTCTTACATGACCGAGCGCTGCAAACCAGGAAGTGAATGAGAGAACAGAAACTAGAATGCCGGAGGTGATATAGATGAAGGAATTTAATAGGTATTTACTTGTTTTTTTAACAGAATCATTACACTATTCTGTCTGTCTACCTTGCAGACATTGGCCCAGATTCAGGTACATCTGCGCATTATTGGACCGGCATAGCGCACCGCATTTTCGTTAGACTTGCGCAATTTTGCCGCATACTCACCCTATTCTCGTAGCTTTTGCGCAGGAAATTGCGCATACGTCACGTTTTTTTAGAGGCGTAAGGAGGAGTAATACAAATTGGGAAGGACGTGGGCGTGTTACATTGAAATGAGCCGTGACCCCATGCAAATGAAGGGCCGGCCGGCTCGCGCATGCGCTCTTGAAGGAGACCATGTCAGCTCCGCTGTGCGCATGCTCACAACTCGGGAGCGGCGCAATCAGTGAAATTGGAAATGGACTAGGGCAACGTTGTGAACTACGCAGACAGCATAAATAGACACACACAAACGCACTTCCTTTGCAAAAGTACATCCCTTTGTCCCTTCCCATTTAACAAAGTGCTTTTGTCCTGTTGTTCGTTGCGGTGTGTTTTGTAGTTGTCAGATTAGTGTTCTGTGTGATCAAGTGTTTGTTAGTAGATTTTTGAAAGTGTTTTTTGATAAGTGTTTGAGAGACTGTTTGTTTGATTGATATATTTGTGTTTGTTTCTTTTCCTGCTGTATTTTTGTTTTGTTTTTTGGTGACTGTTTCTTGCTCAGTAGTTTTCTCTGTGTGTGTGTGTGTTTTTTTGATTGGTTGTGCTTGTTTGTGTGCGTGAATTTTGTTGACTGGGACTGATTTTTTTTGGATTTTTTTTGGGTTTTGAGGACTCCTCCCATCTGGCTGGCAGCAGGCAGCCCTCCCTAAGGGGGAGCCCCCCCCTCCTCCCCCAACATGGCTCCCCTCACAAGGGCCTCCCCTTCTCCCCGGCCACAAGCATCAGCTGGAGGCAGGATGTCATCCCAGACCACCAGGGGGTTGGCCGATCTCCTGGCCGCCACCCTGAGAAGGGACCAGTTCCTCCAGACCCGCCATCTGGGACAGGTAAGCCAGACATTGGTGCGGATGGAGGAGAGCCTGTCCTCCATCAAGGATACGCTGGGGAACCTTGACTCCCACTCCTGGGCTTTCACAACCTGTCTAAACGAACTGCAGACGACATCAGCAGGCGTTGGGCAGGATGTGAGGGCCCTTACCCTGGCTATCCAGGCCAACACGGCAACACTTGGTGCTGCCCTGGACAGAATAGCCGTGGCCTTGGAGGGCAGGCCGCCAGGTGGGCAGAGATCAGGGGCTGCTCCTCCTTCCCCGGTTTTACCCCTCCCCATGAGTCTCCCCTGAGAAGCCGGGCCGTGGCCGGGGGCGCCCCAGGCGTGGCTCACGCAGAGGGCACTAATTTGTTTTTCCCCAATTTTTTTTTTTTTAAATAGATTTTTTTTTTTTGTCATTTTTTTTTTTTTTGCTGGAAATTTTTTGCTTTGGCAGGTCATTTTTTTTGGTTATTTTTTTTTTGTGTTGTGAATGCTGTGTGAATGTGGGGGTGACATTCCTGCCGGAAAAGGGGTGTCACCCTCTATTTTGGTGGAGAAGGGTTCCCCAGGACCAGGGAGAAGTGATCCCCAGGTCCGTGTGAATGGTGTATGAATGTACAGTGACATAATTGGAGCCTTGGCGTGGCGTTGCTGCTCACAAGTCCAGCATGGTGGACTGGTGCCAATCCAATTTGATGAGGATGTGATGTGTATGTGCTAGGGACCACAGTGGTGTGCATGCATGCATTCTCATTGTGCCATGATTAATGTGTGTGTAATAACGTGCAAAGCATGCATATGTGTGAGCTGGCATGAGATTGGGGTTCAGTGAGATTTGGTACCAGTGCATATGCAGAGTCACCTTGAAGGGAAAAGACAGGAGGATGTTAGTCGTGCATGTGCCCCTTATGATGTGTGCATCACGGGAGGGGATAGTCATGCCTGACTCCCATGTCACTCACCAACCAGCCAGCTGTCCCCATACATGTTCTGTTCGAAATCTGTGGGGATGGGGCTCTGATTGGATATGTTGCTGTCATGGGTGTCATGGGTGGTGCCATGTGTTGGGCTGCTGATGTCCTCCTGCAAGGTTGTGGTCATTCCAGGATGACATGAGGGGTGAATCTGAAGATGCGAGACACCTCAGAATCACTCATGCCAAAGATGTCTATGCGTGTGTGATATATCAAGTGAAGAGTGAGGGGCTTGTATCAGATAATAATATTGTATTAGATTAGATTAAATTGTAAATTTTATATAAGCAAATAAAAAATACAAATAAAACATCTCCCGTGCCCTCCTTAGTGCCCTCCTCAGTGCCCTCCTCAGTGCCCTCATCCTTCTTTGTTCATCTAAAGTCAGTAGTATAGCTATGCGCGACGATGCCCCTGGCATGTTGGCATACAGATTGTTGTGCAACACGTGTGACTGCTGAGCTCCTCACTAACAGTGTTGCTTTATCTGACAAGTAGACTTTTTTTCTCTTTTTAGACCAGCTTTTATATGCTCTAATTTTAGACAGGACATTTTGCTGTTGCGCACACTGCGTCGCCTGCGCTGCCCCAACGTTCTTTTGTGGATCCCCGTAAGTCCCTCATTAGCATATTTGACTAGCAAATCAATGGTGTGTCTAGCGCACTTTTGAAATTTACAGGGGTAACAAATTTATTTTATAGGCATTTGTGTATGTTGTGGGCTGGGGGGGGTCTTACTAGCATTGGTATGAGATTCCTTGGTGTGAGTCTGGTCATGGCATGTTCAAATGCACACAACTTGGGGATTTTTTTTTAGATATAAGTTGTCTGTAGCATGGAAAGATCCTGGATCACAGCACTCAGTATGCAGTACACAGTATGCAGTACCACGACTTCTCACAAGAGGCTGTGACGGTCTGGGTCTGTCTCTCCTGAATGATGGTGGGTTTTCGCCATATTTTGGAGATACGAACACCTTAATTATACAGCTGTGTGGTCAGCTTTTTAAGTCTGACCTGAATAGCATTCAGGGCTCCACCCTCCCGAGGAGACCAGGCATGCAAGGGAGAGTGCAGGTGTGCACTGAAATGGCTGGAGAGTGCAGGGTGCACTGTGAGAAACCCCAGAGACCTAAGTGAGGTTGCTGACAGGAGTCAGGAAAGTTCCATGCTGGAGCCTAAGCAGTTGGGCTACTGCTGAGGAGAGCCAGGTGGCTCTGTATTTTCTTTACACGTGTAAGCCAGGAGGCTGAAAGTATCGTTTTGTGTGTACAGTGAAAACCCCTGCGTGGGAAACCTGTTTGGACTTTTGTTTATTTTTGCCTTTTCAATAAAAGTGGGCCAACAAGCCCTTAAAGACAGTTCCTGACTGGCGTGAATCGCTTAAAACGCATATCCCACTTGAGCTAAACAACCCCCAATATTACAAGTGGTGGATTGCTGCGGGCACTTTGGAAGAGTTCCAGATCCTTCCATACCAACAAAACAGTGAGTAAAAAGCAACTGTGTGTTTTTGCAGCAATGCTATGATGAACAGTCAATATGAACTGAAAGTTAAAGTTTTCTGCTGTGAACTGCTGTTAGCTGTGTGTGGCAGTCAGGAGAACTGCATTGCATAGGAGTTCAATTAAGGAACTGTGTTGTATACAGGTGACATACCTGTGGAAGTAAGCTCAGCGTGGTCTGAGAAGACATATTCATTTGGGAAGGCCCAGTGAATGGATGATTCAAGTGGAATCGCAGAGAGTGAAGTCTGCGTGTGAAAGTGTGCTGTTGGCAAGTCTTGTAGAAAGTACACCAACATTTTTTCCTGTGTTTAAAAAGGAACTGTGTTATAAATCATTGCCCTGTTTGCAGTGATGGGAAGGACAAATCGCAAACAGAAAGCAAGGTTTGCTGAAATGAGAGACAGGACTTTGTGGCTGGAGGGTTTGTTGCCGACACAACAAGCCCCAGAATCGTGCAAAAAACACTTGGCCGCACTGAACCAAACTAAAGAGTCGGATGTGATACAAAGGGCTGAGATAGTGGCATCAGATTACATGCAACCCATGCTACCTTCAGAGGAGGTTGGGGACTTCCTAGAGAAATTTGAAGAAGTCGCTGTAGGGAGGAGGTGGCCTAGAGACTGGTGGCCAAAATTGCTGCAAACCTTAGTATTGGTAGAGTACCGGTCTTTTTACCATTTGATGGACGGTGACCACTACGATTACTGCCAGTTTAAAAAGGAAATCCTTCTTAGAGGAGAGTTCAGTCGCATCATGAACAGCAAGACAAAGATATTGCCCACAGAGAATTGTGGCAAGTTTAAAGCAATGTCGCTTCAGGGAGAGAGACGTCTACATGTGTCGGAGAGCCAGCAACGTGCAGCTAGGAGAGCACCGTTTCCATTAGTAACCGGAGAAAATGTGTCAATGGGAAGGAGGAGCTACAGGGAAGAGGTGTATCGCCATCCCCATAGAGATGCAAGTGAAGTTCTGCGTGTTGGGAGAGTGTCATCTCCCTTAGCAACAGGAGAAAGTCGCCAAATGCCAGGCCTGGAATGTGGTTACCTGGGGCACGGCATATTTTCTTGCCCTAGATTTTGGGGTGCAGCTGGAGGTAATGTTGCCGAGCAGGACTCTTTATCGGTGGGCCAAGGTTCCTTTACAGATATGTTTGCAGTCACCCCTGGCAACAAGGAGATTTCTGTTGTGTCTGCAGGGGGTGCTAAACAGTGGGAGTTGCCTGCTGTGATTTCATCCTGTGGCCACCAGGGGGAGTTGGTCAGTAAAAGTGCAACCGAAAGACAGTGCCCTCAAATGAAGACAGAGTTGCCTGCTTCAAGATATGGTAAGACTGTTGCAATTTGTGATTCAAGTGAAGTAGCAATGTATCCGGTCAAGGAGATCTGTAGAAGGTGTAAAAATGGACTTGCTGCAGTGTGCTACCCCGATCAGTAGGGAGCCACACGTTAAAACCCTCCTTGCAGCAAGATCAAAGACTGAAAGTGATATGTGGACTTTGTGTGCACCTAAGTTAGTCCAGCAGAGTGCTGAGAGTGATGTGTTAGGGGTGACCAAAACGGTTGGTGTATCATGTTCCCTAGCCATAGAGACAGGTGCTGCGGAGTTGCCAAGGGAAACCGCTAAGGAGCCTGTATTGGTAAGGCAAATGGTTTCCCAGGACAACTGTGAAGCCGCCCTAGTGGGCAAAATAATACATTTTGAGAGGAAGGGTGATGTGCGAAGTCGCATGCAGGGTGCCATGCGTTCTGACAAAAGTCAATCTGATCGAGATTATAAAACTGCTATGTTTATGAATGATGATGATGTTGTTGATGATACATGTACTTATGGTGATGTGTTCACTAGTACTGAGGTAGGGGTGATCGCTAAACAGGTTATGCGATTTCCCTTAGCAACAGTAGATAAGGTTGCAGAGGTGTCCTTAGAAACCTCCAGGGCGCTCTGTGTGTTGGAGCCAGAGGTTGCCGGGGACAACTGTGGTGCCGCTCTGATAGATAAGAGGGTACTTGACCTTGCTGATGAGAAAAATGGTAAAACTAAAATGTCTGAAATTACTTGTAGTGATAGTGAGTTACTGTGGTCTGTCACTGCTGACAGAAAATGTCCTCATGAATTTAATGAAGCGCCACACAGTGGTCAAGTTACGTTATTGCAGCCTGCTGTGTTTAAAAATGTGTTTGTGGTGGACACAAGTTCTGCTATGAAAAATGGAGAGACTGCAGAGCCGGTAGACACGGGTGCGTTGGCTTTTGCAGAAGTTAACCCTCTCCAGTTGGAAGGATCTGAAAAGGGCGCATACATGGCAGAAGTTTTGTCCTCAGCAAAAGATATGAGGAATGTTGAGCTTCAGAATGATATGGTAATGGATAGCGCTTTGGAATCACTCAGTATTGCTGTAAGTGAGAGGAGGAGTGTCGCACATGCGATTTGCAGTGCTCAAGGGGAGCCGCAAGTTTTGTCAGTTACCTCTGAGGTAGAGGTCTCTTTAAATGACTCAGCCTCTCACGCCTTAGCAAATGAGCCCCTTCACATCGTTGGTAAAGGAAAAGTTCCTAAAGTTCTGTGCTTAGATGTGGCGTGTCTAGAAATAACTCAGATGTTGTTGGAATTGGTGAAAATATTTCCAGTGTACACCTGTGTGTATCCACAGCAGAAGGGCGACATGGTACTGCGTAGTACCAATCGGTGGACACAGGTGGTTCTGGCGTTAAGCAATATTGATGAAAATTGGTTGCTCTACTGTTGGTTTATTTTGTGGAAAGTTGTCTCACAGTTCTCTATGAGAGTGCTTCCAGCGGCCGTTGTGTGCAGAAGGCGCTCAGGGGAATTGTTAGAGAAATCAAATGTAATAGACAAAGTGGAAGTCTCTTCGTCTGCTGATGTGATGGAGTGCATTCCTACTGGTGCGGTCCGAGGTACGGCTGAGCAGTGGTTGGTACATGGGGCGCGCACTGTCTCACCCTCTAGACCTTATGTAAAGGAAGGGCTCAGAATGGACGTGGCAGTAGTGGGAATTCAGTCCATCACTCGCAGAGAGGTGCAGTTTGAGGTACCCGGAGACACTTTGATAGGAAATAACGGTAATGATAACTGTAAAGAAAACGTGTATGAGAAGCACTGTAGAGCACTGTTAGACAGCTCAGAGATCCTGGTTGAGGTACCAATGGTCTCAGAAAGGGTTAAAGAGATTGGTATGGAAAAATGTGCGTTGGTAGGACAATTGCTATTGGAGTGTTGGACAACAGGGGGCGATGTGAAACTATGGGACTGTCCCATAGGGAGTAATGGCCTGCCTGTAGGTGGTCCCTCCATAGACTCTGTCCTAACAAACAAGGGGACCAGAGGTCCCAATGACAATGTTGAGTAACCCCCTGTGGAACAGTGCCAGGGAGGTTACACAGAAGGATGTGGTGTTGATTCCAGATGGTTTGGTTGCCAAAGGTAACCACATAGGGGTTAGTGAACCGGAGAAACAAATGTTGTTGGTTAATGTTGAGTCAAGTAGTGAGAGCGGTCAGTCCCTGACAGATGGAAGTAAGTCCCCAACAGTCCCAGGAGAGTAGGTCTGTGGGAGGGAAAAGAAGGATCCTAAGGCCAGAAGGTAGAAGGGATAGAAAGATTAGTGGGAGCCCACGGTTCAGTAAGAAGTGCTGGTGGAAGCACACCCGGAAGAAGATGTGGGTGGAGTGCCCCTTTTGAGAAAACGTTGGGCAGATTAGGACTCCTGCTGCTGATCGTTGGCACAAAGGCGCCACAGTGAAATGTTGGTGGAAACACACCCGTAAAAAATGGGCCTATGCAGCCAATGGCTTGTACATAGATGTCCCATTTATGACGGGTCTATGTGTTCCTCCCTCCGGTTCGAAACAAGGGGGGGGGGGGTATGTGACGGTCTGGGTCTGTCTCTCCTGAATGATGGTGGGTTTTCGCCATATTTTGGAGAGACGAACACCTTAATTATATAGCTGTGTGGTCAGCTTTTTAAGTCTGACCTGAATAGCATTCAGGGCTCCACCCTCCCGAGGAGACCAGGCATGCAAGGGAGAGTGCAGGTGTGCACTGAAATGGCTGGAGAGTGCAGGGTGCACTGTGAGAAACCCCAGAGACCTAAGTGAGGTTGCTGACAGGAGTCAGGAAAGTTCCATGCTGGAGCCTAAGCAGTTGGGCTACTGCTGAGGAGAGCCAGGTGGCTCTGTATTGTCTTTACACGTGTAAGCCAGGAGGCTGAAAGTATCGTTTTGTGTGGACAGTGAAAACCCCTGCGTGGGAAACCTGTTTGGACTTTTGTTTATTTTTGCCTTTTCAATAAAAGTGGGCCAACAAGCCCTTAAAGACAGTTCCTGACTGGCGTGAATCGCTTAAAACGCATATCCCACTTGAGCTAACAACCCCCAATATTACAAGGCACTGTTTGTCATAATTGTGATATCAATTTAAAGCGGAGCTCCAGCCGCGAAATTTTTTTTTTTTTTAAAGTCAGCAGCTACTAACAGTGTAGCTGCTGACTTTAAATAAGGACACTTACCTGTCCTAGGCGCCCGCGCTGATGGCCCCCCCGATGCCGGTCCCACGATCGCTCCAAGTCCCGCGCCGCCATTCACACCATGGGAAACAGGCAGTGAAGCCGTACGGCTTCACTGCCCGTTTCCTACTGTGCCTGCGCGAGTCTCACGCTGGCTTGTGAATGGGCGCGCTGCTCTCTGAGAACACACACAGTTCCCAGAAAGCAGCGCGCCCCATTCACAAGCAGAAGGACAAGAAGAAATCGGACCGCGGTGCAGGTGAGGCAGATTACGGACTTCCGCATAGCAACAGCTATTTCGGGTGAGTATTTTTTTTATTTTTTTTTCAGGTTTTTATTTTTTTATTTTTTTAAACAACATGGCAAAATGTTGTTTTCCTGGGTGGAGCTCCGCTTTAAGTACAATTCCAGTTTAATGTACTGGTCAAAGCAACTGCTGTATAATACAATATGTCTGGGTGATCAATCCACCTATTTATTTTCTTATATTTTTTCAATATTCTATATGCCAACCTAGGTTTTTCCCATTCCGAACAAGAAAAGTAAGAATGTGTCAGATTGGGGAAAAGTAGTAGTAGTTTGTGTTCAAAAAAGCTTATGCATATTTTGTGTTATATGTAGAATAACACTAATAACAAGGAAGATATTAGGTATCTTTGTCTGGTTCCATTTATTTAGGATGCCATTTACTTTGACCTTGTTTTCAGGATTTTTTTAAAAGGTAGTATACAGCTCAAGGGGTGGGTACCAGCTTCTGAGTTTCTGCCATCAACAACCAGTCTACCCGGGCAAATGCCTTTCTCAGTGTCGGTACAGAGGAGGAAGCATAATCAGGTAAAGGTGTGGAATCGTAACCAATTAATTTGTAGCGCTACCCCCTCAGGAGCCACTGTTTAGATTTGGGATCTACTCTCTTTACTTTTTGGTACACCCCTATTTAACTGTCTCGAACCCTCCCTTGACACATCAGATGTCTAGTAAATGTATTGTGACCTCTGCTTGGCTGGGGCCACAACAATAGCAGGTATATATATATATATATATATATATATATATATATATATTAGGGCTGTTACTGATCAAAATGTTTGTGTTTGATTAATCGTTTATTTTTTTTAATCGATTAATCGACTAATTTCTTTTTTTTTTTTTCTAAAGTGTATTTTTGTGCGTGAACTCGAGAGAGAGGAGCCGGACTGCAGGAGTTGGGAGTAGGCAGACCCTCCCCCCGGAGGCATTCGCCATCCTTCTCCATGCCCATGGTGGCAATGGCGGGTGTGAAGGGGGGCCTCCCACTCACCCCGCCCTACCTGCTCCTCTTGGGAGCCCAACTGGGGCCCAACGGGACCCCAATGGGGCAGAGGGACTCCCCCTATGAGGGAGTGAGGGGGCCTAGCCCACCCAGCCAGCCCTGTAGGTCCTTCGCCTCTCTTTATTTTAAGAGACCGCATGGCCAAAGTGCATGTGTTTTTAAACCAATTTCGTGTGCGTGCAAGTGTGGTGGTTTTTGGGGGGGGGGGGTGGGCGTACTAAGCACAGGCGTACCTTGCATAGCACACCCACCGGGAGTCGGGCTGAGACCACCAAACTCAATTCACATGTAGCCGAGACCGGGATCCGAACCCTTGGCTGCAGAGGTGAATGGCTTGTCAACGCAGTGCCAATCACGTTGAGCCACCACAGCTCCCTAATCGACTAATTTCAATTAATTATAACGCACATACAGATCCAACTACTTTTAGCTGATCTCCTTGCAGGCTGATTACCAGTGCAGCTCCAACCACTGGAAAAATGGATAGCAGGATGCAAAAAACACACAAAGGCAGCGCCCGATGGGAATAGCATTAAAACTTTTATAGTCTTCAAGTAGGTAACAAAATAAATATTGCACTGGAGATAAAATTGATGTAGCTACATAAACTGTAAAAATGCTGCGAGTAATACCAAACGGTTGCAAAAGCAGTCATAAAAACATGTAGCTAAGTATGATACTGGTATAAAAATGTGTACAATGATACCACTGCTGAATCCAGATGAGGAGGGGTTAACATCAGTCCGACAGCATGTAGATGTCCAGTGAAGGGAACTATCACAACTCCCAGTGGATTTCTGTAGAATCCCAGGGTGATAGAGGGAAGTGATAGAGGGAAGTGTAACAGCCCTTACGTGTGGCAGATAGTAAGGTCCCATCGGCATGCAGATATGAAGGCACAGCAAAGGAGCCCTTCAGATGGACACGGCAAGCCCCGCCAGTGTTCGTGACGTCACTGGATCTCCGACGGAACTCCCTGAGCCCCCTTAGGGCTGTGCAAATTAACTTTTAATTAATCGATTAATCTTTAATTTTTTTGATCGATCAAAATCTTTTTGATCGATTAAAATTCTTTTGATTGGTACTCACCTACACGGTTAAGGAGTTATTTCTAAGAAAGACGACACCGATGTCTACGGCGCATGCGTAGACAACGGCGCACAGGCACACTGAGTGTGCTGCTACTAACAGCATATAGCCGTTAGTGGAGGCTTCTGCGTGCATGCGCAAGAGTGACGTCGTCACTGCTCCGGCCAGTCACAGCTCCGGAGCAGCGATACCCGGAAATCACTCTTGGTATCATTGCGGCAATGGAGAAGGTGTCTGAGGACCGCTGCGTGGGCTTCGTTCTCAGGTAAGTAATTCATAATGAGCTAGTATGCTATGCATACTAGCTCATTATGTCTTTGTCTTGCTGTTTTTTTTTTTTTTAAGAGAGGGTTTACTTCCTCTTTAGGAGACTTCAGACCTAGTAAATTAAGTAAACAAACTCCTTTACGGAGGTAATTTCTGAAACAGTACAGTTCTCACTGAGCTGTCTCAACACAATTCCTGTACAGAGCTCTTCTAACATCCATAGAGTTTGCATACCGTATGCAGAAGGCAAGCCCATATTTTATTTTTATTTTTTAAGGCAAGAGCCCATTAAGGCAATATTCCACAAAGAGTCCATAATTGACAGTAATCCATAAAGGCAGCAAGTCCATGATTAGCAACTACAAGTCCATTAGGTCTCCAATCAGGGATGGACTGGCCATTGGGACTACAGGGAGTTTCCCGGTGGGCCGTTGGCTCAGTGGGCCGGTTTCAGTGACAGTGGACCGCCGCTCCGCTCCTCTGTCTCTCCCTCCCCGCAGCGCTCACCTGGGGGGAACAAAGAAGCAGGGGGAGGACCAGGGAGCAGGAGCATGGGGGAGGGGACAGACAGCTGAATCAACAGCTATGGCCTGGGAGTTTCTCCCTTCTGCCTAATCTTGTCCCATAAGGGGGGGCACCGAACTGATTCTTTGCCCCGGGTGAAATAATGTCTAGCTTCCCCACTGGTACTGCCTATAAGAGTACCAGTACCAGCCGTTCTACTCTAATAAAGTAGTGGATAGTGAAGGGGGAGAGGGGGCTTGGGTGGCCGGGGAGGGGGGGGGTGTGCGGGAGTTGTCCGGCCGCCATGGGAGAGACCTGTCAAAGTGGGCCAGTCTGGATGAAGTCCTGGGCCAAATTTCTGTCCCAGTCCAGCCCTGTCTCCAATGCTAGAGACCCCTCCAGGAACCCTTATTAGGCTCCTATCACCCCCCCCCCCCAGGTTATGATTACTCCAATAAGACTATCCAGCTACATTTTGGAAGTATTTTCAGAGTCAGATCTCCAGGGGCTTAGAGGCAGCCTCTTTTATGTTGGGTGAACTGTAGGGGGTAGTAATCTATATGAAAATATCGGGAAAGACATTAACCTTTACAGCCTGGGGAGGAGGGAGTCACCGCTCCAGGTGGGACCACTGTGTGGTCACATGTAGTTGCAGGATATCAAGGGTGCTGGCAGTGCACTGAGTAAATTTGAAAATAGATGAATGGATAGCCGCACTCCAAATACCCGATAAGGTGGTCTTTATTAAATGATCAGCAGGTACAAAATAAGGTCACAGCAGTAGAGAACAAGGGGACAGCCGACGCGTTTGGCGTTTGGCTGAATAAGCACTGATTCAGTGCGAAACGCATCGGCTGTCCCCTTGTTCTCTACTGCTGTGACCTTATTTTGTACCTGCTGATCATTTAATAAAGACCACCTTATCGGGTATTTGGAGTGCGACTATCCATTCATCTATCTTCAAACCTTTACAGCCAGGTTACCCCAAACTCTCAGGTCAACCCGGGAACACAGGAAAAACATACAAACATTATAACATTTGTCACCTGGCTGGCTCAGCTAACATGAAGAAATTAGCACAGCCAGGGGAAACCAGTGCTTACACAGGCAGACCCATTAACCCCTTGTAGGCACCTGTCTACATGTTGGTCAACAAATTAAAATAGATGGATGGAGTATGGGTAAGGTGGAGCAGGAATTTGTACTGGTATAGCCATCGTCCCAGGGCTTTTCCCATTCAGTAGTATGTTTTTATCAAGTGTTCAATCTCCAAGGGGGTTATAGGTTTCTCCAAATAGAGATAAAGTCTAGGGGAAGTCAATATATAGTGGACAGCTTGTAAATGCTGATGGATACAATAGCTCCCCTACATGCATGCCTTCAGATCTTCCAAGAGTCTGGGATTGTCCAGCTCCTGATAGAAATCTCTAAATAGACAAACAATTTGTGTGTTATTAAGCACAGGTATGTGAATTGGTTTGTATATGCATCTGACCTTATGTTATCGAATGTTAATTTACAATTTATAACTAGGTCAGGCATCATGTGCAATCATCTGAGACGTTTCAAAAAGCCAGTCTGAAATCTTTCTGTATAAATACAGAAACAAGGAAATATTTCAAAGAGTTTATTTTATGGGTTTTAAATTGCAGTTTGTATTTCCAACAGTCAAAGGTCTAAAAACCACAAGGTTATGATCCACAATTTCCAGCAGTAACTGGGAAGGAGAATATACTGTACATGTCAGTCACATCATCAGGCTTGGCAAGGAAAGAACTATGGAAAAACTCAGCTGAGGGTGCGAGATATTGAAGGGTGAAAGAACTGAAATGTAGATTTAGTCATTAAATAGCACTTGAAGCAAGTACTTTATATACTATGCCACTGAGTTCTATTATGTTATCACTGGTCTGGGATTTAGGAGCCATAAAAGTAGAAACTTTAAAAGCCTTCATTAAAAACTTTTTGTGGAAGAAAATCAATACAGGGTATATGTTTTGGGTGAACTCAATTGAAATCAATGTAGTACCAATTGAAGAGCATTTTTGATCATATTACACCAAATATTTGCTTGCCCGAAAGATCAAAACAAGTAAAATGATTAAAGCCATTTGTGGTGAATTGAAGTGGACTGTTCAAACTGTTGTAATTATTTATTCAGTGAAAAGCAGGATGTGTCTAGTTAGCATTTTTCTTGACACACTTGCATGTTAAATAGGGGAAGTCCTGCTCTTCCTCCTCTTTTACATTTGGCACATATTTTTTATGGGGGGTGCCTAGTTTTCACAGGTACCCGCTCCCCCACTTCTGGTCAGATCACCACAGTGATCTGAGTGTGGAAGTTCAGTCCCCCTCCTTCCCCTGAAACCAGCTGTGAAGCCGCAAGCAGTAACAGCTGGCTGCTCACACTTAGAAGTATGAGTACCGGAATTTGACCTAGTATCAGCCTAGTATCAGCCTAGTATCAGCCTCTTGCAGTCCCTGTACCACAGGGCAGAAATGTAAAGTGTTACTAAACCCAGAACCATGCATTCACTCTATCTGGTTTCCCACAGTACACAGAACATGAAAATGCAACTTCTTAAATAATAATAAAATGCTAAATATCTTTTCTCATCAACAGTACATAGCAGTCTTATGACTTCTATGTGTGTCTGGCTAACGTTTGTAGAAGGAGATTTCATTCTCCTCCTGACTGTCCTATAAGGCTGCAGGGCCCCTTACCTTCTGTCTGGACAGTGCTGATTGGCTCTGTGCTAATCACATGCACCCTCCTAAGGAAAAAAACCTCTAGCAATACACACCAAACTGAGCATGTGCAGAGCGCCCCCAAACCTCTGTTCTATCAGGAGATTGATTGGTGACAGTGGAAGAAGGGAAAGGTCAGAGAAGACAGGATTAAACAGCATTTTTACACAATGCGCAATCCCTTAGGTTTTACAGTGAGTATAACAAGCATTCTTTACTGCATTTAAAGACAGATTTTACTGTTGTGAGTTAAGTAACACTTTAAGAGGAAGTAGCAGTACAAGAAGCCAATCAGTTGATGTGCTGACAAAAAGCATGATGATAGATGTAGAATGCACCGTGATAGATGAGCCAATCACTGTTCTTCTTTCACTGTCCGGTAACAGACTAGGGAGGGTCCAGGGCAGGGCCGCCATCAGGGGGGTACAGGCAGTACACCTGTAAGGGGCCCGGAGATCCCCGGGGGCCCAGATGGCAACCCCCGTTTTTTTTGTAAGGGGTCTGGAGGTCCCCAGGGCACGGAGGTCTCCAGGGCCCCGGATGACAACCCCCCTTTTTTTTATAAAAAAAATAATACCGTATATGTGTATATATATATATATATATATATTTTATTAAAGGGCCCAGAGGTCCCCAGGGTCCCGGATGGCAACCCCCCCTTTTTTATAAAAGAAAATAACATTTTTTTCCTATATTTTTTTATTTCTTTTCTTTTCATTTCTTTTTTTCTTTTTAATTATATATGTGTGTATGATGTGCAAAGCTGGCAGAGACATACCCCAAAAAAGCTTTGCAGTTGTAACTGCAGCAAAAAGTGGTTCTACAAAGTAGATTGGGTGCTGAATAGAAATGAACGCCACACTTTTCACATATTTGTTTGTAAAGAAATTGAAAACCTTTTTATTATTTTAATTTCTCTTCACAATTATGTGACACTTTGGGGCTGATTTACTAAAAACAATGCGCTGCGCCGGTTCATGGCTTAATTGGCACGCCGGATGAATCCTTAATTAGGCGCATGAACTGGCGCAGCACAGGGCACAATGCACTAATAAATATGTAAAGCCGCCAAACTCCCTTTAGAAGTCTATGGGAGAAATCAAAAGTGTTAATTTTTAAGATTAATATGCTAGTTTTTGTCATAAAAAGTGTTCTTCCCCAGGGGACATGAATCAATGCATTTTCTATTTTTTAAAACGGACGTTTTTTCGGGAGCAGTGAATTTAATAATGCTTAACGTGCAACAATAAAAGTGAAGTATTCCTTTTAATTTCGTACCTGGGGGGGGGGGGGTTGTGTATAATCTGCATGTAAATGAGTGTGTGTCTCCCGTGGTTAGAACTGTCCCTGCACAAAATGACATTCTGACAGAAAAAAAAAGTCATTTAAAATCACTTGCGGCTATAATGAATTGTCGGTAGAGCGGGAGAGCTCGTCGTGTCAACGTCGATAGAAGAGAAGACCGGGCCCCCACGGTGGAGCCCGGCAGAAGAGGGAACAGAGAAGATAGCGGAGAAGACCGCCCCCCCCCCTCCCGGGAAAAAAAAGGTGAAGACCGGGCCTACCCCCCTTGTAAAAGAGCTCAGCTTAAAGAAGAAAGGGGGGTCCGGCAGAAGACCCCCTCAGCTGACTAATAAATTACTTCAAAAATCTGTGTAGTGTGTTTTTTTAACTTAACACTTTTCCCCCTGGTGAATGGGTAGGGGTACGATGTACCCCATACTCATTCACATAGGGTGGGGGGTCGGCATCTGGGGGCCACCTTATTAAAGGGGGCTCCCAGATTCTGATAAGCCCCCGCCCGCAGACCCGACAACCAACTGCAAGGGTTGTCGGGAAGAGGCCCTTGTCCCTATCGACATGGGGACAAGAGTGCTTTGGGGTGGGGGCATGCAGTCTGGTACGGCTCCGGGGGGGGGGGGGGGTGCTCGCTCGTCCCCACTACTCTTCCTGTTCGGCCAGGATAGGATAAGGGTTTGGTATGGATCTTGGGGGGAACCCCCACGCCATTTTTTCGATGTAGTTGTTCCCCCTTACAATCCATACCAAACCTAAGGGCCTGGTATGCTCCTGAAGGGGAACCTACGTCGTTTTTTTTTTATATTTGGCGTGAAGTACCCCTTCATGGTCAGCGTAAGCAAGAAACGATTCAGGCATTACGTTCAAGCCGCGCAAAGGCAGCTACGCCGCTTGATATTTACCAATATTTTGCCGGCGTAGTGAAGCGGAGTGCGTAAGAGTCGGTTCACACTGGGGCGACACGACTTCCAGCACGACTTTCAGAGGCGACTCTGACACGACATCAGCATGAACCACAGGGCAATCTGGGGCGATTTACAACACGACTTGAAGTCCTTTTCAGGTCAGGAGACATTCCAGTGGCCAATAAAACAACAATCAGCTCTGGGAGAGGGAAGGGGAGGGAGGGGTTTGCCTGAGAAATGTATGTTATCTTGCTGAAAGGTTGCTTCATTTAAAACAGTGATCAGACTTGGAAGCGACTTCCATTGAAATCAATGGGTACAAATCGCCTAGAAGTCTGATTGAAGTAGTACAGGAACCTCTTCTGAAGTCGGAGCGACATGAGTAGTGTGTATTAACACCGCTCCCATTCACTTACATTGCTTTTCTGGACAGCGCGACTTGGGACGACTTGAGACGACTTCAAGTCGAATCCCAAGTCGCCCCAGTGTGAACCGACTCTAAGTGTTCGAATTTGACGCTCACGCATGCGCAGTACACAAATAAACCTCCGGTTTAAATGTACTTGCGGGCGCAGCGGCTAGTTTTACACAAAAGTCACTTTCACTTTCAATTCAGCCGGTAAATGTTAAACAAACACATGTCACTACACTTCCCCACATCACTGCACATCCCTGCCCTAATAAACTCACTCCCAAACACTTTTAATTTACATTTCTAGATGCTGTGCGCCAGGTCCATAGGGGCGCACTCGGCATTATAGTAAATAAGGAATTGTGCTGCATTACCAGCGCATCCCTTTAGTAAATGCCAAAACGGCCGTTGCTCCAGCCTTTGCTCCATGAATCATGGAGCAAAGGCTTGGTGAATCAGCCCCTTTGTGTTGGTCCATCACCTAAAATCCCAATAAAATACATCTAAGTTTTTGGTTGTAACATGACAAAAGGTGGAAAATTTTCAAGGGGTATGCATAAATGATAGACATGCTATTGAGCAATTTCCAGTATGATTTGGTCAAAATAAGAAAACAACCAATTTCAAAACATATTTGGCTTTGCGGTTACTCATCTCAAAATAATACTCTTCTAAGTAGAAGGCACTTACCATGACATTCATTGTAAAATTCCACTCTACTTGAATGAAGCGTTTCACGTAAAAAAACATATTTGTAGACACTTCACCACTTATTTATAATAATTTATTGCTTTAACAACACTTTATTAAATAACTCACATCATTTTTTTATTCAGTACTTTTAATGTTTTTTTTTTTTTTAAATCACTCCTTATTAAGCATTTTGAACTTAGTGTACAAAACAAAGTCTATTGGTCATACCTAGGCCTAAAGGTTAATAGAAAGACATTAAAAAAACAAAGAAAGAATCAATGGCAAAACTAGTCATTTGGCAACCAAGGTATTTGTAGAAAAGCTCATTGGCATAGTTATAACCATTAATGGCACCACCTAATCTGCCTTTACCTGCAGATGCTCTCCTTAGGTCAGTAGAATTAAATCAGGGAGGGGCGGATCTTGTGGAAGTATCTCCATAAGAGTTTGTTTCCATGGAGGCAACCCTGATATCCCATGTTTTGGTGAATTTCCCAGGACCACCCCTGGACCCCTAAGTGAACTTATACAGCGGTATAGCAGAGTTGATCAAACTTTTCCAAAAATCAAATGTAGGTGCCGACGGAGATTTCCATTTGAGCAATATTGGCATAAAATAATAATAACTCTATCAGTGTTCACATCACTCTGGACATGGCCAATAAGTGGACCAGACCAAGTATACAAAGATCTACCCATCGTCAAAGGTACATAGATCAGAGTACACTTTCTAATACACTCAGTAACATCCTTCCAAAAGGATTGACTCACTGTGTCAGAATTTAGCAGACATTTTTGGGTAAATCCTATGAAGTTTTTGCAGGGTGATATATACCCTGCAAATTATTTTAAATCAGATTAGTCTGTCTTTTGCTGAGACCAGTAATTGCATAGTATATTCCTAGATATTCTCCCAGTCCTCCAAATCTGTATCCGGGGCCTCCACATGCCAGCTGATTAGCCGCTTGTCAAGGCCATCATGAATAGATGGAAAAAGAGCTTTGTAAATTGTGGATAAAGGTTTTTCCAAAGTGTCGTCCCACAGCATACTCTCCAATTCAGATTGAGCAATTGAGGTGAGTGGGTGACCTTGAATTTGCATTGGAAAACCATGGCACAGCTGGAGGTAGTGGAATAGATAGGAGCTGGGTAGGGCAAATTGAACCTTTAGAGAGCCAAATGTCCTGAAAGTACCATTTGCACAGATCTGGTTAAGGTATTTGATCCCCTTACTAGTCCAAACCATACAGTAGGGTCCTGAAAGCTTAAAAATTCAGGTAGAAAGGGATTGTACCAGAGAGGGGTATGGGGGGACCACTGATAGGTAGCTCTAGGGTTCAGAAGAAGCCAGGCTCCCTGGTGTAATAGGTTAAAAACGCGCTTCATAAGACCCTAGACATGCAGCTTCCAGTAATACAGCAGCATTAGTTTTGTCTGCTGTCAATCAGTTATGGGCATGAGTGAGTAGCGCAGCAATGTATGAAGGTTTGGACAGGCCAGTCCCCCTTGGGTCCAGGGTCTCTGGAGCATCTTTAGTATGAATCTAGGTTGGGAGGAGCCCCACAGAAAGGAAAGCAAAGCTGAGTCAAATTGCTTAACCCCTTCCATACCGGGCCATAGGGAATTGACGTCTGCAGGAACCCCTCGCCAATCCGGGTGGACGTCATATGACGTCCTTTGTTCCCAGTGATCTAGGGCACGCGGCGATCTAGGCCGCACCCGCGGCACCACTCGCAATCCCGCGCGCGTGCCCGACGGCCGCGATTGCCGCCGGGCACCCGCGATTACCGCCGATCGCGGCAGGAGTGAGGATCTGTGTGTGTAAACACACAAATCCACCTCCTGTCAGCGGTGAGGAGACTGATGTGTGTTCCCAGTACAGAGGAACACACATCGGTCTCCTCCCCTTATGAGTCCCCCTCCCCCTACAGTTAGAACATACTTTAGGGAACATTTTAACCCCTTTAGCGCCCCCTAGTGTTAACCCCTTCCCTGCCAGTCACATTTACACAGTAATCAGTGCAGTTTTATAGCACTAGTCGCTGTGTAAATGTGAATGGTCCCAAAAACATGTCAAAAGTGTCGCCGCAATGTCACGGTCACAAGAAAAAAAAACGCAGATCGCCGCCATTACTAGTAAAAAAAAGAAAATAAAAATGCCATAAATCTATCACCTATTTTGTAGACGCTATGGGCCAGATTCACATACACTTGATATTGCGCTGCGTAATCGAAATACTCTACGCTGCCATACACCGAATCCTGGTAGATTTTTGCCCGTACGCTACGGCGGCATAGTCTATTTCTCGCCGCGTAATCGAAATACGTGATTGGGGGGCGTGAAGCATTTAAATTAAGCGTGTCCCTGCGGCGATCGAACTGCGCATGCTCCGTTCAGAAATTTCCCGCCGTGCATTGCGCGAAATCACGTTGTTACGTCATTCGTTGTTTGAGTAGTGGCGTTTACGAACATTCCTATTCTCGGACGACTTACGTAAAAAATAATAAAGGACGTCGGAAAACGTAGAAATTCGACGCGGGAACGACAGCCATACTTAACATGGGCTGTCTAATATTAGAGCAGCAAAAAGCTGGTATAGTGTTACGCAAATAAAAGATGACTGTGGGCCAGATTCTCTAAGAATTCCGGCGGCGTAGCGTAAGCCAGTTACACTACGCTGCCGCATCATACTAGAGCAAGTGTTTTATTCTCAGGTAAATCGCGCAGCGTAAACCCGCGCAATTCAAATGGGGCGGCTTGTATTTAAATTAAGCGCGCCCCCGCGTCGAATGAACTGCGCATGCGCCGGCTGGGGAAAAAGCCCAGTGCGCATGCTCCAGCTCACGTCGGAAAGCGTCGTTGAAACCGATGTCAAAACGACGTGAGCGTCATTTACGCAACTCCCTATTCGCGAACGAGTTAGTAAAATGACGTAAGCGACGGAAAAAGCCGACGCTGACCCGACGCCATACTTAACATGGCATCCGACGGGACCCGACGGCATCCAACGGTACTTCGTAAGGTTACTCCACATAGAAGCTGGGGTAACCTTACGCGAACGAAAACGACGTACGCGACGATGGGGCAGCGTAAAAGCGATCGAGAATCGGCGTACTACCTCATTTGCATATGCAAATGCGAAAACAACGTAAAGGCCACCTAGTGGCCGGAGTTGTCATTACAACTACGATCCGCAAGTGTAATGGTTTTACACTTGTCGGATGTAGAAGCGTATCTATGCAAAAGTGATGCTAAGCATCACGCGCATAGATACGAGACAAAAAAAAACGGCGATACGACGGGGTATCTGAGATACTCCGTCGTAACGCCGCTGAGAATCTGGCCCTAAAGGTGCCGTAAGAGATTGCGATAGAAGATCGTAATTTCGGGGATCGCCGGCAAAAGCTCATTTGCATACCCCGATGCGGAAAACGACGGGAAGTCCACCCAGTGGCTGCAATTTTATTGCAGCGTAGATCCGAAGGCGTACAAACACGTAATCCAGTCGAATTGAAGCCCGCAGCCATCTATTCATGGTTTGAGGTTTTCGACTAGCTTGAAAACGCGCGTAATTTGAAATTACTCCAGTCCAAGGATCTCCAAACTACGGCCCTCCAGCTGTTTCGGAACTACATTTCCCATGAGGCATTGTAAAACTCTGACATTCACAGACACGACTAAGCATTATGGGAATTGTAGTTCCTGAACAACTGGAGGGCCATAGTTTGGAGACCCCTGCTCCAGTCTAACACCAGTTAGACAGGCGTAATGGCTCTGTGAATCTGGCCCTATGACTTTTGCGCAAACCAATCAATATACGATTATAGCGTTTTTTTGTTACCAAGAATACGTAGAAGAATACGTATCGGTCTAAACTGAGGATTTTTTTTTTTTTTTTTTTGTGATATTTATTAAATAAAAAAGTTAAAAATATTGTGTTTTTTTTTAAATTGTCGCTCTTCTTTTGTTTATAGCGCAAAAAATAAAAACCGCAGAGATGATCAAATAGCACCAAAAGAAAGCTCTATTTGTGTGGGGAAAAAAACATAATGATTTAATTTGGGTACAGTGTTGCATGACCGCGCAGTTGTCATTGCAACAGCGCTGAAAACTAAAAAATGGTCTGGGCAGGAAGGGGGTGAAAATGCCCTGTATGGAAGGGGTTAAAATATTTCCGTGGTATCCACACTGGGGTATGGTGTAGGTCATATAAAAAGGAGTTAAGTTGTTTCATTTTAAGAAGATTTATTTTCCCTACAAGAAGTGACAGGGGAAGATCAGTACTTTTTATTGAGAGAAAAAACAAGTAAAAGGTACAGACATCCACACCAGTTTTACCCGAAATGGCTTAGTAAACACCCATTCTTCCCAAAATGGTTACACCTATAGTACAACATGCTTCAAAAAATCCAGACTACATGCTAAAAACATGCTTTCGCAATTTAGACTAATTCCTAAGACTAGGGCGTCACATAGTTGTTGTCAATTTTCACGGCAATATTTATTATTTTGTTGTTTGAAACTGGGGAAAAAAATGAAAGTGTAGGTGGCAAGTTACTGATTAGGAGTTGCAAGATTGCCAAATCTATAACCATCATAGCCAAGTACACATGAAATGTCAATTCTTTGTTACTGAGAGATCTAACCACATGTTGGCAACCAATTCACTTGCGACAGGTTGAAATCAATGAGGTGCTAATGAGTTGATCAACATGCAGTTAAAAAGGAGTCAAAAAGTATCCTAAGTGGCCAAATAATTGGAAATGTCATGCTTTCTAAATGAGGCATGCTATGTTTGTTGTTTATCGAACAGTGACTCATGCCTCTTTTAAACATTTCTACAATTGATTAAAATTTGAGTCCTAAGGGGTAAATGATACCGTAGGCACTTGAAGCCCCGCTAACTACAACAAAATCTTTTACTGTTCTGCAGATGAATTGTTAAAACTATTGGATTTAATCATTGCTATCGCAGTTGTGGATTATTTTATCAGTATGACATGGGCAGATTTACCACTATAAAGTAGAATTTGACGCATGGATAAAGTTTATCATCGATAACACATGGGTGGTCCTGCTACGTACAAAGAAAATACAAATTATAGGACTAGCTTAAACAATTCTGGGGTTGATGACTGTTTTCTTTTCTTTTTTGAAAATACATCAATATGTAATTTGCACAAAGCTAATGAAATATTTTAACACACAGAGTCCCGTGGTATATAAAAGATATTTTTATTTGAGCTCACATGATAATAATTAATAAAACTGTGTTTTTATGATTAATGTGTTAGTGCATGCTACAACGATAAGTCAAAAACTGGTTTATTCCATGTGATAAAAAGTCAAATGAACGTCACTATTAGTAGCTTTGTTTTTCCCTCATCTCACATGGATAGGGCAGGATGTGAAGCAAAGAGGGATAATGTGTCATCCTGGGACATTCTGTAACACCAGTTGCAGTGAGCCTGTTTCCCTCTAGCCTTTAGCCTGGACATTGTGTCATCATCTCCTGAATGCAGAGCAAACAGAGACCACAGCTGAGAGCAGGGGATCATGGGATATGTGGTCCGTGGAGCCAGGATTTGCAGTGGAGCTAGACTGCTGTAGACTACAAGTTCCAGCCAGCTGGGGGAGAGAGAAAAAATAGCCTGGTCCAGGGAGGAGTCTTTCTTATGGGACCATGGCCTTCAGCAGCCATCCAGGGAAAGTGAGCACGTGCTTTGGCCTAGGTGATGTGGAGAGCCTCTGGTAAGTGAGCGAACAGATCCACCATTGCATTGCAAGCTCTCTGCCGGCCGAGTGACTGTTGGGGGTCACTTTCATTATTGCTGGTGCAGTTACAGCAAAATCACTGCATCGCTAGGTACATGGTCAGGCACCTTTCACTGGCTGCAGATTCTTCAATAATCGTGGTAACGTTGCAACCATATATTTTATTAACTATGTACTGCTTTTATCACTCTTTTGAATAAATTGCCATAAGAGCCATTGTGGTTTATTGCAGCCACCATTCACCATTCCTCATCTCAGCTCCTGAGCGCTGTCAACCCTGTTTGTTTGCAGATACTTCAAGAGCCTGTTCCGGGACATCCTATACCCTTGAGCCTTGGTATAGCTGGATTGGTGAGCGGGCAGAAGCCCATTCTGTGTACACCCCACAAAGACACTGCATGCAGACACCTTTATCCCATCTTTTTTACATTATAAGAGAAGTATGGGTTTCTCTTTTTACAGTTTGAAGCCCCGTACACACGGCCGAGGTTCTCGCCAGAAACCAGCGAGAACCTCGCTGGGAGCTGCATTCCAGCTAGAACCTCGGCCGTGTGTACGGTCTCTGCTCGCCACGCCCGTCGGGAAACCCGTCGAGCAAATAGAGAACAGGTTCTCTATTTGCTCGACGGCCCGTCGGGATGAATGGCTGGTTGCCATTCCCGACGGGCGGGTCGCAGATTCTGACGGCCGGCAGAGAACCTCGACGGGCGGAACGATGTGTTCTGCCCTTCGAGGTTCTCTGCTGTGTGTACGCGGCCTCATACTTACCTAGGTTGATGCAGTATGGGTCTGATGCTGCATCTGTCCCCCGACACCTCTGCATGGAAAGCTGAGTGATCCAACATCACAGATCACTTGCTTTTCAGAGCTGCGTGAGCAGAAAGCTGAGCTGTAGACTGCCAGTCACAGCTCTCTGCTTATCTCCCTCCATGCTCATTGGAGCACTGAGCTGAAGAGGCGGCAGAGTGATTGTCTTAGGCTCTCAGCGGTTCACTGAGAGGCTGAGACGGGTGTCAATCCAGGCACCTGGTGGATCCGGACTCCGATTGTTGTAATGTGGCAGTGGCTGGATTGATATTGGTGACATCAGCAGAGAGCAGATTTCAGCCCGCTCTCTGCTGACAATGGGTCACAGGAGAATTTCACTCCTGTGATCCATAGAAGAAGCCCAGCCAAACGATCTGTGGCTGGACTTCCCTTTAAAGCCTAGAAAAGGGAAAACTGAATATGCTGTTTCTGTTTCTGGTTGCCATTACACAGCAATCCTTCTGGGCCCTTGTTGGGCTAGCTGAAGACACTGAACATGTACACCACAAGGACTCCTCCACTCTCCATTCTACCCCTACTTAAAGGACTCTGTACACAATATCTGCCCATATTAAGGGGAACTCTACTCAGAGATAATTTATTGCATTTCTTGTAACTTGTTGTTTTATAAGTGTGCCACAAACTTGTTGGGCCCATGGCATCATGATTTTAGGGAGCAGTCTGACATTAAAGGTCATTCTCTTCTCTTTTATACCTGGAGTCATTGGATTCTTTTAAGACTTACTGGTTACTACTGTTTGACTTATTGTGATTTTCTTTACTTTGCATACCTGTGTTAAAATATGTCTGGTAAAAGTGTTTTATTGGGGAAAACAAGAGAAAATTGTCAGAACGTATGCAGTTTTAGATGGCCAAAGCAGTCATTCATTTGCTGCGTCAGAGTTCTTTGACATGTTTAATTTAGGGGAGAAGAACTGTACTACACCCTGGACTGTGTAACTAGCAACTCAAAATGACCATCTATTTCAGTAGGTACCTCAGAGATGCTCCCAGTGAGCTAGTCTTGTCATTGATGGAATTACACATGGCAACTGCAAAACTATAGTGTCCCTTTTTACGGGGAAAGTCCCAGAAAGACCCACAAAGATTTAAATTCTTCCTCCCTGCAACAGAGACTTTGCCTGTGCTGCAGATCCATCGATCAAGTTTCAAGCTTACATTGCTGACAGCTTAAAGCGGAGTTGAAGTCATTTGTTTGTTTATTAAGTTAGCAGCTACAAAAAGTGTAGCTGCTGACTTTGAATATACAGCCACTAACCTGTCCCACGGTCCAGCGGTGTACTCACCACAGCTGTGTTCTCCCCGCTTCCTCCCTCGACGGCACCGGCATCTTTACTATGGGCACCCAGCTGTGACAAAATGAGTAAATAGGGTTGGATAGTAGGAGTGGCGCTGTTTTATTAAAATCCCTAATAAACTATTTCCTATTTGGTTCTCAAAAAAATCCCTTACCTAAAGTGCAGTAGTGAAAATGATGTAGCACTACCCCCGAAAGAGCTGCTGAATTGTTTTGAGTCTACGCTCTGTGATTAACGCCTTAAAGTGGCTCAAAACCCTCCAGTGACACACCTAGTTATAGTTTGGAAGTTGTGGACCTCAGTAGCTCGTGAAGAACACAATATCCCGTTACCCAACCACAAGTTATGCAATAAAAGGGATTACCTTAAGTGGAGGGATCCTGCAGTGTAAAAAGACAGGCTGCACACAGACTTTAAGATAACCAAATCAATGCTTTACCTAAAAAAGAACAAAAGAACATGAGTAAAACAGTGACACTATATTTGCAGATCCCTGCAGCATCAGTGATGATATTAAAGTTTTAGCAATAGCTAGGCTGCAACGTCAAATAGACCTGTGTGAGCACACAGCAAGGGGGT
Organism: Rana kukunoris; assembly: GCA_029574335.1. Classification (NCBI taxonomy): domain Eukaryota; kingdom Metazoa; phylum Chordata; class Amphibia; order Anura; family Ranidae; genus Rana; species Rana kukunoris. The sequence continues at coordinate 115,870,160 of CM056051.1, read as the reverse complement.
CTCCTTCAACAAAACGTGTACATTGAAACACCCTCTTGTCAAACCTCACCCAGCTCTCGCCTCTCTACAATACAATATAAAACAGTAGAATAGATTAAGTATAAAATATTAACCCCTTAACGCCCGCCGCATGTAGATATACGTCTACACAAGGGCACGTTAAGGCAGATGGACGTAAATTTACGTCCTTGCCTTCGCGCGGGCAGGGGGTCCAATCGGGACCCCCCCCCCGCTACATGCGGCAGTCGGAAACCCGCATGGAGCAATCCGGGACGAGGGCGATCGCTCCCCGGAGCTGAAGAACGGGGAGAGCCGTATGTAAACACGGCTTCCCCGTGCTTCACTGTGGCGGTTGCATCGATCGAGTGATCCCTTTTATAGGGAGACTCGATCGATGATGACGTCAGACCTACAGCCACACCCCCCTACAGTTGTAAACACACACAGGGAATACACAAATCCTATAGCGCCCCATGTGGTTAACTCCCAAACTGCAACTGTCATTTTCACAATAAACAATGCAATTTAAATGCATTTTTTGCTGTGAAAATGTGTCAAAATTGTCCGAAGTGTCCGCCATAATGTCGCAGTCACAAAAAAAAAATCGCTGATCGGCGCCAGTAGTAAAAAAAAAGAAATAATAAAAATGCAATAAAACTATCCCCTATTTTGTAAATGCTATAAATTTTGCGCAAACCAATCGATGAATGCTTATTGCGATTTTTTTAACCAAAAATAGGTAGAAGAATATGTATCGGCCTAAACTGAGGAAAAAAAAAATTATATATGTTTTTGGGGGATATTTATTATAGCAAAAAGTAAAAAATATTGCAGTCTCTTCTCCTACTGAACTCAATTCCCCAACATTCACTGCAGTACCAGAACAAAATGTAAACAACAGGTGGCTGTAACCCAACTCAACCATTGGATGGAGCTGAGATCCTTCATGATCAGCAATCGTAGTCTTTGTATCACATCAAAAAGGTAATACCCGCTACACAGATATAAATTAAAAATGTATTAAATAAATAAATATGATACTGAATGCCTTTCCAAAGTGCATGCGTGCCTGTGCGTTAAATTTGTGATTATCTTATGTGCAAACCAGAAGCATAAAGTTGCTTATCAATAAGTGCAAACTAGCAAAAGGTGCTGCAAATATACAATAGCGCAGAAATAAATGATATCAAATTAATATATGAGACGTGCAAACTAGCAAAAAGTGCTGCAAAAAAAAAAAATTCAATAGTCCACAATATATAAATATAGAAACAAATTAATCAATTTGTGCAGTAATTAAAAATATAAATTAATCAGGTCTTTGATTCCTCAAGTGCTGAATAATCAGAATCTTGCTTGGTGCCAGGTGAAAACCGTTGCTATACCAAAAGTGATCACAGCAATCATGCTCTTATAAAATCCGCACTCACCAAATATTCCACCCCCTTTTGGGGTATGAAGTGTTCACAGTGTATGCCACTGTGTAGCACTCTGGCGATATCTTGTTCCCCCTGCGCTGCTGGTGATGCTTCAAATATTAGCCCATATATAGGAGAAAGGAACCCCAGATGGTGTTTTATCATTTTAAAAACCTTTTATTATTAAAACTATAAAATAGGTACTTACAATTGAGCAAAATCAATAAAGCATGTAATGCTGACACTGAAAAAGTTTGCCGACCGGAAGTGGTGACTTTCTTCTTACTCTGCTCTACCGGTTTTGTCTGTCTGACGTCATTGTGGCTTCACAGCTGGGTGCTCACTGGGCATGCGCGAGTGGTGCTGTGGTCTGTGACTGGCTCTGATGTCTTCTAGGACCTGTCATATGTCCTAGAAGACTTTGGAAGGGAGAATTTCTGCTTCCGGTCGCCGAACGGAAGCAGGAGCAGGTAAATGTAAAATGCTGGTACCTGCTCCCCCCTTCCTCCCCCAAAAGCTCAGTTTCACAAACAGGAGTCGGAAAGGAGGCCTTAAAGAGGAGGTTCCACTTTTGGGTGGAACTCTGCTTTAAGCAATGCTTCAGCAATATTGCTAGCAGTATGCAGCCTAAGAAATTAATCCAAATCTTTTTCTCTAGTCTTCAGATGAGAATGTGCTCCACTTCATAGGTTAAAAGCAGATTCTTCTGAGAACAGAACAATACGGTGTTCCTTCAGATAAACAAGAACAACTTTCCACTTCTACCCGTAAATAGTAAGATGTGCTTTGCCACCCATGGAAAAGTGAATTGATGCCTTCAAGGATTGCTTCAGGTATCAAGACTGCAACGTCATCGATCATCTGATATTTCATCTGCTGTTTTTTGGACTTGTGTATACTTTATATGTTTTGCATCTTCTCCCTCTCCTGTTTTTTAGGGTCCAAGGACAAGCCAACCTTCATGGATTTATACTTGCTGTATGTTTAATCTAAAGATTTTAGGTGGGGAATGTCCTGTCCCACCCATGCATATAGTTTCTGTTGTGAACTGTAATGGGTTGCTATCGTTTTGAAGTATGCTGTCAACTAGTGGTAGTTTTGGCTACCACAACTTGTTTATTATGTGATTTGTTATCTTTTTCTGTCCTCCCCTCTGTGTTAATGCTGGTTAGTTTAGTCATAGCTAGATCCTTCCTGTTTCTTCCATGTTTCTTTAGGCACTGTTATTTCTTCAAAGGGACAAGGCTTAGAAAAGTAATTGTCTTTTTACATTTCAAAAGACAGGAACATTTTCTTCTGTACTGCAGTTGTCTAAAGTGCAATTATGTTAAATTCAACTCCTGGGTCCTATTGAAGAGTTAATCTGCCTGTGGATGGTGCCAAGTAAGTAGGTGGCTATGCAGTTAAGATTGACTTATTTTTTGGAGGCATATCAATATTACATTCTATTCTAAATAGAAATAAATAAAACCAGAGCTTTTTTTCTTATAAAATAGGTGCAGGAACTCAACCACGACCCGTTCAGATTTCAAAAACAGTAGAAGGGTCTTAAAGGGGCATTAAATACCAGGATTGCATTACATACAGAGTTCAGAGTTCAGGGGCATACACACAGAGTGCAGAGTTCAGGGGCATACACACAGAGTGCAGAGCTGTCACTTGTAAACAGAGAAACGAGACTTCTGTGTTTTACAAGTGATTGTGGTGAGCAGGCACTAAAGGGTCTGAGCCAGAGGTGGTGGAACTGAGTTCCCCTTAGTTCCCCCTGAAAAAAAGCCCTGAATAAAACAGCCATAAAAGATTAATATTTTATCAAAAAGAGGTGTACACGGCTTTTTTTTGCTATAGAGTCACATGTCTGACATGTTCATTTGATGTAGTGAAGATCTGATTAACCCCTTAAGGACCGCCTAACGCCGATATACGTCACCAGAATGGCATGGCTGGGCACAGGCACATACAGGCATGTCACCTTTAAGAGCCCAGCCGTGGGTCGCGTGCGCACGTGACCCGGTCCGATGCTCCGTGACCGTGTGCGTGGGACCTGCAGACCCGATCACTGCTGGTTTCCTGCGACCGGTGTCAGGAGCTGAATAACGGTGAGAGGTGTGTGTAAACACACCTTCCCCATTCTTCACTGTGGCAATGTCAGTGATCATCTGTTCCCTGATATAGGGAACGACGATTACTGACATCACACGTCCAGCCTCGCCCCTCTACAGTTAGAAACACATATGAGGTCACACTTAACCCCTTTAGCGCCCCCTAGTGGTTAACTCCTAAACTGCAATTCCCATTTTCACAGTAATCAGTACATTTTTATAGCACTTTTCGCTGTGAAAAGGACAATGGTCCCAAAAATGTGTCAAAATTGTGTCAAAATTGTCCGATGTGTCCGGCATAATGTCGCAGTCTCGAAAAAAAAAATCACTGATCGCCGCCATTAGTAGTAAAAAAAAAATATTAATAAAAATGCCATAAAACTATCCCCTATTTTGTAAGCGCTATACATTTTGTGCAAATCAAACGATAAACGCTTACTGCGATTTTTTTTTTATACCAAAAATAGGTAGAAGAATACGTATTGGGCTAAACTGAGAAAAAATAATGTTTTTTTATATCTTTTTTGGGGATATTTATTATAGCAAAAAGTAAAAAATATTGAATTTTTTTCAAAATTGTCGCTCTATTTTTGTTAATAGTGCAAAAAATAAAAAACGCAGAGGTGATCAAATACCACCCAAAGAAAGCTCTATTTGTGGGAAAAAAAGGACGAAATTTTTTTTGGGAACCACATTGCACGACCGTGCAATTGTCAGTTGCCGAATCGCAAAAACTGGCCAGGTCCTTAACCTGCATAATTGGTCCGGGTCTTAAGTGGTTAACTTGTATAACTGGCCGATACATTGCAAGAGATGTTATCAAGATGAAAGATTGCAAAGTGGGGTGGGTGATAAAGTTGCTGTGACACCTGTTTAAAATGTGCCTCACCACTAGCTCTGGCAATCAGAGTGACATACTGTGCTATAGCCAATTGCTTGATTCTGTCAGATAGTATTTGTTCAATTCCAAAGTGCCAATATGACTTTTACTGGTCTATAGGGTTCTAATGAGGAATGTGTCATGCCTCGTACACGGGAAAACTGCTATGAGAGCCTTTGATCGGAAATCCTGGCCGTGTGTATGCTCCATCGCAGTTTTTTCGACTGGAAAACTGACGGACAAAAAAAGAAATCAGGCCAAAAATCAGAGCAGAAAATCCGTCCGTCTGTATGGTTTTCCGACAGGCAGAATCAAGTATGAAACGGGAGCGCTCTTTCTGGTAAAACAAGCGTTCCTAATGGAGATAGCACATTCATCACGCTGTAACGGACTGAAAAGCATGAAGACTGAAAAGCGCGAATCGTCTCTCACCAAACTTTTACTAACACAGGGATCAGCAAAAGCAGCCCAAAGGGTGGCGCCATTGGAATTTAACTTCCCCTTTATAGTGCTGTCATACGTGTTGTACGTCACTGCGCTTTGGACGGGCAGACTTTTGTCTGAGCGTGTGTATGCAAGGCAGCCTGAGAGGAATTCTGTCGGGAAAACCGTCTGCATCCATATAGACATGATTTCCCTTTGGAATTTTCTCGCAAAAAATACAATTTTGTTGCAGGGAATGCCCAAAATCTGAATGGTATCACAGTGAAGACTTCCTGGGAAAATCCGTGAGCAGGAAAAAGCAGGAAATGGCATATCTGGGAGGCGTTTTGTACACCATGGCCCAGATTCACAGACATCGGCGCATATTTATGCCACCGTAGCGTATCTTCCTTACGCTACGCCGACGCAGCGCAGAGAGGCAAGCACAGAATTCACAAAGCACTTGCCCTCAAAACTACGCTGGGTTTCTAAGGGGTAAGCCAGCGTAGGTGGAAGTGGGCGTGAGCCATGCAAATGAGGCGTGACCCCATGTAAATGATGGGCTAAGTGCCAGGCAAGAACGAACTGCGCATGCGTCGTGTCATGTCGTGGGCGCATCCCAGTGCGCATGCTCACAATCACGTTGAAACAACTGCCTAAGATACGTCGGATCACTGCCTACAGTGTGAACGTAACCTATGCCCAGCCATATTCACGTACAACGTAAACTACGTAAAATTTGACGGCTTGTGTTCCCTGGTCCATACCTTTGCATAGGTTGCGCCTTATATATGGGGAATAACTTTACGCCGGACGTACGACTTACGCAAACCGCGTATATTATGTGCCAGCGCAAGTACGTTCGTGAATCGCCATATTTCCCTAATTTGCGTATTTGAATCGAAAATCAATGGGAGCGCCACATGCGTCCAACGTAAATAAGCGCCCACTGTACGCCGGCGTAGTAAAATTACGTTGGTGGAATGAAGCCTATTTTTAGGCGTATGTTAGTTTGTGGGTCAACGCATAGATACGACGGCGCACATTTGTACTTACGTCGGCGTATCTGAAGATACGTCGGCGTAAGTGCTTTGTGAATCCGGGCCCATCTGTGTACAGAACACCTCCAGGTTGTCATATTGCATTTTACAGGAAATTACAGAGCTGCAAATTGAAAACAAAAGGTCATTTCTACTAACATCCAATTACAATATCACTTGTATAGCTGCTGTATATGCTTTTATTTTTTTATTTTTTTGGAGTTACCCTTTAAGTATAGAAGTCCCAGGCTGCAGCTTAAATTCAGGTCAGTCTTTAGTCTATCAATGCAGAGCAATGCGGGGGAAATCTAAACAGTGAGAAAAAGTAGCCAGATTTTCCTGGTGTCAACAAGCAAAATGAAGAATTCTGGTGTAAACAAAGAGCCACAAAATAAATATTACCAGGCACATGATATATTGTGATTGTGAAAATGAGTACATGTTTTTTTCCTGGAATCTGTTGAACATAATAGATAATAGTACACGGAAAAGCTCCAAGACATTACAGTTTGATTTAAAATGTTCCACCTGAACAATTTTTATTTTCGGTTATTTGTTGAGGCTATTTTTTTAGGCTTTAAGTAACAGATTTGTTTTTCATACCAGTGCTATCTCAAACACATCTTTAGGGCAGTAGCTGATATCCTAAAGACCTCACTAGTATCCTCATTAAACAATGCATTCTAATGCCGCGTACACACGGTCGTTTTTTGCGATGAAAAAAAAAACGACGTTTTTAAAAACGTCATTTAAATTGATCGTGTGTGGGCAAAACGTCGTTTTTTGTCTTAAAAAAAAACGACAAAAAAAAAATTCCAACATGCTTGAATTTTTTGTGTCGTTTTTCAAAACGTCGTTTTTTGTTTCACAAAAAGTCAACGTGTGTAGCAAAAACGTCGTTCAAAACGACGTTTTTCAACCCGCGCATGCCCAGAAGCTAGTTATGAAGCGAGCTTCAATGGAAAAGAGTGGTGAACGTAACCTCGCTTTTTGTGAAAAAACGATGGTGTGTATGCAAAATTGTCTTTGAAAAGTGACGTTTCAAAAACGTCGTTTTTTACTTCACAGAAAACGTCGTTTTTTTTCATCACAAAAAACGACCGTGTGTACGCGGCATTATGTTTACTGAATGCATAAAATAGATTTTAACAGAACTTTATATTTTTATTTGGAAAGATATGGTGCCAGATTCACATACACTTAATATTGCGCTGCGTAATCGAAATACTCTACGCTGCCGTATTTTAAAAGGCTCTACACCGAATCCTGGTAGATTTTTGCCCGTACGCTATGGCGGCATAGTCTATTTCTCGCCGCGTAATCGAAATACGCGATTAGGGGGCGTGAAGCATTTAAATTAAGCGCGTCCCCGCGGCGATCGAACTGCGCATGCTCCCTTCAGAAATTTCCCGCCGTGCATTGCGCGAAATCACATCGTTACGTCATTCGTTGTTTGAGTAGCGGCGTTTACGAACATTCCTATTCCCGGACGTTTTACGTTAAAAATAATAAAAGACAGAAAACCTAGAAATTCGACGCGGGAACGACGGCCATACTTAACATGGGCTGTCTAATATTAGAGCAGCAAAAAGCTGGTATAGTGTTACGCAAAAAAAAGATGACTAAAGGTGCCGTAAGAGATTGCGATTGAAGATCGTAATTTCGGGGATCGCCGGCAAAAGCTCATTTGCATACCCCGACGCAGAAAACAACGGGAAGTCCACCCAGTGGCCGCAATTTTATTGCAGCGTAGATCCAAAGGCGTATGAACACGTAATCCAGTCGAATTGAAGCCCGCAGCCGTCTATTCATGGTTTGAGGTTTTCGACTAGCTAGAAAACGCGCGTAATTTGAAATTACTCCAGTCTAACACCAGTTAGACAGGCGTAATGGCTCTCTGAATCTGGGCCATGCTTTTTAACTTGTTCTGCTAAGAACACATATTTTTTAATGGGTCACATGCTGGAAAACGATCACTTGCATAAACATTATTGAAGAAAATGGAGAAATATATTGTGCTGAGGTTTGAATCGGGGCCCATTGGAGAAATGACATTCAATGTGTATCTATGGAACAATTTGGCTATTGATGTGGGTAGGGAGAAATAAAATATTTAATCGTCGTTTTGGGAATCAGCGAGACTGGATTTATTAAAAGCTCTTATGTCATCCCTGGGCACACAGACCTGCAATGTAGACTTCTCGGAAGTCTCAAAGGTGTCTGGTATGAAAGTCACATATAACACGTCTCAAGGTTAGAGGGGTCAATTCTTGAAGGCACTGGAAAACTACCATATGGAGTCCACCATAATAGGTCGTAAAAGTTCACAAAGAGGTTAATCCGAGGGTAATGACATGCTGACTAACATCCGTTTTTTTAATTATACTTTTTATTTCGTTTTTTTAACACATAAAACTTTCCATTCTTTGCATATTTTGAAATTTACCAAATCATCTAGCAATTAGCAGCTTCTAAACGGCAACTTACAGCACTATCTACCAAAAACTATTAATTATCTGGTACAATTCTCATTCATATGGCAGCAAATAGCTCTAATATTGTCTGTCTCATGTGTCTTTGATTTCCTGGATGAAAAGATGTGTAATAATCTGTAGCAATGCAAGCAGAGAAAGCAGGTCATGTAGCTATTATAACATTTAATGTATATAAAATTTATATGCAAGCAAACAGGAATAATTTCCCTGGTGCAGCTCCAGGAAAAAAAAGAGGACAAGTGATGAGGTTTCAGATGCTAAGCAATTCCTTATCACAGCTCTGTAAAGGATATACCATATATCCTTGTTGATGATGCTATCGCTATATAAATCAATAATAGTAATGACTAATCTCAGTGTTTATATGGCTGTTGCTGAATTCAGCTTGTGTCCCCTGTCATCTGATTTGGAATCTCATTGCCTGTTTTTTCTCACCTTGGCTCATGTTTTCACTATGTTCTTGTAATCGGTTTTTGTACCTGTAACGCCATCTGCGTTACTCTTGGTAGAACGAGCGCAGCTGTACATTGTATTGACAGCCGCGCTCCGTTCTACATCTCGTCCGCGTCACTTCTGGTGCGCGGACGTCTGCGCTCCACGCTGGAACGCGGAAGTGCGACCCGCACAATCTCGCGTTCCAGGCGCCCTATTTAAATCCCCTGATGTGGCGGCAGGGTGTTCGTTTATTCCTGTTGGACGCCTGCCGCCACCAGGGACCCGGACACCAGCCCCCAGAGACCCAGGTCTCCCAGTACCTGCTCCTCAGGAATCTGCCACAACCGCAGCACCAGCCAGCCCGTACCCACATCACCTGTTCCAACCTGCCTGGACCCACACATGCTTATCCGGACCTCAATACCCTGAAGGAAGGATTCCAACTATCTACACTTCAGTACCGCAAGTACCCCATGTGGCTAATACTGCCTTGCTAAGCTTTACCTATAATGCAGTATCTTTAGGACTGTGATCTTTCTGTGTGTACTGTTATCTATTGGTGTAAGCTGTATCACCATAAGGACTGCAGGGTGCCCCTACTGTTTATGTACAGATCTATTCCTGTAGCAATCCACACACCATCCTAGCCTCCTTCAGACCATACATTATACTGCTTCGCTCCCTATATCTACATGTTGCTTATATGAGTACCCCAGTATAAAGGTTGTATCTCTTTGGAGGCTGTGATGACCAAGACCCCATGATCTCTGTGTTTCTATAGAGTAACTGGTGGCTCTAACCTGAGTAACCTCCGCAGCTGAGATCCAGACCACTATCCAGTGTCCCAATATCTCGCAGGGTCATAACATAATAAACGAACCCCTAAAAGGAAAATGGATCCAGCGGAGCTTGCAAACCATTTGGTTGGACTTTCACAAAGGGTAGATACCCTTACCAACTCCTTAGCTGAGTTACGATTAGAGAATGACGCTCTTCGCGAGCAAAATTTAGCCAGAGAGAGACCTGAACCCAAAGTATGCCCTCCAGAAACTTTCTCTGGGGATAGAAAACTTTATCGACAGTTCGTAAGTTCGTGTCGACTAATGTTTGAGTTACGGCCCCGCACCTACTTCTCCGATAGGGTCAAAATCCTCACGCTAGTCTCTTACCTTAGGGGTGAACCTAGAGTCTGGGCTGACTCTTATCTAGAAGAACATGGAGAGCTCCTGGGTGCTTTTGAAACCTTTCTGGAGGAGATGTCCCAGCTTTATGAGGATTCAAACAAACAGCTAACTGCTGAGAACTCAATTAGGAATCTCAAGCAGGGAAGAAGACCCGTCGAAGACTACATAACAGAATTTAAATGTTGGTGCAGAGAGACCCAGTGGTCAGATGTTGCCCTTCGGAACCAATTCCGGTTAGGCCTAACGGAAGCAATGAAAGATGAAATTGCCCGTGTCGAGCTTCCTCCTTCTCTAGAGGATCTTATGCAACTTTCTGTTGCTATTGACCGACGCATTCGTGAAAGGAAAGCGGAACGTGCTGTCACTTTTCCACCTACTCCGTTCAAGAGAGCCAGGTCTCCACCCAAAGATGTTCCAATGGAGCTTGGAGCAATCAAGGGACCTTTATCTTCTGCTGAAAAACAGCGCCGCAGAGCTCAAAACCTATGCCTGTATTGCTCAGCTCCTGATCATATTGTCTCCAACTGTCCCCTTCTAAAAAGAAATTCTGAAGGTAAAGATGTCCACATTAATAAGCTCAATACCTCTGGTTCTATCTCTAACCAATACATCTTTATTACCCTTACACTACAGTGGGAACAAAGAAGGATTACCCTTGACGCTATGGTCGACAGCGGAGCCTGTGGGAATTTCATAGACTCAAAAATTGTAGATTCCAATAAAATCCCCTGTGTGTTAAAGCAATTTCCTGTGTCACTCACTTTTATTGATGGCTCTTCATCCCTTTCTGGTCCGGTTTCTCTTCAAACCTCCCCCCTTTTGGTTACTAATAATTCAGGTCATACGGAGACCCTTGTTTTTGACATAATCTCGTCACCTATATTCCCAATTGTTCTAGGTCTACCATGGCTTTGTCTACACCAGCCCACTTTTCAATGGGCAACCAGTTCGCTAACACTGCAGTCCAAATTTTGTAAGGAGACTTGTTACTCCAATTACTATATCTCTTTCACGGACTCTCACCAAGCTCAACTCCCAGTACGCCTACTTGACTTCACGGATGTCTTCAGTAAGACTAACGCAGATAGACTTCCTCCAAACCGCATTTATGACTGTCCAATAGACCTCATTCCCGACAAACCCATCCCGACTGCGCGTATTTATCCGTTGTCGCAACCGGAGCTTGCACATCTCAAAATTTACCTGGACGAAAATCTCAAGAAAGGTTTTATTAGACCTTCCACCTCTCCAGCAAGTGCTGCAATGTTTTTTGTTAAAAATAAAGATGGTTCACTCCGACCAATAATAGATTACAGATCTCTTAACAATATCACTGTGAAGAATAGATATCCCTTACCACTAATCCCAGAGCTAATTGAGCGTCTCCAGACATCCAAAATCTTCACTAAGTTAGATCTTAGAGGTGCCTATAATTTGATAAGAATTCGCCCAGGTGATGAATGGAAGACTGCCTTCAAAACTCGCTATGGACTATTCGAATATACTGTGATGCCTTTTGGCTTATGTAACGCCCCAGCCACGTTCCAGTGGTTCATTAATGATATCTTCCGAGATTTACTTGACATTTGTGTCGTAATCTATTTGGATGACATCTTAATCTATTCTGACACTCCTGAGGAACACACCAAACACGTGCGCTGGGTTCTGACTAGGCTCAGAACACACTCCCTGTATGCAAAACTCGAGAAGTGTGTTTTCAGTCAATCCAGCATCTCTTTTCTCGGGTATCTAATTACCCCAAAGGGCATTCAAATGGACTCTTCCAAGGTAGACTGCATTCTTTCCTGGCCGATACCGCATACAAGGAAGGCTTTACAAAGATTCCTTGGGTTTTCAAATTATTACAGAAAGTTCATTAAGAACTTTTCCGCTATTGTGAAACCACTCAGTAGTTTAACTAGCACAAAGACTCCTTTCTCCTGGTCAAAAGATGCTCAGAAATCTTTCGAGATGCTCAAGGAAAGTTACACCTCTGCTCCCATCCTCCAACTTCCCAATCCACTTTTTCACTTCACACTCGAAGTGGATGCCTCACATTACGCTCTAGGTGCTGTTCTCTCCCAGCAACCAACCCTATCCGAGCCTCTGCATCCTGTAGCTTTCTATTCCAGGACTCTATCTACAGCAGAAAAGAATTATCCCATTGGAGAAAAAGAGCTCCTTGCAATCAAGGATGCCCTCAGTAATTGGAGACATCTATTGGAAGGTTCCACCCACCCAATCACCATCCTAACAGACCATCGCAATCTGCAACACCTGAGGGCCTGTAAGACACTGTCTGCTCGTCAAGTTAGGTGGAGTTTGTTCTTCGACAGATTCGACTTTGTCATCTCCTACCGTCCCGGTTCTCAAAACCTTAAGGCGGACTCCCTTTCACGTATCTATGAAGACCAGACTACGGAAGATCCTCCCCAATCTATTATCCCTTCCAACCGCTTTGTTGGAGTTTCTGCTTCTTTTAAGCATTTACTTACCCAGAGCTATGTTGAAGAGAGTACGCAATTACCTAAAGGTCTCACCAGACACTCTGACGGTCTTTATACCTTCAATAACAAGATTTATGTACCACCTCAATTACAACTCGTGCTTCTTAAACAACTACATGATGCCCCTTTAGCAGGTCACCTTGGCATCAGTAAGACCATCCACCTAGTTAAACGTGATTACTGGTGGCCCCACTTGTCAAAGACAATCCATGATTACATTAATTCCTGTGTTACTTGTGCTACTAACAAACACTCAAGAAAACCTCCCTACGGCCTCCTGTCTTCGATTCCAATTCCTAACAGACCATGGGATGTCATTTCAATGGACTTCATAGTCGATCTTCCCCGTTCCGAGGGGGCTAACACCATCATGGTCACAGTTGACGTCTTAACGAAGATGGCCCACTTCATCCCTTTAAAGAAATTACCCACATCTCTTGAAACAGCAAAAGCTTTCATACTTCACGTTCTTAAGCTCCATGGCTTACCCTCTCAGATCATTACTGACCGTGGTTCTCAATTCGTATCCAGGTTCTGGAAAGCCCTATGTCAAAACTTAAAGATTAATCATAAAATGTCCACCGCTTACCACCCACAAACAAATGGACAAACTGAACGTGTCAACCAGACACTTGAACAATATCTTCGTTGTTACTGTACCCATCTACAGGATGACTGGTTCCATCTACTTCCCTACGCCGAATTCGCATATAATAATGCCAGGAGTTCTTCCTCTCATCTCTCACCATTTTACGCCAACTATGGATTTCATCCTAACAGCTTACCATCCTCTTTTCCCACAAATAATGTTCCCTCTGTGGATAATTACCTGACCACCTTGAAAAAGAACCTGAGTATTCTTCGTTCCAACCTCGAAACTGCCCAGCAGAAACAAAAAAAATATTATGATTCTCATAGGACAAAACCTCCTATTTACAAAGTTGGCGATATGGTTTGGCTTTCCACTCGGAACTTACGCCTTAAGATTCCTTCAAAAAAACTTGGTCGTCAATTTGCTGGACCCTTCCCAATCTCTCATGTAATCAACAAAAATGCTGTTAGGTTACTCCTGCCTCCTGATTGGAAGATACATCCCTCTTTTCATGTCTCACTTGTCAAACCTTTCACACCAAACCCGTTCCCTAATAGAGATCCTCACCCCCCTCCTCCTATAGAGGTTTTGGGTGAGACAGAGTATGAGGTTGAGAGAATTCTGGATTCCAAAAAGAGAGGTTCCACCATTCAATATTTAATTCGCTGGAAAGGATATAGTCATCTTGATGATTCCTGGGAAGATTCCTCACACATTCATGCTCCCCGACTCATTAAACAGTTTCATCACAAACATCCTGATCGACCAGCTCCTATTGGGTACTCTGTTGGTACCCCCTTGAGGAGGGGAGTATGTAACGCCATCTGCGTTACTCTTGGTAGAACGAGCGCAGCTGTACATTGTATTGACAGCCGCGCTCCGTTCTACATCTCGTCCGCGTCACTTCTGGTGCGCGGACGTCTGCGCTCCACGCTGGAACGCGGAAGTGCGACCCGCACAATCTCGCGTTCCAGGCGCCCTATTTAAATCCCCTGATGTGGCGGCAGGGTGTTCGTTTATTCCTGTTGGACGCCTGCCGCCACCAGGGACCCGGACACCAGCCCCCAGAGACCCAGGTCTCCCAGTACCTGCTCCTCAGGAATCTGCCACAACCGCAGCACCAGCCAGCCCGTACCCACATCACCTGTTCCAACCTGCCTGGACCCACACATGCTTATCCGGACCTCAATACCCTGAAGGAAGGATTCCAACTATCTACACTTCAGTACCGCAAGTACCCCATGTGGCTAATACTGCCTTGCTAAGCTTTACCTATAATGCAGTATCTTTAGGACTGTGATCTTTCTGTGTGTACTGTTATCTATTGGTGTAAGCTGTATCACCATAAGGACTGCAGGGTGCCCCTACTGTTTATGTACAGATCTATTCCTGTAGCAATCCACACACCATCCTAGCCTCCTTCAGACCATACATTATACTGCTTCGCTCCCTATATCTACATGTTGCTTATATGAGTACCCCAGTATAAAGGTTGTATCTCTTTGGAGGCTGTGATGACCAAGACCCCATGATCTCTGTGTTTCTATAGAGTAACTGGTGGCTCTAACCTGAGTAACCTCCGCAGCTGAGATCCAGACCACTATCCAGTGTCCCAATATCTCGCAGGGTCATAACAGTACCTCAGTGATCTAGTTTTTGCTACAATCACATACCTCCCAACCGCCCCGTATTCAGCGGGACCATCCTACAATTGGCAGCTCTGTTCCGGGTCCCAGACACCCTCATTCTGGGACAATTCAGTCTCCGGGAATTGCCCTTTGGCCCTGGGTCGATCTGAAGCCACCTAAAATAGCCTCCGCATCGCTGCTGTCTCTCACTGTCAGCCTGTGGTGGACCCCTGGCTGGCGGAGACACCTTTTACTTTGTTTAATACTGCCCAAAATGGTTGCTAGCCGCCGCCCCTCCTGGCATCTAGCAACCAGTGATGTCACGAGAAGGAGATATGCAGAGACCCAGCATTCACAGCGGAGGAGGATTTAACTTCCTCGTTCTCTGCACCACCCATCTCATTCTTGTATGTTCTCGAGTGCTGCCAGGCAGCGGCATGCAGAAGAAACATCTGAGGCAGACTGCATTGCAATAGCGAAATGGAGAGATGAGTTTAGATAGAAAGGCACGTAAAATGCAAAGCACTCACCAAAATGACAGATCCATCGGGGTTAAAATCCTCAGTCCGCTCTCCCCAACAGCCAGAGTTCTGTGCTGAACTTTCAGCACTTCACAACAGCTTGATGTGTGTGTGTCAGACTAGAGCTAGCAAGCCTCTCAGTGCTTGTTCAGAGAGGATGGTAGGCAGATAAGGGTCGGCAGGAGAGGACACTAACAGATGAGATTACACCCTGGATGGAAGGAACAAAACAGATTATAGCGCACACATGCAAAAATGACATTTATCCTGCAAGGCTAGTTAAACACCTTAACATATTCCAAAATACGGGGGTTTGGTCACACTATATGGTCATATAGTGCTAAGCCCACTTACTGTGACAAAGTACCCCAAATTAGTGGGTCCTAACCTGTTAATAGAATGAAAGAACCTAGTGTCTCAAGATATAGAGGAGTTTATCTCCCAAGGTTGAGACACTAGGTTCTTTCATTCTATTAACAGGTTAGGACCCCCCCAAAAGTGAAGAACTACAGGTCCCAGCATGAACCCCTCAGAG
Source organism: Rana kukunoris (assembly GCA_029574335.1). Classification (NCBI taxonomy): domain Eukaryota; kingdom Metazoa; phylum Chordata; class Amphibia; order Anura; family Ranidae; genus Rana; species Rana kukunoris. Next base: position 115,854,400 of record CM056051.1, on the reverse strand, counting down.
CTGAAGATGTTTCCTGCATCACTGCACACATGATAACTCCTTACAATCGGCCCTGCTGTCCAGCTGCTTACTATTAAGGATGAGCTCCAGCGTGTTCGCATTGTACACGTGCAAAGCCCGCCAGGAAGTCTGCACGGTGCTGCGCTAATCACAGCCAGGGAGACATTGGTCCGATGCTCGGCTGCAGACATCCTGGTGGGCTCTGCATGTGTACTATGCGAACATGCTGGAGCTCATGCTTGCTTACTTCTTATCTCTTCTACTTCTTATCTCTTCTCTCCCACTACTTGTTTGGCTCTCACTACACCTGCAGCATCCCCCCTCCTTCTCCTTCATCCTCAACCTTTCATGTTCTGCCACCTTTTCACCTACTAGTCTTGTTAACCCCTCTGTTTGCTAAGCAATCCTCTCAGCAGTGGCCCATCTCTCATCTGCAACTGTCACAGCCTCAGAATCCTGCCAGCATTCCATTCATTGCTCATTGCTCCTTCATCCTGCCAGAACTTTTTTCCTCCACTGCAGCAGCGTAACTACAGGGGTCACCATTGCAACCCAGCCTCATGCTCCAGGGGGCCCATGCAGCTTCCCTCTAAACCTGGATAGGAGGTGCAGAATATAGAGGAGCTGATGCCCTTCATATTCTTCTTACAGCCGCTGAATGCCTGCAGGAGGTAAAGGAGGAAAAGTGGGCATTCAGTGGCTACAAGAAGAACATGGAGAGCATCAGTTCCTCTATATGCCGCCCCTCCTATCCAGTTTTCTTCTGCTGTTCGCAGGTCCTTCAACTCTCTCCTGGCCCCTCTGTGATCTTCCCCAGCAACTTCTCTGCTCTCTCCTACCCCACCCCCTTCTCCAACCCCCTGCTGTTCTCTGGTCCCACCTGTGCTCTTCTTCAGTCCCCCCTGTACTCTTCTCTAGTCCCCCATGTGCTCTTCTTCAGTCCCCTTGTGCTCTTCTCCAGTCCCCCCTGTGCTCTTCTCCAGTCCCCCCTGTGCTCTTCTCCAGTCCCCCCTGTGCTCTTCCCCAGTCCCCCCCATGCTCTTCTCCAGTCCTCAAGATCTTCTTTGGTCCCCTCCTGTGCTCTTCTCCGGTCCCCCGTGCTCTTCTCCGATCCCCCTGTACTCTTCTCTAGTCCCCCCTGTGCTCTTCTCCAGCCCCCATGTGCTCTTCTCCAGTCCTCACAATCTTCTTCGGTCCCCTCCTGTGCTCTTCTCCGGTGCCCCATGCTGTTCTCTGGTCTCCCTGCTGTTCTCCGGTTCCCCTCCCCCTCGTTCTCTTCTCCAGTTCTCTGCTAGTCTTCAGTCCCCCTGTATGGTCTCCCGGTCCCCCTTCTGCCCCCGTAGCTCTGCCAGATTTTGCCCTCCCCTCTCCCACCAGCAGCTGTAGGGGATATGTCAGGATGGAGAGCAGGGAAGGGGCCGCTAAATATGTTATTTTCCCGTCCCTTCCTTGCCTGAAATGACAAGGTACATATCACTTGCTCTGTCCATTCCTAACTGTAGCATAGTAAACTATGTTTACTTTGCTTCAGTCTGTGAATGAATGGGAAGGCTCTGTACAGAGCTATTTCTGTCCATTCAATCAGTGCAACTGGGGCTGCAGAGAGGGAGACTGAGGACTGTTTCCTCAATATCCTTTCTCTGTCTAAAAGATGAGATGTCAGGGATCTGTTATCCCTGATATCTCACCAAAGCCCCCTAATAGGGCTCCTAAAAAAATAATAATAATAAAAAAAAACTACCACAAGTGTAGGAACTGCCAGGGTCGCAAAGATTTAATTTACAACCAGGCCCTGCCGTTCTGCCACTGGGCTCAGAGTTAAGGGCCCCCAGCTAGGGATCAGGGGGTCCTCCATGGTTTCTTGCACTAGGGCCCTGAAGATTCTAATTACCTCTCTGCTCCACTGCCAGTGTCCAAGCTGGTGTCCTCACACTACCACTCCCACTCTCTTCTCTCCTGCAACTTTTCCTCTCTGCACCCAATTTCCATCATCACATTCTATTGCAGCAGTTCATGTAATAGTAATAATATTCTTTGCTTTCCTAGTTTCTCAGAGCTTTCTGTTCATTTACTGTCTAGCACGGCTGAAGCTGCAGAGAAAGTCCCTTTCTCTATCTCAATAGTTAGAATGTTTAGACCCCTAATTAAGGGCAGACTGACCATTGAGGAACTCGGGCACTGCCTGAGGGCCCCATGCCACTAGGGGGCCCCACCAGGGTTGCCAGGCTCATTGAAACCAGGGACAGTATGTACAAATCTGTGTTTTTTTTACATCTGTCCCTGATATGTCCAAAACCTACATGCTTTTGATGTGAAAATCCCGAGATTTTAGCTGCCCCGCCTCTGTACTGCCACCTGGCTTGGTGGCCATCTGTAAGCCTGGGGGCCCCATAATCTTCTAATGCCCGGGGGCCCCATGAGTTGTCAGTCCGCCCCTGCCCCTAATATTTCACCATAGCCCATAATGAATGCTGTTAAAAATGTAAAAGAAAATACAATTCTAAAAACTGTAAAACAAAGAAATAAAAATATAAAAAATAAATGAATAGATCATTACAAGTTTGTTTACACTTTGGAGTGATCTGCATTCAGATTGCTTTTCAGAGAGCATTTGGCAGGTGATAAAGAGGTGTTGTATCACCACCTGCTTTAATCACTTCAACCCCCACATCAGCATGCTACAACCATGTGCATTGCAGAGCAGCGCCGTTCACTTGAATGGGTGACGTTTAACAAAGGATATAATTCATGCCACAGTTGTGAAGCAAAGCATTGTGGGTACAGTATGTTTACACCCTCAGGTGCTGCCTCTGTTGCTAAAGGGGGTAGTAGTAGAGGCACGCAGGGGATGCCAGATTATCTCCTCCCAGCCAGCATAATTTAACCACACCCACATTTTGCCATGGCACGCTACAATTGCCGCTGGTGAATGTGGTCGTCTTCCACCCTACCCAGCCAGACACATGGACCCTCAGTCACTCAGAGAAAGAAACAGTCCCTGCAGCTTTGTTTTTTTTTTAATTAGGGGAAATACTATGATTAATATACACGATTTATAAAGCAGCAACAGTTTGCGCAGTGCTTTACAATGTAGAGGGGGGACAGCACAATTACAATACAGTTCAATACAGAAGGGACAGGAGGGCCCTACTCATGGAGCTTACATTCTAAAGTGAAGGGAGGAGGTGGTACAAAAGGTGATAGCTGCGGGGGATTATTTGATGGGGGTGGCTCTGGTATAGTTTGTGGGATAGGCTTCTCTGAATAAATGAGTTTTCAGGGATCTCCTAAAGGCAGACAGGGCTGATTGGACATACCGGGGCAGGGAGTTTGAGAGGATGGGAGAGGCTCTAGTGAAGTCCTGTAGGCGAGTGTGGGAGGAGGTAACAAGGGAGCAAGAGAGCAGGAGGTCCTAGGAGGAGCGGAAGGGACAAATTGAACTTCTAAGGGAAAGGGTGCATATGGGATTCCCATTTGATCAATGAAACTCTGTAGGGACTTGAACTATATACACTCCAGCATATACATTCTCTCTTCTACCTCCAGCACTTGCTTGCAGACTACCACTCCCAGGACCAACTAGCACAGGTTTTAGACTCAGCACAATCTCAGCTAGGTCTGGATAAATGCCCTTTGCATGCAGGGATCGCGGGCCTCTATGGTGTAGCAAAAATGGAAGCTGTCCTACCTGTGGCTACTGCTTCCAGTACCACCTCTTCAGGCACTGGCAGCCCTTCTGGGTGCAGCTGCCCCTTTCCACTGCCCATGCCACCACAGTCCTCTTAACTGGTTCTGCACCCATCCCAGACTGCTCCTGTGTGTTTCTCACCAGCCCTCTTGGCTGTTCCTCCTGGAGACTTGCCTGGCAGTGTTCTCCCGCTGTCATCTCCTTGCTCCTAGTGTCTCCTGGCCAGGACACCTCAGTGGGTTTTAAGAAGGTCCTGTCCACACCAGAGCCCAAGCCCAAGGTCACCCTCCCAGACTGGGAAGCTCCCTTCAAGGCCACAACAACCTAACACTTCATCTCCAGCTTCCTCCCGAACTTTCCTCCCAGATGGGCTGACCCTGAGTAATTGAGGGGGCCTGCCCCCTGCCAACTCATGTTGGGGATTGGTCAGGTCCCTCAGAATACTCCAGGCAGCTCCACCTTACTTCCCCTCCCATGTTTCTAGAAGATTCAAGTACATTCTAGAAATAGGAGATAGGTCTCAGTGATGTTGCCTGTGATTCATCCAGCTCTCCCTGCATCTCTGCCCAACCCAGAAAAAAAAAAAAGAAAGAAAGACAGGCTTGGCTGGCAGCCAAGCCTGCACAAATCTACCCGTACTAGAGAAAAAAAACATATATTTACACTTTTAGCACACTAGAGGGTGCTACACATATACAAATATAGCAGAGCAAAATGGGGTTCTAATTTTGTCACCCCGGAAATCATGTATAATACCAGAAAATCAACAAAGCAAATACCAATATTTTATAACACATGCAACTTTGGCTTTCAGTAAATGGGAAAAATGCAAAACTCATGGCGGATACTATGACAGTAATATATCATGTCTATGCGTTTTGTGGGAAAAATACTTGGATGTCCTACGTAAAGCACTGCATAATAAATTGATGCTCTATAAAGATATTTGACATACAGTATATAAATTACATATATTGTATATGAGCTTTGCTGATATAACAAACATAAACTGGTGCTGCACTATACTGATTACATGAGGAGCTTACTTGACATGGATCAGTGGATGTTTATTCTGTATCAGGTGATGAATGGATTACTGGAGGGATTGATAATTTATACCAGATCCATTAACATACAGTCAGTATGGTTAAGGCTTAAGGCTAATGATCAAGTTTCCTGGTGAATTCATCTTTTTACAAGAAAGCTTATCCTTGGAATTTTGATGACTTAATTAGGTATTTTTTATCAGAGGTAATACCTTTGCTGTTTTCCTGCTACTCATTACCTTTAGTATATCCTTTTTTCAGTATTTTTAAAATGTGCTATAACACTGCATTGTTACTGTATGCAGATCTTTATTTTGACAATAAGACGGCAGTGTTCTGAAATTCTGTTCATAATAAGTCCCAATACAGGAGTGCAGAGGCCTCTGGGACTGCTGAAAGCAAAGTATTTCCTACAGTTTAGCTGAGATCAAACTACACAGCTGCATGTGGGATAACTACAGTATGTGGAGCCATATGGGCCTGGAGCGGGTTTGAGCTAGGGTTGCCACCTGTCCGGGATTCACCCGGACAGTACAGGTTTTGAACTGTGTGTCTGGTTTTCAGTCTCCCTGGAACCCGGGCACATGATTCATTTAGATTGAACTGTAGAAGCTGGGGATCGGGGAAGTGTAGCTAGTGCTTATCGGGCAGCAGCTGGGGGCTGAGGAAGCAACACAACTAGTTAAAATAGGTCAGCAGTGCAGTAAAACTTGTACAGCGGCACCCGACAATTAAACTATAGTCTCGGTCCCCTTGTTTATATCAATCCGCCGGTCATGCAAATGCCGGGAAACGCAGTATAACAATTACTCCGTCGGGACTATTTGATGAATTTTGGGCACAGGTGAAGTAATTCTTGTGCTGCGGTTTCTGGCAATTACATGCCCAGCGGATTGACAGAGAAGGTCGGGAGCACAACATAACTATTGCTGCAGCCAGATAAGGATTAACCAATTCTGTTCCTTCCCCAGTCTGCAGCACTCCTAAGGTAACAACAGTCTGATCAGAGTAATCACTTGACCAGGAGGTGAGGAGTTAATAAGGAGTCGTTGCCTTGCTTGTAGGGGTGCAACGGATCAAAAAACTCACGGTTTGGATCGTTCCTCGGATCAGGAGTCACGGATCGGATCATTTTTCGGATCAGCAAAAAAAAAAAAAATCTCCCCCACTGTTATATCCACATCCCCCCCCACTGTAATATCCACATCCCCCCCACTGCAGTGGCGTCACTTGGTGCAAAAAAATAATAAAAATTGTGTCACCCCCCCTCAGTACAGACCCTCCCTTAGTACAGACACCCCACAGTAGTGCAGACCTCAGACGGTAACCCCCCCCAGTAGTGCAGACCTCAGACGGTAACCCCCCCCAATAATGCAGACCTCAGACGGTAACCCCCACAGTAGTGCAGACCTCAGGCCGTAACCCCCACAGTAGTGCAGACCTCAGACAGTAACCCCCCCAATAGTGCAGACCTCAGACAGTAACCCCCACAGTAGTGCAGACCTCAGACCTCAGACAGCGGCGTGTGTTTCCCTCGAGTGCGGGCTCCTCCTCCTCTGTGGGTGTGAACAGAGAGGAGGGCCGCCGCCGGGTGTACCAAGATGTACCATGGTGACCCGTTCGGATGACGGATCGGTGACGATCCGTTGCACCCCTACTTGCTTGTCTCTGCTGGTAAAGATTAGGAGGAGAGTGGCAGTAGGCAGGTTAAATCCCCTGGTTGCATCCAGGATGCAGTGTATATATCCCCTAGGTTCAGGCTTTATGACAGTTTATACCTCTAGGGGGAGTGCTGGGAAGACTTGATGAGCCCAGCTGAATTAGGTCCTCTACAGAAACTCCCAGCATGCAGAGAGAGATATGCTCCAACCTGGAACCAGACCTGTGTGAATGTCTGGGGAGTGTGATCTGGGCAGTGAGACCAAAGCCTATGTGGCTATTGCTGGGACATTTAAACAGCAGGGAGTCAGGGACTAGGGCAGCACAAGGCTGTACCCAGTTATTAGTTAGGGACACCAACGTTTAGTGAGCAGGTCAAGTTGACCAGGATTTCTTTTTTGTATTTCTTTTGTTTTCTGTCATATTTCTTTTTGTATATAGTTCATATATAGTTTTAGCTTTAGCTGGGGAAATATGAATGGTAACGCAACAATAACAGTTCCTTTATCAGTAGAGACGTCATCATGGAATATGTAAATGCAGTTACACTGGGGAATCCGTTGGGGCTGGATGCTGGGGAAAGTCAGGGGACTCTGTACGGGCATCTTAGGTAAACCTTGCATGCCACCAGAACTCCCACACACCCCTAATGGGTACTTACTGTGCGTGGGCTTCGAAAGCTAGGGATCGTTGTCCCATCAGTACTGGTTCACTAAGCATAGTGGTTGAGTCTCCCTATGTCTTTGGATTACAATTCCAGCTTAAATTCCTCTTATGGTGTAGATAACATGTCTTATTGTGCCGTGGAAACAGGTCTAAAATGTTGTGCATTTATAGGTTTGACTGAGGAGTAATGGTCACTATTTAATTGAGGGTTAGGAGGGGGGGTTGGGGTGTCAGCCATTGAAGTATTACATGTAGGCACGCAGTATCCATGTGATTTCCTAGGACCATCGATTAAAAAATGTTAGATAATGACTGGAAATCTGCAGATTCCTTAAAATGTAGCCAGCAGGCCCATGTTTTTTGAAATTTAGTTGGGGTTATTTTAGCTTGATGGATTAGGGCCTCCATCTCCACGATTTTCTCTATGCATTGGAGCCATTCTGAAATGTGCGGGGGTTTGTTATTTATTCAGAGCTTAGGTATACATTGTTGGGCGGCGTTTATGAGGTGAAGAGTGAGAGATTTTTTGTATGCAGCTTGGGGTAAAGACGTGTGATGGAGAAGGTATTGGGCGGGGGAGAAGTCTGGAGTGTACTGTATGTCGTTATTTTAGTGGTAAGGGGGTGGACTTCTTTCCAGAAGGGTTGTATGAGCGGGCAGTCCCATCATAAGTGGAACAAGGAGCATGGGGACGCGTCGCATCTCCAGCAGCGGAGAGACAGTGGGGTGATATTTGTGGCTCTTATCAGGGGTCCTATACCATCTAGAGTATATTTTATACCCGTTTTCTTGTGCTGATATGTTGACGGAACCTTTATGAATGTGGTCATACATTCGTTCCCAGTCCTCTTTAGTTAGGTCATATATTTCTTTTTTATGGCAGCTCTCAGGGGGGTTTTCATCTCTGATCTGAATAATAATTTGTCTAGTCATTATCATTCAAAATTCTCCAGCTGGATATACTGTACATAACATTTAATTAACAAATGTTAATGCCCTACACAATATTGTAAATATTACAATAATGAGCAAACAATTTAATTTTATGTATCCTGGTGAATTGCTTTATATTCCCATGCCTCAGTCTGGAGGAATGTGGTAAGTATACATAATAGAACATTGTGATCTCTTTGGACAATAAATATCAAACAGTTATTCATTTCCAAGTCAGAGTTTCTAAACCAACAGTGGTGAATAATGATTTATTGTGTTTTTTGTTTAAATAAAATACCTTAATCCAGGATGTTCACCAGGACTTTTAATTCCATAAGACATCTGTCACCAGATTATCTTGTAGAATTTGGCAATGAATACTTTGATGATTCATAATGAATGATACTGCTAATAGATACAATGAATTGTACTACTACAGCCAGGTATTTGTGTACTTCTGCCTGACACATGACATAGTTAAGAAATGGTCTCCAGTGCTTATGAAATGTGTTCAAACATATTTTATACTGACTGATCATACACTGTATAATACACCTGGACTTAATTGGAGGAGCCAGGAAATGATTTAATTCAGAACAGCAAAAGATGAAATGGCCCAGAAAGTGGATATTGGATGATTCAAATAGGTAAAAAGTTAGCTGAAGTATAGCACCACCACCAATTATTTACAAGGTTAAGAGAAATGAGCCATACATTTGGTGGAGTATAAAGTGGGCAATAGGGATTTACTTAAGAGCCAGTTATATAAAATACTAAATTATTACTGGTAATATAGGCACTTACTTAATTAAAAGTGCTTATTTTATTACACTCTATTCTGTCCGCTGGACTTTTATAGGCAACAGATGCTTTACCTGCACCTATATATTTTACTGCCTACAGGAAACAAATCAGACCCTTACTACTCAATGCATTCTAGATTAGTTTTTTAATTGATGACTGACAATAGGACAGTTATTTCAAATCCCTTTATTGCCATGAACATTGAAAATGCAGAAATGTGGATTAGTGGATACTGCTGAGAAGTGCGTCAGATGTCTGGGTTTCCAGGAAAGCCCTTCTAAAAACAGAGGTTACCGTAAAGACCCCTCATCATGCTTGTCTGGCTGTCAGCGCTACTTTGCACTTGCTATAAATCACTGACATTTGTTCTGCTCTACCATCTTTACTCTGAACAATGGTTTAATGGAGTTCAACTGAGCATTTTATTATCATCTCTTTGAAGGCAGAGTTGCTACACTGCACAAGCATATGTGTATGCAGTGCAATGATATTTAAGGAAAACGTATGTGGAAGTATAGAGCCTGCCATTGTTGACTCCAATCTCTGAAAATTCTGGTTCCCTGGCTGTCATGATGATTAATTGTCAGTGGTACACCCTGGGTACAAGCATACAGATTATAAGTGCTAACTTATGATTGACTCCAATAGTACTGAAGCCAAAGATAACCAGGTAATCAGCATTGTCATAAGAAGGTCAGCAATAGCAGTTTATATGTATTATCTAAGTACAGTTTCCTTTAATCTGAATGATATAAAGGTCAGTGACAAATGTTTGTACTTATATATGCTTGTTCATACATACTTAGGTATACGTTTAATAATATACAGTAAAATCTTGGTTTGCGAGCATACTTCATTCCAGAAACATGCTTGTAATCCAAAGCACTTGTATATCAAAGCATTTTATTTACAGGGTATAAAAGAGAAGAGAGGCACCTCTAAGGCGGCGTACACACGACAGAGAAACTCGTTGGGCGAAACACATCGAGTTCCTAGTTCGGCAGTTAAAAAACTCGTCGAGCCAAATTTTCCCATTGCCCAACGAGGAAATGGAGAACATGCTCTCTTTTTGGCTCGACGAGTTTCTCGGCGAAAAGTGTACACACAAACCGGTTTTCTCGGCAGAATACGTCTCCCATCGAGTTTCTTGCTGGATTCTGCCGAGAAAACTGGTCGTCTGTACGCCGCCTAAGTGTAGAAATATGTTGCTAAATGTTGTACCTTCATTAAATGTAACCATATTGCTACACTCTTTTTTATACTAAGTTGTGACATGACGCTACTCTTAAATAAAGACATTGCTTATGTATCAAGGCAAAATGTATTAAAATATTTAGCTTGTCTTGCAAAACGCTCTCAAACCAAGTTACTCTCAAACCAAGGTTTTACTGTACTCACTAATGGTTATAGTAAAAGTGGTAGAAATGTAGAAAATATTTAACTGTGCCTTTCTATTAGGGGATGAGCGAATGTGCTTGGTTTTGGATTGTGGGCTATTGGGTGAATTCATCATAAAGCATGAAAACTGTAAGGCCGCGTACACACGATCGGATATGTCCGCTGAAACTGGTCCGCCGACCAGTTTCAGCGGACATATCCGATCGTGTGTACAACCTAGCGGACAGGTTTTTCCAGCCGACAAATTTTAAAGCATGCTTTGAAATTTGTCCACTGGAAACCTGTCCGTCGGACATGTCCGCTGGTTAGTACGCCTAACCAGCGGACATAAATCTCCCGCATGCGTCGAATGGATTAGACGCATGCGTGGAAGTATTTTACTTCCTGGAGTGGTGACGTGGCGGCGTCAACGTCACCGCCACGTCACTGTGTCCTCAGTCCGAGGGGATTTTCGTACGATGATGTGTATATGGCATCGACCAAAATCCGAGGAGACATATCCGCTGGAAATGGTCCGTCGGACATGTTTGAGCGGACATGTCTCCTCATCTGTAAGGCCTAAGGCCACGTACACACGATCAGACTGGTCCAATGAAACTGGCCCGACGGACCGTTTTCATCGGACCAGGCTGAAGTGGTCTGATGGTCTGATGTGTGTACACACCATCGGACCAAAAATCCGATCAGACCAGAACGCGTAGACGTAGAACACAACAACGTGCTGAAAAAACGAAGTTCAATGCTTCCAAGCATGCGTCGACTTGATTCTGAGAATGTGCGGGTTTTTGGTCCGATGCTTTTGCGAACTCACCATCGAATCTGTCCGACGGACAGGTGTCCGTCAGACAGATTTTAAAGCAAGTTTTTAAACTTTGGTCCGACGGACACCGGTCTGATTTGCCGTACACACCATCGAACTGGTCAGATGAAAGTGGTCTTTTATAGGTTAATAGGCAATAGATTCTCAAACGAAGGGCTTGGGTAATAGAACACTATTACTGTTATTAACATTAACCAATGCAAGGATACATTTAAAAAAGTGAAACATGGTCTTCCATTTTGATGCGACTTCAAAACACCAATTCTTACAATGACACGTTTGGGAGATTCCTTTAAGCTGTATGGTTTTATGGAACAGTGTGATTATCAGGGACAGAGTCAACAGTTTATTCAGTTTATTCTTATTTTGCATGTGTAATTTTTTTTTAATCATTTTGAATTATACTTTTACATTTTATACATCATACAGTAGAATCAGCACCTCAATTGGATGCAGCCCAAGTAGAAAAATTATCTTGTTAGGTAGTTTTGGATGCAGCATCTGATTTTTTTTATCCAGCGGTAAAAGGCATTAATTGACCAGTGGGAAAAGTGTTCACAGCAGATCTAAAAGTGAAATTTTACTATGAAAATAGCTTAAAGCTAAACTTCAGAAATAATATTTTTTTTAAATATTTTTTTACCTTACATTGCTCCAGCTTGATTACATCTAGTTTTTCATATCTCACATCTGGAGGGCCACTGGGGGAGCAGAAATTTGCTGTAACAGGCTGTGTTACATATAGTCGGCATTGGTCTCTTTTGATTGCTGCTTGAGCAATTTGCCTTCTGTAAAGTCACACATGTGAAAGTTGTGGTGTAGCGTTAAAATAATAATAAAAAGTTCATATGTAACATTCCAATAAATGACAATTGAAATGTAGATCCAATCCAAAGTTCATATGTTGGTGGAGAAACGTTGGGCCAGTGGAGGAAGGCTAACTCTATTTTGCTATTGGAGGGCTGAACAGAAGAGCGCCACCTTACTGGTAGGAAGCGCAGGCCGCTTTCATAACTACACGCCTGCTTTATATATTTTACATGTGAGTGCATCCTTTCACCATTTAAAATAAACTTTTGTTTAATGGGATGTCTGCGCAATGAGCTGTGTTTTTGTTTTCATTTGCTACACATGTGTTCATGCTATTGGAGCCTATTGGGTTATATGCCTTGCTGATCTCCAAGCTCACTATATAAGGAGAAGTGGTGGATGTTTTTTCTTTGAATGATCTGTTATCCTGTGAATCAAGAGTTCCCTCTGTTCCTTGGGTTGGAATACCCTACATGTGCGTTTTATATGTACTGACGGTGATGCCGCGTACACACGATCACTTTTTGTGATGAAAAAAAACTTTGTTTTAAAAAACGTCATTTAAAATGATCGTGTGTGGGCAAAACATCGTTTTATGTCTTCTGAAAAACGACCAAAAAAATATTCGAACATGCTTGAATTTTTTATGTCGTTTTTCAGAATGTCGTTTTTTGTGTCATAAAAAATGATTGTGTGTGGGCAAAACGACGTTTAAAACAACGTTTTTAAACCCGCACATGCTCAGAAGCAAGTTATGAAACGGGAGCTTCAATGGAACAGAGTGCCGTCGAACGTGGTGTACGTAACCGCGCTTTGCAAGAGCATTTTCAGAAAACGATGGTGTGTACGGAACGTCGTTTTTTAAAATGAAGTTTGAAAAACGTCGTTTTGTTTTGTGAGATAAAATTACGTTTTCTTACATCACAAAAAGTGATCGTGTGTACGCGGCATTAGGGTCAGTGTGTTTGAGTGTTGGTGGAGGCTCAGCTATTATACTTGCATTTGATTCCTCCTCTCTTCTGGATTTCTTTTGGATTGGATCCATATTTCAGATTGTCATCTATTGGAGTGATACATATGAACTTTGGATTGGATCCACATTTCAATTGTCATTTATTGGAATGTTACATATGAACTTTTTATTATTATTTTAGCGCTACACTACAACTTTCATTATTTTCCATTGTATCCAACAATATTTTGTCAGCTGCTGTAGATCATGCGTCACTTGCCCCTCCCCTCCACATCATCAAATCAGAGAATGCCCTGCATAAATTGCAAAAGATACAAAATGTAAATTAGCAAAGACATTGAACAACTGACCCCCTGTAATCGGTATATAAAAGGCAAGTCACTCGAGCAGTATCTGGAAGTGACCAGTGCTGACTGTATATAGCACGGTCCGAGCCAAAAGGGCCCAGCCAAATGGCTGCTATGTGTTTTGCGTCTAGTGTGCCTGGGGGACAGGAGCCACACTGGGCAAGATATTCTGGCAGCGCTTCAGGAACAGTCTGAGAGGTGACTGAACCCATGCAATGACTACAACGCCAACCTGCTGGCTGTCTCCCAGCAAGGAAAGTTCACACTTGTACCTTGCCTATCATATGTGCTAAACACAGGGTAGGGTGCCAGTGGTAAAGAGGAGGAGGGTTGGGCTCTGCCAATGAGGAAGAGGGTCATGGTGCTGGCAGTCATGAGTAGGAGGAAATTTAGGGTGGCTTTAAGGGCAATGTTTTACTCCTCCCTGGTCCATGGGGAAAATCATGCCGAGATCTGTGCGACCATCAAAATGGGAGTACAAGGTGCCCCAATTTAAAGAAGTGCAGCAAAGAACCTCTTTTCTGAGTCTCCTGATGGTGCCTGGATCTATCGCCATGTAGACATAGATAAAGTGGGACCATCTCATAGGGAAAGGTTGCCCAGCCCTCCTACAAGGTGACCTTGGTTTCACACGTATTGCTGAAACAGGCTAAGCTTTCACTGCACAATTCTGCACAACAGAGGTGTGTCCTAAGAACTCCCCTAATTTTTCCACTTGCTTGCCATAGCTTCCATTACATTTATAATTTAAATTTTGTGTTTTTTTCCCCCACTGCAATGGAGGCATGAATTAAAGGGGGGGGGGCAGGCTGTGGAAACAGGCTGCCTCCCTCCATGCCCCCCCGCACACACCACAGGGCTTTTGGTTAACATCTGTTACTGAAACATGCAATGCTGCTTTTTTTGTAAAGTACATTACTGCACACTTCTGAGCAACAAAGATGTGCTCCAAAGCTCTCCCTGTAATTTTATAAATGTTCTGTTAATGGGTTCTTTGCAAGTTAAGGCCTTCAGCTCAGACACTTGCTTCACAGGGGTATGGATGACATCAAATGGATCTCTTGGCATTATTTGTACATGGTTCTATGATATAAAACACATTTTGTTTTGCAGAGACCACAATGGAAAAGGTGGACACTGATGTTTCAAAGGAGTTGGAAATTTTCACTTTTGGAATCAAATGACAGAGAATCGGAAGTAATAATTAGCACATGGAACAGAGTTTTAAAGCATATCATTTTCTTACTAAAACCATAAAAAATGTGCATCCAGTATTGGACTAAAAATAAATATTTCACAGAAAATAGTCGTAAATAATGTACATTTGGTACACAGTATGTTAGCAGCTTTAATAGACTGCACTTTCAAAGGGAAATACAGAGCAAGTTTTCTTATGTATACATAAAAAAAAGTATATATTTTTCTCTTCTGGCTAAGGATTTTAATGTTATTGTTATTACAGGCAAGGGTGCAAGCTACTCCAACCAGCATTAACATGAAATAACGCAGGGAAGTCTAAGGCCGCGTACACGCGATCAGTCCATCCGATGAGAACGGTCCGAAGGACTGCTTTCATTGGCTAACTGATGAAGCTGACTGATGGTCTGATGTGCCTACACACCATCTGTTACAAAAAAACGATCGCGTTAGAACGCGGTGACGTTTACATGTTTTAACACAACGACGTGCTGAAAAAATTGAAGTTCAATGCTTCCAAGTATGCGTCGACTTGATTCTGAGCATGCATGGCCTTTTAACAGATGCTTTTGCGTACTAACGATCGGTTTTGACCCATCGGTCAGGCGTCCATCGATCAGTTTGGACCGATGAAACGGTCCTACAGTCTGTTTTCATCGGTTTTGACCGATCGTGTGTACACAGCCTAAGGAGAAGCCAAGTGTGCATAAAATTACCCTTTATTGCACAGCTTTATTATATCAACAACGTTGTCAACAACCAGACATCATTCATTCCCCCATACCTCAAGTACACCATGTAAATGACATGTGAGAAAGTGATATAAAGTGTAAACTTGTTGATATATTGTAAATGTTTTGACTAGGGATGAGCTGAGTGTTTGAACCCAACGTTTCCTATTCAATCATTCAGCCAAATGCCAAACTTTGAGACACCTACAGTGGGAATTGCTTTGATGTATGCCCCATAATGCATTGCCAAAGTCTTGTACCTGATTTCTGCACAGCACATCTTGGAAAATGGGCAACACGACATGTTTCCTCATGCTGCTCCTCAGCTGTGAAATTTGGAATACAAACTCTTTAAATAAGCGTGACCTAATAGTGATCCCTTACATGAAAACCACCTCATGCTTTACTTCCCAAAATTCGGGGCTATAAAACATGCTTTGAAATATGTACAGATTATTTTTTAAATACTTTTTTTTTACTTTTTTTTTGTCCCAGGGGAAATAAAATATAATTTCTGGGCTTACAGAGACTGCCTGCTCTCTACATCTTACATTGCCTCTGATAAGCACGATTTATGCTAGATGCAGAAAATCTGTATGGATTTCTAGATAATGTCTAAAAAATAAGTTTGCCTCCCCTTAAAAAGGATGAGATGCCCTGTCTGAAATTGGTACAATATTTATATCACTGTAATTTGCATCTCTGCAAATACACAGTCTAATTTTATTATTTACAGGTAAAATGTGCATATTCTGTCCCTTAGGCCGCATACACACGATCAGTCCATCCGATGAGAACGGTTCTTTTTTTTTTTATTATAGAACAGAATAATACAACACATATTAAAAAAAACAATAATACAAAATGACAGTCACGATCTAACCTATTATTATACATCCCCTTTTACCTTATAGTCAAAATCAAACATATATCTCCTTCATACATATCTCTTTCCCCCCCGGCATTCCGGGACGAGCATCCAGGAAAAACAAGACCAACAACAGCAGGAAAGGAAAGAAAGGAAACCTTCATTGGCTAACCGATGAAGCTGACTGATAATCTGGTGTGCCTACACACCATCGGTTAAAAAAACGATTGTGTTAGAACACGGTGACGTTTACGTGTTTTAACACAACGACATGCTGAAAAAAACAAAGTTCAATGCTTCCAAGCATGCGTCAACTTGATTCTGAGCATGCGCGACTTTTTAACATTTGCATACTAACAATCGGTTTTGACCTATCGGTTAGGCGTCCATCGGTTAAATTTTAAAGCAAGTTCTGTTTTTTTTGACCGAAGGATAACTGACCGATGGGGCCCACACACGATCGGTTTGGACCGATGAAACGGACCTTCAGTCCGTTTTCATCGGTTTTGACCGATCGTGTGTACGCGGCCTGAGAGATAGAAAATAAAGCAGATAAACTGTGCAGACAAGTGTTTTAATTTGCTCAGTAGAAAAAGAAAAAGTAAATTAATTGTACGGTGCAATCTGATTTTAATGGACAGTATGAAAATGTGGGCATCAAATCTGTATATCTTTTCCTTCCTCACTGTATGAAAAAAGAAGCCAATTTGTTGGGGACAAACTCTAATCTGGTTACTTTCTTCCTCATAAATGAAAGCTTCAAAGTTGTGTTACAAATATGTATGCAATTTTCTGGTGTAAAATGCCTGTCTGCTCTTTTCGCTCAAAAATGGCAACTGTCCACACCAGTTTGTTATTTGTATTGCTAAGTGGTATTTTCTTTCCATTATCAGTATGCCTTAAAAAACACAGCCCCGTCCAAAAGGCTTTCTAGCGGTGGCGTGTAGCTGTATGCTATTTCCATCATTGCTGTCTAAAAAAATACATATTTGTTCATGGATCTTAAATACCTGCTGAATCTCTCAAAAATTGTGGTCTATTCAAAAAGGATTTCTAGCTGTGGTGTAAACATATAAGCTATTTTTATTGTTGGTGTCCAAATAAATGACACACATAATTTTTTGTATGAATGCTAAATGCCTGCTCAAGTTTCCAGAAATTGCAGCCTGTCCAAACAGGTGTTTTATTTGTGTTGCAAACCTATATGTTGTTTTCTACCTCGGTGTCCAGAAAGACACAAATATTTTTTTTTAATGGATGCTAAATGTCTGCTTAAGCTCTCATAAATTGCATCACCAAACAGGCTTTTTAGCTGTGGTTGAAGCCTGTATACTATTGCCCTTAAAAATTGTTCCCTTTTTCAGCCTTCAGAATTAGAAAATAGCTTTACATTTCTTTAAGGCCGCGTACACACGATCGAATATATCTGCTGAAACTGGTCCGCAGACCAGTTTCAGCGGACAGATTCGATCGTGTGTACGGCCTAGCAGACAGGTTTCCAGCAGACAAAAGTTTTAAAGCATGCTTTAAAACTTGTCTGCTGGAAAGCCGTCTGTCGGATATATCCGCTGGTTAGTACACCTAAATCTCCCGCATGCGCCGAATGGATTCGACGCATGTGTGGAAGTATTTTACTTCCTGGTTTGGTGACGTGGCGGCGTCAATGTCACCGCCACGTCACCGCGCTGTCTGTCCGCGGGGATTTTGGTTTGATCGTGTGTACACACATCAGACCAAAATCTCCCAGGAGACATGTCTGATGAAAACGGTCTGTCGGACTGTTTTCATCGGATATATCTCCTCGTGTGTACGCGGCCTTACATGTTTTTCTGCCTGCTCACCCCCCCTGGAATAGTAGAAGAGCAAAAAGACTTCAATAAACTACATAAAATGTTTACAATCGTTTAGGTATATGGTATGAGAAAAAAAAATACATTGTGTGTGTTTTTTTCCCCTCTGGCATAGAACCTTAGAAAATGAGCAGTACTGTCCAATTGCTAATTATTTCAATTTTTCTGTCTTGTTGCTCTGAAAAATCACTCAAAATTATATTTTAGGAGGATCAAACCTGCCTAGTCTCTCTATCTTGCACTACGGACTACTAAAATCACTTACATTGTTCTAAAAAGTGCCTCATCTCTTCCTTTGACACAATAGTCAAGGATACTTTTACTTAATGGGCAGAAAGTCATTACATTATTTAAAACTACAATGTTTGTAGTATCTTACCCTAATTGTTTTTATCTTGGAAAGAAGTGACTCATCTCTCTCTCTTACAAGCTGCCTTGGGCTAATCAATCTGCTTGCGTGCTACTGTGTGAAAAGTTTGCTCTTGTCTCCAAAACCTGACATTGTGGTTATTTTTATTGTTTGGCATGACAACTAACACACCTCTGCAATGTGGATTTGTGGATTGTGGTTTGTGGTTGGTATGCAAAACAGAATGTTATTGAATAGAAGATCACTACAAGATATTCTCTGATTGTTTTGCACCTGTTTGGCAATTTATATTACATTAATAGCTTTAGATTTTTTGTTTTAAAAAGTACCTTATGAAACCACTTCTGCTTCCAGCACTACGTTATTACTTATTCAAAAAGTAGTATTAATTAATACATTTTTGGGTTAAAAAAGTCATAATGGCTTGCTGCTGCTGTATGTAAGCCAAGCAATTATGTAAGTGTAAAGTAAAGGAATACTGTAGACATGTAATTTATATGATACCAGAATATGGTGTAGCTGACAAGGTCTCTGAGAGTCATAACATTTTGTACTGTAATTCCAAATACAGCTTTAGGGCATCCCTCAAGCATGCTATTAAAATAAATTGCATATTTTTTATGTTGCCCTTTAAGCCACTTCAAACCACGCTTTCCCCATTAGATTATACCTTTCAATTTGATTTCACTTTCGTAAATGTTCCCCACGTCACAACCTAGTCCCATGCCAATTCTTTGTCAATCACTTGACTTATAGGTAAAAAAAAGAAGGCAATGATAATCAACCTATGTACAGTATATCATCATTACACAATTTTTGTGCAGTAAAAATAATTGATAAAGATGAAAGTGAAGATAAATCGAACCCAATAGGGGTAGGCTGGTACAGGCTACCAAGTACTGTATTGTTATAAGAACAATCTTGTGAACCAAGGTGACTCGGTTGGTTACTAAGGATTAATATGACAATTTTATTCTGTACTGTTAAGTAAATACTTTCAATAAAAATCTATTGTTAAAAAAAAAAAAAGAAGATAAATCAATAAGCAAAAAATATTTATTAAATACAATACTAACAATAGTTTAACAAACATGACAAAACCAGTCCACCCGCCATACCATAGTTAAAAAAAGTCCCATAACTATAATCTCTGAGCGAAAAAACAATAATCAAGATGAAAGGGGTTCAATTGAATGTGATTGGATGTGCTCCTCCAACTTATTTCACACAAAAGGCTTACCACAAAACCATATTTCCCTATATAGAGAAATCATAAAGCACTTAGGTTGATGTAACCATCCAGAAAAACAGATGAACCTGGGATCTTGCAGCCTCTCCCCAGAAGACAACTTGATGTCACAGTTCACAGGAGCATGTATAGAGACAAGAAAAAGAGCCAGTTGTTCCACATAGCATAAAACCATACAGTTTATTAAAATAAACAAAAACTTCTCACATGTTAAAATCAACACAGCGCTTTGTATAACAAAATATTCCAGAGAATATGTGTGGATCTCTTCTTTGTCCCTTCATGTAAGGTGACCTTACGGTGTCAGCTCTGCCCTACATGTTTTGTCACACCTGACATCATCAGGGGCTCAATGATATACATATTTTACTTAGCGCAGTACTGTTTTTTCTATGCTGTATAACCATTTGTATCTAGTGGTGTGCCAGCTACTTTTCTTTTTAATTGGTGAGATTCCACTGTTTTTATTATTAATCCCTTGACTTTACAAAATAGCATTATGAAAACTAAACATTTGTCATCAAATAATGTTTGCAGAATTGAACACAGGTACATATAGTACTAGTTTTAAAAATTGCTACTAAAAAAACAAAACAAAGTTACATAATACTGTTTGAAACTTCCTCACAGATATGCCAACATGATGATCTGCACCAATTACCAGACCTAAACCCAATGTTCTGATAGTATGCTTTTCAAAACCAGACAACAATGATCGTCATCTGTGTAACATTACAGCTGCAAATCCACAGATTCCTGAAGTGAGGAAAATGAAAATGAGTAGTACTATAATGACAGGGTCTTTTAAATTATTCAATAGATGTACATATTGCAGCTCACACTGGTAATACAGCTAAAACGCAGGTAAAGGCGACAAACTGTTGAAAGAACCAACCTAGAGCAATGGAATCACTCATGCACTGTGAAGACAAGCAAGTAACTATTTGCTGTAAATGGCAAACAGCATCAGGTGAACTGAAAACCAAGTTGGGATTAGGAAAACTGATCATCTAATATAAACATGCATGCCACAACAATATCCATTCTGCTAAAAAGACACATATTGCACAGGATTACAGTAAAACAGACTAAGCTTAGTGGTCTAAGTGCAGACATCCAATGTTGACCTGATGGCTGCCTCCCCCAGAGTGAATAGCTACCTCCAGCTGCACACAGTTCAGGAGCGTGTCCAATGTGAAGAATTCCTGACTGTGTGCAATCATACATGCAGATCATGCTGGAGTGGAGAAAAAACAATTGGCTGCTCGTCCCTTACCACTGACATAGTTGATCTGTCCCATTGTAGACTCTATTACAGTGTCCGCACTTTATATGAATTTCTGAAGTGTCGTTTACACTGTGTTATCCTTAGTCTGGTTGTTTTTTGCTGAGAGATTACCTAGCTATAATAAAGTTGTACAGTAAAGGATGATTTTGTGTGCATTTGGTTTCTCCTTAGACCTTGTCTTTCTGTTTAATTTCATGTTTTTTTAAATAAATTATTATTATACGTTATTATTATGTATTATTTCACAAACAATAGTT
The DNA here is from genome assembly GCA_029574335.1 of Rana kukunoris. Classification (NCBI taxonomy): domain Eukaryota; kingdom Metazoa; phylum Chordata; class Amphibia; order Anura; family Ranidae; genus Rana; species Rana kukunoris. Next base: position 115,833,446 of record CM056051.1, on the reverse strand, counting down.
GGTAAGATTGTGCAGTCAATACAAAGCAAAAGCAGATTAATGAGGGCAATATTTATGAGGTTAAAATAAGGCAGCTTTCATTGTGAAATGTATTATTCCACAGAAAAGAGACAGAAAAACAGGCTGCAATTTAAGAAGAATGGCCTGACAGGTCCTTGCGGTGTACTATTTCATTATTTAAATAGCTAGAAATATTGTGCATTTAATGCAGAGTACATAGACAACTTTATTAAACTGCAAATAAAGAGGGAGAGAACACTATTATAAAAAAGTACAGTACATTATTTCAGGAACAGTAGCCAAAATATTGTACTGATTCCATGCACACTATGAAAGCAGCTCTTATTACACTTCATTTTTCCAGGGAGACATTATGCCGATTTATATTTAAAGGGGTTGTAAAGGTTCGTCTTTTATTTTCTAAATTGGTTCCTTTAAGCTAGTGCCTTGTTGGTTCACTTACCTTTTCCTTCGATTTCCCTTCTAAATGTTTTTTTTCTTTGTTTGAATTTCTCACTTCCTGTTTCTCCTCAGTAAGCTTTCCACCATCATCCGAGAGGTGGAAAGTCATTTAGAACAGCTTACTGAACACCTTACTGAGGAGGAACAGGAAGTGAGAAATTCAGACAAAGAAAACAAAGAAAAAAACATTTAGAAGGGAAATCGAAGGAAAAGGTGAGTGAACTAACAATGCATTAGCTTAAAGTAACCTATTTAGAAAATAAAAAAACAAACCTTTACAACCCCTTTAAAAATTCAAAATGACAGTGTTCTATTTTACATAAAAAAAATGTTGTACTGGCTCCATGGGCAGTTTGTAAGCAGATTTTTACTAACTGCAGCTTGTAATGAATAAATCAATTGAGTTTATTATTTCCAAGATATAAGCAAGCAAAATTTTGTGTTGACTTCATACCCAGTATTTAAGCACTTTTACTAGACCACATTTTGAAAAGGAGACACACCATGCAGCTTTTAATCAAGAAATCAAGAATACAGAATAATTATTTCCACCAAAAAAGCCAACAAATATTGTAATGATGCTATACACGGTATTTGAGTACTTTTCTATGCTGCATGTTTACAGAAAAGACCAGCTAACTTTAATCCCCAAAAAAATTTAAGATTGTATTTATTTATTGGAAAAAACATCTTCAAAATATTGTAGTGAATATGTGTAAAGTAGTCAATTACTTAAGTGCTTTTTGAGTAGGATGTACATGGCCCTATTTTTAATCCAAAAAGCAAAGAGTATGGCCCGGATTCACGTAGGGCTTACGCCGACGTATCTGGAGATACGCCGTCGTAAGTACAAATGTGCATCGTCGTATCTCTGCGCCGATTCCCCAATCTAGATACGTCCAAAAAATAGGCTTAAGCCGGCCGACGTAACTTGCCTATGCCATAGTTATGCTGGACGCATTCGGCGTACCTATTTTACATATGCAAATGAGTAACATACGCCGATTCACAAATGTACTTGCGCCCAGCGCATGTTTTAAGCGATTTGCGTAAGGGTTACGTCCGGCGTAAAGTTATTCCCCATATTGGAGGTGCAACTCATGCAAAGGTATGGACCAGGGAACGAATGCCGTCGATTTTTACGTTGTTTACGTAGTACGTGAATATTGCTGTGCGTAGGTTACGTTCACGTAGTAGGCAGTGTTTTTTCGATGTGACTGTGAGCATGCGCACTGGGATGCATCCAAGATATGATGCATGGGCAGTTCATTTTTTGAAGCTCAGCCCATCATTTGCATGGGGTCACGCTTCACTTAAATATATCACGCCCACTTCCACCTACTTTGACTTACGTCGGCTTACGCTGACGACTATACGCTACGCCGGCGCAACGTTGGGAGCATTTGCTTTGTGAATTCCATGCTTGCCTCTCAACGTTGCACCGGCGTAGCGTAAAGAAGATATGCTACGCCTGCATAAAGATGCGCCAAGATACGTGAATCTACCCCAAAAAAATTTCCACTGAAAATGCAACCAAAATATTGCACCAGTTATATGCACGAAATTTAAAAAGGAACTTTAGGCCAGAATTAAATATAAGCGAACAGGCAGGAATTTAATGCAGAAGTGACATGCTTTGTCTCTTTTGCATTAAAGTTACTTACCTGCCTTTCTGCCATTGTACGGTGAGCTGCTCACACGCAGCTCACTATACAAATTCAGCAATGCCAAAACTGACTGAACTCTCATGAATCTCTGGAGCTGAGGTGAGTATAGTTTGGCTTTAAGCACTTTTACTGGACTGTTTTTTTAAACAAGGCAGACACTAGTCAGCTCTTTATAAAAAAATGTAATAAAAAAATTGCAGTGAACCATGCACAGTTTTTTAAGGCACTTTCACTGGGTGGCTTTTTGAACAGGACAGAGACAACCTGCTTTTGATTTTACTTCACTAAAAAAGCCACTAACATGTTGCAGTGGCTAAATGCACTATTTTGTTTGACTGAACAAATCCAGCAAATACAACCTCTATGCATTGTATAGTTGGACAACCATGTAGCAATTTTTTTTTTTTTTTACAAATCAGGAGTGCTTTATTTGAAATATAAACATAATAGAATAGACAATCCCATTGACAATACACAGTGCCATACATATTTAAAAGGGTAAAAACAGGCTAATAGAAACCCAACCATACAATGCAATGAGACATATACAGTATTAAATATGATTACTAGGAATAACAGTGAGGCCTCATACACACGGCCGAGAATCTCGTCATAAAAGAAACATCCTTTTCCTCAACGAGGTTCTTGTCAGGCTTGTCGAGAATCTTGCATTCTTTGCATACACACTGTCAAGACAAAATCTCGTCATTCTCAAACGTGGTGATGTACAACACGTACGATGGCACTATAAAGGGGGAGTTCGATTCCATTGGCGCCACCCTCGGAGCTGCTTTTGCTAATCTCATGTTAATGCGTGTTAAGTAAAAGTTTGGTGTAAGACAATTCAAGCTTTTCAATCTGTTACAGCGTGATGAATGTGCTATTCTTATTACGAACGCTACTTTTACTGAAGGTGCGCTCCCGTATCATACTTTATTCTAAGCATACACACAAACGTGTTTCTCATCGTAAACCAGCCCGACGAGAAACACAACAAGGAAATTGAGACTTCTGACGAGTAAAAAGAGAGCATGTTCTTTTTTTTTCTCGTCGAGATCCACAACAGTTTTCTCAACGAAAAACATAGGCCGCGTACACACGTCCGAGAACCTCGTCGGGCTAAACTCATCGTTCCGCCCGACGAGGTTCCCAATGAGCGGTCGAAAAAGCTTGTCGAGCCAAAGTCCTCATTGAACAACGAGGAAACAGAGAGCGTGCTCTCTTTTTTGGCTCGACGAGCTTCCCGACGGGATGCTCGTCGGAAGTGTACACACGACCGAGTTACTCGGCAGAATATGTCTCCCAGCGAGCTTCTCGCTGGATTCTGCCGAGAAGCTCGGTCGTGTGTACGGGGCCATACACACAACCGTTTTTCTCTGCAAAAATGCTCTGCCAGCATTTTTCTTGATGGATTTTGCCGAGGAAAACGGTAATGTGTATGAGGCTTAAGTCTCAGCACAAGTACAAATTAAAAATTAAAAAACCTGGTAAAATAACATGTCACCCAAATAAATGATCATCCAAGCAAGGGATTATGTGGCAAGGGAAAGTCAGAAGGGGTAACCAAACTAAAAGAGAAAATGAGGGAGAAAAAGAAGGGAGGAGAGAAGGAAATGGGAGGAAAGGGGGAACCGTCATGGGAATATTAACTCGTGGTCCAAGGGGACCATACTTTCTCATACTTCCAGGGAACGCCTCGATTAATATAAGTAATTTTGTACATAGATAAAGCCGTGTCCACCATTGCTTCCCAGGAGGACACTGTGGGGGAAATTTAGGAGCTCCACTTGAGGAGGATTGCTTTTTTTGCATATAATATTAGATAGGAAATTTATAATTTGACATGTTGAGAAGGCTGAGTATTCTCATGGACTCCCAGAAGGGCTAGCTCCTGAGAAGCAGGAAGTGACATCTGTAAACTAAGATTAATGAAATAAAACAGACCAGAATCTCGTTATACTCAGACAGTCCACGAACATGTGTAAATAAGACCCTAGATCAGTGGTTCTAAACCTGGGGGTTGGGACCCCCTCAGGGGTCAAATGATGATTTGCCAGGTGTCACCTAATCCTGGGCTGTTCCTGAAGCCTGCACCGCTCTCCTAGCCTTTTTGCAGCTGCCCAGCAGGGCTGTCCCTTGAGCCTGTGGCCGCCCACTCAGCCTCTTCACAGAGCCTAGAGGTCAGCTGACTGGTAAAGATTGAAGTAAGGGGGGGTGGAGGAGACCCTAGCTCCTGATTTCGGCATAGGTGTCACTGCTGCGGGACACCACAAATTCGGAGACACAGTGAGTAACACTACCTGTGATTATAGTTGCCATTAAACATTAAGAAAGATTGCTAGAGAGAGTTATGGGAAAAAAAAAAATTAGGATAGAGAGTTAAAAGGGGAAGAAAGGAGAACAAAGAGAAAAAGTGGTACATCCTAAAATGTAGCATAATCGGATTTAATACCATAAGAGTGGAAGGGACTCAGGGAGCGCTAAATGTCCATGGGTTAGGGGCACAAATTACTTGTCTTGCCTTGGGTGCCGACAACCCACGCTACAAAATAATTTTACTATTAGGGGTCCACACAGTTTGGGAAATTTTATCAAGGGGTCACGGCACTAGAAGGTTGAGAACTACTGCCCTAGATGAACATGACACCGGGGACACATTGGATCACATGTTGGGTAAATCCTATATAGACTCGTAGGGGTGTAGTATACCATGTGCAGGAACTTAACTTGGATCAATTTGTTCCTAAAATAAATCACCAAATGAGGGCCACCCTCCAAACCATCATCCCAGCTCTCCCTGTCTAGGGAAGGAAAATCAGCTCTCCACATCTCCTATACATGCTCAAGCTTAGGGGAATTAGTGATAAGGAGCTTCCTATGTCAAGTGGAATGAGGTTTATTATTGTCACCTAGAGTGAGCAGCTCCTCAATCAGATCACCACAGGATTCTAATCCAGCGCTCTTCAACCTATTCATCCATTACAGCTGCTCTCCCAAAAGAGATTACCAACAAGGTCTGGGCTGCAATCTGTAATGGAAGATAAGGAGGGAAAAAAAAACAAGGGAAGCCCTCCCCAAATGTAAAACCTTTTATTTTGACACAATAAAAAAAGATTGTTTAAGATGCATTTACACGGTTCCAGTGAAAAAACACACCTGTCACAGTGTAAAAGAAGCGATCCCATCCATCCACCCAGCTGAATGGCTGCTCCACAATGTGCTTCTTCCTGCAGCCTTCGGGTCTGAGTCAAGGGCTACTACAGGAGTTAGGACAAAGACACTCAGTCAATGAAGTCTATGGTGGTGTCGTGAGGAATGCGGGACAGCTGTGAACGCCGGGGCCAATGTGCCAAGAGGGTCATGGAACACAAGTCTGTTTACTCCAAATTGCTGTGGATACTGTCTGCTTTTAAGGAAATGGAGGACCACTATTGAGCATGCCTGAAAAAGCAGGCTACTCCCTCAGAAACTAGTTGCAGTATCCACAGAAATTTGGAGTACATGGACTTGTGTTCCATGACTCCCTCGGCAAGTGGAACTTACCAGAAAGGTGCATAAAAGACAGAATGGACCCAGAGGGCATGATATCTTCTAAGGTTTTTATGCCCTTATGCGCCCAGAGTTAGGAATCAGGAAGGGAAGGATTGCCCCAAAGGGGTTAAGGGGCACGTGCCAGACCTAAAACCTAATCCTATGCTTTGGGCCCTCTGTAAACCAAGTTAGCCAAGGAGCCCAAATAGGCAGTCTCTAAGCCAGGGGTCTTGAATTAAAATTCAAGGAGGTCCGGTCACTAAAACTTTCTTTGGGCCGAGGTCCGAATCTCAAGTCCCCAATTGTCCCCATCACAGTGCTTCTTTACATTATGTGTTCCCATCACAGCGCCCCTTTACATCAGATGTCCCCATCACAGTGCCCCTTTACATCAGGTGTTCCCATCACAGCCTAATTTACAGTACATCAGGTGTCCCCATCACAGTGCCCCATTACATCAGGTGTCCCCATCACATCGCCCCTTTACATCAGGTGTCCCCATCACAGCACCCATTTACATCAGGTGTCTCCATCACAGCACCCATTTACATCAGGTGTCCCCATCACAGCGCCCTTTTACATCAGGTGTCCCCATCACAGCGCCCATTCACATCAGGTGTCCCCATCACAGTGCCCCTTCACATCAGGTGTCCCCATAACAGCGCTCCTTTAAATCAGGTGTCCCCATCACAGTGCCCCTTTACATCAGGTGTCCCCATCACAGCACCACTTTACATCAGGTATCCCCATCACAGCACTCCTTTACATCAGGTTTCCCCATCACAGCACCCCTTTACATCAGGTGTCCCATCACAGTGTCCCTTTACATAAAGCATTCCCGCCAGAATGCCTCTGTTATGTACGAGGACGTACCTGGTAATCAGAGCCTAGTTTGCAGGAGGAGGCCACTCTTACAGCCCTGGCTCAGGAGCCACTGTAGTGGGGACAGCCAGCTCAGGAGCACAGTGAGGTAGGAGTACCTAGGTAATGACAGCAGTCAGGCACAGGATGGTGGTCCTTCAGGTAAGGCCGGTACTGGAGCCGGGTCAAGCAGGTAATCAGACAGAGGATTTTGTGGGCTAAATCGTGGCCAAGGTTCAGGCAGGAGGTCTGGCAATGGTAGGTATAAGAGCAGAGCAGGGTCAGAGCAAGCCAAGGGTCGGACTGGAGAGGTTCGGGTGGTCAGGCTGAGCCGGGTCGGTACTGGTAACAGGTTCAAACAGGGTCACAGAATACTGGTACAATGCTGCAGATCAGACAGCAAAGTGTCACTGCAGCTCCCGCTGAGCACGCCATTGGCGCATGCACGCGCCGGTGCACACAGGCACAGACCGCTGCTGCTGTTGATCATGTGCAGCCGTGTGCACGGCAACAGCCGTCTCCAGTACCGGCCTTAACTGAAGGACCACCATCCTGTGCCTGACTGCTGTCATCACCTAGGCACTCCTACTTCACTGTGCTCCTGAGCTTGCTGTCCCCACTAAAGCAGCTCCTGAGCCAGGGCTGTAAGAGTGGCCTCCTCCTGCAAACTAGGTTTTGATTACCAGGTATTTCCTCGTAAATAACAGAGGTATTCTGGCGGGAATGCTTTATGTAAAGGGACACTGTGATGGGACACCTGATGTAAAGGGGTGCTGTGATGGGGACACCGTCGGACTCTACTGGCAGGTCCCTGACAGCCTCCTTACATCAGATGTCTCCATCAGAGTCCCTCTTAACATAAAATGTGCCCATCATCGTGTCCATTAACATAAAATAAGGAATATAGACAAAAGGGTAATATAAGGAAAGAAAAATGGACAGCCGCACTCCAATGGATGAAAAGACTTAAAAATAGTGCCTGTTTATTCCAGTCAAAAAACTAAAACAGCAAAAACAGCAAACAGTGGGGTAACAAACTGACGCGTTTCACATCGACAACCGATGCTTAGAAACGCGTCAGCTTTTGTTACCCCACTGTTTGCTGTTTTTGCTGTTTTAGTTTTTTGACTGGAATAAACAGGCACTATTTTTAAGTCTTTTCATCCATTGGAGTGCGGCTGTCCATTTTTCTTTCCTTATATTGCACCACGCATTGCCTGCACCCATTTGGGTTTTTGAACTTTACTCACCACTGAAGAGTGTCGTCTGGAGCGGCGGTTTTCCCTTTATCTTATAGACAAAAGGGTAGTGCTGCGCTGTAAATAGGGAATATGTAGAGGAAGTGTAGCAAGTACTTATATATGAAAAGATACAGTCTGACTACTTAATCATAATGGCAATCCAGTGAAAAAAAATTAAAAAGAAAATAAACGTGCTATGGTGCAGCTATATCTAGCTGACAAGGGTGTGAAACAATTCAAAATAACAGTGCTGGTATGTATACCCTCATAATAGAGTGTATATTGTAGTACAATAATAAAATAGTGTACTGTTGCAAAAAATAGGTATACAATGTGCATCACACAACGGTGACTGAGATAAGCTACATTTTCCAAGTGTCCATGCAACAAAAGCTTATGAACATAGCAAAAAAAGGTAGTCCAAAATAAAAGTGCTGGTGTAGATGCCAAAACACAACGGGAAGAAGAATAGGTTTCCAGTGTTCTCTTCAGAGTAAGTGAGGATGTCCCCTTACCTTACTGCTTTGAGGTAACAGCATATAAACCCAAGAACACTTTCTGGTCGTATCCGCATAAGGTGTTATCCAGAGGGACTGCAACTGAAGAGACAGATCCCTCTCGGTAGTCACGTCCGAAGAGTGACAGTGACTCGCACCCACGGAGATAAAGTGCCAATAGTGCAGTATTGTTTTAAAAATGTTTATTAACCACTTCAATACCTGGCCATAGGGGAATGATGTTATGGTCATCCCCTCGCCGATGAGACTGGACGTTGCACAACGTCCTGTCTTCACAGCGTTCTAGGGCGGGCACGCGCCGCCGGCGGCGCGCGCACCCGCGGCACCACTCGCGATCCCGCGCGCGTGCCCGACGGCTGCGATTGCCGCCGGGCACCCGCGATTTCCGGCAATCACGTCAGGAGTGTGGATCTGTGTGTGTAAACACACAGATCCACATCCTGTCAGCGTTGAGGAGACTGATGTGTGTTCCCAGTACAGAGTCCCCCTCCCCCTACAGTTAGAACATACTTTAGGACACATTTTAACCCCTTCAGCGCCCCCTAGTGTTAACCCCTTCCCTGCCAGTCACATTTACACAGTAATCAGTGCAGTTTTATAGCAATAATCGCTGTGTAAATGTGAATGGTCCCAAAAACGTGTCAAAAGTGTCCGATATGTCCGCCACAATGTCACGGTCACAAAAAAAAAAACGCAGATCGCCGCCATTACTAGTAAAAAAAAATTAAATAAAAATGCCATAAATCTATCACCTATTTTGTAGACGCTATAACTTTTGCGCAAACCAATCAATATACGATTATTGCGTTTTTTTACCAAAAATACGTAGAAGAATACGTATCGGTCTAAACTGAGGGGAAAAAAAGTTTTTTTAAAAAAAATATTGTGATATGTATTAAATAAAAAGGAAAAAATATTGTGTTTTTTTTTAAAATTGTCGCTCTTCTTTTGTTTATAGCGCAAAAAATAAAAACCGCAGAGATGATCAAATACCACTAAAAGAAATCTCTATTTGTGTGGGGAAAAAAACATAACGATTTATTTGGGTACAGTGTTGCCTGACCGCGCAATTGTCATTCAAAGTGGAACAGCGCTGAAAACTAAAAATTGGTCTGGGCAGGAAGGGGGTGAAAATGCCCTGTATGGAAGGGGTTAACAAAATAATACACTAGGGTACTCACATAGCTGTGATAAAATCAGGCATGTAAATGAGAAAGTGCGTTCGCCGACGTCACCTCCGATACCTCTTGGTGGAATCTTTATTGCACTCGTACGCATATTCGTCACTTCTCGTGAAGTGAATGAGAAAAAACGAAATAAGAAGTCCACCAGGAATCCCATGCAGGGGTTTAAACGACATTCAAAAGATAAATGAAAAATACCAGCCCACCTGGCTACTCTTCAACAGCACTGCTGCTATAATTACTGGTACCTTAAACCAGTGTTTCTCAACCTTTTTCCAGTCGGGGCGCCCTTGAAAAGTATTTTCAGTCTAGAGGCACCCCTGTCCAAAACTTGGTTCACGTCGCTGTGTGTTGTGGAACACATGCAAAATCGTGCTTGTTCTCGACACACAGACAAATGCTCTGCTCTTTAGGGGTGCCATTAATTCTTAATGGTTCCTCATCGATTGGCAAACACGGGTTGCTTTTTGTTGTGGCACAATTTCCCTACCCATTACTGCGGGTAGGGAAATTAATGGGCTGCCCTACACGCAGCACGCATCCACACAGAACCAAGAGCTTGTTCACATGTCAGGATGGAGGGGCAGTAAAACCACATGGTTGAGCTGTTTTTACCACTACCAACTTTTGCCCCTTTAGCTGCAATGGCAACAGCTGGGGGTGTAAACATGCTGTGGCTGCAGCTGGAGGTATACCCAGGGTGAATGGGGCTGCACTGCAACTACCCCGCAACTGTGTGCATTGCATTAACGGGCTTAAAACAGGTAGTGAGGAGGCAAAATATGCCTCTTAACTGGCTGACAAATGCCCCTGAAAAGCGATATGAACATAAATTGATTTTCAGAGGAGCAGCAGTCCTTGCTGCTATCTCGAAAAAGCCCTACAAATGTAGTTTGGTTGGTACAGGAATAGAGGGGTTAGGATTAAAAGTAACATACATACAGACAGATGCACACGCACACAAACAGGCACACGTACAAACACACACAGGGCCAGACTCTCTAAAGAGATACGCCGGTGTTTCGTAGGAAACACCGGCGTATCTCTGTTTTTTTTCCTAAGCATCTATGCGTGTGATTCCTAGAGTCACTTACGCATAGATACAGCGAAGGTGTTTAACAATTACACCGTCGGATTGTAGATGTAATGACATCGCTGGCTGCTAGGTGGCCTTTACGATGATTTCTCATTTGCCTATGCAAATGAGCCTAATCCGACGATTCCCGAACGTTTTTATGCCGCCCCGTCGTCGTTTCCGTAAGCGCAAACCTACACCTGTTATATGAGGGGTAGGTTTACGAAGTTCCGTCGTTGCCATGTTAAGTATGGCGTCGGGTCAGCGTCGTCTTTTTCCGTCGGTTACATTGTTTTACTAAGTCGTTCGCAAATAGGGATTTACGTAAACGACGCTCACGTCGGCTTCATTCATTTTTTCCGACGTAAGCTAGAGCATGCGCACTGGGCAATTTTTGAGGCCGGCGCATGCGCAGTTCGATCGACGCAGGGGCGCGCTTAATTTAAATACAAGCCGCCCCCTTTGAATTACGCGGGGATACGCAGAGCAATTTACACTACGCCGCCGTAACTTACGGAGCAAGTGCTTTGGGAATATGGCACTTGCTCTGTTAAATTGTGGCGGCGTAGTGTAAATGGCTTATGCTACGCCAGCGGCAATTGTACGAGAATCTGGCCCACAGTGTGTGTGTTTGTACGTGTGTCTGTCTTTTTTTGTACGTGCGCATCTGTCTGTATGTATGTTACTTTTAATCCTGACCCCCCTATTCCTGTACCATCAGAACTACTTTTGTCACACACACACTAACAGACATGTGTACACATGCACACATACACTGAAAAAAGAACTGTCAGAGCTGCACAACAACCAGATCCAGAGTGCTGTAGCATGAATGGAGGATGTGGGGTGTCAGTGACTGTGACAGCTGGTTATTCATAGCAGAGCCCCTCCCCCCTCACCACCTTACCCTTGGCCTCGCAGTCAGCGCAGTACTTGTTGTCCTCCTTCCTCAGCATACGAGACAGGATGGCTTTTATGAGTTTTACACAGCAGACCGGCACCGCTGTAAAGACAGTAGTGTTACATTAGATAGCAGCCATAGCTGCCAATATTTGGGGTCATTTTGCCGCAGCACACCTGGGGACTCTTCACGGCACACCAGCGTGCCGCGGCACACTGGTTGAGAAACGTTGCCTTAAACCACCAGATCTTCCAGTCAGTCTTGGACGCACACAGCTTGGGGCTTCTTAAATGCACACAGCTTGAAGTCCCTTAATGCACACAGCTTTAGTCTCCTTGGGCGCACACAGCTTTGAGGCCATTCAACGCACACAACATCTGTTTGCACACAGCTTTGAACTTCTTGATGCACACAGCATCTATCTTCACACAGAGACCCTCAGTAGCAACTCCACCTTCCTCTTACTCTGCAATCTGGCTATATGCAGACCCTGTGTCTATTTCAACAACATTTCCATAGGGACAGAGCCTCGCTCTGCCACACTACATACATTGAATTTAAGTTATCTTAAAGCAGGACAGACACCAACCAGCTTTTAATATACATATAAAAAAGACAACAACAAAAAAAATCAATGTGGGTTATTTGCGAAAGGCAAATCCCATTTGCACTACAGTTGCAAACTACAAGTGCAAAGTGCACTTGAAATTGAACTGAAAGTGCACTTGGAAGTGCAGTCGCTGTAGATCCGAGGGGGACATTCAAAGAAAGTAAAAACAGCATTTTAGCTTGCACGTGATTGCATAATAAAATCAGCAGAGCTTCCCCTCATTTCAGATTTACCCCTCAGATTTACGGCAACTGCACTTCCAAGTGCACCTTCAGTGCAATTTCAAGTGCACTTTGCACTTGTAGTTTGCACCTGTAGTGCAAACGGGACTTGCCTTTTGTAAATAACCCCAAATGTGTTTCACTGAATAAAGCTACCAAAATATTTCAGTGATTTTCACTTTTAAATTCACTGAAAAAAACTCAAGAAATCAACAATATAGTGGCCTGTTATTTGAGGACAGATAACAGACAGTTTTTATTCCAAACATCAAGGATGTATGGCCTGGGATTCACTCCAGGCAGTCTCAAACCTGTTGGGGAACCCAATGGGCGTTCTTCACCATGTAGGTAGGAGAAACAGTACCAAGATGGAAAAGAACGTTAAGAAGGTCTCAGCAAACGACTCTGGCTGTTGCCCCTCTACACCCTCCGTCAAACTGATGACACGGATATTGTGGCATCTTAGATGATTTTCAGCATCCTCAGCCTATTCATTCAGATGCTGAAGTTAGTGTTATGCCGCGTACACACGATCACTTTTTGTGATGAAAAAAAACGTCATTTTATTCTGACGAAACAAAACGACGTTTTTCAAACTTCATTTTCAAAAACGACATTGCATACACACCATCGTTTTTCCACAATGCTCTTGCAAAGCGTGGTTACGTAAGACACTTTCACTCTGTTCCATTGAAGCTCCCATCTCATAACTTGCTTCTAAGCATGCACGGGTTTAAAAATGACGTTTTGCCCACACACCATCACTTTTTATGACACAAAAAACGACATTTTGAAAAACGACACCAAAAAATCAAGCATGTTGGAATTTTTTTAGTCGTTTTTTTGAAGACATAAAACAACGTTTTGCCCACACACGATCATTTTAAATGACGTTTTTAAAACGTCGTTTTTTTTTCATCACAAAAAGTGATCGTGTGTACGCGGCATTAGACTTCCTCAATAGTGGTGGTGTGTATGGTCAAAGTATCTTTAACAGCCAACAGCTGCAACGTGGCCTCTGATAGGCAACCCTTAACTTGTCTAGGGCATGTTCAATAAGGTTGTATTTTAACGCCAGTTGCTCCATTTGCTCCATTAGGGTGGATTTACAGGTTTCAGTGGCCTGCAGGATAACAGTGGTGCTTGGAGGATCATCAGCTATTGGAAAGGATGAACCTTAGAACGAGAGCAATAATTCTAGCCCTAGACCTCCACTGTAACTCGTTGTAACCAGTAAAAAAACATTAAAGCGTCGCCTATTGGAATTTTTATGTACTGAAGTTTGGCGCCATTCCACGAGTGTGTGCAATTTTCAAGTGTGACATGTTAGGTATCTATTTACTTGGCGTAACTTAATCTTTCACATTGTGCAAAAAAATTTACTGTTTTTAAAGCATTAAAAAATTGCTGCGCAAATCCCGTGCAAGGTAAAAAGTTGCAATGACTACCATTGTATTCTCTAAAATCTCTGCTAAAAAAAAAAAATATTTGGGGGTTTTATGCAATTTTCTAGCAAAAAAAATATGGGCCCAGATTCAGAGAGAATTGGATTCTCGTAGCGTATCAGAAATACACTACGCCGCCGTTTCTTACCTGGCTCTACGTGGAATCCAGGTAGATTTTGTCCAGTAAACGACGGCGGCGTAGTGTATTTCTCCCGTTGCAATCCATATAGACGAGTAGGGGGCGTGAAGGATTTAAAATAGGCGCGTTCCCGCGGCAATCGAACTGCGCATGCTCCGTTCGCAAATTTCCCGCCGTGCATTGCGCCAAATCACGTCGTTACGTCATTCGTTGTTTGAGTAGCGTCGTTTACGGACATTTCTATTCCCGAACGAGTTACGTAAAAAAAAAAAAACCCATAAGCGATTGCGAAGACCGCTCGTATCTTCGTGGATCGCCGTAAAAACACATTTGCATATCCCGACGCATCAAAACGACGCAAACTCCTCCCAGCGGCCGCAAATATATCGCAGCGTAGATCCGAAGGTTTACGAAGACGTAAGCCTTTCGGATCGAAGCCCGAAGCCGCCGTATCATGGTTTGAGGATTCAAACTAGTGATACGGCGCGCAAAATTTGAAATTACTCCTGTCTAACACCAGTTAGACAGGCGTAATTGCTTTATGAATCTGGGCCATGATTTTTACATGGAGGAGAAAAATTTCAGAACTGGCCTGGTTGGCAATAGGTTAAAAATGCTTTTCTGCCAAAAAGCAATATGAAAACTCAATTCAGAGGTAATCAAAATATCCACTATAAAACCCCCTAAACGAGATATAAAACAGTAATGTGACACAAGTGACATCTGTCAAACTCTAACATGTGTGGAGAGAATGGAGAAGTGGTGCTGAATGCAGTGCCACCCTCATTTTCCCCATAAATCACAAGTCAGTAAAAAAAGGCAAAAGAGCAGTTTGAGCAATACACATCTGTGAGTCTATTTTTTTTAAATGTAACTTTCAGAGCCAAACTTTATATATGTTCCATTATTTCTGCTATAATTGATTTTACCTTCATGAAAATTAGTTACACACATTTTTAAGACTATACCAATCAGTTAGACACCAAATACACCTATGTATATTACCAGGTCCAGAAGATCTATATCATATTTGGTATCTCACCAATTGTAATGTCATTCCTCTAAATAATATGCTGGATGTTGGATTGTGAAACCTTGTCAGACTGCAATATATGGGCCAGATTCAGAAAGAATTAGATTCCCGCAGAGTATCAGAGATACTCTACGCCGCCGTACTTTACCTGGCTCTAGGAGGAATTCAGAGAGATTTTGGCCCGTAAGGTACGGCGGCGTAGTGTATTTCTCCCGACGGAATCAAACTACGCGATTAGGGGGCGTAAGCATTTAAATTAAGCGCGTTCCCGCGGCGATCGAACTGCGCATGCTCCGTTCAGAAATTTCCCGCCGTGCGTTGCGCGAAATCACGTCGTTACGTCATTTATTTTTTGAGTAGCGTCGTTTACGGACATTCCTATTCCCGGACGACTTACGCAAAAAAAAAAAAAAAAGTCGACGCGGGAACGACGGCCATACTTAACATGGGCCGCGTAACGTTAGACCAGCTAATAGCTGGTTTAACTTTACGTAGCGAAAAAATTACGTACGCGATTGCGAACGACGCTCGTAACTTCGTGGATCGCCGGAAAAAGCTCATTTGCATACCCCGACGCTGAAAACGACGTGAACTCCACCCAGCGGCCGCAAAAAGATTGCAGCGTAGATCCGAAGGCGTACGAAGACGTAAGCCTGTCAGATCGAAGCCCAACGCCGCCGTATCATGGTTTCAGGATTCAAACTAGTGATACGGCGCACGTAATTTGAAAGTACTCCTGTCTAACACCAGTTAGACAGACGTAATGGCTCTCTGAATCTGGCCCATAGTACGTACATATACGTATGTATATGTATGAATAGTTGTATAAAGAATGTGACAGCGCTATTATGTGTGTAGGAATTGAAATAAAATAACATTAAAAAATTCAATGTGTGTAATAAAGATATGTAATAAAAATTATATCAATTCATGTGCTAAATAAAAATCATGTAAATTCAGAATACATACATCATCATACAAATATAAACCATTTAACTGTTGGAAGCACATGCATTTTTGCATGTATTTTAATTGTATGATGATTTATGTATTTCACTCCAACTAGAAATGAAAAACTTTGCCTGCGTGAAGAGCTACTTTAGTGTACAACTCTAAACTTCCATTTCTGTCTTGGCATGGCACAGAGTGATACAGACATTTTCTAAAGGTCTCGAATTGTAGATGCTGTGAACGATGTGTGTTTAAAACACATGGTGCCAGCTTCCAGGTGTGAGTGTAAGGCATTAATTGTTCAGTTAATCTACCCCAGTGATGATCACTCTCAGTCTGCTATTGCTTTGATTGTCCCATGAGCTGTAACAATCTCATTTGGTTGGGATTGGAATCATCACAGCGTGGGCTAAGAACTTGACACTAAGGCCGCGTACACACGATCAGTCCATCCGATGAGAGCGGTCCGAAGGACCCTTTTCATTGGTTAACCAATGGAGCTGACTGATGGTCTGATGTGCCTACACACCATCGGTTAAAAAACGTTTACGTGTTTTAACACAACAACGTGCTGAAAAAAACGAAGTCCAATGCTAACAAGCACGCGTCGACTTGATTCTGAGCATGCGCAGCCTTTTAACCGATGCTTTTGCATACTAACGATCGGTTGTGACCCATCGGTCAGGTGTCCATCGGTCAAATTTTATAGCAAGTTCTCTTTTTTTTTGACCGAAGGATAACTGACCGATGGGGCCCACACACGATCGGTTTGGACCGATGAAACGTTCCTTCACTCCGTTTTCATCGGTTTTGACCGATCATGTGTACGCGGCCTAAAACCTTTTCTTGTGGCATATCACTGACATTCACATTCACATTCTTTGCTCACTTATTTATGTGATATGCTATGCGAATGTTATGTTTAACTTCCTATGATCTGCTCCCTTGCTGAGGCACTTTGTTAACTTTCTGGGGAACCTCGTACCACATATCAAGATCTAAAGCTTTACTTCCATCAACCATTTTACAACAGCAATATCGTTTTCTATCACCTTACTCCTGAAGAAGCAATTATTCGAAATGATGCGCTGCGCAAACTGTTGGCGCTATATAAATCCTGTATAATAATAATAATTTAAATTAAGGTTATATTCACCCAGTGACCAGTGGCAGTATATATTTATTTGCAATTTACAGATTCGTTTGTATTATTGTTATGGTGATGTTTATATACTGGCCCTTGGTATAGTCTTTTTGAGAGTAATGAATATATTTTCATTTGGAACTTACGTTACCTGTTTTTAATGACTGAACAAGGTTTTTGTGCTATTTTTTTATATATACAGTATACTAATAAAGAATAGAATTTTAACACTACCGTGTTTCCCCGAAAGTAAGCCCTACCCCGAAAGTAAGCCCTATCTGGATTATCTGGGCAGGCTGCAATATAAGCCCTACCCCAAAAATAAGCCCTAGTAAATCTAATTAAAAACCCTTTTTAAATGTTGGCCAGTGTCTCCGTTTGCTGCTTGTTCATAACAAACATGTTTACACCCACCGCTGACCTCTTCTTTCCTCCCGGTTGATGTCTGCTGCCGCTTCCTGTGCACGTCAGCCGAGATCTCGGCTATTCTCTTGCCTCCCCTCCTCTCACCATATGTCATCTTCAGCACACTGACATCAGCGGCAAGCTCGGCTGACGTCTGGGTCCCCTCCCTCTTTAGTGCACAGAGCGGGCTGACGTCACCACAGTCACGGCACTTCTCTTCTCATCACCTCAGAGATTCTCAGAGAAGAATAAAAGGGGTTAAACAGGTACTTTTTTTTTGTTTTTTATAAAACTGCACTGAACCTCATACTGTACCAGTAAAACATTACAATTGTTTCATGATGATGTAAAAAACGGAGGGTGGGGGTAGACTTGATTGGAAGACAGAGGACATAGAATTTTTAGATTATAACAGTTTTTTTTTTAGAAAATAGAGAGGGATAAATGACACAGCACCTGAAAATAAGCCCTAGTGTGTTTTTTGTGACTGAAATTAATATAAGACCCGGTCTTATTTTCGGGGAAACACGGTATGTGGGTTATTTACAAAAGGCCATTCCACTTTGCACTACAAGTGCACTGAAAGTGCGCTTGGAAGTTCAGTCGCTGTAGATCTGAGGGGGACATGCAAGGTAAATAAAAAACAGCATTTTAGCTTGCACATGATTGGATGATAAAATCAGCAGAACTTCCTCTCAGATCTACAGTGACCTACAGCGATTGCACTTACAAGTGCACTTGCACTGCACTTGTAGTGCAAAGTGGATTTTCCTTTAGTAAATCAACCTCTATATGTATAATGTATTGAGGGATCACACCTTAAGCCTAGGTTCACATATATGCGATGCGGAAACCAGTGCGATTCCAGCGCTGGTTCAGGCATCGCATCTCTCCCGCAGGCAGTTTACACTGCCCTCTGCAAACTGCTGCGGGTCTCAATACAATATTGATGATTGCAGTGCGAACTGTGAACTCGCACAGGAATCCGATCGCATGGGTGAGAACACCCATGTGATCCGATTCTAGTGCGGGGGAAAAAAAGTCCCTGCGCTATTTTCCTGCAAATTCAATGTAAGTTCAGTCATGCAACTGTATGGCTGAACTCTCATTGCACAGACATCGCATTCGTTTTGATCGGCACTGCAGTGTGGGTGCGAATCCCATGTCTGTGTTCACACATGTGTGAAGCTGGGCTAAAAGTAATTTTTTTTCTCTCTATCTATCTTTATCTAAGTGAGCATCTACACTGTTCTTACATATGTCCTGTGTTTGGTTGTCAACGCTTGTGGCACAGTGGGGGAAATTTACTAAAACTAGTAGACATGTGCATTCGTTTTCGTCCGAATGCATTTTCGTCCGAATTTCAGGTATTTTTGTTAAAGTTTTAACAAACCATAACGAAAGCACAGAAAACGAAAAACAAAAGATCCGGCATAAACAAATGCTTTATTTTCGTTTTCGTTGCTAACCTTAACTCTATTAGTCCAATATTATTCTACATAGAGAGAAAAGATTCGACATAGAGAGAAAAGATTCTTCGACAGAGAGGCATGAAGAGTCACATTTTTTTTTTTTAAGATTCTGTCAATTTTTTTTTTTTCTTAGAACTTTCGACAGACACCATGGCCCAGATTCACAGAGCAATTACGCCTGTCTAACTGGTGTTAGACAGGAGTAATTTCAAATTTCGCGCGCCGTATCACTAGTTTGAATCCTCAAACCATGATACGGCGGCTTCGGGCTTCGATCCGAGAGGCTTACGTCTTCGTAAGCCTTCGGATCTACGCTGTGATATTTTTGCGGCCGCTGGGAGGAGTCTGCGTCGTTTCCAGCGTCGGCATATGCAAATGACTTTTTACGGCGATCCACGAAGATACGAGTGGTCTTCGCAATCGCTTACGTCATTTTTTTGCTACGTACTGTTAGACCAGCTATTTGCTGGTCTAACGGTGCGTAGCCCATGTTAAGTATGGCCGTCGTTCCCGCGTCAAATTTAATTTTTTTTTTTTTATGTAACTCGTTCGGGAATAGGAATGTCCGTAAACGACGCTACTCAAACAACGAATGACGTAACGACGTGATTTCGCGCAATGCACGGCGGGAAATTTCTGAACGGAGCATGCGCAGTTCGATCGTCGCGGGAACGCGCCTATTTTAAATGCTTCACGCCCCCTACTCGCGTAGATGGCTTGCGCCGGGAGAAATACACTACGCCGCCGTAGTTTACTGGACAAAATCTACCGGGATTCCACGTAGAGCCAGGTAAAATACAGCGGCGTAGTGTATTTCTGATACTCTACGCGAATCTAATTGTATGTGAATCTGGGCCCATAAGCCTTCAATGACAGATTCGACATAGAGAGACATGAAGATTATTTAGACCCCATGACGATTTGAAAATTGAACAAACATTTTTAAAACAAAAAATGATGATAAAAAAATCTACTAGTGTATGGCCAACTTTGGTCTCTTGGCAATAAACCTCACAGGTGTGGATGAACTCACTTATTGCCACCGATTTACATAATAAAAAAACAAGTGCATGGTTAAATTGCTATTGCACGCTTACACTATGGGTGCACAAGACTGTACAGATGTACATGTGAATGCAATCCATGAATTGAATTGATCGTACAATGGTCTTCAATATGTGTGTACAATGAGATCCTAGTCTGCTGTGCATTGGGAACATCCAAATAATGCTACTTATATGCATTATGTTCTGATAAGGTGCATGTGAGAATGTGTCTGTTAACATTTCAGTTCATGCCCCAAAGAAGGCACATTGTAATGCTCCAAACACAGTGTGCATTGTGTTTTTTTTCTTTATTCATTTTAATGTTTTGCTTTTAATAATAAATAATTTATGATTCCTGTGCAGTTTTATCCTATATTAGATGTACATGTAACATCTGTAACACTGGGCTCCATTCACAAAAGCAACTCACATGTGGTATGTACATGTCCGGACACATTTTGCCTAAATATTGCATGTGATTCTGAAACTGTCAATTCACTATACCATTTTACAATATTTAATGCAAAACGCTCAAAGCACTCAGTAGATACAGGCATGAAACTCAATTCACAGAAGGAAATAAATAAATAAATGCAGTAATGCAGCTTACCAACTGTATAACTTACATATACGGCAACAAGGTGGCTTGGCTGCACCAGATCACGTACATAGGAAGTGATCTGACACTTCCAGGTAGGGGATGCACGCACACCACTATAAACCTGGCCATGCTGTTATTTAAAGTGGTTGTAAAGCTTCCTGTTTTTTGACCTTAATGCAGCTTATGCATTAAGGTGAAAAAAGGTCTGATGTTTACAGGCCCCCCAGCCCTCCGTTTACTTACCTGCGCCCTCGAAAATCCTGCGTCAAGAACGCGCTGGCTTCTCGGCTCTTCATTGGATAAATTAATAGCAGCGCAGCCATTGGGTTGCGCTTCTGTCAATCAACACCAATGACGAGAGGGAAAGAAGCGAAAATGGGATCAGCTAGGTCCAAATGATTTTACAAAGATCTGTCGCACCTCATCCCAATGACGAGAGGGCGGGGGGACGGGGAGCGTGCCCTCAAGGTAACCACCTTAGAAAAGTGCTTCCGAGGGGGTTAGCTGATGCGGGTATGAGCCAAGACAGCCACCGAGGGACCCTAGAAGACGAGGATCGGGGGCCACTCTGTGCAAAACGAGCTGCACAGCGGAGGCAAGTATGACATGTTTGTTATTTATTTATTTTTTAATCAAACCTTTAGTACCCCTTTAACACAGCAGATGTTGATCTCTGGGTGCCGGCCAATAATTTACCGCCATTACCTGGTGATTGTTAAGAATGTAAACAAGGCAGAGCCTTGTCATGTCAGTGGGGAAGTAATAGATTTTCTTTTCCCGCAAAGCTAAGAATAAAATGTATTACCTCCCATAGTAAAAGCACCTCCCACAACATTGATCCATTTGATTGCCCTAGATGTTTAACCCCTTCCCAGACAGTGTCATTAGTACTTTGACAGTGTATATTTTTTTAGCACTGATCACTGTATTAGTGTCAAAAGTGTCAGTTAGTGTCTGAATGTCCTCTGAAAGTCACTGACTGACACCATTACTTGTTAAAAAAATAAAAAATAAATGTAAATTCCAGTATATATCTTATAGTTTGTAGACACTATGGCCCAGATTCACATACTTGGGCGCCTCTTTCTGCTGGCGTAGCGTATCTTCTTTACGCTATGCCGGCGCAATGTTGAGAGGCAAGCATGGTATTCACAAAGCAAATGCTCTCAACATTGCGCCGGCGTAGCGTATAGTTGTCGGCGTAAGCCGACGTAAGTCAAAGTAGGTGGAAGTGGGCTGGAAGTGGGTGTGATATATTTAAATGAAGCGTGACCCCATGCAAATGATGGGCTGAGCTCCAAAAAACGAACTGCATGCTCACAGTTACGTCGAGATAACTGCCTAAGATACGTCAAAACACTGCCTATGACGTGAACGTAACCTACGCACAGCCCTATTCACGTACTACGTAAACGACGTAAAAATCAACAGCGTTTGTTCCCTGGTCCATACCTTTGAATGCGTTGCACCTCCTATATGAGGAATAACTTTACGCCGGATGTAACCCTTACGCAAATCGCTTAAAACATGCGCCAGGCGCAAGTACGTTCGTGAATCGGCGTATCTTACTCATTTGCATATGGGAATGCGTCCAGCGTAACTATGCGCCCACGATACGCCGGCGTAGGCAACTTACGCCGGGCGGCTGAAACCTATTTTTTCAACGTATCGAGCTTGGGGAATCGGCGCAGAGATACGATGGCGCACATTTGTACTTAGGATTAGTGTTGCTCACGAATATTCGCATTGCGAATATTCGCTACGAATATTGCATATTCGAGTATTCGCGAATAACTCGAATATTGCGGCGAATATTCGCTATCGCGAATATTCGTATTTTTTCAAATTTATTTTTAAAACAGATTACATCCTAGTGATCTCCATCGACGTCTAAAAGCATTGCTGGTATGATTAGAGAGAGACCCTGGGCCGAGTAGCTGATGCGATTCTTTTATGTTGCCGAAAATTCGCATTGCGAATTTTCGGCAACATAAAAGAATCGCATCAGCTACTCGGCCCTTCTTTTGCATCAGTATAAATTCGAACTCGAATATTCGACAAACGGAATATTGCGCGATTATCTTCTCCGCCCTTCTTTTGCATCAGAGCCAATCAGAATAACTCGAATATTTGGCAAAAGGAATATTGCGCGATATTCCTTTTGCCGAATATTCAAGTTATTCTGATTAGCTCTGATGCAAAAGAAGGGCGGAGAAGATAATCGCGCAATATTCCTTTTGCCCAATATTCAAGTTATTCTGATTGGCTCTGATGCAAAAGAAGGGCGGAGAAGATAATCGCGCAATATTCCTTTTGCCGAATATTCGAGTTATTCTGATTGGCTCTGATGCGCCCTTCTTTTGCATCAGAGCCAATCAGAATAACTCGAATATTCGACAAACGGAATATTGCGCAATTATCTTCTCTGCCCTTCTTTTGCATCAGAGCCAATCAGAATAACTCGAATATTCGGCAAAAGGAATATTGCGCGATATTCCTTTTGCCGAATATTCGAGTTATTCTGATTGGCTCTGATGCAAAAGAAGGGCGGGGAAGATAATCGCGCAATAGGAATATTGCGCGATTATCTTCTCCGCCCTTCTTTTGCCCCCTTATTCTCCTTTCTTTTAAGTAGAGTTAGTGTAGAGTTAGTGTTTAGTGCATATTAGTTTAGTAATACAAGAAATGATCTCCGTTTATGAGAATTTCGCAATTATTTTCGCATTAGCGAAATTTCGCAAAAATTTTTTGGGATAAAATATCACGAATATTCGATATTAGCGAATATTCGTGAATATTCTTCTATATATTCACGCAATATCGCGAAATCGAATATGGCGTATTCCGCTCAACACTACTTAGGATGGCGTATCTATAGATACGTCGGCGTAACTCCTACGTGAATCCGGACCTTAAACTTTTGCACAAACCAATCAATATACGGTTAATGGAATTTTTTTAATTTTTTATATTTTAATTGAAAATGTGCAATTTTCAAGCCTCAAACAGAAACAGAAAGGGGTCGATTTTCTTAAAGCGGAGTTCCACCCTTAAAACCACTTTCTTTCATCCCATCCAGCATACTGGCGTCAGCGCCAGTATGCTGTTTTTTTTTTAATCCATGTACTTACTTTATAATAGATCATTTAATTTTGGGCGCACCGCGGTGTATGTCGCCGCTATAAGGCGTCACGCCTTCTGGAAACAGCCGACTAGCATTCGGCTCTTCTCGGCGCCTACGCACAGACCCAGAATCTGACTGCACAGGCGCCGTATATAGCCGCGTCACGCCCTCCGAAAAAAGCCGAACTAGGACCGGCTCTTTACGGCGCCTGCGCAGTCAGCTCCTGGGTCTGTGCGCAGGCGCCGAGAAGAGCCGACCGCTAGTCGGCTGTTTCCGGAAGGCGTGACGCCTTATAGCGGCGACATACACCGCGGTGCGCCCAAAATTAAATGATCTATTATAAAGTAAGTACATGGATTAAAAAAAAAATAATAATAATACTGGCGCTGATGCCAGTATGCTGGATGGGATGAAAAAATGTGGTTTTAAGGGTGGAACTCCGCTTTAACTTGTATCTAATTCACTATCAATGTTTTACTGCATTGATATAATGCAATTTTAATCCCATTAACATATATATCAATGGAATTTTTTAAAAAAAAATTTGGGGTACAGTGTCGATTGGCCGAGTAATTGTCAGTATCGCAGTGCCGTATCGCAAAATAAATAAATATGGCCTGGTCATGAAGGTCCAAGTATGTGGTATTTAAGGAATGTAAAAGTATAATAGACAATTTTGAGTAGTTTCAATGAAATCCTGCATGCCTTATTTTAGTATATATTGATAAAGATATCTATATATATATATATATATAGATAGATAGATATCTATGTATAGATATCTCTCTCTCTCTCTCTCTCTCTCTCTCTCTCTCTCTCTCTCTCTCTATATATATATATATATATATATATATATATATATATACTGTATATAAAGTATCTATATCTAGATATATTTATGTACACACACACACATACAAACACATAGATAAGCAGAGTGATCATGTCAGAATACATAGTAAAGTGAACTTGATGTGTCTCACGTTTGTATGTGACATCATCCTTATGTAAACAGCCATAAAAAAGCTATAAAGTCTCTTGCCGGTTACAGAAAATAAAAGCACAAAAAGTTTGCACACTCACTGAATGAGTGCAAGTGACATAGACAGAAAAAATAAGTGACAGCATTCCTTGTTGGATGACTAATATCTTCATTAAGCAATGTGGTCTGCCCTATATAAAGACAGCAAAAGATGGGATTTCACTCATACTTCATTCAAACTAAGGCTGACTTGTAAAGGTAAGGCACTTCTTTTCTATGCAAATTATTTTTGATGTAGCTAATATGTAGCTATTTATTTGAATTGTGGGCTGGTAGAAGTGGATATGCTGCATTATGTGGACAGATAAAATGTAGATAGACAGAGATAGATTGACTTTAAATTAAGTGGTCCTAATTACAGGAACAATCATTTTGTTTGCTTTCTAAAATAATAATTGCAATTGTGCTTGTTCCCCTGAATACTTCTAGGCGTTGTTAGGTTAGTTAGTTCATGATTTCATTTAAAATAAGTTTACACAACATAACAGTCACAACAATAATATCATAATACCAAACTGACACTAATATGTTAGTAATTTTTCCACAATACCTTAATTACTATTAAGAAGACAAGCACTGTGATCAATATTCACGTTCTGTTCTTTTTCATGTTAGCACATACCTACAATTTTTCAAAGTACTGTACTGCCTAGTTCATCTTTTGAATGTACGCTATCCTGCGTTGCCAGTTCCAGGTGTGCTTCTTGTTACTCATATTGGAACAATTTGCATCCTCATAGGCCGCTGACTACTTCTGAACATCAGAGTCATATAACCTCAGGTGTGCCCATTTTCCCATCCAGGTCTAGCTGAGACTTGATTTTTTTTTATTTGGGATTTCCCTTGTATGTAACTCTATACCTAACCATTTGCACTGTTATATAGTAAAAAAAAAGCCCTGGTCATATAGAAATACTGTATAAATGCTTCAGTTTTTAATTACTCATGTTTGAATACTTTATCTACATGAGTACTTTAGTGATTGATTCATTTCAATGTCATGTTGCAATGTAGAATTAATTTATACATTAATGCATGGATTTTTGTACAATTATAATATTAGAATTATGTTTTAAGAAATTTGTTGGGTAGAGTGAGGACAACAGGAGAGTGAGTTGTTGAAGTTCTAGGACCTTTTGGGCCTTATGGTGGTAGTGGTATACACACAGCTCTTTAAATCTCTATTTTTCTACATAGAAGAGCAAAGGATCAGGCCCACTCATAGAGTGTTTTCCCAAGAAGCAAGAAAATGTCCCTGTGCAATACCAAGCGCCTTGAACTGCTTGCGATTTCTTTTAACCCATTTGCTACTTCACCATAAAATATGATCACAAAATAAATTAAAACATGTAATTATTTGCATATTTCTCCTGTATCAATGGTGTGTACATTTGGAGAAAGCATACATTATCACATATTTGTGATTAAAGTAGAACTTTAGTCAGAAAATTAAGTCTTGCAAGATCACTTTAGACTGGCCCCTTTTACAAGTATAGCCTTAAAAATAAGTGTCTACACTGTTTTAAATCCAGTACTACCCTGTCTCACCCTGCTCTGCACATGTTTAGTTGCTCTCTATTTTTTGTAGAGGCCGATCTTTTGATAGCCTAAAGATTCACTGCTTCTCAGGGGCTTTGGGCTTCAGCAGAATGGCACCCTCTGGCTTGGAGAAACAGAGGCAATTTACAGCGCACACTAATTTTGATAGCATAAATATCAATGTGGAATTTATGTTTCTTGCTAAAGAATATTATTTTTCTCAAGTTGCTATGGATAAAGTTCCACTTCAAGGGTGTCCGTTGCTTCTGTGTTTGCAGAGTAAGGTAATGAGACGAAAGTCCTGAATCTACCGAGGTAACAAAGGTGTAATGCCGCATACACACGATCAGTCAATCCGATGAGAACGGTCTGATGGACCGTTTTTTTATCAGACCAAACCGATCGTGTGTGGGCCCCATCGGTTATTTATCCATCGGTTAAAAAATGTGAAACTTGTTTTAAAATTAACCGATGGATACCTAACCGATAGAAAAAAAAAACCGATCGTTTGTAGGCACGTCCATTGGTTAAAAATCCATGCATGCTCAGAATCAAGTCGACGCATGCTTGGAAGCATTGAACTTAATTTTTTTCAGCACGTCGTTGTGTTTTACGTCACCGTGTTCTGACACGATCGTTTTTTTAACCGATGGTGTGTAGGCACGACTGACCATCAGCTTCATCGGTTAACTGATGGAAAAATCCATCAGACCGTTCTCATCGGATTGACCGATCGTGTGTACAGGGCATAAAGCAGACACAGATACCTGCATCCATGGGTAAAAAGCTTACAGAGGAAATGATTGTGAACATTTTTGGAGAAACATAAAAAAGTTAAAATTTAGGGCCAGATTCAGAAAGATCATCGGATCTTTCTGCTGGCGTAAGGTATCCCCGATGCGTTACGCCGCTGCAACTTTGCACGCAAGTTCTGTATTCAGAAAGAACTTGCACCCTTATTTTACGGCGGCGTAACGTTTGTGTTGCGGCGTAAGGCCGTGTAATTCAAATGGGGATGTTGTGGGCGTGATTCATGTAAATGAATCATGACCCCACGTAATTGACGTTTTTTTTGGACAGCGCATGCGCAAAATCACGTCGCTTTTTGTCAATGTAAACGACGTGAACGTAACTAACGTCGAGCCCCATTCCCGAACGATTTACGCAAATGATGTAACCGACGTACAATTCGACGCTGTCCCGACGTCCATACTAAACTACGACACGCCGCCGCAAGTACATTCGGAAATCGGCGTAAATAGCTAAAATTTTATGCGAAAATCGCCGCAAGCGGCACCTAACGGCCAGCGTAAATATGCAACTAAGATACGACGGTGTAAGCGACTTATGCCGCTCATATCTTAGGAGAAAGCCGGCGTATCTTCTTTTCTGAATAGCAAAAAAAGATACGCTGGCTATTCTTAGTATTTACGCAGCATATCTCTTGATAGGCTGACGTAAATTCTATCTGAATCTGGCCCTTGATGTGTAGATATATCATTGCCCTCTGGGAGTAACCTACCTTTGGGGACCTCTTTTCTCTTCCTAATTACTTTCTTTCCTGTTCTTGTTGTAAACCCCTTCCCCTCTTTATTTTTTAATATTACCTTTTTAATCCACTTAAACTCCACTATAGTTGGTTGACATACCATAATATAATGCTGATATTAGGCTCCAAATCAGCGGTAGATTAACCATAATGTTCCACTATTGAAAAGAGCACCAAATATACTAGCGACTGTACATACATTTATATATATAGATATATATATCTATATAAATATCTATAGATCTATATATATATATATATATATATAGATATAGATATATATATATCTATATCTATATATGTAGATATATATACCTATATATATATATATATATAAGGTAGATTCTTTTAATTCTATTAATTTACTGCATTGACCTGTCTTAATTCCATTCTTAACTAAACAATTATGTGATCTTATATGCAACTAGAGATATACGGTACTTTTCTGTAATAAGGTTATCTTAATTTTATGATGTAAAAAATGTCTCTTTACTCATTACATTCAATGTTTTCTGACAATCTTTAAAAAAAATACGTCAACAAGAAAAAGTGAGACTTTAAAAATTACACATCATCTAAAGTTTTTTTTTGTGTGGGGGGTTTATATTGAAAATAATAGATTAAGCTTTAAGATTTACGAGAATTTACAAGGTTGAATGTTTTTTTTTTAAGACCAGTAACAATTTGATGGGTTATTTACACCCTAACTAAAATAGAGCAGAAACGGCCTATAGCAGCCACAAGGGGTAAATCACAGTTCAGACCTTATAAAATAGCCTTCTACCAAAATAAAAATAAAATAAATAAAAAACAAAAGGAAAGAAAACATTCTTTGATACAAAGTATTTTTGCTACAGTTTATATCTCATTTAATAATTGTTTTGTTGTTTATTGCCTCCATTTATTGCATTTCTTAGAATTACTCATATCCCTGTTAAAACCAGAACAAAGTGGATACAACTTAACTCACTTTCAGCAAACCACAGATTAGTTTATTTTTCATATCTTTCTAGGAATTGACTACTAGCTTTAAGAAGCTACAGCAAGCAGAATAATCATGATAACAAAAAGTATTACAACACTGATCAACAGAAATTTGATATATTTTTACCTACTTGAACATTCTACTGCAACAGTGCTAAAATGGTTATGAAAAATGTCTCTACATGATTATGGGAAATGATTCCTCTTCTGAATGTTTGTATAGCAGAAGAGTTAACAGAATGTTCTTAAAATCCAAGACCAGTTGTGGAAAAGACCCCTGTCATTTTCCAAATTGTTAGCATTCTCCAAAATGTTCCCTTATTGGCGGTTACTCTCTGTATCCCGGAGGCACACATAGCTTTCAGTATAACAGGATAACTATTAGCACACTGCAAACTCATAGAAGCATGAATGCGAGGAGGCTGTCATTTCCCAGCAAAGGAGAAGGCAAAGATTTAGTGAGTCAGTCCCGGCAGACGTGTCAGAGTCAAAAAAGAACGGCACTCGTGAGGTCATCCTAAGATTCCTTACTCATTTTATTTTATAATGCAGCCAGTAGCCACAAGCAGCAAAATATTGCAGAGAAAGCAAGGTATACCACAAGTAAATGCTGAACACACTGAAACATTTTGTATAAGTATACTTTTTATAGTAAGGTAATACCCAAGAATAATTAATAGGGTTTTAAAAATATGTTTGTATCCACGTTGGCGTCAGAAATCCTGCAGTAGAAAAGCAGAGAAAAGCTTTACATTGACTCTCGTTCTCACTCATTCTCAATATTAAACGTATATATTCACATATGGAAAATTTGGTATTTATTATTTTTAATTACATAAAATATAAAGTACTAATATTAAAGGAGCCTATAGTGAAGTAGGGAGGTTGGCATTGCTGTCCTCTCATTCTAAATAAATTAGTTCCCTGGATTTCATAGTCTCCGGCCTCAATGCTTTCTAAGTAAGGCTGGCCATACATTATATAATTTCTCGTACAATTTTGCTTTAGTTTATATAATATGAGGTCAAACCTAAACACTTTCAATTTGTATGCAATCAACCTTTGCGCTACATGGTTGAATGTAAACCTAAAGGAAATTGAATAAGAAAATTGAATAATGTTTGGCCAGCTTAACTGAGTTGAAACCCATGTGCTGCTTAAAAAAAAGCAAATATACTGCGCTGAATGATGTCAATATTAAAATAACAATGTGAATACAAAATCAATGTATAAACCAAGATAATGGAATAATTAGGCAGCCAGCACACCAGTGGATAACAGGTGAACAAGAAAAGGAAAAATTAGTGCAGCGCCAAAATTACAGGAACAAAAACATCCACATGAAGCAAGTGGGTAGAATAATAATAAATAAAATTAGGGAATAGACTGGACGTCTATTCCACTAGAGTGATAATTAATGAAAAAAAACACTAAATGTGTAAATAAGCTGGATAATGAGTCCAGCAAACAACGTGATAGGATTATAGTCCCATAAAAGTAAACGTAAGGTGAGTGAGTATTCTTTGGACGCTTGTAAGTATCGTCAGACTTCACAGTTTTCCTTAAGTTTAAGACCTCCACATTTCCCCATAAATAATCCGAGGCATATAGATGAAATGGGTACGCTTACCAGCTGTAGTTGACCCACTAACACCATACGGCGGGTGGGTCCTAAAGGCTTGTATGGACCGGCTGTCCTCCTCAGGATTGGACGTGGATATGGCTCTCACTCCTGGCGCTCCAAGCAGATCCAAACAGGTAGGGATGGCCACAGGATAGTTGGTAGGGTCCGGGATCACATGATCTGCTAAATCTCCTAGATTTAGCAGATCATGTGATCCCGGACCCTACCAGCTATCCTGTGGTCATCCCTACCAGTTTGGATCTGCCTGGAGCGCCAGGAGTGCCTGTCTTTTTTTCAACATCTGTGTCCTATTGCAAGGATTTCCCTATACTTCTGTCTCATAGCCAAACAGGAAGTGATATGGAATCCCTGAAAATTAAAGGAATTTCTTGGAGACCCCCAGGTCCACAGAACTAATGTCCCCATTGGAATATTTCCCCTCTATTACTTTTCTGGGGACAACCCAAAATGTTGAATTTTCTTTTACTTTCACTTTAATGATAATGGAAAACAGGACAAATAGAAAAGGTGAATCTACTTAAGGGGGCTACAGACATTTTGGATCGAATAAAGGAGGCTTATAAACCTTGCAAGTTTTTTTCACCATCTGTGTCCCATTGTGGATATTTCCCCTCACTTCCTGTTTCATAGCCAAATAGTAAGTGATAGGAAATCCCTGCAAATAAAGGGAATCCCTTGGGGATCCCCAGGTCACCAGAACTAGTGTTCCCATTGGAAGATTTCCCCCTCTATTACTTTTCTGGGGACAACCTAAATGTTGGTATTTTCTTTTATGTTTTTTTAATAATAATGGAAAACGGGACACATAGAGAGGGTAAATCACCTTAGGGGGGGGGGGGGGGCAGACAGCAATACAAGCCAACAAACATTCTATTCCCTTTGCACTCTTTCCAAAACTAAAAGTTTTGCTTTTGGTTGAACTTTAATAAAATGCACACAGTTTTTAATTAGCTCAATGCATATACATATGACACAGTTAAAATGGTTGCCTTAAACATAACCCGTTTAAAAAAGTTGACCAAATAAGTAATGAAGCCAGAATTATGATAACCTTGAACTTGCATGTTAAAACATGGCAGCAAAGGCAGCTGTCATATCTTTTATATCCCTACAGGTTTACTATAGACCTTAATATTTGCATGGAAATTTTCACTCTTAACCAATCACCAATTCTATGCTAGTACTGCACACTTAACAACAATTATAAGAAGAAAATGCCACATTTAACATTTCTATTTCACCATTTACAATGCATTAACATGATACGGCAGCCTCAGTGTAAAATACTGCACATTTCTGTGTTCTAATTACAGAAATCGTAAAAACCTACAGACTTCACAGAATACCCTTGGTATTAGGGTTTTTATTATAATTTTGTTTATTGATTATTTTACTACAATTGATATTCATAAAAACATCAATCCCCAGTTAATGATGGATCAAATGAAACACTTTTAGCTGAAATAACACATTTTAAAGCCGCTAGTTGTTTTTACTGGCAAGCTGAAGAATTCTAAACTAAGTAATACAAGTTTAACTCTCAGTAAGCTGTTAGAGTCCCATATGAAGTCATCATGGAAAAGAAATGGAAAAACGAAACTGTGGAGGTCAATTGAGGATACACTGTGTTTGGTAACCAGTTAATTGCGCAGTGTCTGGCTCTGCCCAAAGGGGATATGCACACCAACGTGTATTTACATTAATAGAAGGATTATGTTATTGGTAGATTTGACAGAAGGTATAGTAAAGTTGCCATTGTGACATTGTGTGCTGATAGAACAGATAAAAGGCGACAGATCTTTAACACATGCTTTGACATGTAACTGGTGTGAATTTTGGGTCACATGGGCACCTCAGGGCTGTAAATATGTTTAAGTAGGAACTCCTGTGGTTAGTGGTATGATAACCTCAGCCAGCATAACATGAAAATGTTTAAACACTACCGTTAAAGTGCCAAATGTACAGTACTGACAGAGGAATCACTTTTATTGGATTGAAGAACAGTATGACAAATTCACATTTCTGTTATACTGACTTAAGTATATTAGGAATGTACATAAACTTGAGACTATATTCATATAAATAGCATCAAGCCTATTCTTTGCTAAACCCATATTTCATTATAGGATTAGGCAAAAGGAAAGCACAATGTACTACATCGTACTACCATTATGTGGACTCAGCTTGATGTTGCTTCCTCTGTGCCATGGATTTTCTTTAAAGACAGACCGAATTAAGGCTGATGCAAAGCTGCTCTCCAGAATACTCATCACAAGAATCCAGGAACACCCAATCCAGGTAAGATAAAGTCAGACAGGTAAATGTCAAAAATTGTCACCAACATCACTCTTCACCAGTCCAATAGTTATTGAGCTGGAATACTAATCATCTAAAATATTATATTGAAAATAAATATTCTTCTATAGAACATTCAGTTTTGCATTTTGTCAATATTGTTACAATAAAAAACCCAATTTCAAGCATTTTTTTTTTCATTTCAGATAGAGTGGGGAATAAATACAACCCCTATTGTTTTTTTATTTATTTTTTGCTATCTGTGTCAAGAAACAAAGTGCATTTAGCCATTGTGCCCCCTTCCCCTGATCTAACTCAACCCATCATACCCCTCTAAATATGCTTGACACCTTGATCACTTCAGCCCCGGAGGAATTGGCTACCCAATGACTGGGCCATTTTTACGATACGCCACTGTGTCACTTTAACTGACAATTGTGCAGTCGTGCGATGATGTACCCATACAAAATTGACGTCTTTTCTTCCCATAAATAGAGCTTTCTTTTGGTGGTATTTGATTTTTGGGACCATTGGCATTTATACAGCTATAAAAATGCACTAATTACTGTAAAAATTTCACTGGCAGGGAAGGGGTTAACACTAGGGGGTGATCAAGGAGTTAAATGTGTTCCCTAATGTGTTTCTAACTGTAGGGGGAGGGGACTGACCTATAGGAAATTACACACACACGTCCCTGTTCTGCCTCTTCTGCCTGTGATCGCTCGTGGCCAGCGGTCACAAGCATCGGCAACCCAACGATGCAACGGGCGCCCGTGCGCCTGCTAGCTTGCTTAAAGCGACCGACGTACAGCTATGACGGTTTGCACAGCAGAGCCAACCTGGCGGCTGGTCTGTAAGCGGTTAATTTGTCACTATGATTTCAGTGTTTGTTTACGATAGATTTCTATGCGACTGTGTCCCAAGGCCATTGACAGTCTTAGAAAGTCCCATAGACGTCTATTGAGCTTCCATAAAACAATGGAACCACGGTTAGGTTATGTCAGGGATGGGGACATGAAGAATAATTACACTTTATTATGAATTGTACTTATCATTTAAGTTGATTAAGGCTGGATACACACAGGCCAAATATCGGCCAGTTTTTGCTTGTTCAACAGAAACCGGCTGACATTCAGTCAGTGTGTCCAGCAGCCTGTCAGACAGAAAGCCGATCTAACAATGGGCTTTTGTCGAATGGGATATGCTTAAGATCCAGCATCTAATCAGCATTTGCAGTTAATAGATCAGTGTGTTTTGGCGGGAGGGGTGGATCCCCCTGTCAAAACCCAAAGGCACAGTGGGAAGATTAGGGGGACACAGACAGCACTTGAAACCTGATTGAAATTCTAAACCTTCCACACTATATCCAAGAAAAACATTTTGGCTGTAGTTGGGGTTCAGCAATACCAAAAAAGGTTATTATATCTATATCTAT
This sequence comes from Rana kukunoris, assembly GCA_029574335.1. Lineage (NCBI taxonomy): Eukaryota > Metazoa > Chordata > Amphibia > Anura > Ranidae > Rana > Rana kukunoris. The sequence goes on along the minus strand of CM056051.1, from coordinate 115,799,326 downwards.
GACATTTTCATCTGATCCTTCTGCCATTATAACTTGTCTTAAATGATATACAAAGTCAATGAAACCCAATAAAATTAAGTTTTAAATATTTTATACTACTTATTGCACAAGCATGGAATGAGGGTAAAATGCTTTGGCAGGAGGCAAGGATAATAGGCCGGTATAGTGACTATGTATTGCACTTGTTACAGCCAAGTATAAAACAGTACATTGGCTGCCAGTACCATGGAGGGATAGGAAGACAAATACTGCTATACAAAATGGCTGGACACTAGCTGGGCATTGTTGAAAATATAGTACAGGGATATCCATGCACCAGAAACCTTGCTAACTGTGTTTTATTAGCTCTAATTGCAGAGTAGCTATCTCTCTTAGGCCGCGACCACACGATCGAATTTATCTGCTGAAAACGGTCCAACGGACCGCTTCAGCAGACAAATTGGATCGTGTGTACGGGCGAGCAGACAGGTTTTTCCAGCAGACAAATTTTAAAGCATGCTTTAAAATCTGTCTGCTGGGAACCCGTCCGTCCGACATGTCTGCTGGTTAGTACGCTAACCAGCGGACATATCTGCCCGCACATGCGTCGTATGGATTCGATGCATGCGTGGAAGTATTTTACTTCCTGGTTCGGTGACGTGGCGGCGTCAACGTCACCGCCACGTCACCGCGCTGTCTGCCGGCAGGGATTTTGGTTTGATCGTGTGTACACGATCAAACAAATATATCCCAGCAGACAAATACGATCAAAACGGTCTGTCAGACCAATTTAATCGAATTTATTTAGTGGTGAGTACGCGGCCTTAGTCTTTTTAGCAGATATAAATGGCCAAAGTTGACAAAATTCTTCATTCTTGTTCACTAAAAAAGGAAGAACATTTTCCAATGCTGTTTATAGCACTGCTTAGATGTACTGTAGAATGAGAGTTGATTTAACTATGAGTTGTATACTTAATATTTAAAAAATTATTAACAATAATTTATATTTTCCCACAGTTCAATTACCCAAGCAGCCTGAAAAGCAGTGGCTTGGATTTCATTCCAGATGAGCAGATACTTGAGAGTTTGGAGAAGATGGATGAGACTCTTGAAATATTCCAGAAGATTTTAGCCAATATCCCCATGGAAAATGTAGAACAAATGCTGAGTGATTTAGAGAACCTTCGCAGCCTGCTTCAGCTACTCAACCGCATTATGGGTTGTATAGTCACAGAGCCCAAACAAACCAACATAATAGAAAACTTAAAGGAACAGTATGAAAATGCCTCCTATACCATGGAAAAGGTGACACTTGACCGTCTTCAGAAATCATTACACAGCATCATGAAGCATCTAGATTATATTACAGACTGCCAAAAAACTGCGTAAGGAATACCAAAACCATTAGTGAGATTTATTTGATCCATAGACATAATGAAATTGTCTGAAGTGGAAAAACCTTTGCAATATTTATTATTCAGGAACCCCTGTTGCAGCAGTCCTGATGAAGCTGTGTAATAGGAAGTGGTATATCCTGCATTCTACCAAATGTTTGGAAGCAATAGTTAACAACACACTGACTACGATTATGGCTACTTTCCCACATTTCTTCAGCACAGTCAGTATGGACAGAACATAGGATTTTACCATGCTATCGTTATTTAAAGTTGATATCAAAGTGACTTTTCAAACAATTTTCAATGCACTATTATATAGATTAAGAAATACTATTCCCTTTGGAGCAAAGCACTTGCATGGATTTATGCACTGTTTTACTTTGATACATTCCATGTAATTCTAATGTACCTAAGGAACCAACAACTTACCAACAGCTTCCTTCAATAGAAAACCATATGTTTACATTCTAGGAGAATTCGTTTGAAAATGGTAGCTGCTTACTTGGAACAAAAATTTCAAGCTAAACCTCGAGAAGGCTAAGCATAGGTGCCCTTATGTTCAAAACGTAGAAATATTTAGGCCATTTTTGTCGCTCCCTAAATCAACTTAACTTAACTTTCCCCTAAACATGAAAGCAATTTACAATTTCAAACAGCAGACTGCTTGATCACACCTCTTTGATGTATTTCTCATATTTTTCACATCTTTCTATTTAACAACCATTTAATTCCATGTTAAGCCTACGGATAAGGCTCATATGGGGTTGATTTATTAAATGAAAATAAGCTGTTTACTTTTCAAGGGAAGCTGCAATTTGCAAGAAAGTTTTTCCTTGGCCTGGATTGGGTTTTCTTTGCAAAGTGAAACTTCACCACATTCACTAAGTAAAAAAAAGTTTGAGAAAAATTGCAACCTGGTAAGGTTGTATATTTCCATCCCTATCAATATGTAAAAAGGAGTGCAAGCGAGCGGTCATGCTGGCGAGAAAATGGAGGGGGCGGGACTTTGAATGAAGCACATGGTTGCAACTGAGTGATTTGGTGGATAGATAGATATTTAATAGAGCATAAACAATAGTTGACATACAGTTTACTTGTATCAGCAGGATATACGAATGCTTGGATTTATCCACTTCGGTCAGAGACAGCAATACAAATGGGACAGGTGTTCTCTTCCCTCCCCACTCTATCCAAAACTAACAAAAAATGCGTTGGATTTGGATACCCTTTAGTACTTCCTCAAAACACAGAGTGAAGGAAAGCTGCATTAAATAAATAATTACTGTTTCAGGCTATTCCAAGTATTGAAGCTACTATCCTAGGAAACACACAACAAAGTGAATTGCACTATACTATGTACTGTAGAACTATGATATTCACCCTTGGATTTAAAAAACAAAACAAAAACAGTTTTGTTTCTCCTTTAAATGCATTTGTTTAGTTTTAAAATTTGTACACTGAGCATTTTTTTAGTGATGTTATATTTATGTAATATATATATTTCATATTTAATTTATATTATTGTAACTTTATACATTGTAACTAAACTTATTTATATTTATTATATTTTTTAAAATGGTTCTTATTGAAAACTTGAATTTTACAATTTTGGAAAAGTATGTATGATGTATGATGTATGTATTTATTTATCTGAAAGCCTTATGTAAATTAAACCCATTTTACATAAAAAAGGAAAAAAATATATATTTGTTAATTGTATGCACAGCAAACAGAATTCTCTAACCTATGCAGCAAACTGTACACTGCTGATCAATGCGTATAATATGATCTTTGTTTGCCATGTATATTGAACATCCCAATAATGGTAATTTTGTGCTATCTTTTGTGTGCTAAGGTGCTATTCATTTTCTTTCTGAAAGGGCCAGTATCATATAAAAACAAACAAATAAACAGTGTGGGATCACTCTTAAAATTAATAAAAGACCCTTATCGTGGCCAGAAAAGTAGTGGCAGTAAATGTGCACCCCCCTCCACCCCAAACTATTGTACGGAAAAGCCATTTTATCCCTTCCAAAGCACCTTCTCCCCAAAGTTTAGGAGACAGGGGCCTCATCTCCACAGCCTGTTCTTCACATGGGTTGTAAGGATCTACAGGGGGACTTATAGGAATCTGGAGTCCCCTTTGCAATATAAGGACCTCCAGATATTGGCCTTCCCAAGGTGATTGAGCATGGGGTACATAGATACTCATTCACAAGAAATTTAAATAGTAAATAAATACCTCCACACTGTGAAAAAAACGTCCTGTATTGGATTAAAAAATATAAATCCAAGGTCAACCATGTGAAAAGTGTGTGCCCATCATATGCAGCCATTGTGCCAATCATATGCAGCCACTTGTGCCAATCATATGCAGCCACTTGTGCCCATCATATGCAGCCACGTGTGCCCCATCAAATGCAGCCACTTGTGCCCTATCAAATGCATTCACTGTGCCCATCATATGCAGCCACTGTGCCCATCATATGCAGCCACTATGCCCATCATATGCAGCCACTTGTGCCCATCATATGCAACAAGTTGTGCCCCATAATATGCAGCCACATATGCCTGTCATATGCAGCCACTTGTTCCCATCATATGCACCCACTTGTGCCCATCAAATGCAGCCACTTGTGCCCATCATATGCAGCCACTGTGTCATCAATTGCAGCCACTGTGCCCATCATATGCAGCCACTTGTGCCCCATCACATGCAGCCACTATGCCCCTCATATGCAGCCACTGTGCCCATCATATGCAGCCACTTGTGCCCCATCAAATTCAGCCACTATGCCCATCATATGCAGCCACTTGTGCCTGTCAAATGTATTCACTTGTGCATGTCAAATGCAGCCACTTATGCCCATCATATGCAGCCACGTGTGCCCATCATATGCAGCCACTTGTGCCCATCATATGCAGCCAATTGTGCGCATCAAATGCAGCCAATTGTGCCCATCATATGCAGCCACTTGTGCCTGTCAAATGCAGACACTTGTGCCCATTCTATGCAGCCACTTGTGCCGCATCAATTGCAGCAACTCATGCACATCAAATGCAGACACTTGTGCCCATCAAATTCCGCCACTTGTGCCCATCAAATGCCTCCACTGTGACCACTTCCCGCCCACTGTCTGCCTGCTACTTACACCATCTTAGTAGCGGGTCAGGCAGCGGGTGACGGCGGCGAGCTGTGTAATGGCTCCTGTATCCTAAATGTTTCCCCCTCCTCTCTTCTTCGGTCTGCTAGGTGTCCAATCGGAGCGCCTGTGCCTTCAGCCAATCAGGTGATGGGTATTAGACCCACGCTACCTGATTGGCGGAGAGGCGGTTCAATGTTAGAAAAGCGAAAATTCATTTGCTTTTCTAACACATCTGGGTGGACTGCGAGCGCAATGATTTGCCCTCCGAGTCCACCTTTTTTGAAGCCTATTATGCTTTATAAAAACACCCCCACCACTGGAATTCAGGCGCCCGGAATTTAAAAAGGGGCCAGATGCCTGAATAGGGGGAGGCAGCAGCGGCCAAGGATAGATGCATGCTATGCATGCTATGCATGCATCTATTCATTAGTCATAGAGGGGGTGGCTGGAGAGAGGGGGCGGCGCCCCTGTGCCCTAATGGACAGGCCATCCCTGCTGTAATGGCTGCCTCTGTAACAGAGGCCAGGGAATACAGCTTAGTGTAGCATCATCTATAGCAGTCCATTAAGCCAAGCAAGCCTAGCCTACTGGTATATGGCTGCCCCCAGGAAAGCCATATTCACTGGCCAGATGGTACAGGAAACTGAGCAAAGGGTAACAAAAAAGAGTTCCTGTGGTTTCAGGAGTGCAGTTGTTCACAGAGGATGACCCGGACTGGTGTCTCATAAGAATGTGGTTAGTGTGAAATGCAGATGGGTCAGTTTAGGTCGCAGGTAGAGAAGGGGTCAGCAAACAGGCAAAGGACTGGTCAAGACAGCAAGTAGATATGTGATCAATAAACAGGCTAGGGCAGGGGTGGGCAAAACTACAATTGATGGCACAGTGACTGTGTTTGATGGCATGGCACAGTGGTGGCAATTGATGTCATAGTGATTGCTTTTGATGGCATGGCACAGTGGTGACTATTAATGGCACAGTGGCTGCGTTTGATGGCATGGCACAGTGGCTGCATTTGGCATGGCACAGTGGTGACAATTGATGGCACAGTGATTGCTTTTGATGGCATGGCACAGTGGTGACAATTGATGGCACAGTGATTGCTTTTGATGGCATGGCACAGTGGCTGTGTTTGATGGCATGGCACAGTGGTGACAATTGATGGCACAGTGGCTGCCTTTGATGACATGGCACAGTGGTGACAATTAATGGCACAGTGGCTGCATTTGATGGCATGGCACAGTGGTGACAATTGATGGCACAGTGATTGCTTTTGATGGCATGGCACAGTGGTGACAATTGATGGCACAGTGGCTGCATTTGATCGCATGGCACAGTGGCTGCATTTGGCATAGCACAGTGGTGACAATTGGTGGCACAGTGATTGCTTTTGATGACATGGCACAGTGGTGACAATTGATGGCACAGTGGCTGCATTTGGCATAGCACAGTGGTGACAATTGATTGCACAGTGATTGCTTTTGATGGCATGGCACAGTGGTGACAATTGATGGCACAGTGGCTGCGTTTGATAGCATGGCACAGTGGCTGCATTTGGCATAGCACAGTGGTGACAATTGATGGCACAGTGATTGCTTTTGATGACATGGCACAGTGGTGACAATTGATGGCACAGTGGCTGCGTTTGATGGCGTGGCACAGTGGTGACTATTGATGGCACAGTGGCTGCGTTTGATGGCATGGCACAGTGGCTGCATTTGGCATGGCACAGTGGTGACAATTGATGGCACAGTGATTGCTTTTGATGGCATGGCACAGTGGTGACAATTGATGGCACAGTGATTGCTTTTGATGGCATGGCACAGTGGCTGTGTTTGATGGCATGGCACAGTGGTGACAATTGATGGCACAGTGGCTGCCTTTGATGACATGGCACAGTGGTGACAATTAATGGCACAGTGGCTGCATTTGATGGCATGGCACAGTGGTGACAATTGATGGCACAGTGATTGCTTTTGATGGCATGGCACAGTGGTGACAATTGATGGCACAGTGGCTGCATTTAATCGCATGGCACAGTGGCTGCATTTGGCATAGCACAGTGGTGACAATTGGTGGCACAGTGATTGCTTTTGATGACATGGCACAGTGGTGACAATTGATGGCACAGTGGCTGCATTTGGCATAGCACAGTGGTGACAATTGATTGCACAGTGATTGCTTTTGATGGCATGGCACAGTGGTGACAATTGATGGCACAGTGGCTGCGTTTGATAGCATGGCACAGTGGCTGCATTTGGCATAGCACAGTGGTGACAATTGATGGCACAGTGATTGCTTTTGATGACATGGCACAGTGGTGACAATTGATGGCACAGTGGCTGCGTTTGATGGCGTGGCACAGTGGTGAAAATTAATGGCACAGTGGCTGCATTTGACGGCATGGCATTATGGTGACAATTGATGGCACAGTGATTGCCTTTGATGGCATGGCACAGTGGTGACAATTGATGGCACAGTAGCTGCATTTGGCATGGCACAGTGGTGACAATTGATGGCACAGAGATTGCCTTTGATGGCATGGCACAGTGGTGACAATTGATGGCACAGTGGCTGCGTTTGATGGCATGGCACAGTGATGACAATTGATGGCACAGTGGCTGCGTTTTATGGCATGGCACAGTGGTGACAATTGATGGCACAGTGGCTGCGTTTGATGGCATGGCACAGTGGCTGCATTTGGCATGGCACAGTGGTGACAATTGATGGCACAGTGATTGCTTTTGATGGCATGGCACAGTGATGACAATTGATGGCACAGTGGCTGCATTTGATGGCATGGCACAGTGGCTGCATTTGGCATGGCACAGTGGTGACAATTGATGGCACAATGGCTGCGTTTGATGGCATGGCCCCACAGCTCTGGACCCCCTGCATGTTACACAGACACCCCCCTTAGTGAAACCCCCAGTGCAAACACCCCCCCCCCCCCAGTGAACCCCCCCAGGTGCAAACACCCCCCTCCCCATTCAGTACCTCAGATCAGCGCAGCGACGATCACAGGACATGGACAGAAGGTCCCCTCCCTACACACAGAGAGGAGGGGGAGGTGGTAGCGGCTTTACTCGGCTGTGCCTGTGTTCCTGAGCATCGCTAACAGGCCGTGGCTGTGAGAGGAGGGGATGGATGGTTTCCCGCGGTGTCACCCCCGCAACCCCCCCTCCTCTTGTACCGCGGCGCTGGCAGATAAATGTCACTCCGACCCCCCTCACTTAGTATGCCTCTGGGTGGCACCGCCCTCTCAGAGGAATTCCCCAATCCCACGGGGCGAGAGGCGGCCGGAGGCAGAGCGCACACAGCCTATCTGAGCTCGCCTCGCTCCAGCCCCCTTTGAAGCATAGGCCGCAAAGCCGCGGCCTCAATTAGCGGCGATCGGGGCAAGAGGAGATCGCCGGTGGGGGCCGGATTTAAAGGTCTGTCGGGCCGTATACGGCCCGCGGGCCGTAGTTTGCCCATCGCTGGGCTAGGGTCTAGGGTACAGGTGGTAGGCAGAGGTAACACTGCACTGATGTGGCTGTGATCAGAAACACTGTTGGTGCCTGCATTGGCTCTGGTAACATTGGCACTGGTGTGACAAGTGATCAGAAACACTGTTGTTGGCTTACACTGATTAGACCACACTGGGGCTGGTGTTGTGGGGATCAGGAACCCTGTTTCTTGCTATACTTTGACTGATGTAATGGTAATCAGGGACACTGTGACTGTCTGTACTATTAGGCCTTGTTCCTATGATGCATATCAATGCATCAATGCCCCATATGAGGTCCATGTTTATCAACACAGAAATGCACAGGTGTTCTGTGCAAAACGGTGCAGGCAATCCTATTGATGTCCATTGCATGACCACAGTTGCTGTTCCCAATCTGGTAAGTAGGTTGTTCCAAACATCTTAGATAAATAACCGCATATCTTCTGTGGATGTACGCTGCCTCAAATCCTCTTCATGTAATCCCAACCAGACTCGATGATGTTGAAATCAGAGCTCTGTGGGGGCCAAATCATCACTTCCAGGACTCCTTGTTCTTCTTTGTGCTGATGATAGTTCTTAATGACATTGAATGTATGTTTGGGGTTGTTTTTCTGTTGCAGTGTAAATTTGGGGCTAATCACATGCCTCCCTGATGGTATGGATAAGTATCTGCCTGTATTCCTCAGAATTTAGGACACCATTTATCCTGACCAAATCCCCAACTCCATTTGCAGAAATGCATCCCCAAACTTTCAAAGAACCTCCATCATGCTTCACCATTGCCTGCAGACAGACACTCATACTCTCCAGCACTTTGGTGAACAAAGTACCTCTTGCTACAGTCAAGTAATACAATTTTTAACTAATTAGTTCAGAGCACCTGCTGCCATTTTTCTGCACCACTTTCTTTTTTTCAGGCATAGTTGAGTCTCTTTGTCTTGTTTTCATGTCAGAGGTATGGCTTTTTGGCCACAATTCTTCCATGAAGACCACTTATGGCCAGACTTCTTTGGACAGTAGATGGGTGTACCTGAGTCCCATGGGTTTCTGCCAGTTCTGTGCTGATGGCACTGCAGGATATCTTCAAATGTCAAAGGGAAGTTAGCATGTTGTGTCTTTTATCTGCTTTCCTTGGCTGACCACTCTACGGTCCTTAACAATGTCTGGTTCGTTATAATTCTTCAAAAGAGCTTAAACAGCACATCCTGAAACTCCAGTGTACTTTGAAATCTTTGCCTGAGAGAGACCTTGCTAATGCAGCATACCTACCTTTTAACTTCTTGTTGTACTCAGTCTTACCATGATGCATGACCTTTGTCTTCCCCAACCTCATTTTAGCAGCAGAGTTTTTTGTTTTTTTGTTAGGCCCCTTTCACACCTGCAGACCGTATGTCCGATTTTTCATACACTGATCTCTATGAGATAGCGGGTGTCAGCGGATTCGCAATCCTTCGATTCTGAAGACGGAGGAAAATCCTATTTTTCCATCCATCTGCAGAGCGGATCGGGTGAACACGGACAGACGGTCCGTGTTCATCCGATCCCCAAATAAGGGAAAAACGGAGATCTGACAGGGCGGTCCCTACACAGTGTGCGGAGATTGCCCTGTCATCAGCCGGTTCAGCGGGGATCAACAGAGCAATCACCTCTGAACAAGTGGATACACATATATGGATCCTTACGGGTTCCGTACATGTGAAATGGGCCTTACCCAGTTTTAAGCTTCCTACACATCTGTTTCTGTTTCAGTTAATGACTGTGTTTCAACCTACATACTAAATCTCTGCCTTTGTGCAACTGTACAAAGTGTGCAAGTTTAAGAATTGATGCTGGTATATATATATATATATATATATATATATATATATATATATATATATATATATATATATATATATATATATTTGAAAGCATTCTTGCATTATAGTATTTCTTCACACCTGCCTAAAATGTTTTCACAGCAATGTATATATTGGACTGGTTTCATTCAAATAACATTTCCTCACCATGTTGACCTAAGCTGCCCATACATGTGTAGCGGGGCCATACTGTCATAGACTATTTGGTCATTTTTCATACCTAAATTCCCCCCGGGAGTTCCAGTTATGTTGTTTATATGTGTTTATTTATTTTTCAAAACAATGCATTGTGTGATTGAAGGTACTAGGAGAAAAGGACTCCATTGACATTAGTAGAAATGGACTACGGTTTCCATAATGCATGGGCTTCCCAGAGAACATGACACCTCCACACAGCTTTATGGGTAAGATTATTTAAAGGCGGGAGAAGCTGAAATCGCTCTCTTGGGATCTGCATTCTCCCCTCTGCGGAACGAGGGAGAGCACTGCAGCTAAGCAGTTAGGCCTGAAGCCTGGGCCTGAATTCACCGGGAGATCAGCCACCCTGAGCGAGACAAGTTTTAGTGTATCCAGCTTGTGCTTCCATGAGACTGGAGCCACTCACCAGTAGACGATTGTAACAGTGGAGAGCGAGAGACCGGAGACTATGTGTTGCAGAGTGGTCGCTGATCAGCGTGTCTGTCGTGAGGAACTCAGGCGGACTAGGCCTGCACGGGTGAGAGGGCAGTTGCCCAAGTTTCAATAATATCTTGGCCTCGTGGCTCTTAGTGCTCCACATATCAGAATAGCATACTGTATCCTGATTTAACCAAGAGATATAACATCTGGAAGTTAAGCCAGTAAAGCTGACCGATACTGACTTAAGGATCATTCCACAATCACCTTTATTGATCATACCTTTAGACTTATCTTGAATACCTTTGGATTACAAACAAGTTAAAGTGCACCAACGTGTTTGTGAAGAAAATATACTTTATTCTGTATTTTCTCATAGACTCGGTTTGTCTTTTAAGAACCCCTGGACCGATCTGGGTGAAATTTGGATATGTAATGGCAGGTATACCCTGTGTGGAAAATTGGGGTGCTCTCTGCCTAGAGATAATTGGTTTATTCCTTAAACTGATCTCAATATCTCAATATGTCTAGTAAATGATCTTTATTCTGTCTCTCAAGAAGCGTTCATTGTGTGAATTTCTATTGTTTAGCAGGTGAGAAGAGCTTATCTCTGAATCACCTCATCTGGGCAAATGACCAGTAATTAACTCATGTGGATTCTATCGGAGACAGACGTCTGTCTCCTAAAAGAGGTCTTTTGAAGGGGTGGCTCGTTATTGTATGTTGATGTGGGAGGAGGATGTCATTGTCTACCTGATTACATCAAGTATCCCTTTTGCTGTATAAATATAGGTAACCTGCGTCTTAATAAAGCTATTCTTTACCTGGACACCCTTCATGATGTCTTGGCTCATGCTTGGGGGGGGGGGGGATACTCTAACCATTCGGAAGAATCATCTTGGAAATTGCATTCACCTCCACTATCCCTCTACCTTCTATGGTAGCGATAATCCCTGATGCTCGGCGATTGGGAGATGGAAAGAAGGCCGCAGTACCATACCCATTGCAGGTCTTAACAACTGGTGGCAAGCAGCGGGGTTAAATGGGACGCATAAAGACAGCAGGTGAATGGCCCAGCATTAGGAGAGAGACTAAAGAGGACTACGCTAAAGGATCTGCTGGAAGCCTGAGGTCAGGTGGCAAGCAACAAAAAGAAAACTACCCCCATAGCAGAACTAATGGAGGGCAACCAAACCAGCAGCATGGCGAATGTCAGCCAGGAGGAAGCCAAGTTCCAACAGAAGGTGATGTGGAGGCTAAACCTATATGGGCCAAATCCCACACCGGAGATGGTGACGCAAGTCCTGGAGCAGGTGAGCGCAGAACGTAGAGCACCACAGCCAAGCGTAAACCAAGGAGACACCGCTTCCTCAGCCAGATCTATAAATGGAGGGCAGCGGAGAAAGATTAACTATGCTGCGTTTAAAAGTTTTGGAGAAATGGTAATTGACGCATACCTACAAGACTTTGAGCGTCAATGCGCTTTGGAGGGTCTGGAATCAGAGCAATGGGCCGCGATTCTAAGCAGCAAACTCACGAGCCGAGCAGCAGAGGCGTACCGAGCAGTTCCTGATACAGCCATACACGGCTATGCCAGGGTAAAGGACATTCTGCTAGCCAGGTATGCCATGACCCCAGAGACTTACAGGAAAAAGTTTCGGGCATTACGGAAAGGGGGCCGAGACTCCTAAACCGAATGGGCTTTTAGGATGTATTGGGCGGCCCAAAACTGGATACAAGGCTGCCAGGCCATAATGCTAGAGGAGGTGCCACAACTCTTCTTGCTAGAACAATTTTTTGACCACACACCTGCAGACACCAACGACTGGGTCAGAGACAGGAAGCCGGCCACAATCGAGGAAGCGGGCAAGCTGGCAGACGAGCATCACGAGGGAAGAAAAGGAGAGGCTAGTGGAAACCGCCCCCCTGGTAAGGTCCAGCACCCCAACGTCTGGTCCTGTGACCCACCACCGACCTATCGCAGTACCATTCACTACACCACCTAATTTTAAACGGAGACCGCCATTGCATGTCACCAATGCAATCGGCCAGGGCACTACAAGATACATTGCCCTCAGCGGAGCAGAGGGAATTGGGAGCAGCCACCACCACCGAGGGCAGCCGCCCATCACTATCAGCATGAGCCGCTGGAAGACCACAGCCCTGAATCTGAGCAATGGACCGTACTACATGAGGTGAACCTAGCACAAGCCGAGGGGGACAACCGGGTGCACCACAGACAATGGGTCACAGTAGATGGAAAGGAGGCTGAGGCACTACGAGACTCTGGGGCCACCCTCACTCTGGTGCAACCTCACACCGTATCTGCGAAGGTGCACACCAACAGGACTGTTGCAGTAAGAGTGGCAGGAGGCACCATCCACAAACTACCCACAGCCCAAGTGCAGCTAAATTGGGGCACCAGAGCCAAGCAGATGGAAGTAGACATTATGTCGGGCCTACCTGCGGAAGTATTGTTGGGGAACGATTTGGGGTGCCTAACTTCACAGCTGCTTACCCCAGATCCCGCTGGAACCTGCCCTGTGACTATCAGGGCGCAAGCATGCCGAGCTGGACAGACGCACTCTGTTCCACAGGTAGGAACCGAAAACCCTGTAGTATGCCCTGACCCTATCACCCTTCTGGGGCACTCCACAAGACTTTGGCCAAGCCCAGCAGTCAGATCCCACCTTAGCAGGTTACAGGAAGGCCGTAGGTAACCCTAAGGAAGGTAATGCTCAAGAGAACTTCCACTGGGACAAGGGACTGCTATATAGGGTCACAGGGGGAGTGGGAAGTGGGGCAGCCCAAGTTAAAAAAAGACAGCTAGTTGTACCCCGCAAATACAGGGCAGAGCTTCTAAAGCTCAGCCATGATATCCCGCTAGCCGGACATCTGGGTATCAAGAAAACTAAGGATCGCCTTACCCAGACGTTCCTCTGGCCAGGGATATCAATAGACTTGCAGACATACTGCAGGACATGTGACACGTGTCAAAGGATTGGGAAACGGGGGGACCACCCCAAGGCCAAGTTACGGTCCCTACCTATAATAGAGGAACCATTCTCCAGAGTGGCAGTAAACCTGAAAGGGCCCCTCAACAAACCCAGTGCCTCCGGAAGGCACTACATCCTCACGGTGGTGGACTATGCCACCAGGTACCCTGAGGCGGTGGCGCTCCCCAACATTGAGGTGGAGACGGTAGCAGAAGCTCTAATCAGGATCTTTTCTCGAGTAGGGTTCACTCGGGAAATACTCTCAGATCAGGGAACCCAGTACACGGCAACTGTCACTCAACAGTTATGGCAGAGCTGCGGGGTGAAACCGTTATTTAGCTCCCCCTACCACCCCCAGACCAACGGCCTCTGTGAACGACTCAATGGCACGCTTAAGCAGATGCTCACAGCGTTCACAGATTCCTGCGGTCAGTGGGAGAAATTTCTACCCCATATCCTGTTTGCCTGCCGGGAAGTGCCCCAGGCGTCGACCGGGTTCTCCCCCTTCGAACTCCTTATACGGGAGAAAAGTCCGGGGACCCCTGGACCTCATACGGGAGCATTGGGAGGGCAACACAGGAGAAGAAGGGATCCCGGTTTTGCCGTACGTGCTGGAATCCCGGGACCGCATGCGTGCACTGACTGAATCAGTTCGGGAGAGCCTACAGGCAGCCCAGAAACGACAGAAACAATGGTATGACTGGGGAGCACGCAATAGGACCCTGGAAGTAGGGCAAAAAGTATTAGCCCTCCGACAATCCAAAAAGGACAAGCTACAGGCAGCGTGGCAGGGGCTATTTAAAGTGGTGGAACGGATTAGCGACACCACCTATATTGTGGCCAAATGCGCTCCGAGGATGTGGCCGCTATCTGTGCCCCGTCCACTGACGCTAGTGCAGGACTTCCCTTACCCGACCTGCTGGCAGCTAACCAAGGTAATCTAGAGCAAGTTGGGTTGGGGAGAAACCAAACCTTACCCTGAAACCCGAGAACTGCCATGGGGGCATGGCAGAGGTTCAATACCTAGGGCCTAGAGTAGGGTCTGAGAAACAGTGCCCTGAACCCGCGGAAGTAGAGACCATAGCCAATTGGCCCCAGCCCCGCACCAAGACGCAGGTATTGGCGTTCCTAGGCACCGCCGGGTATTATAGAAAGTTCATTCCGGAGTATAGCACCCTAGCAAAACCCCTCACCGACCTAACCAAAAGGTCCCTACTCAAGCAGGTAGCTTGGTTCTCGGAGTGTGCAACAGCGTTCCAGGGACTTAAAACGGCATGGAGCACCCGGTGGAATACCTCAGCTGCAAGTTATTACCTTGGGAGGTCAGCTATGCCACCATGAAAAAATAATGCCTGCCTCTAGTATGGGTCTTAAAGAAGCCCCAACCATACCTTTATGGCTGTGCCTTTACCCTACTCACTGACCACAACCCCCTCATCTGGCTCAACCGAGTCTCTGGAGACAATCCCTGGTTGGAAATTAAGATAAAGTGGTAAACAGGTATTGGCGCTGCTAGAAATATTTTGTCTTAGTAACTAGTGTCGGGTACTTGTAGCCGATGAGTTTATTTGGAAGAAACTCCCCGCTATTGCCAAGTTATCCCTTTTTCTGATGGATCCCATGGTGGGATAGTAGTTGTTCCTTATTCCTAATGTGCTACGTGACCCCAGTAGTGAATTCCCAATGGGGTGTGGTGTCCCACTAATCAAAATTTCACTACTTTAGTGTGAAGAGTAATATGAGTTGTGAATACTCATTATTCAATGCAAAAAATATATATTAAGTTGAAAAATAATATTACCAGTCTTGATATCTAGTTTAGGGATACCATATATAGATCCGGTGCTTTGATGAAAGTGCTAGGTGCTATACTCTATTAAGTATGGTGCTATAGTCATATCATATACATGAGCTAGACAAGTGAAATTCCGATGCTTAATTGCAGTGACATTAATTACTAGTGCTATAATCTATTAAGTGCTATAATCATAACACGATAAACTTGAACAGTGCAAAATTATTAAATGAAAATAAAAATAAAAAGTAAAATTCCCAGTATATAAATTACAGTGACAATATTAACGTGCTGGTGCTATTCTCTATTGAGTGCTATGCCTCTATAATAGAGGTAGACAATGCAGGTGTGTGAAATCCAAAACAGATTAACATCTATCTCCTGATATGCATGAACACTATTGGTAAAAAGAGTCCAATGAGGTTGCGGTGACATAAATTGCAGATATTAATATCTTTGGGCGTCAGTTGAGACTCCAGTTGTCCCCCCACATGTGTCCCCACTTACCAGAACGATGTCCCCACAAAGGGGTGTGGAGCCTTGGGGATCAGTGGGTCGTGGCAGTTGCTTACCAGTCGCTGCGCGATGGATCAGTCGATGCGCTTGATGGATCAGTCGCTGCGCGTGATGGATCAGTCGCTGCGCGTTATGGATCTGAATTGTAACCATTAACTCCAGAATCCCTGGTTGCTTTGCTGGAGTCTAGCGTTGCAGCCTTACAATTTTACACTGCAATACCGCCCGGGCAAGCAGACCCTAGCCAACCCAGCAGGGTCTAGGCGGGTATGCCGACCCATGGAACTAAGGGGGAGTATTGTGAAGAAAATAGACTTTATTCTGTATTTTGTCATAGACTCTGTTTGTCTTTTAAGAACCCCTGGACCTATCTGGGTGAAATTTGGATATGTTAGTCCCCCAGATCGGGGCTATCAGGAGATATGTAATGGCAGGTATACCTTGTGTGGAAGAGGGGTGTTCCAACTTTTGGGAAAAATTGGGGTGCTCTCTGCTTGGAGATAATTGGTTTATTCCTTAAACTGATCTCAATATCTCAATGTGTCATGTAAATGATCTTTATTCTGTCTCTCAAGACCCGTTCATTGTGTGAATTTCTATTGTTTAGCAGATGAGAAGAGCTTATCTCTGAATCACCTCATCTGGGCAAATGACCAGTAATTAACTCACATGGACATCTGTCTCCTAAAAGAGGTCTATTGAAGGGGTGGCTCGTTATTGTATTTTGATGTGGAAGGAGGATGTAATTGTCTACCTGATTACATCAAGTATCCCTTTTGCTGTATAAATATAGGTAACCTGCGTCTTAATAAAGCTATTCTTTACCTGGACACCCTTCATGAAGTCTTGGCTCATGCTTCGGGGGGGGGGGGGGGGGAATACTCTAACCATTCGGAAGAATCATCTTGGAAACTGCATTCACCTCCACTATCCCTCTACCTTCTATGGTAGCGATACTCCCTGATTCTCGGCGATTGGGAGATGGAAAGAAGGCCGCAGTACCATAACCACTGCAGGTCTTAACAGTTTTTACAATAGACTTCACCACTGAGGAACATTCTGGAGTTATCCGGGCCAGGCCTGGTCAAGATTATTAGCAACCGTACTCAAAGGAACTGCCCACTAGGGGAAGCTCGCGAGCATAGACTATTTATAGCTACGTGCATACTGTATAACGTTAACATTTTAGTTTGTTCTTATTGACTCTCGCAAAGGGCCCTTGCAGAGTCAGCTATACATATATTTGTAATCTGTTGTTTGCTCTTTTATCTTTTACATGCTAAGTAAAGTTACCCTTGGTTTACCATATTGATTGTGATGTGTGTTTGCTCCTGAGGACTGAGTCCGCCAGAAGGCAACAACAGTATCGCATGTTATTGTGTATTTTACATGTGTTATTGTGGTTCTAGCCAAACGTAGGGCTCACAATACATTCTGCATTTGCCTGGTGTGCCAAGGGAGGGTTCGAGCCTATTATAGGGGTGGATAGGTCAGAATGTAGACCCA
Source organism: Rana kukunoris (assembly GCA_029574335.1). Lineage (NCBI taxonomy): Eukaryota > Metazoa > Chordata > Amphibia > Anura > Ranidae > Rana > Rana kukunoris. Next base: position 115,782,030 of record CM056051.1, on the reverse strand, counting down.
AAACTAATCAGCAGCTCCTTCGGGGGTACCGCTACACATGATACAATCTGATTGTACACGCTCTATATATTCGCTTTTAGATTTACCAAAATGATGCAATATGAGGACACGCCTAAACAATGCATTCAATATATACCAAATCAGGCAGGCACTTGCACTGCATAGCGGATGGTAGATTTAAAGCTGATTGTACATTCAGATTGTGTAGTGTATGGTTAGCTTAAAAGTACAGTAAAACCAGTGTGTGTACACCTTCCCACCCCCTCTCTCTCCCTGAGCTGCATTACAAGATCAATGACAACTGGGTAACTTTACTTACTCCCTCCCATGTGCTTGCATATGTAGCACCCTCTTGTGTACATAGTTGTGTAGTGCAGATGAGGCTTGTTAGAAGCCTGGGTGTGAGTCAGAGGGTTTACTTTATGTCAGACAGGATTGCTCTACAGATCAGGCCTCTGGTACCTCCCCCTTATTCTAGAAGCTTGGAGAAGTTTATAGAAGCTAGTGGTTGGAGGCCAGAAGGTGCAGATCTGAATATTTATGGCAATCTGGCCAATCTCTAGGCAGGAGGGCCTGGCAGGGTGGCTGAACCAGCCCATAAATATTGGGGAGCCTGGCTAGTGGGGGAGTACACACTGCATGCATATACTGTACTACAGTGTTTTTACCCACAAAATATTCCTCCTTACTATGCCACAAGAGATTGGAGGAAGTGATAGCCAACACAGTAACCTCTCAGTAAGCAGTAATGATGTGCAGTGACCTCTAGCAACCAATTAGTAAGCCTGAAGCAATCAGTAAGTGTGAACTAGATTTTTATGTTTACATTATTAAAGTTTTTTTTAGATAAGTCTATGTTTGTTCGTTTTTTGAGATGCTGAGATGGGAAGCGAAATTGCTAGGGGTTGGGCCAGCAAAATGTTTGAATTATTTTTCCCATTATTATCGTGAGTAAGGCCTCATGTCTAAGATTTGCCTAAGGCCCCGTACACACGAGCAAATACACCTGATCAAATCAGTCGGACAGACCGATTTGAACAGATCTGTCTGCTGGGATGTATTGGTTTGATCGTGTACACAAATCCCCGCCGGCAGACAGCGTGCTGACGTGGCGCTGACGTGGCGGTGACGTTGACGCCTCCAGATCACCGCACCAGGAAGTAAAACACTTCCGCGCATGCGTCGAATCCATTCGACGCATGTGCGAGCAGATAGGTCTGCTGGTTAGCGTACTAACCAGCAGACATATCGGTCCGACGGGTTCCCAGCCGACAGATTTCAAAGCATGCTTTAAAATCTTTCGGCTGGCCAAATCCTTCTGTTTGCCCGTACACACGATCAAATCTGTCTGCTGAAACGGTCTGTCAGACCGTTTCCAGCAGATTGATTTGATCGTGTGTACGCGGCCTAAGGCCTCACAAAGCCTAGAGCCGCCTCTGTGTAGGGTTCAGGACTTAGTAACATACAAAACAACATTTAGGGCCAGATTCACATAGAATCGGCGGCGGCGTAGCGTATGCCATTTACACTACGCCGCCGCAACTTACTGGAGCAAGTGCCGTATTCACAAAGCACTTGCTCCGTAATTTGCGGCGGCATTGTGTAAATGGCCCGGCGTAAGGCCGCGTAATTCAAAGGGGCGGCTTGTATTTAAATTAAGCGCGCCCCGCGCCGATCAAACTGCGCATGCGCCGGCCGTAAAAATAGCCCAGTGCGCATGCTCCAGCTCACGTCGGAAAACGTCAATGAAGCCGACGTGAGCGTCATTGACGTAAAGCCCTGTTCGCGAACGACTTAGTAAAACGACGTAAACGACGGAAAAAGACGATGCTGTCCCGACGCCATACTTAACATGGCATACGACGGACCTACGTAAACGTACCCCTCATATAGCAGGGGTAAGTTTACGCTTACGGAAACGACGTAAACGACGACGAGGCGGCACAAAATCTTTCGGGAATCGGCGTATCAGGCTCATTTGCATAGACAAATGAAAAATCAACGTAAACGCCAGCTAGCGGCCGGCGTAACATTACATTTAAGTTCCGACGGTGTAAGTGAGTTACACCAGTTGGATCTTAGCGTAAATCCGGTGTATCATGTTCTCAGGATAGAAAACAATGATACGCCGGCGGAAAATTCGAATTACGCCGGTGTATCTGTAGATACACCGGCGTAATTCTTTTGTGAATCTGGCCCATAGAGTGCAGCAGTCATGGTTCACATCAGATTCTCCCCATTACATCAGAGTCTTCATCACTTACATCAGGGTCCCTAGAGTTCCCTCCCTGCCTTCATCAGGCTCCCAAGAGTTCCCTTCTTACATTCGGGTCTTCAGAATCCCCCTCTTTACATTAGGGTTCCCAAAGCCCCTCCACATTATGGTCCCTTCTTGGTGGCAGCATGGAAGCTGGAAAAAGGAGCATTGTGAGGAGGAGGTCTGGAGGAGGACGTTTCCTCTCCCTCCTCCTTTGAATGCTGGGGTGGCAAACATGTGGTTGGTTGGTAGGACACCAGGTGGTCCTAGCAACTGAACACTAGATAAGTGGGCAGCAGAGTGGGTGTTGGAGGAAACATTTTTACGGATGGGAGAAATTTGTGTTTTTTTTGTTTTCTTTACAAACTGACAGATGGCAACCCTGATATTTAATTAGCAAACTGACACTAACTCTTTTTTGGAATGGGGGGGGGGGGGGTTCCCTTAAACACCCATATATTTTAAGGACACCCCTCATTTAGTACTATTGTCCCTGTATGTTTTTTTTTTTTTTTATGAACTGAGATGTTATGGAGTGAGGGAGTCTGTCCTAAATCATGGTGCTTATAAAACATTTTTTTAAGTTATTTACCTGGATTACATTGAAAGCATTTGGTTTTATAAAATGTATTCATATTCCTTATCTTTAATACATATATCATGCACACAAGTTACTAGACCTTATGACTGGTGGCTGCCCATACTAATACAGCCCCAACCCAGATAAAAATGCAGTCATTTAGGGCCAGATTCAGGGAGATGCACGCATATTTTATCCGGCGTAGCGCAGCGCATATACGTTACGCTGACGCGAACTAGTGAGTCAAGTACAGTATTCACCAAGCACTTGTTCGTTACTTTGCGACGGAGTAACGAAAATGCGATGCGCAACCCGACGTAAGTGTAAGTGGGTGTGACCATATGTAAATGATGGGCGGAGCCCAGCGCAGAGACTTACGTTCAGCGCATCATCCACGGAGCATGCGCAGTGAGGGAGGGCTCCACTCGCTCCCCTGTGCGCATGCTCACAACTTCCGTCGGCACCACTTCATGGGAAACGGCAGCGCAATGTCTTACGTTGCGCGTATAAAAGCGGCCGCAGATGCGCCTTTCAGGCGCAAAAGTGTATCCGGTCCCCCCCCCCCCAGGGAAGTTACTTTTGCTCTGATATGGCTGCTCCCGTTCCCCGCAAAGAGAGGAGAAATCTTAACGTTAATGCCCAGGAGCTGTCTGTCGTCATCTCGGCTATGGAGACCTACAATGAGTTCCTCCATGGCAGGAAAAGTCGCAAGACAAGCCGGGACAGGAAGCAGGCCATCCTGGAGTCCATTGCTGCCAGGGTGAACAGTTTGGGCTATTCCACATGGAGTGCTGCGGACAATGCCAAAAAAATTAATGACTTGAGGCGGAAAGTCCGGGTCAAGGTGGCCACCATCAGGAGGCATGAGAGGGGCACGGGGGGTGGACCCCCATGTGCGGTCAGCCTGACCACGGAGGAGGAGGTGGTCGCCCGCTGCCTGGAGAGGGAGCAGTTGGAGGGGGTCCCGGGCTATGATTCCATGGAGGAAGGCTCCAGGACAGGTAAGTGTTTTTTATCCCCTATTTGGTGTGTTGCATGTGGGGGGGGGGAGGGTACATGTGCCAAGTGTGTGGGACCACCAACATGTGTCTGCTTTGTGTCATCCACAGATGACGGAGCTGGGCCATCATCTGCCGGCGGCCATTCCAACCCATCCCCCCAACTGCATCCTGAGCCCGACCCCCTGTGCACTGAAGACACCAAGATGGAGGGGAGTGCCCACACCTCACCTGCTGAGGTGGTTGAGGAGGAGCCTGTTGTCACCGAGCAGGAGTTTGTCCTTTTTTTGGAGGAGTCCTCCCCTTCAGCAGGGCCCTCTCAAATCCCCTCTCCCATCATAGGAAGCCCCTCAAGGGCGACTCCATCCTCCCCGGGGACTATCATCTCCTGGCCCCAGGAAGGCGACCCGGAAGACCAGGGGGGTGTCTGATGTGGTCCATGACCAGATGGCGAGGCACCAGGCCAGGCAGACCCAGCAGATGGGGGAGATAGCTGGGCACCTGGACCGGGTAGCTGACAGCCTGGGCTCCGTGGCACAGATGACCAACGCAGTGCAGGATGTCAGCTGCAGTGGTGACCAGCCTGGGGGAGGTGCAGGCTGATCTTCGGCACCTCACTGCAGCCGTCCAGGCCAACACAGCTGCCATCTGGGACCAGGGGAGGCAGAGGCAGCGGGCCCAACAGTATCAAGTGACCCGGCAGCTGAGGATGCAGGCCCAGACCAATTCATACCTCGGCTGGATAGCCATGGCCTTGGAGGGCATGCAGGCCACACATGCCAGGAGTGGCCCACCCGGGGATCAGCCACCTCCAGATGCCCCCCACCCCCACCCACTCCCTCCAGGCAGCTGAGGAGCCAGAGAGGGCCCACCAGAAAGAGCCCCCGTCAGCCCAGATGATGGCTTTTTGGTGTGTTTTTTTTCTGCTCAGGTTATGAGCTTTTTATTTTTTGCTATATGTTGCTCAGGTTATGAGCTTTTTATTTTTTGCTATATGTTGCTCAGGTTATGAGCTTTTTATTTTTTGCTATATGTTGCTCAGGTTATGAGCTTTTTATTTTTGCTATATGTTGCTCAGGTTATGAGCTTTTTTTTTTAAACTGAGGGGGTGGCACTCCTGCCAGTAAGGGGTGTCACCCTCGGCCGTTGGGGAGAAGTTATCCCCACGGCTGTGTGAATGACGTGTGAATGGTGTATCAATGGACAGCGACATCATTGGGGCCTTGACGCGGCGTTGCTGCTCCCAAGTCCTGCATGTTGCACTTGGGCTAATCCAATGCGATGTGGATGTGGTGTGTGTGATCTAGGGACCTCAATAGTGTGCATGCGTGCATTGTCCGTGTGATCAATGTTTTTGTTTATTGTCCAAAGATGCCTACGGCGAGGACCCTCCTGACTGCTCTTCCATCAGCTGACGGGGTAGCCTCTGGCAGATGGGGACTGTGTGGGTCGGGGGTCAGGTCATCACGTATGTCAATCTGCAGGACTTTTCTCATGGCAAAGTTGTGCAGAATGCAACATGCACCGATGATCTGACACACGAAGGTAGGGGAATACAAGAGGGCCCCCCCAGACTTATCCAGGCATCGTAAACAGGACTTCAGGAGCCCAAATGTTTGCTCCACCACTTCCCGGGTTTGGATATGTGCCGCATTGTATCTTCTCTCTCCTCTGGTTTGGGGGTTCCGGAAAGGAGTCTTGAGATGGGGTCCCAGAGCATATGCAGAGTCACCTGTAAGGGAAAAGACAGGAGGATGTTAGTCATGCATGTGCCCCTTGTGATGTGTGCATCATGGGGGCGGACAGTCATGCCTGCCACCCATGTCACTCACCAACCAGCCAGCTGTCCCCATACACGTTCTGTTCGAATTCCATTGGGATGGGGCTCTGATTGTATATGTAGCTGTCATGGCTGGATCCGGGGTGTTTGGCACGGACGTGCCATATGAGGCGTTGGGCATCGGCTATCACCTGTATGTTGATGGAATGCCAATGCTTCCGATTGCGGTATATGTGCTCTGTGGCACTGGGGGGCTGGAGTGCCACATGTGTGCAATCAATGGCCCCCACGGTGCGTGGGAATCCGGCAATGCTGTAGAAATCTGTCATTGCCTTCAGCCGCAGCTCCTCAGTGGTGGGTCTGATGAAGTGGTGGGACATGCGTCTGAGGATTGCAGGGACAACCTGGTGCACACATCTGCTCATGGTGGACTGTGACATCCCAGCCACCACTCCACTTGTACGCTGGAATGATCCACTGGCAAGGAAATGGAGTGTTGCCAGTACCTTCACCAGTGGCTGCACTGCTTGTGATCGGTGTGTCTTGCTGGTGATGTCATCCTGCAGGGTTGTGGTTAGATCCAGGATTGCATCTGGGCTGAATCTGAAGAGGCGATACACCTCCTCATCACCCATGCCAAAGAGGCTCATGCGCGTGCGGTATATCCTCTCACGTGCCCGCCTCCTCCATACCGGGGGACCCATTAGTAGTGCTAGGACCACGGCTGCCCCTGGCATGTTGGCACACAGAGGTGTTGTCCTTGCAAGTGTGGTTGTTCAGCTTGCTATTTTCGTCGGTAACGCTGCTGCTGTAGCTGCTCTCCTGCTGACCTGTGGCCGTCAGGAGTAAAGATAAAGCAGCTATTTGTAGGAATATCTTTGCGCTAGACGTACGACGTACGCGCGGCGCAAGTAGCCAGCGTCTGGTGCTAATCTGTTCACGAATCAGCATATCTCCCTCATTTGCATATTTGAATGGGAAATCAATAGGCGCGACGGATGCGCCAAGCGAAAATATGCGCTTCCGATACTCTGGCGTAGGAAAGTTAAGCCGGTCGGAGAAAGCCCGTTTTCTGTCACATCTAGTTTGGTGGGTACGGCACATAGATACTACGGCGCATCTTTACACTTACGCGGCGCATATCGATATACTCCAGCGCAAGTCTTTCTGAATCTGGCCCTTAGTTGTTAGCTTTAACAGTTTGCACCAGATATTGTGGTTATTGCATCATTGGTCTTGTTCCAAATCAATTTGGATGTAGAAAACAGGACGGAAGAGGACTCATAATAGCATCTTAATTTTTTTCCGTTGCTTAGGGTACTAGGTTTTGGGTATATTTTTTTATGGCTGACACATTTATGGCAACTAATATGATTCAACTTTTCAGCTGGAATTGTGATTTAATTACTTCAAAGCTAAACTACTTTTTCATGTGGCATTTCTATTTTTTTTGTCCTCCTCCTGTATGCTCTTGATTATTATGTGAAACTTAATGTTAGGGTGCGACATGGGTGTACCTTGGTATCGCATAGTCAAGGCCAGACATGCTAGGGTCTAATTAAAAAATAGACAGAGAATTGGACTATGATGACTCACATGTAGTTTCCCTTTCCAATATGTTTAGCTTTGGGCTATGGACGGTGACAGGCGGTAAGGGCGGTTCCTAGTCAATGAACGTAACAAAGATATGTGCTAAAGCTGCTTTGTCATGTCTGTCAGTAAGTTAGTAGCATCAAGAATGTGTATACCTATCAACGGCAATATATTATGGCTGTCATTTTTTACCTTTTCACTGATGCCAAGTTTCCCTCTTTTGAGGGCACATAGGAAATAATGAAGCATTTTTTCAATATGTTTTTTGTTAATATGTTTACCTCGTAAGAAAGGGTTGATAGCCAAGGTGTGTTTATACCTTTTTTAGAAGGTGAATTTAGGAAGATTCCCCAGCCACTTTTCTACTGAAAACTCAAACGCTGGCTGGTAAATATTGAAAAAGAGAAGTGCAATTAATGAATCTGGCCTCTGTAGAACTACAAATGCAATCATGTCTAAAGGGGAATATAGAAACTGTGTTGGTACATAAATACTTCTAATTGCATATTAGCCTAGCCAGTATCATAAACTCTTGTCATTTAAATAGAATGCTTGTTTTTACCTTTTTTCCTTTGTTACATCTCAGGGCTATGAATATCCTAACAGCCTCTTTGCAGACATGCTGCATACGCATACATGGATTTTAGATAAGGCTGCTTGGCATTTCACAGGGGAGGGTTTACTGAAGATGATAACAGTGGATCATGCCTTTGTTGAAGTGTTGTCACCCTACAACAGGAAGTCCTTGAGCAAAGACCTTCTTGTCAAGATCCCCAGGTATTATTTTAATAAGAGCTGTAGATTTACAAACATTAAAAATTACTTTTGAAATGTCATTAATTTGTTAACGCTAACAGGGCCGATCCTAGGGTCACAGGCGCCTGGGTGCAGAAATATTTCTGGCACCCCCACAAAGGGGTGTGGTCATCTTACCAACTCCTCCCCTTTACAAATGTTTCTGTGGCAATGACTCAAACACAGAGATGCTCCTCTAAGAAGTCTTTGTTGCCTAGGGATCCTCCCATGATCTTTTAACAATAAAGAAAATACTGGAAGAGCGTACACTAATGAGACCTGGAGGGGAACCTCTCTGATACTGTTAGAAAGTGCCCCAAAACATAGTACAGGAGATGGTCAGAGACTGTAGACATGATACAAGAGATGGTCAGAGACTGCAATCATAGTACAGGAGATGGTCAGAGAGTGTAGACATATTAAAGGAGACAGTCAGTGACTGGAGATATAATACAAGAGATGGTCAGAGACTGCAATCATAGTACAGGAGATGGTCAGAGACTGCAGACATGATACAAGAGATGGTCAGAGACTGCAATCATAGTACAGGAGCTGGTCAGAGAGTGTAGACCTATTACAGGAGACAGTCGGTGACTGGAGATATAATACAGGAGATGGTCAGAGACTGCAGACATACTACAGGAGACGGTCAGGGACTGCAGACATACTACAAGAGATGGTCAGAGACTGCAGACATACTACAGGAGACGGTCAGGGACTGGAGAAATAATACAGGAGACAGTCAGAGACTGCAGATATAATACAGGAGATGGTCAGAGACTGCAGTTCCTATTGACATAAGTAGATAATGGCCGATCGGCTCTCACCTGACCAACAACACCAGTTCCTCTGATCAGGAGTCAGCTCAATCTGAATTGCTCATGGATACTCCACTGGGTAGAGCCCAGATCTGTATTCTGGCAATGACTCCAATCCTTTATCCGCCAGGGATGGCACTAGGCTGTGTGGCTTTCCCTCTGGTGGCGCACGGCAGCGGGGTTCTTTCTCTGATGGTGTTCTCTCAGCACTGTCCTCTGGAGTCCTGGGTGCACTTCCCTAAAAGCTTTCCTGGGGTCCTGGCTCTCTCTCTCTCCCCCATTCAGCTGAAGCCGTGTGGGCTGCAGTTTCTTTTTTACAGTGGGGCTGCCAGTCCTCGAACTACAAGTCCCACAATCCTCTTCTCTGCTCCTTTCTCTATTCTATTTCTTCCCTGGCAAGCATCGCTAGTACAGCATTGCGCGTGAAGAGAAGGAGGAGAGAGAGTGGGAGGAGGAATGAAGAGCCCGCAGCTGCAGTGGCGTCACTAGGGTTGTTGTCACCAGTTGAGGTAAAACATGGTGTTGCCCCCCTTCCTCCACCTATAGTCGCCCCTACAGACCCCCTCCACTAAGTATAGACCCCCTCCGTCAGTGCAGACTCCTAACTAAGTATAAACCCCCTCCCTCAGTACAGACCCCCCAGGACAAACCACCCCCCATGAGTACAGACACCCCCAGGACAAACCCCCCATTAGTACAGATACCCCCAGGACAAACCCCCCATTAGTACAGACCCCCCAGGACAACCCCCCATTAGTACAGACCCCCCCAGGACAACCCCCCTTTAGTACAGACCCACCCAGGACAACCCCCCATTAGTACAGACCCCCCCCCAGGACAAACCCCCCATTAGTACATACTCCCCTAGGACAACCCCCCATTAGTACAGACTCCCCCAGGACAACCCCCCCATTAGTACAGACCCACCCAGGACAAACCCCCCATTAGTACATACTCCCCTAGGATAACCCCCCATTAGTACAGACTCCCCCAGGACAACCCCCCATTAGTACAGACCCACCCAGGACAACCCCCCATTAGTACAGACCCACCCAGGACAACCCCCCATTAGTACAGACTCCCCCAGGATAACCCCCCATTAGTACATACTCCCCTAGGACAACCCCCCATTAGTACAGACCCCCCCAGGACAACCCCCCATTAGTACAGACCCCCCAGGACAAACCCCCCATTAGTACATACACCCATAGGACAACCCCCCATTAGTACAGACTCCCCCAGGACAACCCCCCATTAGTACAGACCCACCCAGGACAACCCCCCATTAGTACAGACCCACCCAAGACAACCCCCCATTAGTACAGACCCACCCAAGACAACCCCCCATTAGTACAGACTCCCCCCCAGGACAAACCCCCCATTAGTACATACTCCCCTAGGACAACCCCCCATTAGTACAGACTCCCCCAGGACAAACCCCCCATTAGTACAGACCCACCCAGGACAAACCCCCCATTAGTACAGACCCCCCCAGGACAAACCCCCCATTAGTACATACTCCCCTAGGACAACCCCCCATTAGTACAGACTCCCCCAGGACAACCCCCCATTAGTACAGACCCACCCAGGACAACCCCCCATTAGTACAGACCCCCCCAGGACAAACCCCCCATTAGTACATACTCCCCTAGGACAACCCCCCATTAGTACAGACTCCCCCAGGACAACCCCCCATTAGTACAGACCCACCCAGGACAACCCCCCATTAGTACAGACCCCCCCCAGGACAAACCCCCCATTAATACATACTCCCCTAGGACAACCCCCCATTAGTACAGACTCCCCCAGGACAACCCCCCATTAGTACAGACCCACCCAGGACAAACCCCCCATTAGTACATACTCCCCTAGGATAACCCCCCATTAGTACAGACTCCCCCGGGACAACCCCCCCATTAGTACAGACCCACCCAGGACATGGCAGGCTGAGGCAGAGGCGCTCAATCTCAGCTGAATCAGGCGGCAGCTCCGCTCGGCGCTCGCTCCCGCACGCTGTCTGAAGATGGCTGTAGCAGAGGTCACGGTGGGTGGAGCCGAGCGGCCATGTGACGTCACGTCGTCACATCCCGCTCGGGTCTCGGATTGCTCCTCGGCGGCTCGCTCGGCGCCTCGCGCATGACAGCGCTGGGTGCGGGGCACCCACTGCACCCCGGGTAGGATCGGCCCTGAACGCTAATATAAAAGTTTAGTGGGTTTACATATACTGTACATTTGATAGCTATAAATGCAATAATGGAATTATATAGTCAACATAATAACAGGTACAAATACACAAAAATATTTTGACTTAAAAGTGCCCGTTAAGAGCCGGTTCACACTGAGGCGATCTGCTATACGGCTTCAGGTCGCCCCAAGTCGTCCTAAGTCGCGCTGTCCAGAAAAGCAATGTAAGTGAATGAGAGCCGTCTTAATACACACTACTCATGTCGCTCCGACTTCAGAAGAGGTTCCTGTACTACTTTAATCAGACTTCTAGGCGACTTGTACCCATTGATTTCAATGGAAGTCGCCTCCAAGTCTGATCACTGTCTTAACTGAAGCAACTTTCCAGGAAGATAACATACATTTCTCAGGCAAACCCCTCCCTCCCTCTCTCAGAGCTGATTGTTGTTTGATTGGCCACTGGAATGTCTCCTGTCCTGGAGACGACTTCAAGTCGTGTTGTAAATCTTCCCAGATCGCCCTGTGGTTCATGCTGAAGTCGCCTCTGAAAGTCGTGCTGGAAGTCATGTCGCCCCAGTGTGAACCGACTCTAAAGGAGATGATTTTTTATTTATTTTTTTGTATTCACAGATATTTTATGAAAAATGTGCCATCATATTATACATTTTAAAGCCTCCATGACTTCATTATGGGAGCTATGAATTCTCCTCTACTTTCATATATAATCTATCCATCTTGCAATATGCATTGAACATTTTTCACATTTCTAAGGAGGAGAATTGTATTTTCACCATATAATTTCCCTAAATACTCACCCAGTCTATCACTATCAGTCTCTGTTTGGCATACATTTATAATTTCTGTCGGGGAATCAGAAGGGAAAACTTGAGAAATGAGAAGTTTCATTTCTCATTTCATCAATTTAAACCCAACAAAAATGTAGAGAGGAAGGCTAAAAATGTGTCTCTTAGAAATGATATTATAACATATATCTATTTTGACTTGCAATTTTAATGGCTGCTATTTATAAAAAAAAATGAAGCGCTAAAGTACCATTACTTGTGAACAGAGTGACATCTTGTGGGATGTTCTAACATTGCATAAGCTGAGGCTTCACACCCAGCCCTGAAATGCTTTTCAGACTTGTTAAACCATTTACACTCTGGCATTGATTATAGCATATTGAACATGCATTGAAAGACAGTACTTAATCTTAAACATATCCCCCAAGCCTCACATAAAAACCTAAAAGACTGGCTTGCCTAAAAAATATAACCTCTATTATGCTGCATATTCAGCTCAGCGCCAAAAGCAAGCTGGTTCTGCACCAAAATAATGCAGCAGAGAGATCCCTTTGCTTGGATTATTCCCCAAAATCAACTTACATTTACATATCGTACCTATATTTATAACAATTTGCATACATACTTAAAGCCCAACTCCAGGCAAAAGAGAAATTTAAATAGCATATTGGGTTTGTTTTATAAAAGGCAAATAGACTGAACTTTTAAGGTAGGGTGACCAGACATCCTCGTTTTCTAGGGGCACTCCCCTGACTGAGGACACTGTCCCCAGAAAAAATCTGTCTCTGGTTTTGTCCCCGGATTGGATTTGAAGAGGGGCGCACGCAATTTCAAAGACAGTCAGTGCAGAGTTAAAAAAATAATTCTGAATTACACACCCTTGCTATGCCGCTCCTACTAACGGGGGGGGGGGGGGGTGTATTTGTATCCATTATTTGTGCTCCTTTCTGATGATGATGTGCTGGTCGGAGCAGAGGGACTATTTCTTCAGTTTTGGGCGCATAACCAAATCCTCTCCCACTCGCATGTTCTTCTGCCTTGGCACAAGTCCAGCCAGCCGCCCGTCTGCCTATTTCCTTGCCTTTTCCCAGAGAGTGATCTTCCTCTGCTCCCCACCCAGTAGTAGCCAGGGCCTGGAGAGTGAGACATGACAGAGTGTGAGGCGGGCAGGGGGGCGGTGGCAGTGACGGGCAGAGAGAGACAGCTGAGCTCAGCTGACGGTGTCCAGCAGCAGGAACTGAGGGAAAGCGAATCCGATCCTGGGGTTGGCAGCACCTTCAAGTAGGGTTGCCACCTGTACGTTCAGTATGGGTTTTGAATCATGTGTCCGGGTCTCATTCCGCCTTTCACCCGGACACATGATTCAAACTGTACTGTGGATGGTGGAGGAACACGAGTAGTTAAAGTTGTTAGGGGAAAGTTCTTACCCTTAAACAGAAGTTCCAATAATCTAATCTGAGTCCCCACGTCCTCTTCTATGCAGATATACTGAGGAATGTAATTGCCATGAGCAGCAGCACAAGGATTACTCTGCAGGGACTATTTGATGGCTTTCGGGGCTCAGGCGGAGTAATCCTTGTGTTGTGGTTTTCGCAAAAGAGGACATCTGGACTCAGATAAGATTGGCCGAACTGCTGAATGAAGATAAGAACTTTCCCCTAATGACATTAACTCCTCGTGTTCCTCCACCAGCAGCAGAGCGGGTCACAGAGAATACAGTCTGGAGGTAAGCACTTCTTGAGCCCCCAGGGAGTTAAATAGAGTTCCTTCTTCTGACCCCCCCAGCACATGTTTTTTTGGAATTCCTGCACACATAAGGTCACTCCACAGAACACACTGGCATGGCTGAACAGCTTCACCCAGGGTTCACACATGTGCAAAAACAGACATTGCATGTGATTTGCACCCACATGCAATGTCTGTGCAATCAATGCGAGTTCAGCCATACAGTCGTATACAGTTCTATGGCTGAACTCGCATTAGATTTGCAGGAAATAGTTAGGGTTGCCACCCGTCCACTGCCCTACTGACACTGTCCACTGCTCCACTGACACCATCCACTGTTCTACTGACACCGTCCACTGCCCTACTGACACCGTCCACTGCTCCACTGACACTGTCCACTGCCCTACTGACACCGTCCACTGCTCTACTGACACCATCTACTGCTCTACTGACACCATCTACTGCTCTACTGACACCGTCCACTGCTCCACTGACACCATCCACTGTTCTACTGACACCGTCCACTGCCCTACTGACATCGTCCACTGCCCTACTGACACCGTCCACTGCCCTACCGACACTGTCCACTGCTCTACCGACACTGTCCTCTGGACGGCCCTGTTAGTCCTTTGCCTCTCTTTTTTAGAGACCGCGTGGCCAAAGTGCGTGCATGTTAACCCAATTTCGAGTGCGTGTGGGTGTCGTGGTTTTGTGGGAGGGGGTGGGCGTACTAAGCGTAGGCTTACCTCGCATAGCACACCCACCGGGAGCCGGGCTGAGACCAAAAAACTCAATTCACATGCAGCCGAGACCGGGATCCGACCAAACCTAAACATTTTAAAGACATTATTATGAATGCAGTGTGAGATAGAAGATGGATGCCCCACTGCCCCACTGACACCGTCCACTGCTCCACTGACACCGTCCACTGCTCCACTGACACCGTCCACTGCTCCACTGACACCGTCCACTGCTCCACTGACACCGTCCACTGCTCTACTGACACTGTCCACTGCTCTACTGACACCGTCCACTGCCCCACTGACTGACAGTGTCCACTTTTAAGGTAAGCTAGGTTCATATTTTAACTTTTATGGGCACACCATGCCCCTTTAAGTCCACTCCCCTCTCCACTGTTGACACAATTTGGCCACAGCCACTGTTCACTGCAGCGTACTATGCGCGCCTCCTTACTACTCTCCTAGGGTAACTCAAAGGTGTCCTAAGTGTCTTACAATCCTATAGCATGTACTACAAAAAAATTGCCACGCGCCGCTAAAGTGTTCGGGTTTGGCTTGACGAAAAGGTGGCAACCCTACCTTCAAGGCTGCAACACAGGTGTGCTTTGGGGGTGTCTGTGATTGTGAATAGACTACATTGCACTTTTCTCTCTGGCATCATGGATGGAATCATAACTCACAGGCAGCAGGCACTCTATCATGGCTCTGGCTGGCAGTGCACTGTCACAGTGTGTCACATAACATATCTGCTGATTTTGTTAACTTATTGGTCATAAGTATCAGCACCCAGCAGCTATGTCATGTGACACACTGTGACAGAGCCAGCCAGAGTCATTATAGAGTGCCTGTTGCCTGTGTGTTATTATAATGCTGATAATCTTTACCAGTTGCTGACCGACCAATAGCAGATTTACTGCTACAGAGTGGCCGCACCACACAGGATCATGGCTATATATATATACGTGATCCTGCATTGATAAGTATCAGAGCCAATTAGCGGATCCGCCGGACCCGATGTCCGCCAGTACCCGTCAATCATTCTGTACACAGGCAGAACAAAGGTCTGCCGATGTAAACAAGGCAGATCACCATTCTTTCAGCATGGAAGACATTGATCCTGTTTTCCTGCAAGGCAGTGGTAGGGATCTATGCCTTCCCTTCGTAAAAGCACCACCCCTGCAAGGAGAAAACACTGGATAGGAACACATTTAACCCTTTGATTGCCCCTGCTGTTAAAACCTTCCCAGTCATTAGTACAGTGACAGTGCATAATTTGGACCCTCAAAAGGTGTCAAAAATATCACTTAGTGTCTGATTTTTCCACCTCAATATCACAGTCCCGTTATGAGTCGCTGATTGCCACCATTACTAGTGAAAAAAAAAATTCCTCAGATTTCATTTTAAAAATATGGTCTCCTTATTTTAAGGTGTAGTTGCTCCAGAGCTTAGTAAAGCCTCACTTTGTAATTATTACCCAATCACATGCAAGGAAAATAAAACAACAACTTTTTTGCTTGCACATGATTGGATGATGGAAGTCCTTCATTTACTAAGCTCTTGGGCAACTGCACTTGCAATGTGCACAGTCTCTTTGCTTTTAGTAAATCAACCCCTTTGTGTATCAGTTACCTTACTCATCAGTTCTGATTGCAAACACCTCTTCCTAAGCCAGGGGTGTCCAACCAGTGGCCCGGGGGCCACATGTGGCCCGCAGAGCCCTCTGATGTGGCCCGTGACCTTCTGCTCTGGAATAAAATAGAATAGAATACTGTTATAAAAGGTAATTACTAAAATCATAGTGTATATATGGGCAGTGGTTACTGGGCTGATTTCCTGCACTGAACCATAGACTATTATTACCTGTGAGTTTGGTGTGCTGAGAGTAGAGCGGGCTCTATAGAGCCGAGAGGGCAGCCGTCCACCAGCTCCGCTCATTGTGGCCCTGCGACCGGTTACCAAGTCGATTAAGTGGCCCTCACTCTTCAAAAGGTTGGGCACCTCTGTCCTAAGCCATCCTACAGTGTATTGGATCAAAGTCACAGTTTCTTCTAAAAGTCAAGCTAATTTCCTGCCCTGGGGACTGGGCTTTTTCCTTGCTCATTATCTTTTTGGTCACTGATCCCCTCACTGCCCCTGTGAATTCTGCTACTTCTGGAACCTATAAGAGAAGACCAAGCCACTGAAAAGGTTACCTTCACCAATAGGAAGAGTCCACATCACACCCGAATAAGGACCACAGGAAGTAAACAGAAGAGAGAAGGATACTCATGTGATCCTTGGCTTTAGGCAAGTAAAATGGGCAATTGGATAGGTATTTTTTCACACCAGTGGTTAGTTAGAGTGGTAGGTTTGGGGAGGGGGAGCTGCTGATGTACTGGAGTTGGGCTTTAAAGAAAGTATAGGAAGTTGAACTTTACATTTAGTCCTGCTTGTTAGTGAATTCAGCTTAAAAACTCAGGCCATCCGGTATACCATTTTTTAATTGAGGTCCATACCTTCTGCTATTTTGACCACTAACAATACTACTAATCTTTTATCTTACACATTGTGCCTATGACTGTATAGTATTAGTCTTGATGGCGGTCGTGTGTTCATTTAGATACAGCTAAATTATCTGCCTTTCATAATTCATAACACAAGTACTATTTTTACATATTCATCTTCTATCAGGAAGAATAAGAGACATAGATTATGCTGAGATTGGTTAAGAGGACAGGGTATTTTAGGAAAAATCTGCGTTAATATTTAATCGTTAAACTGATTTCAGTTTTGCCAGAAGACTTCATTAGAGCACTAACCTTCATTAGAATTGAGCTCCAGATTTGTAAAGTAGTTAGAGTTCCAAAAACATTTATGTAAAAAGAAAATCATTTGGGGTTGGCTGGAGGAAACTATAGGTTTTCGTGTTCCCATAAAACCCCACAAATAGTAATTTTCCTTGCTGTGGGTGAAAATATTTTTCTAGTCTTGTAAACAGTCCTTTGTGTCGCACTCTACAAGGATTGAATCTCCTGTTTCCAATAATTTTTATTAAATTTTTATAGACATAAAATCAAAAACATTATATTTCAAAACCATATATAAATTATTATTATTATTATTATTATTATTCCACCAAATCCCCTGACCAGCCCTCCAGTGCCCACCCCCCCACCGTGGAACGAAAAAAAAAATTCCCATGCCCCCGCCTGTTCCCCTCAAAAGTGTTATCATTGTGCTTGTAATAAGTGCTCTAGTCCCCTTCCTATGACACTAAGCACTTAGTGCCATTTCTTCTTGCATAATTAAAACGTGACATATCCCAAATTAATAAAAAGGAGAGATTCTCAACTCTTTACCCCTGTGATTGACAGGCTTCCCACCGGCGCATACTGCGCTTCACAGGTTGCCGACAGAACCCGAACGTCGGTGCGCAGGTGCCGTATAGAGCCACACCGACGTTCAGGGTTTTTCGGCAACCTGTGACGCGCAGTATGCACCAGTCGGAAGCCTGTCAATCACAGGCAGTGCTTGGGAACGCCCAGTCCAGCGGGAGAGCCGGGGGGTGAAAATCGTGATAACGAGGTATGTCAGAATTTTTTTTGAGGGTGAACCTCCACTTTAATTAATAGTAAGAAGGAGGGATTCTCAACTCTTTACCCCTGTTGATAGTCCCTCCTAAAAAATGCTTATTTCTGTGAAAGAAAAAAGAAGGAGGGCGAAAACAAAAACAACCACTTTATAATAGCCTCACCCATTAACTCTAGTGTTTAATTTTCTCAGTGACTTCCTTCTCAAAAAAAAAAAGAAAAAGTAAAAAAAAGGGGGGGGGGGCATAGATGCGGAGTGGCGGATCACCTAGTTACTTCCCATACAGTTCACATAAACCTGGGTTTGTCTAAATTCCAACCAACTCCTCCAAGTACTAGCTAATTGTGTTTCTGAGTTATTTTGCATATGTATTACCACTGCCATTAACCTAATTTTGTCTAAGTCCCTAAACCAATCCTTTATCGTCGGGACTGCACTTGACTTCCATTGTTTCAAGATTAATGCCTTTGCTGCTTTCAGCAGAAATTTAATAATTGTTGCTCTATATTTCTTGCTTGGCATCCCCGTTCCATGGAACAGGCATTGCCAGGGATCAAGTCCAATTTCATTCCCGCTAATCTTCTTTATCCAGTCAAATACTTCCCTCCAATAAGGTTGGATTAGGGGACACTGCCACCATATGTGTGCATGTGTTCCAATCTTGCCACATTCCCTCGGGATTGAATCTCCTGATAGAAGAATGCTAGATCTGTGAAAGTAGTGAATTTAATATAGTTAACCAAATGTCTAATTGTTTTTTTTTTATAATGGACAGAACTTAGAAGATAGCGTAACTAAATGTAAATGAGCAGCAAAAACCATCAAGACATATAAGCCCCAGGTGATTGTTCAAAGCCACAAAATGAAATGAAGGAAAAAATAAAACCTAAAAGTTTTTTTTTTTTTTTTAAAGTGTATTTTGTGCGTGTACTCGAGAGAGGAGCCGGACTGCAGGAGTTGGGAGTAGGCAGACCTCCCCCAGAGGCAATCTTCCATCTTTCTCCATGCCCCCGGGTGGCAATGGCGGGTGTGAGGGGGTCCTCCCACACAGCCCGGCCTACCTGCTCCACTTTGAAGCCCAACGGGGTAGAGGGACTCCCCTATGAGGGAGTGAGAGGATCTAGCCCGCTCAGCCAGCCCTGTTAGTCCTTCGCCTCTCTTTTTTAGAGACCGCGTGGCCAAAGTGCGTGCATGTTAACCCAATTTCGAGTGCGTGTAAGTGTGGTGGTTTTGTGGGAGGGGGGTGGGCGTACTAAGCGCAGGCTTACCTCGCATAGCACACCCACCGGGAGCCGGGCTGAGACCAAAAAACTCAATTCACATGCAGCCGAGACCGGGATCCGACCAAACCTAAACATGTTAAAGACATTATTATGAATGCAGTGTGAGATAGGAGATGGATGGTATTACAGAAGGTTAAAATTACAGAAGTTATAGGCAGGTGCAATCTATTTTCTCCACTGCAGGTGGCGCTCATCTGCAGCAGCAATGCAGATGGACGAAGTCAAGAGGAACCTAGTTCCTCTATGGTTTCATTGGTCACAGGGAGGCAGCTGAAGAAGGGACAAAAAGTAAAAAAAAAAAGAAGCAACGCCTGTCTGGATTCCCTGAGAAGGCAAGTCAGCAGTGCTGTGGCTACTGATGTCTTCCCAACACCCTAATACAGCACGGAGTTGGAGAATATAGTCGGCAACACGCTGTCCAAGACAAATACATGCATCCATTTTTCAGCTACAGGGCCTTAATCATAGTCTTGACTAGCTATGATTAGGGGGATATAATTAAGGCTCTGTAGGTGAAATGCGTGAGCCATTGTACATCTGTACCCACCTGCATCAATAAAATGAATTGTGTTGTCAGCTGTATTCTTCAACACAGGGAGGCAGCTGAGCTATCCGAAAGAGGGACACCTACGAGTATGTAGACAAAGGACATTCCCCTGCCATCCCCATTACTTGGAGAATTAATATGCAAAAAATTATTGGGTAAACTCACAAGTGTTTTTTTACCACTACTATTCTTATATAATTAAAAAAATGCAACAATCTAGAGACTGGATGAGGTTTAGTGAATTTTTTTAAAGGTGTATACATAGCTAAGCCATAACATATCGGACCTGTTTTTTTCAGCACAACCTTGTGCTCCTCAAACCAATCTTGATGTCATGAGACCAGGTCATCTTCTTCCAATTTTTCTTCCAGTTTTGATGCTCACGTTTCTATCGTAGCCACTTTTGTCTGTGAACACGGATCATTATGGGCAGCCAGACCGGTCTGCAACTATACAGCTCCATATGCAACAAACTGAGATGCACAGTGTGTTCTGACACCTTTCTATTGGAACCAGCTATAATGTTTTAAGCATACTAAGCTACAGTCACTCTTCTATTGGATTGGACTACACGGGCCAGCCTTCGATGCCCACGTTCATCATTGAGCCTTGATCCAATCTCCGGTTCTCCTGTTTTCCATCCTCGGACCACCTTTGATAGGCCCTGACCACTGCAGACCAGGAACATTCCACAAGATGCAAAAAAGGAAGCACTGCTCCAGGTCTTTACAGCCCAACTCCCCAGTAGCTACAGGTCCAGCTCATGTCTGTATGCATACAAAGAGAGAAAGTCGAATGACTACACACCAATGTCATATAAAAATCGTATTCTTTTTTGAAACTGTTAAAAGCTTTATAATGTTAGACCAGATCACAAAAAAAACAGGGAGGCTTATTGACGCATTTCACTCCTCCAGGTGCATAATCATAACCTATGGTAATGAGTAAGCTCCCTAAAGCCGCGTACACACGATAGGTTAACCAGAGGACAACGGTCTGAAGAACCGTTTTCATTGGTCAAAACCGATCGTGTGTGGGGCCCATAGGTTATTTAACCATTGGTTAAAAAAAAGAAACCTTGCTTTAAAATTTAACCGATGGTTTGATAACCGATAGGTCAAAACCGATCGGTAGTATGCAAAACCATTGGTTAAAAACCTGCGCATGCTCAGAATCAAGTCGACGCATGCTTGGAAGCATTTAACTTCATTATTTTCAGCACGTCGTTGTGTTTTACGCACCGTTTTTTTAACTGATGGTGTGTAGGCACATCAGTCAGCTTCATTGGTTAACCTAAGACAACTGTCCTTAAGACTGTTCTCATCGGTTTGACTGATCGCGTGTACGTGCCTTTAAGGAACGAAACACATTAATAGGCTTCCCTGGGTTTTTTGTGATGTGGTCTAACATTATAATGCTTTTAACAGTTTGAATAAAGACGTTTTTTTTTTTTTTATATGACAATGGTGTGTGGTCATCTGACTTTCTCTCTTTGTCAACATTCCATAAGAGCTGCAGTTTTGGAGATGCAATGACCCAGTTGTCTAGCCTTTTCATGCTTTCAACAGACCAACTTCAGGACAACATGCTCACTTAATTTACAAATATATCTCACCCAATTTCAGATGCCATTGTCATAAGATAATCAATGTAATTCACTTGTCAGTGGTCAAAATATTATGGCTGATTGGAGTACATCAGAACAAAATGAAGGACAAATTAGTAAAATAAGGACAGAGGGGCTTTGTTCCAAAACAGGAAATGTCTCTTCAAAACAGGGTCAGTTGGCAGCCATACTACACGTGAAGAGTAGTTTAAAAATGTTAATAGTTTGGGATAAAATGGAGAAAAGTTTAGGAGAAGCTCAGTACCTGTTGAAAAATGAAGGCTATTACATACTGATGCTCATAATTCTAAACAAAGGCTCACTGCATAATGTGTATTAGCACACAGGCATAAATGTATTAGTGTGTGCACAAAACAGAATGTGTATACTGTATGCATGCACACTCTCGGTATGAGGGGACAACCAGCCTATTTCAGCTAGACTGTGGCATGAACAGATTGGTCTTCAGCTATAGTTCCTGTTTAACTCCCTTCTTGATCTGCTATATCTGCCTAGTGCCTACCCATGTATGACCCCACTTGCTCTTGACCAGTTTCTGGATTCCTGTCTGCCTGCTGTGACCTCAGCTTGTACTCTGAATGTGCTCCTGTCTTGTGTTCCTGTACCTTGCTTCCTGACTGTGTACTGAGCCCAGCCTGTATCCTGACTCTGCCTGATGTTCCTGTTCCTGCTCTCCTGTTGATGATTTTTTGGCTTGTGTTCTGGCTACGCTCCTGCTTGCTGATCAAGTGTCACTGTGCTTAATGCCCAATTAAACTCTCAGCAAAAAACTTTTATTTCAGTAACAATTATGCATATTATATATATAATGACATATATATTGTATATGTTCTTTATAATAGAGCCCCCTACATGCCCTCACATACTTCCAGCTGAGTGACAGTTATAGCTCTTTAATTAGTAAAGCTCACACTCCCATCTGATTGTAGAGCTGTAGCTGTCACTCAGTTGCGGGCATGTCAGATTTGAAGCCCAATTTTTCAGCTTGACGCGTATCAGTTTTCATTGTTATTAAAATATGCATACAATTAAAAATATTTTTTTTTTTTCGTTAGCGGATCAGTTTAATTGATTAATTAATTTAACTTCTGTACACCCATACAATGTCACTAATGAAAGCAAAGAAATGTGTCTAAAGCAAATGATTCTTGGGGTAACCCACTTCTTCAACATTTTGGATTTTAGGCTACAATCTCTCAATGATTTACAGTATCTTTCAAACCATAATATATTTGTTGTGACCCTAATAAATTGAAATACTAAAATCATCAATATAACAGGAAGACTAGCCTCTCCAGGACATTCAATGAGCTGCAAAAGTTAAAACTGCCACTTTTTGCTATTCTATTACTGAAGATAAAATGGGACTAAATAAAAAGACATTACCTTACTAACCTAACCATCAAAAGTACACACACATTTTCCAACTTGTTGGGAAATATTAGTACATCTAGGTGCCAATCCTGTTTTCTTTTGAGTATTTTGGTGCATAAGTAACAAAAAGCTGTCACCTGAGTTTCAAAGCAGATCACAGCGGGTCCTGGCAGAGCAGTGACACATTTGCAGATAAACAGATGTCTCTCCACCTGCTGTTCTCAGCAAGTCATCTGCTGCCCATGCCCGGCCTAAAGCTGTATATGGTCTAGTAACAGCAAGTGATTTGAGCTTCATTTGAGACAGTATGGCCTTATAAATGTGGAGTAATTGATACTTTCAGTCATCATAAGCAATATTTAATGCATTGTTAGTCAACTGTACTCTTTCCAGTAAAGTAAAATGTACAGAGTTTCCATCCTCTGTGCATAGCATGTGCCTGTTGAATTAGAAAAACAAAATCAAGGAGTGATGGAGGTATGTGAGTTATTTAAGGATAGGTAAAAGTCTCACTGCCCAGTTTTTTTCATAATACATAGTGATCTGATGATTAGACCATTCACAGGATAGAGCCTTTTTTTTTAACTGTTTACACCAAGCTAACACATACACTATATTATCAAAAGTATTGGAACGCCTGCCTTTACATGCACATGAACTTTAATGGCATCCCAGTCTTTGTCCATAGAGTTCAATATTAAGTTGGCCCACCCTTTGCAGCTATAACAGCTTCAACTCTTCTGGGAAGGCTTTCCACAATGTTTAGGAGTGTGTCTATGAAATGTTTGATCATTCTTCCAGAAGCGCATTTGTGCGGTCAGCCTCTGATGTGGACAAGAATGCCTGGCTCGCAGTCTCCGCTCTAATTCATCCCAAATATGTTCTATGGTGTTAAGGTCAGGCCATGAAATATGGAGATCGGGAGCTTGGTCTCCAACCAACCCTCCTTAAAGAACAGGGGCAATCGGACTATCTCGCTACAGATTAAAGGGGTTGTAAAGGTACAATTTTTTGCTCCTAAATAGTTGCCTTTACCTTAGTGCAGTCCTCCTTCACTTACCTCATCCTTCGATTTGCTTTTAATTGTCCTTATTTCTTCTGAGAAATCCTCACTTCCTGTTCTTCTGTCTGTAACTCCACACAGTAATGCAAGGCTTTCTCCCTGGTGTGGAGTGTCATGCTCGCCCCCTCCCTTGGACTACAGGAGAGTCAGGACGCTCTCTACATTGCAGATAGAGAAAGGAGCTGTGTGTTAGTGGGTGTGAATACAGTACTTTCTCCTAAAGTTTCGGCGGAGTAACATAAATGAGCAACGTTACGCCAGAATAAAAATTCACCCATCTACCTGAATCTGGCCCTATATTACTAATACTGCTATAGAGGCTATATCTATCTTTCTGTGCAGGCCAGTCAAGTTCCACCACCCTAAACTCGCTCATCCATGTCTTTATGGACCTTGCTTTGTGCCTTGCTTTGTGCACTGGTCCAAATCATTTGGTGGAGGGGGAATTATGGTGTGGGGTTGTTTTTCAGGTGTTGGGCTTGGCCCAATAGATCCAGTGAGGGGAATTCTTAAGGCGTCAGCATACCAAGATATTTTGGCCAATTTTATGCTCCAAAATTTGTGGGAACAGTTTGGGGATGGCCACTTCCTGTTGCAACATGACTGCACACCGGTGCACAAAGCAAGGTCCATAAAAGCATGGATGAGTGAGTTTGGGGTGGAGGAACCTGACTGGTCTGCACAGAGTCCTGACCTCAATCCAAAAGAACACCTATGGGATGAATTAGAGAGGAGACTGCAAGCCGGGCCTACTAGTCCACACCAGTGCCGGACCTCACAAATGCCGAACTCCACTTTATGTTAAAAAAATCAGCTAAAAATAACATAATCCTGTACTGTGACTGGTTGGTCGGGTGCCGGGATCTGCCGGACCCCAGCTGATCCCGGCACCCGATCAACCAGTCACAGTACAGGATACCTAGCCGAGAGCGAGGTCCCTTACTGAGGAATTTGATACGCACGCAGTTCCAGTGCCTGGCAGGCACCTCTGAAGTAAGAGGCCAATCAGCTGTATTTTTAAATGTAAAACGATAATATGCTATGAGATCACTTTTGTTTTTTCATTGGTTTGAACACACCGCGTTTTTTTGGAGTCCTTGTTCCAGCCTTTGCCACAGAGTGAGCAGGCACTTATCCTGCCCAGTGTTTATGACCTACTTTTTCATTAAAGTGGTCCAGGTGGTTTGGTAAGCGCAACAAATATCCAGAGCACTTCGGGTAAAATTAATTAGATGGTGAAGGCTGTTCTTATCACCTGAGAATAAGACTGCATGACAACCTCTAGAACAGTGGTTCTCAACCTGGGGTCGGGACCCCTTTGGGGGTCAAATTACAATTTGCCAGAGGTCACCAAATCCTGGGCTGTTCCTGAAGCCTGCAGCACTCTCAGCCTTTTCACAGCCATCCAGCAGGGCTGTCCCTGAAGCCTGTGGCCGCCGAGCTGGGCTGCTCCTGGAGCCCTTGCCTGCCCATTCAGTTCACAGCATGGCTGTGGGGCAGAGACTAGAGGTCAGCTGACTGGTGAGAAATGTGAAGTGGGAAGGGCTGGAGGAGACCCTATCTCCTGATTTCGGCATAGGTGTCACTGCTGCAAGACACCACAGACCTGGAGACACATTGAGTAACACTACTGTGATTAGAGTTGCCATTTAAAGTCCCCACTACAGTTCTCAGATCAGCAGATAATCTTGATCAAGAGCATCTAAGTTGGCTGATCAGAACTCTCTGCCAGCACTGCCAGCACTGCCAGCACTCCCCCCACGGAGTAAAAGAAGGAATAAAAGTAGAGAATACATGGAAGGGAGAGGAAAAGAGGGAGAGGAACAAAGACAAATGGGAGAGAAAGAATAAGAGAAAGAACAGGAAAGATGACTAGAGAGAGGGATGGGGAAAAATATATTAAGATAGAGAGATAAAAGTGAAAGAAAGGAGAACATAGAGAGAGTGGTACATCCTAAAATGTACAAGAAGGGGTTTTAATACTGTACGAGTGTAAGGGACTTAGGGGTCCCTAAATGTCCATGGGCTAGGGGCGCAAATTACTTGTCTGGCCTTAGGTGATTAAAACCCACGCTACAAAAATTCTACTGTTAGGGGTCCCCACAACTTGGGAAATTTTATCAAGGGGTCACGGCACTAGAAAGGTTGAGAACCACTGCTCTAGAAGAACTTTTTCCACATGAACTTTTTCTATATGAACTTATCACATATATGTTATTGTATCACGATTTGATTGCTGGACTTTCTACTCTCCAACTATTTTCCTGTGTGGGGACTCACATATATTGCACTTAACAATATTTGAATTGTTGGTTCGTTCCATTCAATCTCTATTGGATCCACCATCACAGGTGAATCGCATTCACAAATATATTACTTTGTACCCAATCCATACCACCTACACCCCAGCGCCCTCATTCATCTATATATCACACATTTCACAGCTCACCCCTGTAACGTGAGGAGCAGCTATTTGTTTATTTAAAATTATTCATTTATATTACATGTGTATAATGCACTGTTTTTAAACCTATTTGGCGCGGAAAATACCTCATTCTTTATCACTGTCTTCTCATAGTTGAATGGTTTTAAACATTTCCTTTCCCTTTCAAATTGAAGCACTGTAATTTTCTGTAAAATGCAATGCAATATGGCTACCTGGTGGTATCCTGTACAGAGATATGAAATTTCCTGCTTGTGTGATTGGCTTACTGATTTTCCCAGAAGTCTACACTAAGGCTGCATTCACACTATAACGCGCGCATTTTGCCGCAACAAATTGCGGTGTATTGTACCACGATTTTCCGCGACAAAACGGGTCGTTTTAACCTTTTTCTTTTTTCTACATAACATTGTTGTCTATGCCGAACGCCGGAAGCCGCCTGAAAAAAGGGTCTGGGACTTGTTTGGAGCTTCAGGCGTACGGCGTTTTGGCATTCGGCGTGGAGATGTGAACCATCTCCATAGACAACAATGTAAAATCTCCCCTCCAGCGGCACGAGCGTCGGGCGTAGGGCGTAAAAACGCCTAGGTGTGAATGCAGCCTAAGATACACATCATGGCCTTTTGTGATTATACCCTAAAGCCCTGTACACACAATCGGATATCTGATGTAATCTAGTCCGATTGATTTTTTCGTCAGATATCCGATGAAGCTGACTTTCATCAGTCTTGCCTACACACCATCAGTCAAAAATCCAACTTTGCCAAAACGCGATGACGAAAAACACTACGGCATGCAGAAAATAATGAAGTTTAATGCTTCCGAGCATGCGTCGACTTGATTCTGAGTATGCATGGATTTTTGACCGATGGACTTCCACACAGACGATTTTTCTATCGTTTTTTTATCCATATGAAAAATTTAAAACATGTGCTATTTTTTGTTTTCATCGGACAAACTGATCGTGTGTACAGGGCTTTAATCTAAGTGTGCTTTTTTATTTTATGTTATAAGTGTTTAAGTGTATAAGTATTCTTTATAGCTATGATTTATTCACTTTTTCAGAAATGTATCCACCCCTTTGATTGAACCTGTCTTGTAGGCCCACTGTCAGGAGCCAATTTTTGGATCCCATGTAAGTGAAAGTGTCCTATTGATTGGGTCAGGTAACCTAATTCTGCCCTACATTTACTTACCTTACTTTATAATTGTTATCTCGCCTCTAGACGCCTTTCCACATCCACTTGTTTGGGACTTGGGGTTTAGCTGTACCACTTCTTTCCGCCTGCCTTAGTTCTTTACTTTTTGTATACACTGTAAGTATTTGATCACCTCCTTGGTGTCCAGATTGCTTATATATAGTGTTTTTTTATATACATATGTGTTGGTATATGTTGTTGACTACTTATTTGTCGTGAAACATGTTGAGCAGCATATGGAACTGGAGTTTACCATCCCTGAAATTTGTTGCCCCTACCATATGTGTGTAGGGCACACATGTCATATCAGGAGTATTAGTTGTACCAGTTACCTATTGGTATACAAATGCTAATAGGCATGTGCCGTATTTATCTGCATATAACACGCACAGGCGTATAACACGCACCCCAATTTTAGGAGGGAAGTTTAAGGAAAACAACTTACATTTTAAATGGCCATCAATGCAGCCTTGCCCCTGTTTGCAGCACAATTAGTGCCCATCTGCAGTCATGCCCCTGTTTGAAGCATGATTAGTGCCCATCTGCAGTCTTTCCCCTGTTTGCAGCATGATTAGTGCCCATCAGCAGTCTTTCCCCTGCCGAGGAGGGAACGAGCTGCCACTGAGATAGACAGAGCCGGATGTTCCGTGTACTTGGCTCGCCTTGCAGTTCCGCCTAGTCCTGCCCCTTGGCCTGCTCCTATGATGGACATAACACCGGTTCAATGGTGGGATGTAAATGCTAGAAGGCAGAACTGGGCGTGCCTGTGAGCGGATCCGAGTACACAAGAGATTTGGATCTGTCTATTGCAGCGCTGCTCTTTCCCTCCTTTCCCTCTGAGGCAGCCATTCAGCGTAAAACACACCCACAATTTCCCCCTGATTTTAAGATAAATACGGTATATTGTTGTGCATTTTATGTATTATGTCTAATAAAATATGTGAATTTTAACTATTTTGTAATTGTAGTGCCATTTAAGTTCATCGTCTTTTTGCCAACCCAATACTAACCCTTTTACCCCTAAGCCTATTTCTGACATTTGTTGCTTACAAGTTAAAATCTGTATTTTTTGCTAGAAAATAACTTCGAACCCCTAAACATTATATATATATATATATATGTATATATATATATATGTATATATATGTATATATATATATGTATATATATATATATATATATATATATATATATATATATATATATATTAGCAGAGACCCTAGGGAATAAAATGGTGATTGCTGCAATATTTTATGTCACACGGTATTTACACAGCAGTCTTTTAAACAAATTGTTTTTTTGGGCAAAAATACATTTTCATAAATAAATAAAAAAAACGAGACAGTTAAGTTAGAATAATTTTTGTATAATGTGAAAGATGATGTTACACTGAGTAAATAGATACCTAACATGTCATGCTTTGAAATTGAGAACACTTGTGGAATGGCGACAAAAAATGTAATGGTTACCAGGTTAGAGTTACAGAGGAGGTCTTTCCCTAGAATTATTGCTCTTACTCTGACCATCGTGATAATACCTCACACGTGTAGTTTGAACATCGTTTACATCTGTGGGCGTGACTTACGTACGCGGTTTCTTTGTTGCGCGAACATGCGGGGACTGGGGCCATTACCATTTTTTTCTTCTTTTTATTTTTTTTACATTGTCCCTTTAAGAAAATAAATAAAATATGATGACTTTTATTGCTATCACAAGGAATGTAAACATCACTTGTGACAGTAATAGGTAGTGAATAGTACTCTATATGAAATGTCAAAATGGACAATTCTGAATACCGTAATTTTTTTTAATCGGCGCCATTGGCAGTTGAGTAAACAGAAAGTGACGTTGCTTCCGGGATTTTACATCGGAGACCCAACCAGAGCTGAATCAGGGTCGGGTCGGGTCGTAGCCTAGACGGCAGACATGCCGACTGGTGGCTCGGGTCTCCCGGTGGGGCGGAATGCCTGGGAAAAGCGGCAGAATGTGGCAGGGGGGACGTCCTCTCCCACTACTTTAGGATAACAGAGCGGCTTTTAGCCACATCAGTTGTTATCACTAAAGAGCCAACCACCCGGTCTAAAAAACAGTATCGGGGTGATGACTGCAGCTCTACGTGTGCTGTTTTATTTTATGTTATAAGTGTGTAATTATCCTTTATAGCTATGATTTATTCACTTTTTCAGAAATGTTCAAGCCATGAATGCAATTCAATTAATGAATGGCCCTTCAAGCCATGAATGCAAATTTGCATACGGTCTGTGTGAAGGGGCTAAGATACAAATCAGATTTGGAGCATCCCTTGAAGCAAAAAAATGTTTTGGGTGAGATACTCCCAAAGGAAAATGTCATCTAAAGGGATGCATACCCTGCCATTTTCCTCATTAGAGCCCTGCAGGTGCAGAAGCTGAATGATAATTATAAAATCATACCCATTAGATTCATTGTGTACATGGACACAGACAAACAAACAAACAGATATATCTAGAATAACAGAAGGTAGGAATCTGCAACAAAGTGAGTTAAAATCCTTGCAATGTACATAGATCACCTAGAGGAGAATTTGTATTTATTTTTTAACAAAAGTGGAGTTACTCTTTAAGAATACATACTTGAATTTATATTTATTTCAAACAAGAGTTTAGTGTCACTTTAAAAGCCTGTCTGTATATAGATCATTTAATCAACATGTACAAGGGAAAATAATTAAAAACATCCAATCCTCTATATTCTTATTGTAATTGTTTATTTACAGTGGACAACATACAGTGACCAAATGCAATCCCTAGCTATTTGTTCATCCCTAATGTATCTCAAAGTTACAACTAAGGGCCCTTTTACATGTACGGACAGTGGCCCGGATTCTCGTAGCACTTACGCCGACGTATCTCGATATACGCCGCGTAAGTGTCAAGATGCGCCGTCGTATCTATGCGCCATAATCACCTAACTAAGATACGCCTAAAATCCGGCTTCAGTCCACTGACGTAACTTGCCTACACCGGCGTATCTTGGGCGCATAGTTACGCTGGGCGCCCCATTGCAAGTATGCAAATGAGGGAGATACGTCGATTCACGAACGTAGATGCGCCCGGCGGAAAAGATACGCAGTTTGTGTAAGGCTTACGTCCGGCGTAAAGTTGTTCCACATATAGGAGGCGCAACCCATGCAAAGGTATGGACCAGGGAACAGCCGTTGTATTTTACGTCGGTAACGTGGTACTACGTGAATAGGGCTTTGCGTAGGTTATGTTCACGTCGTAGGCAGTGTATTGATGTATCTTAGGCAGCTATTTCGACGTGACTGTGAGCATGCGCACTGGGATGCATCACCCTAACCTTCCCTATACCATCGCAACCTGCCCTATACCACCCCAACTGCTCTATATCACCCTAACCTTCCCTATGCCACCGCAACATTCCCTATACCACCGCAACCTGCCCTATACCACCGCAACCTGCCCTATGCCACCGCAACCTGCCCTATACCACCACAACCTTCCCTATGCCAATGCAACCTTCCCTTTACCGCCCCAACTTACCCTATGCCGTCCCAACCTTGTCTGAACACCCGATGTCATCGGTCCCCGCTATGATCCGATTCTGCAGACGGAGGAAAATCCTATTTTTCCATCCGTCTGCGGATTGGATCAGATGAATACGGACAGACGGTCCGTGTTCATCCGATCCCCCCCATAGGGGAGAGCGGAGATTTGACAGGGCGGTCCCTGCACAGTGTGCAGGGACCGCCCTGTCATCTGCCAGCTCAGCAGGGATCAACGGAGCGATCCCCTCTGAGCAAGCGGATAAGAAAGGTACGGATCCTCACGGGACCCGTACATGGGAAAGGGCCCTAAATCTTAAACAAATCTGAAGCCGTTACAGTATATTATTGGTGCACACTGAGCCTGAATACTTATCCTTTATTGACAGAGTAATAATAGATAGTAATAATAGATATCATAGCACTACATTGCTTTAGCTTCCAGCTTCACTGTATTTGAAGATATTCCTCCCTCGCAAATTCTTTTTGGGATAAGGGCTTCCTGGCTACTGTGATTAAGAACAGCAAGCCCAGACCGCAAAAAGCTTTGAGAGCGACAAAGAAGTAATGATGGTGTAAAGATGACCTCTGTGTTTTAAACCTTGTACCTGTAAAGACAATATTAATTTTATATATATATATGTATACAGTGACAACATGTCACCATGTGACAACACTGAAGAAATGACAGTTTGCTACAATGTAAAGTAGTGACTGTACAGCTTGTATAACAGTGTAGACCAGGGGTGCCCAACCTTTTGAAGAGCGGACACTGACACCGCCCACTATACTTTTTAGCAGATCGTATTGGAGGTAGGACACAAGTTTGTTTATGTCCGTAACAAATTCTAGAAATTTGCCCAAAAGAAGCACACAAAAAGACACAACTGTCCTTTGGCAAGACTTAAAGTGGTAGAAAACTTTATTATTTTTACCTACAGGTACAAGCATACCTGTAGGGAAAATGA
Source organism: Rana kukunoris (assembly GCA_029574335.1). Taxonomy (NCBI): domain Eukaryota; kingdom Metazoa; phylum Chordata; class Amphibia; order Anura; family Ranidae; genus Rana; species Rana kukunoris. Next base: position 115,750,139 of record CM056051.1, on the reverse strand, counting down.
ATATCTCCTAAACGTGTACCGTTTAGGAGGTATTCTAGCAAGCAGAAGCAGGTGACGTCACCGTCGCATGCACTCTAAAGGAACTGAACTGAAGGCTGAATTTTGATCCATGTGTAACTGTTCTTGTTTGATTGACTTCTGTTGAACAGGAATGATGGAAAACTTGTTGATCAGTGGTTGCAGCCACTGATTAGTGTATTCTGACAGCATAGAGTCCCGCTATCACAACACATTGGAGTTGATTTACTAAAAGCAATTTGACTGTGCACTTTGCAAAGTGCAGTTGCTCCAGAGCTTAGCAAATGATGTAAAGCTTCAGTTTGAAAAGAATACCCAATCACATGCAAGGAAAAAAAATAGCATTTTGCTTGCACATGATTGGATGATGGAAGTCAGCAGACCTTTTGCTCATTTATTAAAGTGGTGCTCCACCCAAAAGAGGAAGCTCCGCTTATTTGCCTCCTCCCTCCATCTGCTGCCACATTTTGCACCTCCCACTTCCAGATAACTTAGCCACCGCAAGGACATCTCCCTCCTCCGTCGCTGAGCCATTCACAAAGTGCTGCGCGCTTCACGCATGTGCAGTAGGGAACCGTCTGTGAAGCCCCAAGGCTTCCCTTACCCCAGATGGTTGCGGCGTCCCCCGAAAGCCTATTCATAAATAGGCTTTAGTGCAGACACCGCTAGATTTGTGGACAGGTAAGCGTCATAATATTAAAAGTCTGCAGCTACAGTATTTTTCTGGAGGAGCCTGGAGCTCCGTTTTAAGCTCTGGAGCAACTGCACTTTGTAAAGTTCACAGTCTATTTGCCTTTAGTAAATAAACCCCATTGTCTTAATGCTTTTGATTCCTCCATCTATCTTGCTTTTTGTGGATGGAGGAATCTGATCTTTGTTTTTCATTCAGCCAGTGAACAAATTATCTATGGCTAGCTTTAGGCTGCATTCACACCTAGCGACACATTAGCGCGGCGTTTTGTACCGTGATTTGCCACAAAAAAATTTTGGCGTTTTGTACCGCGATTTCCCGCGACAAATGCGTAGTTTTAAACCCTATCTTTTTTACAGGTCATTGTCTGCTATGCCAAACGCCGAAGCCGCCTGAATACGCGCGACAAAAAAGGGTCCGGGACTTTTTTTAGCTTCACGCGATTGGCGTTTCGGCATTCGGCATGGAGATGTGAACCATCTCCATAGAGATTAGTGTTATTTCTCCCCTCCAGCGTATCTGAGCGTCGCGCTTCAGGCGTTTTGTCGCTCAGGTGTGAATGGAGCCTTAGAGCCTCACACTTCCAATTTCCAAAGTGCATGGATGGATGGTTCAGGACCACTGCACTAATTCTATATCTTGTTTTCATATAAATACGTTTGTTGCAGAATGTTAATTGCAGAAACCCATTTCTCTCTTTTATTTACTGTTTGAGGTGATCGCTTAAAAGTATTGTTTTCAGACTGTGTTTCTTTCTGTCCTCAATGGTTATTCTGCCGGTACTCATGTGTGTCTTTGAGACAGATTCTACAACAATATCCACCCATTATTTATCACATTGGATTTCTGATACATGTTACCTTCTCCTACCCTTTAGCGTAACCACAAAAATGATGGGGCCTAGTCGTGTCTGGAAGCTCTGGTCAGAAGCATGTAAGGGCTATCCAGAAAACAAGAAGAGCATTTTTCCTTCTGTATTAAATAACTAAATCATTCTTCACACTTGTCTTCTGCTCTATACGAAGATGTCATCACCATTCACTATAATCAGTATTTATCTTTTAGCACATTTTGTTCCAATCAATCAAATAACTGGGAGAGAAGATCACATTACCTGGATGTGAAATTTTGCCTTTTGGCTTTTCGGCAATTGCACTCTGTACAGAAAGTGTCCATTCCTGCAGATGGTATAGGGCAATAAAACATCAGTTTTTTAAAGGTCAGTCAGTGAAGCAAAGAAACACAAATTATTAGTACAGATTAAGCAATAAAACATAACAAATTCTAGGATATTGCAGATACTTCACATGAAAAAGAACAAAAAGACACAACTGTCCTTTGGCAAGACTTAAATAGTAAACCTTGGAACATAAAATGCTTAACTAAAGCCGGCGTGCCATCTCTTGCCCAGAATTTATGGGGAAACCAGGGAATGGAAAAGCAAAACTAAAAAATACGTAACAGCACATGAAAGCGTGAATATTCTGAAATATTATTTGTTGTTTTTTCAAGTCTGGGTTAAAACTGAAAAAAGGTACAAGGAACTGTTAACTTTAAGGCCCCTTTAACATGGTCGGGCCGTTCAGGTCCGCCTGTCAGTTTTTTCGGCAGACCTGAACGGCCGCTCCATACATCTCTATGAAGTGTCAGATGTCAGCAGTGACATGTCCGCTGACATCCGATCCGCTAAAATCAGTCCATGGCAGATCAGATCGGGTGAGATCTGACAAAAACGGACATGCTGTCAAATTTTCGTCTGATCTCTCCATAGGAGACAGTGGCACTGGACAAGCACCTTCCCGCTCAGTGAGCAGAGGGGGACCTGTCATCCACCGGCTCAGCATAGATCAGGGAGAGATCTCCAGCTAAGCTGGTGGAGCGATGTAAGCGGATCCGTCCCCGTGAGGAAGGGGCCTAAGGCTCTTTTCACATGGCAAGCCCACTCAGATCCTGTCCGTTTTTCAGGACGGATCCAAGCGGGCCATCCATTGACTCCTATCGGGAGATGGATGTCAGCGGAAATGTATACACTGACACCTGTCTGCGATCCGTTAAAATCAGATGAATGGCAATAAGTTTGCCATCCGTCTTGGTGGATCGGATGAGATCTTATGAAAACGGGCATGCTGTCTGTTAAGAGAGCCATCTTGCATCCAGTAAAATCTAGATGAATAAAGTATTTTAATGATTACTGCAGCCAATGTAATGCTGACAGATTCAGAAGACACAAGTGAATGCAAACAATGCAAGCTCTGTAAAAACCTGGGTTGGTATCAGACACTTGCAGTCTCCTGTAGAGCCGAGCTCAGATTGGGAGAGAGAGAAGAAGCACAATGAGCAAGTGAGTTATGCTGCAGTGTTCATGTGCTAACTAGTAACATGCTGATAGGAGGAAAAAGCAGAGGGATTTAGAGTTGAATTCATCAGAGTGCTGCTTTTTCTTTCACTGTTCAGTCACAGGCTGAGGGTCCGGCAAGACATGATCTGCAGCCAAGAAAAAAGGTCTACTGGCCTGCCAGACAGGAATGTACTGTGTGGCAGAGCTCTTTAAATTTCTGATTTGAATAGACAGCAATACAAATCCTTAAAAGCTCATCATTATGCATTTCATGAAAGTATTTAGCCAGGTTTATGGAGTTCAGCTATAAAGACATCAATAAATGTTTTCACATACTGTACTATATTATAAATTAATCAATATGCGCAACCTAAAAAAACTAAAAGTATGTTTAAAAATGACATTTTTGTACTCACCATAAAATCATTTTCTTTGAGTTCATTTTAGATCACAATATTCAGGGACAATTGGGTTATGCTGCAGCCTACAGGAGGATTTGCTCACTAGCAAACAAAAAAAGTGATCAGTCTAATTATATAATCCCTCCCACTCCCAGCATTCCTTTGTTTTGTAACAAGCAAGTCCATAATCACAGACCTGTGAAATATAAGAAAATCACTTTACAAAGAGTACAAAAACCTAATTTTCTTGACTGAAAAGTGTCAACCTTGGTTAGTTAACCTTTCTAAATAAAGACACAAAATTGTGTGACCGGTTTAAAAGGCCACAGCAGATGTTCTTTTTTTTTTTTTTTAACAAACTAATAAATAACATCAATTAAAACAAAATTCAACAATGAAACCAGGAAGGGGTCTTTGGGTGTCCTTATGGCACACTTTATAACTGTAATCGCCCATGTTCTTAGCCGCAACCCTTCCGGCATGAAGATGTTACGACCTCACACTTTCTTACATTTTCCCACAGGAGACCCAGCTCCTGGGATAATCACCAATAACCTTATGGCACACTTTATAACTGTAATCGCCCATGTTCTTAACCGCAACCCATCTGGCTTGAAGATGTTACGACCTCACACCTTCTTACATTTTCCCCCAGGAGACCTAGCTCCTGGGATAACCACCAGTAACCAACCAGGTGGGAGCATCATACCCTAGATGGACCCCCAATTTTGTAATAATATAGTTACACACTGACCCCTCAAAGACCCCCTGACCCGCTAAACTGCTATTACAATGATTCCCCCCTTTTTTATAAATTCATAACCCAAAAAAGTAACCCACGACCCCTAATACCCCAGTAACCCAGAATACAGTGTGGGAGGGAGAGAAGTTTCCTCCTCATCTGAACTTTATGAAATGAACACCCAGCATCCCTTGCACAAACCACCCTTGTGGCTCCTCCCTGCCCATCTAAACTTTAGCCTCCAATAAAGTGAGAACTATGCCCCTTCACCGATAAATTACCAAGACCCTTCCCGGACCTGTTCCTCACTTTAGTTACACTGACCCACTTTTCATTATCTTCTCTGGGTCCTACTTTCTTGTTACACTATTCAGAGACAATTAGGATGTCCAGAAGCAGCCCAACTAAGGGGTGAGCTAACAGACCTAATATAAAGAGCAGAAAACTGAAAGACCTTATACCCACAGCTGGCACAGCTGAACATCCTCCTGGTAAAACTTAGAGAATGCGTGAACAGAAAACAAAGTGGTAGCCTTGCATATGTGCAAAACAGTTGCTTGCCATATACCTGCTGAGCAGCAATGCATTGCAACCAAAGGGTTCTCTACAGCTTTACTAATAGGATGCAGGAAATAAGACAGAGACTTTCACAAAACTGTCTACACAGTAGTTCAAGACTGTTGGCATAGGCTGTAAAACACTCCACAAATAAAGGATGGGTGTGAAGGGAAGCTGGAACCATTACCGTGAGTTTTATCCATTACCCTAATGTTTGACAGACTAGCATTACAGCCATGGCAGGTGACAACAATGCAAGGTCTGCCTGAGGAAACAAGGTTATCTCCAAACATCTATGGGATCCTTAAACACTGGCACATTCTCTACAAGAAACAATATACATTTTTAGGATGGTATCAATGGAAAGAACAGCTTACTTCTTTATAAAGTACTTCTCAAATTGATATCTGACTGTGAAACACTTGGGAGGTGTAAACAGCCTATTGCAAGTTTCCCAATCTTTGCACAGGATGTCTGGGAGTAGCGAGCACACAGAGAAAGTTTTTGTAGCCTTAAGCCGTGTACACATGATCGGTTTGTCCGATGAAAACAGACCGATGGACTGTTTTCATCGGACAAATCGATCGTGTGTGGGCCCCATCGGTCTTTTTCCCATCAGTGAAAAGAAATAGAACATGTTTTAAATTTTTCCTATGGATAAAAATCGATAGAAAAATCTGATCGTCTGTGTGGAACTTCATTGGAGAAAAATCCTTGCATGCTCAGAATCAAGTCGACGCATGCTCGGAAGCATTGAACTTCATTTTCTTCGGCTCGTTGTAGTGTTGTATGTCACCGCATTTTGGCACGGTTGGATTTTTGACTGATGGTGTGTAGGCAAGACTGATGAAAGTCAGCTTCATCTGATATACAACGAAAAAATCCATCGGATTAGATTCCATCAGATATCCGATCGTGTGTACAGGGCTTTAGATACTCTAAGGGATCAGAGACAGGCATCAGCACCAGTGGAAGTCTTAGGCCGCATACACACGAGGAGACATGTCCGATGAAACCGGTCCGCGGACCGTTTTCATCGGACATGTCTGAAGGGATATTTTGGTCTGATGTGTGTACACACCATCAGACCAAAATCCCCACGGACAGAGAACGCGGTGATGTAGAAGACACCGACGTGCTCAAACAAGGAAGTTCAATGCTTCCACGCATGCGTCGAATCAATTTGACGCATGCGCGGGATTTCTGTCCGATGGTTGGGCGTACTAACCATCGGACATGTCCGACGGACAGGTTTCCAGCGGACAAGTTTCTAAGCATGTTTAGAAACTTTTGTCCGCTGGAAACCTGTCCGCTAGGCCGTACAGACGATCGAACATGGCTGCTAAATCTGGTCTGCGGACCAGTTTCAGCGGACATGTCTCCTCGTGTGTACGCGACCTTAGAGAGGCTGTTCCTCATCATTAGGTTAGTATATACTACATCAATAAGAGCCATCATCTGGCAAGGATTTGTGTGACTCTTCAATAGATAGAGTCTTCATAGCCAAAGGCTCAGAGGTGGCTAAATCTGCAGGCAATTCACATAATGGTTCTGCAGCAGAATGTGTTATCTTACGCTTATGTGTACCAAAAATTCGACTGAATGTCATCAAAGTGAGCAATCAAAATTTCTGTGGTTTCCTCCGGGGTTTACACTGAATATGGGTCTACACACAATGGAACTTAGGAAGACTTAGAGGAATATAGGGACTACGTTGGAAGGGTGTACTGCAGGCCTCTCTGGAATAGATAGTGGATCGTGGACCAAATCGATTTAATACAGTGGGTCTGCTCCCTATGTGTTTGAGATCTAACATGTTCCACTACAAGCAAGGACAAGCAGAATAGGTTCAAAGCCCTGAGGTAACTAGGACACTGTAGGTGTCAGCGAGGGCTAACTGCGGTGAAACCATGTGTCTGTTGTAAAAGCAGTGGTGCTGGTGCAGAAGGTGTTACCTCATATTGAATGGAGGGAACAAAAGCATGGAGTATGTGTGCAAGGTGCTCCACCTACTCCACCTCTCCTCTATACAGAGACTGTCATTACAGGCAGAGAACCCCGGGGAATTTCAATCTGAATGGTAGGTCCACATTAAAGGCTAATCCCTCTGCTATGGGCCTGCTATACCAGCATCCTTTGAGATGGGGGGTTGACTCTTTAGATATTGATCAGTAAACTCATAATATCCATTGTGTGTTACAGATACCTCTTCTGGAACGTTCTTTTCTGGACAAATGAAAACCTGTAGTGTGATTGTCCCTAACTACTTTATAAAATCAGAATTGTCCAGCATTAGGCTGTTTCCTGTTTTCCTTTTCTTTTGCAAGGTTCCTGTTACTATCCTAATTAAGGACTCTTTAAGAGCTTGCACTTATAGGTAAGCAGCACCGTATTGGCCCTACCTATCTTTGTCCCCAACTCTCAAATTGTCCTCCTTTTTTTATTGATCCCTTGATGGTTTATATATTTACTATGCTAAATAAATGGCTTCGATATACAGATTGTTTTTTGCAAAGCAACCAGAGTACAAATTCTTGTGAATTCGCTTGTGCCCCTGATCATGATTATATTCTCCGCCTGTTCTCCCATCTTCTACCTTTAAAATGTAAGTTACTTGCAATGCCTACATCAGTCTTTTCCCCTTGTCTCCTCTCCCCCTTCCCATTAGATATATATGGGGGTCAAATTATGGTTATAATACCCCATTGTTGTTGGCATAGACACGCTCTATGTTATTCTATTATGCTAAGGGGTGGGGCCAACTTTGGTGGACTGTGGGAGGCTCTGTAGCAATATCAAATACATTAAGGGAAAATAAAGTTTTTATGTTTATTTATTTGTTTTTTTGAGTAAAGTGATTTGTAAAACTTCTCATTTATAGAACATGCCAAAATCTCCTGAAGAAGTGTCTTTTCAATACGAGCAACATGTCGAGCTGAGCTGTACGTGATACATTGCCTTCCATAAATTATATGTCTATATATATATTTTTTATTTATTCATAAAAATGCTTTTTGGGAGCGCAGTCATTACCCGAAGGCCTCGATATACCAATAGGAAGTGACCCTGGTGTCCTTCTCTCCAATATATTGTACTTTTATGGTTTGTAGGTGATGTGTTATTAATTTCTGTGTTCTTAGGTCCTTCTATGAACGGCCATTTTGTTATTTATGTTTTTAATTATTTTGTATGTTTCTCTTCTAATAAATTAACATATTTTTAAATCCTATTATTCCTATAAAGTTCATCATCTGCAACCTACTCTTATATAACCTAATATATTGGGATGTGGCATTGTTTTATTTTGTTTTCGTATCCACAGCTCCACTCTGTGATGATATGGTTTTTTAATTGTACGCGCTCCACCTAATGACCTGAGTGTTTAAACCTTTTTTGTGGAAAACCAACTGAAAATTAGGATAATAATGGTTCCTAATGGTTCTAATAAACAGAGTAGATTCCAATTCTGAGCCCGCATAACCTACTCACAGAGTGAGTCTTTAGAGATTGTGTTACACCAGAGGCTGTGCCACAGCTCTCGACCTGAAAAATGCTCCATGGCTAACTAACACAGTACAGAGGTCTGGAATGTTCCACAATGCAGAATCCAGTGCCTGGAGGTCATTTTCCAGATAGGCATTGCAAGTATTCAGTCCAGCTGACTCTGGGTACAGTTTCTAAAGCTATTGTTGAGCATATGCCAATCCAGACAGCTGCATACAGTGCACAGTTTAAGTAGCATTTAGAGAAGTCGACCTAAGAAAAAATATTCTTGGCTAGGAAAAATGGTTAAACTTTTCTCAAATGAGAAAGGGCATCATTCCTCCTAGACATTAGCAAAACACTGAGACATGCTGGGAGCGGGAGGCCTTATACCAGACTGGTCACTGTTTTTTTCTTTGCAGTGTACAGATCCTCCTGTAATCTGCAGTATATCCCACTTGTCTCTGAACCCGGCATGCCTCAATGTACAAGAAATAAATTACATTTATGAATTTACGTACAATTATTTTATTACATAATTTTACAGCATTATTGTGCTTGTGTAAAAGTATTTAATATTTAATTAGCTGATTAGCCAAGAAATAAATATTTCAGTCTATTTTCTGCTATCAAATTATTTCTGCAACCCTAAAGTGATTTTCAAAGCCAAATGATTTCACTGTTTAATATACTTAGATACAAAATTACAGTAATTATTTTACCTAACAAAAAATGATTTCAGAAAGTTTACTCAAGTTGTAATTAGGAATGAAGTTCAGGTTCACTACTACCAAGGATTCTGCTAATCCTGTGTATTCAAATTGTATGATTTCAGCATATTAATTACAGGACTTTGCCAGATCAAAAACTGTACTGCCTAGCTTTAAACGTAGATCAGCTGGCTGAAAAGGGCCAATATGGAGGCTTAGGCCTCGTACACACGAGGCAATCTATCTGTTCAAATCGGTCGGACTGACCGATTTGAACAGATCTGTCTGTTTGGATTTTGGTTTGCTCGCGTGTACACACGAGCAAACCAAAATCCCCACCAGCAGACAGCGCGCTGACGTGTCAGTGACGTGGCGGTGACGTTGACGCAGCCACGTCACCGCACCAGGAAGTAAAACACTTCCGCGCATGCGTCGAAACCATTCGGCGCGTGTGCAAGAAGACATGTCTGCTGGTTAGCATACTAACCAGCAGACATGTCGGGCGGACAGGTTCCCAGCCGACGGATTGGTAAGCATGCTTTCCAATCTGTCAGGTGGCCAAATCCGTCTGCTCGCCCGTACACACGATCGAATCTGTCTGCTGGGACCATGGGCGTCCGCTCATAGGAGTAAGGGGGGGCCAGTGACCCCCCCTGGAATCGGCAAGAGTCTGCCATGCTCGCATCTGTAGCTGTGCTGACTCTCTCTGTGTTTGTGCGCGTTGGCTCCACAGCTGTTGCAAGATCAGTGTCACTGAGTTACAGAGCTCGTTACTGCCACCTCTGGCGGCTTCCTGTATGTGCACCCTAGTGTTTGTTTTGCTGCCTGTAATGTATTTTCAAAGGGACATGTGGAAACAGGACTTGGGAGAAGGAAGACCACCGTGACCTTACAAGTGGGGACTGTGAGTACAAGTTAAGGGGGAAGGCTTTATGGGATAATGACTGAGCCCCTGCCCTTCATGACATTGTCAAAGAAGCGGAGCATAGGTGACTGTAAAATTATGCCCCCCCCTGGAAAAAGTTCAGCGGACGCCCATGGCTGGGACGGTCTAGCAGACCGTTTCCAGCACACAGATTTGATCGTGTGTACGAGGCCTTAGAGAGTGAGATGACAGCACCCATACTTACTATATATTTTAGCTGTGATAGGGAACACATAAGGAGGGCTGCTGATAATGTGCATAGGGAAAAAATTAGTGGAGGGCTCGTAGGTCTGGCAGGTCTGTTAATGCAGATGTAAATCCCTTACTAAGTGTCAGGTAGCAAAATGCTGGGTATATGAGAAAATTTGGGGGTGGGTTAGGGAAGGGTTTTAACAAATTTTCATCCTTTACTACATCTCAATGCTGTCATGTCGATCTCTGCCTGTCCACATGCACCACAGTGATAGCAGGCTACATGTGCTTATTCACAGGACACATTTCCTAATTGTTGCTGACACTACCTGCCTGCAAAGACTATTTCAAATAAAAGTACTACTGTATGTCATATATCAGCAACCACAGGGGGGGGGGGGGGGTTACGCACACTGTTGTAGATGACTGTTGGCTAATAGACCCCTGATGTGTTAGTAAAGACAACATATCATCACATAGGGATGTGCAAATGCTTCCCATTGTTATTGAGTGGTGTTGGAAAAAGTTAATCTCTGTTTTTGATCTGTTGATGCTTGCTGTAGATTTTGATGGTAATGGCAATGTACCTGCCCAAAGCAATAAAAAATTGCCGGAAGATGCAAACGCATATCTGTGAAGCCAGCCTAAAGGAGATGAATACCGATAAAAATACAGAGGATGCCACCTCTGACCTACCTATGTAAATGACCTGGAACAAGCATATAATAAGAGAAGTCATTGTAAGATGAGAAGGCCTCTTTTGTTTACATTAGCCCAGATAGCAAGGATAACTTGCCAGAAATTTGTAGCGGTGTTGATTTTCAAGTCTTGTTAACTTGCTGAATATTTTCACTGGCAAGTTGTACACTTGCAGAGCACTTGAAGCACAAGTTCTAGGTGACACGTTTCCAAATTCAGTCACAGTGACCCCCGTGGTTGGATGACTATTGCACAAAATAGAACCTGCAACAAACTTGCAGAATGTTTGCAAAGAAAGATGATCTGGAGTCATGCAATGTGGGCTTGCTGCAATTGTGCAACAAACTTGTGAAGCCTCTCAAGTCTAGCACTAGCATAGCAAGTCATTTTTAAACTCCAGCTTAATTGCTTGGGGGAACAGCGGATTCCATATTTGTTTAGTATGGGTTTCCTTTAATATATTCTAATGTGGTTTATAACCAATCCCTGAAAATATATTCATGTTTATCTAGAGACAGGCTCTTTAGAGGACATCTAAAACTGGGTGACATATGTACTGTATAAATATAGCTGGGACATCTGGTTAAAGCAGCCTCCTAGAGGACTTAAAGCCTTGTACTTACCATTCTGAGATTAGAAAAGCTGCAGGTGAATTGGTAGGTTGGTGGATTGATACATGACTCCACCTAATCCATTCATCTATAACAACAAGATAACATAAAACATAAGAGGCATTTGTATCCTGCACTTTAGAGATTACAATCTAATATGAAAGCCAACAGATAACCAATTATTATGCAGTTAAAGTAGAACTGTAGGCAACACTTTTGTGTTTGTTTTGGATAGAGTAAGGGTTGGTTATAACGAATGTCAGATTTTTGTTTTTCATCAAAAATCAAGGGATCAAGTGATCACTATCGTTATTTGTGCAGCAGTTTTTAAACACAATTGTTTTGAACTGTGATAGGACCTCTTTATGGAAAGATCTTGGATCTATTAGACCCCAGATCTCTCCTCTGCACTCCAAAACATCTGCTCAAACCAAGATCGGCTTGATCAGATTCGTGTTCAAGCCATGAGAACGGAAGTGTCAAAATCTTTGCAGGTTCTGGTTTCGGACAACATGCAGTGGCAGGAACAACATCAGTTCCTCTCACTGTGTCCCAGTAACCATTCTTGGCCTGTTAAAGGTGGTGGTGGGAGAAGGGTGTTCATAAATCTGGGACTGCCTTTATTGCCAGTGCCACAAACATTGGAGTAAAAACAATAATTCTAGGGCAATACCTCATGGTTAACTTTAAACTGATAACTTGCAAAGGCTTTTTAAAATGTAACATATAGATCATTTTGGGTACCAATTTTAAGGCTTGACGTGTTTGGTATATTACCTTGATAAAAAAAAAACATATTTTGCATTTAACCAAAAAAAATTAATATTTCTGTGCAGTAAAATTCAATGAAGTATATTTTCCTGAAATCTATACAATGTATGTACAATGCTTAGCATATGCTTTTGTTGTGTCAATTTTCCCAGGTAAATTATGCAGAATGACTGCTACTATCATTCTAGAATCCCATATCAATGAGCATTAGAACTGTTTACCTCCTGATACAAGTATATATAAATGCAAAAGCAACATGAAGCAGGCCACAGGATGTCAGAAGGAAGTCATCTGCAGTACAAATGCACCTGCCAATGAGTCCTAAACATCACAAAAGCATTTTAAATTGATGTCTAAAGCAAGCAGCATATGTCAATTTGCCCATTAACAGAATCCTAGTGATCCTGTCTATGGGCAAAAGCATTTACAGCATTTGTAATGAAACCTGCAATACAGATTTAGACCCTTTTTTGCAATTAAAATTGAAACAAACTTTAATTGCTGTTTCCAAAAGTTAAAAAAAAAAAAAATTCTAGTTCAAGAAATTAACTCATATGAAATAATGATGCATTCTATGATATCTGTTTTTAAAAGCTATTATTTTTATTATGGGCATTTATATAGCACAAACAATTTACGCAGTGGTTTGCATATATATATTGTACATTTACATCAGTCACTGCCCTCAAAGTAAAGTTACAGATCAAGTCTTGCCATCATGCCCTGCCTCTGCTTAACTGCCCTGTGCTTATAATGTCAAAGGTTAGGCTATCTATATACATTCTACTGTGCTCTAGGCTCCATGTAGACCACAGAAAATCCCAAACTGGGACCATCTAAAATTATCGTACGTACAATATCTTATGTACAATCCAAAACTCTCTTTCATGTAGTTTGCGCAAAGATTTTTTTCTTGGGGTCAATGCAGAACAACGTTTCAGGCATTCTCAACGCTGTCCTTAGCTTTATTGCAATAATAATTTCCTTTTTTTACAATAAACTGTGTAAGGAAAATGCATATCTACAGGAGTATCAGCATACAGATTTCTGCTTTATACAACAATGGTTTTAGAGGGCAGATTATTCTACCTAGCACGCTGTTTAAGGGGCTTATTTCACTGGCCTGAATATACAGAAAAAAACAGGTAAGAATCTGCAATAAAGCAGATCTTGTCTTTTTTCTGTTACATCACTTTCAGAATGCAGCTTGAAATGGAGGAACCCCTCTATCACCTCACCATGGTTATGAAAAGTAGAGGATATTAGACAAAAGTAAGATATCATCCTATACTCCCAAAATAAACATAACACATACGGAACAATTTAGTTATAATGAATTAATTTATATGTCACCTGAGGAAGGGAAGGCCCTTGTGTTTGTTTAAACCACAACTCAACACTCTACAGACTACCATAGGGCCCGCTTTCCATTAATTATTTTCCACCCCAACTATCTCCTTATACAGTACTTTCAATTTGGTTCTTGTTCCTTTCCTGACATCTAGCCACATTCCTCTTTCATTTTAACCCCCCCCCCCAGAGTACTCTTTGCTCAGAACACCCCATATCCTCTCTCGTAACCCATCACATCCCCATCCTCCTCTATTATGTACCCCCTTCACTTGTTCAGTTTTTCTTTTCTCTTTCCCTACTTGGAAAATGGAGTGAATATTAAATAATTAAATAATGACATTAGTAAGCACTTGTACTTTCCACCTGTACATGATCATGTTACTGTATTATATGCACCATGCCTTCCTGCTTATACCTTAATAAAAAATCAGAATTGTTTATTCCACTTTGTTTTAAAAGTGGTAAAACTTTATTTGTTGTGTCTGGTTATGTTTGTGTTTCATGTTACCACGTATGTTTTGTGTTACCACGCTTCCTGACGACGTGGAAACACGAAATGTACGCCGAGGCTCCTGGTCACGCAAAATCAATGCACTTCCGGTCACGCTGGCTCTCTGGATCCGAGAGGTGGTACTCACGCTGTCTTTGCAGGCGTCCTGAGCGTGGAACCGTCTCTCCACTTTACTTTCAGCGCTGACTAGCATCAGTGCCGGGGATAGGCACCAACTAAAGTCAGGGGCCGCTTGGCGCTGTCTGTTTTTACATTTTTTTTATTAAAAATGATATTATTCTATGGCGTTTTTTTCTCTTTTCTGGTTTACTTCATGTGTTATGTAGTCTGGTGGAATCAAGTGAACAAGAACTGTATATGGAATCCATGGCTCTATGCTATATGCCTTTATTGACCTCGTTTTAATTAAATTGGTCAACATCTTGTGGTAAGGTGCCATCCTTGAGCACTTTTGCGGTGATTGTTTCTCTCTCCTTTGGTGGAGGTGGAAATGTCTATTGTTTGAGTGGAATCATCCTCCCAGCACCAGCTTACTATCAACTTATATTTATGGACTTTTTCTCTACATTATTGATCTAGCATACCATCATATCTCCCAATTGGGAGTTATACACTGCGATGGACATTATTGTTAATATTATCACTTAAATCATCTATGATTATTCACTGTTTGCTAATGTTAGATATTATTAATTCTATCAATTTATTTAGGAATATCTGTGTTTATTAAGGTATTTCATTATCTGTAGCGCCCCCTATTTTTTCAATATGCCCAAAATTTACATTAAGAGGTTAGGGTAAAATCACTTAAATCACCTTACTGCACTATAATGAGTTATGTCAGCTACCAATTGAAACATTTTTTTTTATAACAGAGTGGAGATCCATTAAGATCTGTAGAAACAGTGTAATACCTGGTACACAGTAGTGTCACAGCAGTGGAATTATCGATGTATCTAAACCCAACAGTGAATACAATGCATTTTCCCAGCCCTTAGATGTGGTGACTGCATTCATTTTCTTTTTTCAATCTTTTTCCACTTTATTTTTACCTAGTGATCTGGCCAGTAATACATTTCTTCACCTAGGGCAACAACTCTCACTGGCTGTACTATAAAAGTGGAGCACAGTTGTCACCCTAGGACAGACAGTGCTTTAAGACTACAGAACACCAGCTGCTTTTCTCATTAAATTACATATGGAGGAGGTGATCTGCAGTCCTAACTTACATCCTGAAAACAATGTTTGAAATGTCACTGCAGAGTGCAATGAACACAGGACAGTACTTGATTTCTGTCAAGATCAACAGTAATGCCGCATACACACGATCAGAATTTCTGATGGAAAAAGTCAGACTGACTTTTTCCATCGGAGATTCCGACCGTGTGTATGCCCCTCAGATGGAATTCCGTCGGAATGCCGATGTGCTTTTGGCCCGGGCAAAAGCCAGATCGTGTGTACGCGGCATTATTCTTTTGCATTTATCAAACAAGCCTACTTAAATCCTGTTAATGGTATATTTAACAGACCAAAGGGGGAAAAAAATAGACCAATAATAAACTGTTACAACCATGTCAAAAGAAGTGGTCATTCTTTAAGTGAAGAATATTTATAGTAGTCCCGCTGGTGAAAGATATTACCAAAGACGATATACTGATAAGGCACGAATGGTAGATATGAGAGAGTTCCATCACCCAGATCAGGAAAAAGGTCGATAGTAAACATCACAATAATATGGATGCGCTCCGAGCCAACAAGTAGGACACTCAAAAGCTGGATCAGGGTACCTCCCATTCCAAAGCAAGCATGGTATGTCGGCAAGATGAATCACAATCTATGTCATATGAAGGGGGTACTGATTTGTCACAAAGAAAAGGAGAATAAAAGGGGAGAAAGAAAGGGAAAACATACTATATTTTAAGCTCTGGTGTAACTGCATGTGTGTCCTGTGGGTATTAAAGATACCTGCTTTTCAAATTTTATTCGGCTGCTCATGTCGATAGTAAGTGCATCTAGGCCTCAAGGTCCTTTATGGAAAAAAAACTAAAAAAATGTTTCCCTTGAATACTGTCCTTAAATTAATGTAATTAATAACTACATGATATTTTTTAATAAGGCAGTATAAGCAGTATTAGTTGATCACAAAATGCACTGCATACTAGCACATTATGAAAGACTTACCTTAAAATGAAGTCCTCCAGCGGCACGTTGTCACCTCTGCAGAGGCTTCCATCTTCACACAGTCTTCCCTCCGGGTTAAGAGACTCCGGGTGTCCGATTGGCCGATCAGCGATGACATCACTCCCATGCATGCGTGTGGGAGTCTTGGCTGTGCACACAGCTCTGAAGCAACAGCACAGGTATGCTTCAGAGCACAGTGATGTCACTAGCTGCTGCTTGCAAGAATATCTCCTAAATGGCACACATTTAGGAGACATTGGGCCAGATTCACAGAGCCATTACTCCGGTCTATCTCCTGTTATACCGGAGTAATTTCAATTTTTCCGTCGATCCACAAAGTTACAATCGTCCTTTTCAATCTCTTACGGCATCTGTAGTCATCTTTTTGCTGCATAAAGTTATACCAGCTATTAGCTGGCCTATAGTTAGATGGCCCATGTTAAGTATGGCTGTCGTTCCCGCGTCGAATTTCAATTTTTTTTAAATTTTTTGCGTAAGTCGCCTGGGAATAGGAATGTACGTAAACGATGCTACTCAAAAAAAAAAAAGGACGTAACAACGTTATTTCGCGCAATGCACGGCAGGAAATTTCAGAACGGAGCATGTGCAGTTTGATCGCCGCGGGAACGCGCCTAATTTAAATGCTTCACGCCCCATAATCGCGTATTTTGATTCCGCCGCGAGAAATACACTACACCGCCGTACCTTACGGGCCGAAATCTACCTGAATTCGTCTTAGAGCCAGGTAAAATACGGCGTCGTAGTGTATCTCTGATACTCTGCGCCAGGGCAATTGTACCTTAATCTGGCCCATTCATTTTACCTACAGGTATGCTTTATTATAAACTTACCTATAGGTAAAAATGCAAATCCAGGGTTTACTACCACTTTAATAAATTAATGAAAGGTGAATTCTGATTAGAAGGGGTTAAAATCGAGTTCAAGTCAAATGCACGATGATGTTGACCCACCATACATGGACAATTATTTCATCCAGGATCCCCAGCTGTATGCTTGCTGACATTCTAGCAGTGTCATGTATTCTGTCATATGTTATGGAAGTAGGGGCAGGGCAACATTGCCCCTTCCCCCATTTTTTTAAATGATACTAAAGTCTTGTTTTTTTATTTTGTTTAGAAATAACAAACATGTTATACTTATCTGCCATGTGTATTTTTTTTGCACAGAGCAGCCCAGATCCTCCTTTTTTTGGGTCCTTCGCTGGCACTCCTTGCCCCTCCCTCCTGCCGAGTTCCCCCACAGAAACCAGCTTGCTATGGGGGCACCCGAGCCAAGCCGCTGCTCTGTTTTTCCATTCATGGACATGAAGCTGTGGTTTGTCCTGCCCCCTCTCTCTCCTTATTTGCTCACTAATTGATTGACAGCAACGGGAGCCAATAATGCCCGCTGTGTGTCCCAGCCAATGAGGAGGGAGAGTCCTGGACAACCGAGTCTCCCGTGCAACATCACTGGATCGAGATGGAGCTCAGGTAAGGATTAGGGGGGTTGAGGAGGGCTGCTGCACACAGAAGGCTTTTATCTTAATGCATAGAATGCATTAATATATATATATATAAAAACCTCTGCCTTTAGAACCACTTTAAGGGACAGCAGTCAAGCCTTCCCAATTGCAAGGCACCTTTTCTATATATTGGGGGTAAAGGACCTTTACCCCTAATCCAGTCTCCCAAGAAGATGTGGGGGCTTAAGAATAAAAGGGCTTCAAGATATCTACCCCCAAGTAAATTAGTATGGGGTACATTAGTATCTCGTTTTACTAATTTCCAAAAAAAATTAAAAAGTAAATAGACACCCACACTGTAAAAAGTAATTTATTTGAAAAAACAGAAAACTTACAGTTGTGCTCATCAGTTTACATACCCTGGCAGAATTTATGATTTACTGACCATTTTTCAGAGAATATGAATGATAACACAAAAACATTTCTTTCACTCGTGGTTAGTGTTTGGCTGAAGCCATTTATTATTAATCAATTATGTTTAGTCTTTTTAAATCATAATGGCAACAGAAACTACCCAAATGACTCTGATCAAAAGTTTACACACCCTGGTGATTTTGGCCTGATAACATACACACAAGTTGACACAAAGGGGTTTGAATGGCTATTAAAGGTAACCATCCTCACCTATGATCTGTTTGCTTGTAATTAGTGTGTGTATAAAAGGTCAATACGTTTCTGGACCTCTGACAGACTCTTGCATCTTTTTAATCCAGTGCTGCACTGACGTTTCTGTTGAGTCATGGGGAAAGCAAAGGATCTGCAGGATCTGCAGGATGTAGTTGAACTGTATAAAACAGGAAAGGGATACAAAAAGATATCAAAGGAATTGAGAATGCCAAACAGCAGTGTTCACACTTTAATCAAGAAGTGGAAAATGAGGGATTCTGTTGAAATCAAAT
This sequence comes from Rana kukunoris, assembly GCA_029574335.1. Classification (NCBI taxonomy): domain Eukaryota; kingdom Metazoa; phylum Chordata; class Amphibia; order Anura; family Ranidae; genus Rana; species Rana kukunoris. Next base: position 115,731,534 of record CM056051.1, on the reverse strand, counting down.
CACGGTCAGGTAGACCAACTAAAATTTCAGCCACAACTGCCAGGAAAATTGTTCGGGATGCAAAGAAAAATCCAGAAATAATTTCAGATGAAATACAGGACTGTCTGAAAACACATGGAGTGGCTGTTTCAAGATGCACAATAAGGAGGTACTTGAAGAAATATGGGCTGCATGGTCGAGTCGCCAGAAAAAAGTCATTACTATGCAAATGCCACAAAGTATCCTGCTTACAATACACCAAACAGCACAGAGAGAAGCCTCCAACCGTCTGGCACAAAGTCATTTAGAGTGATGAGACCAAACTGAGCTTTTTGGCCACAGTCATAAACACTACATTTGGAGAGGAGCCAACAAGGCCTATGATGAAAGGTATTGAGGTGGATCGCTGATGTTTTGGGGATGTGTGAGCTACAAAGGCACAGGAGATCTGGTCAAAACTGTTGTCAAGATGAATGCAGTATGTTATCAAAAAATACTGGAGGAACATTTGCTTTCATCAGCCAGGAAGCTGCGCATGGGACGTATTTGGATATTCCAACATGACAATTATCCAAAACACAAGGCCAAGTCAACCTGTCATTGGCTACAGCAGAATAAAGTGAAGGTTCTGGAGTGGCCATCTCAGTCTCCTCACCTCAATATCATTCAGCCACTCTGGGAAGATCTCAAATGTGCAGTTCATGCAGGACAGCCCAAGAATTTACAGGAAATGGAGGCTTTTTGCCAAGAGGAATGGGCAGTTTTACCATCCGAGAAGATAAAGAGCCTCATCCACAAATACCACAAAATACTTCAAGCTGTCATTGATGGTAAAGGGGGCAATACATGGTATTAGGAACTGGGGTATGTAAACTTTTGATCAGGGTCATTTGGGTAGTTTCTGTTGCCATTATGATTTAAAAAGAGTAAACACAGCTGATTGATAATACATGCCTTCAGCCAAACACTAACCATGAGTGAAAGACAAGTTTTTGTGTTATCATTCATATTCTCTGAAAAATGGGCAAGAAAACATAAATTCTGCCAGGGTATGTAAACTTATGAGCACAACTGTAAGTAGTGTCCCCTGATACAAATCTATTGTCAATCATGACCGTCAGCAATGTAGATCCATCATCAATTATGATGACCCATCACCACAATGTTTCTCTCTTGCAACAATGACTCGCCGCCCAATGATGTTGCCCTGATGTATTACTGTTGCCTTAATGACAGATCCCTGGTGCTGCTGGAAAGTAAACAGAGCGATTCTGATCCCTGTTTGTTTACAAGAGATCTGTAATTTAGTGGCAGTAGTTGAGGGGTAACATTTTTGGATAACAGGTCATCATGGCAGTGGGGAAACTTCCTTGGGTGGCGGGTCATCATGGTGGCAGGGTAACATTGTTGGGTGGCGGGTGATTGTGGCTGACGAAGGATCTACATTGCTGGATTACATGATTGTCTTGGTATTTGCATTGAAAAGCATTGTTTACATTTTTTTTTTCTTTAAATGTTATTAGCAACTTGAATTCCAGCCTGTAATACCCTTGCATTACCAGGCCATTTTTCAATTTTCAGTGCTGTGATAGTTGAACTGACAATTACTCCATCATACAACATTATACCCAAATAAATGTTATAGTGTGTTTTTTTTTTGGTGCTATGTAATAATCTACTCCTTATATATAAAGGAAAAAAAGGCCAAACCATTTAAAAAACAATCTGTTTCACTTCTTTTCTGTTATAAATTATATCAGAATAAAAATGCACACCTCCAAAATGTTCCTTTTTTGGAAAGTAGAAACTCCTAGGGGATCTGTTTTATTTTTTTTTGCCATTTTATTGGAAATGAAGAAACATGCTGGTACTGAGGTAGATAACACATTAGGGGGGGATTTACTAAAACACACATAATCTGGTGCAGCTGTGCATAGTAACCGATCAGCTTCCAGGTTTTATTGTCAAGGCTTAAAGGCAGCCATACACAGTTAGAATTTTCTAAAGAATTTTCTTTCGAAAATCGTATCAAAGAATTTTCGTACGAATTTCGCACCGTTAGTGGGCTGCAGCCACAGCCGATTTTCGTGCAGCAATCAAATTTGAGGAATCCGACATGTTGGAAATTTTTTGAAAAACAAACGATTTTCTGATCAATGATGGGAGAATCGTGTGAGAAATGTATTGGGAAAAAAAATGCGCATGTGCAAGAAAATAATATTCCCGGAGAGAAACGAAAATTCCCGGAGAGAAAAGAATATTCCCGGAGAGAAAAGAATATTCCCGGAGAGAAATGAAAATTCCCGGAGAGAAAAGAATATTCCCGGCAACATGAAGGTTTGGTCGGCCAAATTACGAAAATCAATGGTGGCATAATCGGATCACAAAAAAATGAACTTTCTGATTTTTAAAAAGAAAATTTGTTCGAAATTCGACAGTGTATGGCCTGCTTTATGGAACAAGGCAAATTTAGAAGCTGATTGCTTACTATGCACAGCTGCACCAAATTCCACGTGCACCAGTTTTAGTAAAGGCAAAGAAACTGTGCACTTTGCACTCATTTTCCCCAGAGCCTAGTAAATGCTGATTTCCATCATCATGTGCAAGCAATTTTTTTTTCCTTGTATCTGATTGGGTATTCATTATAATGTGAAACTGCACCACATTTACATTTACTAAGGAAAAGAATTGCAACTGCACCTGCAAAGTTCACAGTCTATTTGCCTTTAGTAAATCTACTTCATTGTGTTTGATTACATTTTCTTTTGTTGGAAATAAGTAATAAGCTGCAATAATGTACTCTGTACTCATTCCCATGGTTCAAGATATCTGGGGACCCCTTCGTTTTAAAGGGGAGTTTTAGAAGTCCCCCCACAAACATTCTTTTGGGGGACAGGATGTGGAGAAGAAGCTCTTTCCCTCAACACTAGGAAAAGAGGTCTTGCAGGGAAGAAAAGGTTGGTCGCATACCCACCCCCATATTGAAAGGCATATGGCCTGTTGTGTTTCCAGGAAGGGTGGGGGGCACATGCTTGCTGACCTCCCTTTTCCAGCCACCCAGGCTGCATTCCTGGATAAGGGCCTGATAGAAATTTTAAGGCGAACCCCACACTTTTTTTGTTGTTTTTGTTTTGTAAATGTCAATTTAATATGAATACTGTGTATTGTTCCATAACTTCAACTGCAGCTTTAACCGGTTCCCGGCTCACGCATGTATACTGCAGCACAATGGCTCTCCTGGGTGAAATCCTATGTGGGTACGTCCTTCCCTTTTTTTGGCCACCAGAGGGCGCATGTGCACCCACCGCATGGAGGGGGACCCGCTACACAAATCCCTGTGCTGTCAAAGGAGACATGTTGTTTGTTCCTAGTAAGTAGGAACAGCGATATGTCTCCTCTCCTACTCTGTCCTATCCAAATACAGTTAGAACACACTGAGGGAACACACATTTAACCCCTTGACCACCCCCTAGTGTTTACACAGTAATCAGTGCAATTTTATAGCACTGATCACTGAATAAATGTCAATGGTCCCAAAAATGTGTCAAAAGTTGCTCTTTTTTAAATTAGCTTGCACATTTTCCAGAAAAAAATTACAAGATTCTGCTCCAACAGGCTTAAATAGTTTGGCACTATGGTTGGGGTTTGGGAACTTTCCACTGGATTTGTAAACCTACTGCAGACCAAATTTAGCTGGCTTCACTCATCCCTACTTAAAGCGGAAGTAAACCCATCGATTTAACAGTTTCAAAAAGCAGTTAAATTTCCGGGATGCCGGGATTGCCAACTGTCACATTGGTTGTGCTCTCAACCAAACTGTCAAACCATCCAATGGCTGGTGTCATAACTGATCACATGTGCAGCACCATGGCAGTTGAAGATTAAACATAGGCCAAGATGGCAGCTTCCTTGTCTGAAAATGATAGAAGAGTTTACTTCCACTTTAATAGTTCCAATATACTATATTGATGACTAAGCATAGGGAAGGGGCAGCACTGCACGCCTATAAGGGTTTACTACACTATGCAGTTCATAGGGAGTTGGTTGAATGGAGGGGAGGGAAGGGCACAGGGCTGATCTCATTGTTGTGTCGATCCCCATTCACAATCCAATCGCAGACTGTCCTTGACCAAGCTGAATTAATTTTGTTGAAGAAGAATAAAGAAAATCAAGAGCTTGATAGTGGTGTCTGACCGGGATGTATGAATTAGAAACCTAGCCAAACAAAATTACATTTGTTTGGTAGGTAAGGGACTTTCTTATTAATGTTGCTTTTTGCAGTCATATTTTTCTTTTTTGTTATTCCAAACCACAAAAAATCATACTAGCTGCTATAAGCAGAGGGAATAACCTCAGGGTACCGGCACATATTGTGGCAAGTACTTACCTTGAGCATCAAAGCCAAGGTTTTTCTCACACTCTGCTCTGCATGCAGGGGAGGCTGGCACCTTCTTCTCATTAATCATTAGTGGGAGGGCCAAGTCTTTAAGGGTAGAAGTCTTTAAGGGTTCAGACCTGCTCTTCCTTGTGGGCTATTAGCAGCAAGCACCTGAAGGTTGGATCATCTTCCCCTATAACTGCTGCAAATTCACATCTGGAGCAAAGGTTCGAAGCAATGAATGACTTTCTTCTAGGACTCATATTCAGGAGGAAATTAAGCCAGACAAGATCTGTGCAAATAAAACATGCCTTTGACAAGGTGGGTGGTGAAATCTGCCATGCTGTGTGACAGGTAGTTGTGTGTTGTGAATGATAGTCTGATACCTAAAGACATTTTGTTTTATTTCACTGTTACATTTTTTTATGCATTTTTAGTGTGCTCTACAGTCTTCAAGTTTGACATCTAAATTCATCCCATCCTGGAAAGGTCACTTGATTTATTTATAAGCTCTGGTACTCTCACTTACTTCCCACATATTACGAATCCATTCTTTCATAACAAAAGTGTGACTCTTAAAGTGTAGGGAGTTAAGAATCCTCAAAATTGTCTAAATGATGTCATTTGTATATGGAGTGCCAAGGTATGGGGCATCCAGAAACTCTTATTTTACTGGACCAGCATCTCTAGGCACCTTGAGGTGCCTACTCTCAGTAAAACAGGACTGATTAAGCAGTAAGGAAAGCCACACAGGACGACATCCAAAAAATAGAATTCCTTTATTGAATGTACAATGCTGTAAAAACAACCTTAAGAGTTTCGGATGTCAGACCTTAGTCTTGGCTAAGGACTAATGTCTGAAACGCGTAGGCTGCTTTTACAGCATTGTACATGTCTTTTCAATAAAGGAATACTATTTTTTGGATGTCATCCTAAGTGCTGACCATTCCTTTCCTAATTCTGGTGCATTGGAGGTGTCGGCAGGCTCGAGGTCTGAGCACCGGGTAGAGCTGTTATGTGGGAAGGTTGTGGCACCTACACGCCTGTTTTCCCTTGATTAAACAGTAACTTGGAGATGTAAGGTTTATTAAAAGATCTTTATCTAAATAAGCTGGGCCTTCCCAAATAAGGTATATATTTAGGTTTCTAGGGCAATGGACATTTTGGGAGAACTTGGGAATTTGCATGTAAATAAACATTTGGTGATCACCAACCCGGCTAATTTGTATGGCAAAGCAGAATTGACATACAAATTGGTCTACCTCTGCCCTTTTCTGTTATGAAACCAATACATCAATCAATTGATTAATCAATCGTTCTAATACGCTTTATAATACTCTATATATGTGGTTATAAACAACTCACTACAAGGGAAACATCTGAAAATAAATACATACATGGTGTAGGCTTTATATGTGATTTACTAATTAAGTTCCATGTACTCTTGGTGTGGCAGACCAATGTTTGTGCATACAAAGTTCTCTTTTTTCTTTTAGTTGCCACCTTACATGATTAAGTGCATAACGCATTCATCGCTAAAGTAACAATTACTTTCTCAGAAAATCAACAGTATATATCAACTGCAAGTTTCAGAAGTAAAATGGTTTAACATTGTCATTAGACAGAGGTTGGAGACTAATTGCTTTAAAAATATAAAGATATGACTTAGGCAAGTAAATGTCTTAATAATAATCTAAATGACAGACAACAGGCTGTAAAACACATTAGCTTTTATGCAAGAGATTACAAACCAGAGTGTAGAATGAATAATTTTTCATCAGGGTGATGGCTGTGTCATAATCTGTCATGAGCAGAAGATAATTAGCTAAAAGAACTACCCAGGGTTTGTGGATGCAGGCGTATAGCAGAAAACCCAGCTGTTCATTCAGCACAGTGTTGCCTGGGAAAACCAACAGACCTTCTATTGCGTCTGTGAATACGAGACATACGATGTGGCATTTTGCTGTACATATGGGATTACCCAATACGGTAGTTTAAAGAGCAGTGATGATGTGCAAAGTGTATCAGCCCATAGCCATCAATGAAATCTTACCTTTCATAAGTTTAGAGCAATCGTGACAAAAAAAGAGGAGCGATGATTGGTTGCTATGTGCTCCAACACTTTGAACATTGCTTTCACCCATTGCTCTGTATCTGGTGCAGCAATGTCACTTTGAAACAGTATGGCACACATCTATATGCTTGCTCTCTCTTTTTCTTTTGCAGATGCTGTGCTGTACAAGGACTTTAAAAGAAAACCACATTCATTATCCCCCCCATTTTTTTTGTCTACTTATATCAATACCAAAACACCCAAACTAAAAAAAAAATTGATGTCATCATCAGCCTTTCTTAATCGGCATACTGTTTATGGTGTATGTTTTTTTTCCCATTATGGCCGGTAGCAGATATCTTGTATGTGATGGGAGCTTCAGTGAATGTCTCATACAAACAGCCTCCGATTTATCAAAGAGAACTATTCATTTGGAAGCAATGTGAATTCTGTATTGTACAGAATCGGAGCAGATGGGTTAAAAGCTCCGGTGATGTTTGCTTTTTTTTTTTAATCATGCTGTTAGGATCATTCATGAACCAGGATGGCAACTGGTGGGAAACTGGAGTACCAAAGCCAACAGGTCCACATTAAAATCAGAAAATCAAGATTTTCATTGGAATCATATTTAATCTAGTAATATAATTACAAATGGCTTGCAAATCGAATGAATTTCAGCACTGTCATTTAAAGCAGCATCTTCATGGTTGAGGATGTACACATATGTGTCAAGTTTAGAAATCACTATGATGAATCACAGTATCCTCATACGTGGAAGGACCAGCAGTTGCTAGGCATGGGATGCAAAGATCCTACATGTATGTTCTATTGATAGATGAAATGTTTTAAAGAAAGTAAACGACACATACCTCATAAGAAATTCCAGCTCAGAAGGCAAAGTCTAGATGTGGATTTCTCTTTTTCTTCCCCGTTTTCAGGCTCTTGTATCCAATTATATGAGCTATATGACTAATCTAGGGATAGTAAAAGAGAGTCTGTAAATAAGCTGCATGTGACTGCAAAGCATTGCATAGAAAAGCTGCCTTTTCTTGGTGTAGAGACTGTGATTCCCTGCTTGTACCTTCCAATCCTGCTAATATTCTGCAGCCAGATGCATGCAACTGACTTCCACCAGTCTGGAGCTGACCTGCAGTGACGTCATTGCATCATTAAGTTTCCCCCTAGGAACACTAGGCTTCTATATATAGCAGCACATTAATTCTGCCAGTGAAGGATCTATCTGAAGCTCAGCATTAAACTCTGATTTTAACGCCCCCCTCTTCCACTTCCCTGCCAGGAACTGCTTTATCTTCTCTGTGCAGGCTATTCTCAGAACAAAGCAACATCAAAATCAAGCATTTTATATATATATATCTAGATATATATAGATATATATACATACATTAGATTATGTGGATATTTGATGTAACATATACGTATACACATACATTGTGCTCTACCTCCCTCCTCTACTCCAGACTGTAGTCTAACGCTGTATAGGAACAGCACTATAGAGCTATAAATAGAAAATGCTTAACGGTTAGCTGTCAGGGAAAAAGCAAATAAAATAAAGAGATGCTTCGAAGCTTCATGGAGCTTTTAAGATAGGAATTTCCCCAACATCATCATGTTTTCAGAATCATATTGTATTAATAGATTTTCCAACCTCATGAATACTGGGAAAGGAGAAGAAATTTAACATCATTTAAAAATAGGATATTTATGTAAAAAAAAAAAAATTGTTACTGGATTTTTTGAAATAATGAAGCAGTGAAAGGCTATATGCCGTATGCCAAATTAGGAGACTATATGGTTTGTATGTTAGAAGGTCATTGAGATACAGATATTTTACTTAACTCAATGTAGGTATATCTTGTAGGATGTAACCCTTTGCAATCTTCCTAAAAAGGCTTGGGGGGGGGGGGGGGGGGGGGGGGGGGGGGGATCTACGCACAGTGTGAAAAAAAATAAAAAACTGTAGTGAGATAAATATGTAGGCTGCCATTGCCGACCTCTTTCTGAGTCACCAAGCCAGAAAATGCAGATGGCCAGTGAAATCAGAACACCTGATTTTCCCATAAGCGCCAGGTCAGTGAGTTAGTCGTATTAATAAGATAATCTATAGCTAACATACTAATTTCATAACAGGAAGTCTGCATTGGCAGCACAGCTAATAGTTTTCCTTTAAGACTGACAATACCTAATCAAGATGATGGACAGTCAAACAACTGCCTCTTCTTGACCTGCTTTGATATTCTGCAGAACTCCACTGTAGAGTAAAAGTGCCCGTGTGCTATAATGGGAAGGATCAGACCACTCACATGTAGATTCTGCAGCAACAACAACAACGGTTTCCATTGATTAGAAATGATCATTATCATTCACAATAAGGGATGTTCTAAATAGTCATATCCTTGTCTGATCATGGCAAATAATGCTCAGACTGGACTAGGATTGAGCTGCGTATGAACTGCTTTAGGAATTTTTTTGCATGGACTAATTAAAATATAACTAAATTTTTAACCTTATTTTTTGTTTTGGATAGAGTGGAGAGGGATTAGAACACTTGCTAGGTTGATTTGCTGTCTGTGTCCCCATTAGGGTGCAGAACAATGGCAGCAGGTCCGCTCCGTGTGTGTCCGTCGGCTCAGCGGGGGGGTCCCGCTCAGCTGTCGGTGGACCGCACACTGTGCAGGGACCGCCCTGTCTCTCCTCCGGTCTCCCCTATGGGGAATCGGATGAAAACGGACCGTTTGTCCGTCTTCATCTGATCCGTTCCGCCGGACGGAAGAAAAATAGGGTTTTCTTCCGTTGCAAAAACCGGATCCAGACGGACGCTGATCTTTGCGGACGTTAGCGGATGCATCATCTGCTAACGGACGCGACCCCATAGGCGTCCATTACAAGTCCGTAAATGGTCTTGTAAAAACGGACGAACGGAGGCGGACATGTGAAAGAGGCCTTAGAGAAATTCCCTCTCTCTGTTTGTCCTGTTTACAATTATCACCAAGTGTTAAAGTGGAAGGAATCCCACATTTTAGAGTAGAAATACAGGTGAAATCTTTCAATGGAGATGCTACTCCTGGTAATCCTGGTGGCAACCAGAGATTCCCACACGTTGCAGGGATTTTCTCTTGTTTCTCATTTTGGCTGTGTGGTAGTGAAGGGAAATCTGAAAATCTCCCCAATAGGATATGGCAAAAAAAGAAATTGACCCTCCATTACTGTATTTAAAAAAAAAAAGTTTTGCCTTTACAGTACCTGCCGCCGTCATTGTGTTTCCAGCACGATGGGATCGCTCTGGAAATCAGCGCTGCAAGGCTGTGCTTCTCGTGCTCGCTGCCCCCACAAGACGCTGCGCATCCATAGGAATCCATTGGGGGTAGCGAGAGGGAGGAGCGACAGAGCCCAGTGCTGGCTCCAGCAACAGGGTTTGCAGGTACTGTAGTTTTACTTTAACATTTTTAAAATATGGTACTGTGCAAAGGTTTTAGGTGTGAATTTTTTTTTTGTAAATTAAGAATGCTTTCAGAAATAGAAGTATTAGTAGTTTATTTTTTTCAATGAACATAATGGAAGGTAAATGAACAGAAGAGAAATCCAAATTAAATCACTCTTTGTCTTCAAAACAGCATCAAATTTTATGGGTACATTATCCTGCCCTTTGGCAAACAAACTGCATCCTACTACAATCAACTATTTCATATTTTGACTCATCAGTCCAGAGCACCTGCTGCCATTGTTCTGCACCCCAGTTCCTATTTTTTGTGCATAGTTGAGTCATTTAGCCTTGTTCTCATAACGGAGATATATCTTTTTGGGCGCAATTCTTCAATAAACTCCAGAGTTCGCCAGACAGTAAATGGGTGTACCTGGATCCCACTGGCTTCTGCCCATTCTGGGCTGATGGCTTTGCTGAACATCTTCGAATGTTGAAGGAAAGTAAGCATGATGTGTCTTTCATCTGCTGCCTTATGTTTCCTTGGCCGACCGCTGCATCTACGGTCCTCAATGTTACCCGATTAATGAGCAACGGGCAGCACAGTGGTGCAGTGAGTAGCACTTTCGCCTAGCAGCAAAAGGGTCGCTGGTTCGAATCCCGACCACGACACCATCTGCCTGGAGTTTGCATGTTCTCCCTGTGTCTGCGTGGCTTTCCTCCAGGTACTCCGGTTTCCTCCCACACTCCAAAGACATGCTGGTAGGTCAATTGGACCTCTTTCAAAAAAATTGGCCCAGTATATATGTATATATGTGTGTATGACTGTGTGTCCCTAGCGTGTCAAGATCCTACGGGGTAAAAATGACCGCACCAGCCAAGCAGACACTGGCTGGAAAAAGCGCCCAGAGGCGATTCAGTTCGCATGCGTCGCGCTATACAAGTCATACATTCATTCATTCATTCAATGACTGTGATTGGATGCTGTGATATTTGTTATTTTGTACATTTCTTCTACATCTACATCAGCCCCATAGATGACGGAGGGCAATCAGATCTATTTAAATCTCCCAAGAAGCATACTTATCAGTATGTGAAAAGGAGGGACAAAGGCAAGCACAAGGAGACTCTTAGGCCGCGAACACACGATGAGACATGTCCGCTCAAACATGTCCGACGGACCGTTTGCAGCGGACATGTCTCATCGGATTTTGGTCCGATGGCGTGTACACACCATCAGACGAAAATCCCCTCGATCTGAGGACGCGGTGACGTGGCGGTGACGCCGCCACGTCACCAAACCCGGAAATAAAATGCTTCTGCGCATGCGTTGAATCCATTCGACGCATGCGCGGACAGTTCTGTCCGCTGGTTAGTGTACTGAAGCCAGACTTCTGTGTTTACAAGTGATTGTGGTAAGTAGGCACCAAAGGGTCTGAGCCAGAGGTGGTGGAACTGAGTTCCCTCTGAAAAAAAGCCCTGGTTATACATACTATGGTTAGGACCTGGCTTGAACCTGGGACCTCTGCTGTGTCTGGCGGTGACATGAACTTCCTGATTGAAGCACTTCCTGGTCGCCAGAATATTGTGCCTTCACCAACCAATATCTTGCTCCTGTCTCTCCTGCTGCCGACCATATCTTCACTACCATTCGTTACTGACATTTGACTTGTTCTTTGACTACACTTCTGCTGAATCCCAACCTGCAAATATTTGTTACTGACTTTTGGCTCGTTTCTCGACTATGCTTCTACTTGATCTCTACCTTCTATATTTGATTGCTAACCTCCTAGTGGGGCTATCTTGAGGACCGTGACCTAGTACTAACATGCAGCAAAGCCCATCTCCACCATCAGGAGCTCTGGTGAATACTGGTTAGTGCTTAGACCCCGCATCTCAGATGAACCCGGTGAATATCTGCTCCGCTGCTATAGCTACTGGCCTCTGAGTCTGACTCCAGACCGTGACAACTATACAGTATGGTGTGACCAACCATTCAAGACTGATAATGGAAGTTCATTATATAAACTATTTCACGTAAACAATTTCTTTACACACAATATGATAAGATCTAATTAGATATGATGAGGGACTAAGTTTTGTGATTCGATTTTATGTTTAGGTAGGTAGTTTAGCTTATGTTATTGATTAGATGTGTTTCTTTTATTGCGCTATATTGGTTGAAAAATAATCCTCTCTCAATAATTCAAAAAAAAAAATATCTATGATGCTTAACCACTTGCCGACCGCTGTATGCCAATATACGTCGGCACAATGGCAGTGGTGGGCAAATGGGCATACCTGCATATTCTCTTTAATTTGCTGTGTAGCGGGCGCGCCGTGTACTCTGTGAGTGTGTCTGCGGGCCCCGTGAACTCAATTTTCACCGGTGGCCCGCGATTGTCACACAGAGAGACAGAGTGGGGAGATGCCTATGTAAAGAAGGAATTTTCCTGTTCTGCCTAGTGACATGACAGGGATCTACTGTTTCCTGTCATCGGGAGCGGTGATCGCTATCATGTCAGTGGTAGCCCATCCCCCCCACAGTTAGAATCACTCCCTAGGATACGCTCTATTGCTCTTGAGTATCGGACCTGTGGCAGAGGCCTTTACTAATTTACTAGAGCCAAGTCGGTGGCAGAGACTTGTTCCTTCTCAGCATTCTCAGTGACGCTCTGGCTGCCAGGCCTGTGGGAGAGCACAGAATGACCCACAGGATAATTTAGGGCTGACAGCAGCCCAATTTAACACAAATCAACCTGGGGGAGAGCAAATAAGTCTCTCACCCCACTAAATTTACAAATAGCGTCCCTTCTGAAAGTAAGGGGGCGCTACAGAAGTGTGATATCTTGGTCATCACTGCAGCAATGATTGAGCTATCATTTTTTAGCCCCAGCAATGTACACAAACCACTACCAGCTTGAACAAGTATCTGATTAAACTGATCGTGGTTTGATCAGATGCTTTGGCGGCCAGAGGACAAATATAGGCTCTAAAAGACCCCAGATCTCTAGGACCTACCATGGCTCTTGCTATCACAATGGATGTTATTTATCCCTTGTGAAAGCAAAAAAAGGTAAAAAATACAGTGTACATTATTAATAAAATAAAATGAAAAATGTATTTAAACTGCCACCGCTCTTTTGTGCTTATGCACAATTGCGAACTCACATGTTGGCCCCACATAAGTGTGTAAACAGCAACAAACCTACATTTTGTTTTGAGACTGGGTCAGGGGCGGGGCCAGGGGTGAGAGGTCAATGGCATGGCTGAAGGGGGCCCAGTCAGGTAGGCTGTATGGGACCCCATCATTTCTAACAGCGGCCCTGGTTATAGGCGATGCCCGGTAAAATGAATCTCTGCCTGTCTTATAATATATCTCTTATACCCCCAGCTTCAATTTCTCCATGGCATAGTTATACCATAGTACCTGGCTCTATTCCTGGGATGATGGGTGTTTGCACAAAGTCTCCATTTTCTTTCTACAATATAAAATTTATTATAAATTCAACAGGAACAGTGGGACATCTGTGTAGTGGCCATGGCAGATCTTAAAAATATAAAAATATTAGATTGTAACATTTCCACCATTTGCCAAAACCAATATATGAGACCCTGATCTCTTCAAATAGCACTAACACAATAGGTTCTATTAATGAATTTGTGCACCGTTTCCTCTTATGCATCCCTTAGTAACCTATTCTTCTGGAACATGTTACATGTTTCACTCATTTTTAGGGTGGAACATGTAACCTGTTTCCAATCTTACAGCGGATTGGCGATCTGAGCCCTTTGTGTGATAGCAGTATGGGGAGAATTTCCCCATACCAGCTGTCACTTTTTGAAAAGAGTACAGCCGTGTAGGTGGATGTACCAACATCCTTTGTAGTTCTCAATGAACTATCACTGTGCTGTTGAGCATTGTGGTAGTTCATTGATTCTTCCTGTCAAAGTGAAACTGCCTGCCCATACATGTATGGGCAGACAGCTTACACTGACAGTCTGCAGGAGTCCTGCATGATACCAGCAATCTGCTGATCGCTGGTGCAATGCTTTCCAGGCTAAAAAAACAAACAAAAAAAACACTAAATGCAATTTTTTACCGGCAAAAAAAATCTGCATTTATAAAAAAAAAATTAAAGGTGAACCCGATGTAGTCGGAAACACCTGTCGGTCTATGCGTTCCCTGATGCTGGATCCGGAGGACAGCTGTCGATGGGTCGGCTGAAAGAATGATCTCATATCATTAGTGACTAAGACATCTTCAAACCGCCCTCTTCTTGCAGGCGCTGTTGGATTGGTACCCGAAACTGTTTCTCTGTGAGTGCAAATTCCTCTGCCAGCAGACGCAAAAGCAGAATGCAGCATTTCTCGAAGCAAGGCCTGGAAGTGCTGCATTCTGATAGCCCTCTGTGATGGTGGTAACATTTTCGCCATGTTTTGTTTGTACCGGGGGTCTAAGTATGTTGCGAGTTGCCACCCAGTACTGGAGCATGAAGGCCCCCATTTGCACTAAACTGGAAGCGCGGGACTGACCTGGCTCCTGCTCATCATCCAGGATAATGTCATCCTCGTTCTCCTCCCCCCATCCACGGACAACACCAGGGATCCCAGAAAGGTTTAAAGCATGCTCTTCTTGCTCCTCCTCCTCCGCCCCGGCACCATCCTCCTCTGAGTCCTCTTCAGACTCCCATTGTTGACTTGTCTTAGGTGGAGTAGCCCCCCCTAGAAATTCATCCAGCATTGCGACTTCCTTATCTTCCTGCTCCTGCTCCTCGATGGCTTGATCAATGACACAACGCAATGCACGCTCCAGAAAGAAGGCGTAAGGTATGATGTCACTGATGGGGCCCTGGCTGCGACTGACCAGTTTGGTGATCCCATCAAATGGCCGCAGAAGTCTGCATGAGTCGTGCATGAGCAGCCACTGGCGCAGTGCAAAAAAACCAAGCTCCCCAGAAACTGTCCTACCGCAGAGTTCATACAGGTAGTCGTTAACTGCACGTTTCTGCTGGAGCAGCCTGTCAAGCATATACAATGTTGAGTTCCATCGTGTCGGGCAGTCACAAATAAGACGTCTACCAGGCAGGTTGTGTCACTGCTGAATGTCAGCAAGGCGAGCCATGGCCGTGTAAGATCTTCTGAAATGAGCCGAGATTTTCCTGGCCTGCCGCAAGGCGTCCTGAAGCCAAGGGTATTTGGCAACGAATCGCTGCACGACCAAGTTCAGGACGTGTGCCATGCATGGCACAGGTGTAATTTTTCAGCACGTTTAGCAGATTGGCACCGTTGTCGCACACCACTTTACCAACTTTCAAATTGAGCGGTGTTAGCCACTGATCTGCCTGTGAACGCAAAGCTGAAAGGACTGCAGGACCAGTGTGGCTCTTGTCTTCCAGGCACAACAGACGCAGCACAGCATGGCAACGTCTCACTTGGCATGTTGAATAGGTTCTGGGGATCTTGGGCGGCACAGCGGAAGAGACGGTAGCATCGGAAAATGAGGAGTCAGTCGAGGAGGAGAGGAAGGATGGAGTAGGAGGAGGAGGAGAAGAAGAGGCATGCTTGAAGGCCGTCCGAAGGTTCACCCAGTGGGCAGTGAAAGTTATATACCTTCCCTGCCCGTGTTTGCTAGACCACGTTTCTGTGGTCAGATGTATCTTGGCACTGACACTGTGTGCCAGAGATACATTCATTTGCCGCTGAACATGGCCATATAGCTCTGGGATGCCCTTCTGTGAAAAAAATTCCTTCCTGGGACCTTCCATTGTGGTGTTCCAATGGCCACAAATTTTCGAAAGGCCTCCGACTGCCTGGCTATCAGTTCCGACAAGCCAGCGGTCAACCGCTGATCAAGAGGGTTATCCGGCGTCATCTTTTTTTTTGTACGATCGAACATTTGGACCATGGAAGCCCACCTTTTTTCAGAAAACTGTGAGAAAGGCATGATGGAAGGTGGAGTGGAGGACAATTGTGAGCATAGAGGGGAAGGAGAAGGAGAAGAGGCTGGATGGTGAGAGCCTGGAGTGTGGCTTAGTGGGTTCTGATGGTGTTGCTACCACTGGGCTCGGTGATGGCAGGCCAGGTCCCTTTGTCCCTAGGTGAGTCTTGTGCTTACCGCGACTTATGCGTTGACTGCAAAGGCTGCAGATGGCAACACTATTGTCTGCAGCGGACAAGTTAAAAAAAGCCCACACTGCGGAGCCATAGGCCGGCGCCCTGGGAGCACCAGATGTGACTGTACATGGTTGATGGCTCGCTCCTGATACATTAGGAGTCTGGTTTGTCCCTCCTGTGCAATGTAAGTTCGGCCTGCTTCTCCACCCTATCTGTTGGTCCATCTCTCCCTCTGATCTCTCCTCCTTTTCCTCTCTTGTGGGCACCCATGTGACGTCTGTAGACACGTCATCAGCGACGTCCCCTTCCCCATTACTAACAGTAGAGATCTTGGAGTAGGCAGCAACAGCGGGCACCATTCTCCTTGGACTGATCTGAATACTGTCGTCAGACTGCTGAGTGCCGGCTGTTGCTACCTCCTCATCCTGATCCAATGCTGTCTTCTGATGGATCTGAAAATAATTCCTGTGACTCAATCGGAGGGTATAAGGTGGTGGTGGTGTTGGTGGTGAGCCACTCAACCAAGTTTGGTACATCCTTTGACGTAATCGAACGAACATTGTGCCACTTCCCACTTTGACTCTGGCCTGGTGCTCCTGCCCTACCCCTACCACCCCTGCGGAAGGGCCTGCCTCTTCCTCTGCCTGTCATTTTTTTAAATGACCCTGTGACAAAAGTCTCTAGAGAAGCGCAGTATATGTGGAAGAAGGTATATAACAAAATCTGTCGTTTTGGGGGGCCACTGGTTTATTTCACAAGTTATGAAACTTTTTTTCAGCAATTTATTTTAATGTGTGTAGCAGAGGAAACGCAGCAAAAGAGGCAAAAATCCAGCAGTAACCAAATACACCACCAGTCACAATGCTGCACAATACAAATCCACTATCCGCTTTCTATATTCGAAAGTATATTATAAGTGTATATTACACATACAGTATATACTGCAGTGCACAGCAAGTAGCACACTTATACCAGTGCTTGAAAGGACTTTTGTGGACCTGTTAGGTAGCGATTTGTGTCGCTAAACTCTGTCCCTGATGGAAACAGCACCCTGTCCCTACACTGACAAAAAGTATATGAATGTATTAGACACCTATATACCAGAGCAAGTAGCACACCTATACCAGTCCTTGAAAGGAATTTTGTGGACCTGTTAGGTAGCGATTTGTGTCACTAAACTCCAGGCCCGGACTGGGACAAAAAATAGGCCCGGGCATTTAAGACTGAGCAGCCCGGGGGGGGGGGGGGGTGGCGGTGCCGCGCGGCGGGGGTTAATGATGGGATGTGGGGTGAGATAAAGAGTATCACCTATACCAGTCCTTGAAAGGAATTTTGTGGACCTGTTAGGTAGCGATTTGTGTCACTAAACTCCAGGCCCGGACTGGGACAAAAAATAGGCCCGGGCATTTAAGACTGAGCAGCCCGGGGGGGGGGGGGGGGGGTGGCGGTGCCGCGCGGCGGGGGTTAATGATGGGATGTGGGGTGAGATAAAGAAATATAGATAGACGGATAGATAAAAAGAAGAAATAAAGATAGTAGATAGATAAATAACAGGAGGGAGAAAGATAGATAGATAAATGGGGGGAGAGGGAGAGAGAGAGAAAGAAAGAAAGAAAAAAAAGATAGATACAAAGATAGATAGATAGATAGATAGATAGATAGATAGATAGACAGACACAGGGCAGACACAGGAGGAGAGGAGGGAGAGGAGTAGAAGCAGCTCCTCTCCTCTAACTGGTTGTGCGGGCAGCAAGGGAAGGGGTGAAATGTCAGAGCTGATCTCAACTTTCTCTATCTGACCCAGCTCATCTCTATCTGGCGCTGTGTTGGTGGCGGGTAAACTGGGCTATTAGGTAAGAATAGTTCCCTCTTGGCCTGCAACCTCTTGCTACACCCCTGGGGAGACATGACATGTGGGCCGCTCGCGGGCCGCCGCGGCCCACCGGGCATCTGCCCGGTATGCCCTATGGCCAGTCCGGGCCTGCTAAACTCTGTCCCTGATGGAAACGCCAACCTCTCTCTGAACTGACAAAAAGTATATGAATTTATTTATGAATGTATTAGACACCTATATACTAGAACAAGTAGCACACCTATACCAGTCCTTAAAAGGACTTTTGTGGACCTTTTAGCTAGCTATTTGAAATAATACAGCCTGTCCCTGCTCCAAACACAGCACCCTTTCCCTATACTGACAAATAGTGTTGCTCACGAATATTCGTATTGCGAATATTCGGCTCGAATATGGCATATTCGAGTATTCGCGATATATTCCGAATTTCGCGGTGAATATTCGCTATTTCGAATATTCGTATTTTTTCAATTTTTGTTTAGAACAGATCACATCCTAGAGATCCCCATCGACGTCTAAAAGCATTGCTGGTATGATTAGAGACCTTGGGCCGAGTAGCTGCAGCGATCATTTTATATTGCCGAAAAATCGCAATGTGATTATTCGGCAATAGCGATATCGCGCGATTATTTTCGAGAAATTCGCAATATTGTTTTTAGCTATAATAACACATATATTCGATTTCAGAGTGTTACTGTCGAAATTCCGCAATCAATTTCTCATTCGCATTTTTGCGAAATTACGATAAAATATCAAGAATATTCTGAGCCAATCAGAGTGCTCCTTCCGCATTTGCCGAATATTCGCAATTATTTTGTATTGTAATATATCACGAATATTCTGAGCCAATCAGAGTGCTCCTTCCGCATTTGCCGAATATTCGCAATTATTTTGTATTGTAATATATCAAGAATATTCTGAGCCAATCAGAGTGCTCCTTCTGCATTTGCCGAATATTCGCAATTATTTTGTATTGTAATATATCAAGAATATTCTGAGCCAATCAGAGTGCTCCTTCCGCATTTGCCGAATATTCGCAATTATTTTGTATTGTAATATATCACGAATATTCTGAGCCAATCAGAGTGCTCCTTCCGCATTTGCCGAATATTTGCAATTATTTTGTATTGTAATATATCAAGAATATTCTGAGCCAATCAGAGTGCTCCTTCCGCATTTGCCGAATATTCGCAATTATTTTGTATTGTAATATATCACGAATATTCTGAGCCAATCAGAGTGCTCCATTCCGCATTTCTCGAAATTTCGCAATTATTTGGTATTATAAAATATCACGAATATTCTGAGCCAATCAGAGTGCTCCATTCCGCATTTCTCGAAATTTCGCATTCGCAATTCGCATTCGCATTCGCATTCGCAATAGCGAAAATTCGCAATCATTTCATTTCCAAAAAATATCACGAATATTCGTATTTAGCGAATATATCTCGAATATTCGACTATATATTCGAGATATATCGCGAAATCGAATATGGCATATTCTGCTCAACACTACTGACAAACAGCAGAATGTAAGATAGACGCCAAATCAGGTCTATTTATAAGGTAGGGGGTATGTCCATGTGCTGAAATGTCTCAATTGGCTGTCCTGCACCACCTGATGGATGTGTCATAGGTCAAAGTACTTACCCATGCAACATTGCAGACCGCTGTGAACATCGCCAGATGTCTGACGGTTTGGCGGACCGTGAACGACCAAAGGGGGATGCCTTTGTAATCAAGGCATTTTCCTGTTCTGCCTGTTGACATGTCAGGGATCTTCTGTTCCCTGTGATCGGGAACAGTGATCGCTGACGTGTCACTGGTAGCTCCTCCCCCTCACAGTTAGAATCACTGCCTAGGACACACTTAACCCCTTCAGCGCCCCCTAGTGGTTAACCCCTTCACTGCCTCTGTCATTTTTACAGTAATCAATGCATTTTTATAGCACTGCTCACTGTATAAATGACAATTGTTCCAAAAATGTGTCAAAAGTGTCCGATGTGTCTGCCTTAAAGTCGCAGTCATAATAAAAATCGAAGATCGCCGCCATTACTAGTAAAAAAAAAAAGAATAATAAAAATGCCATAAAACGACCCCCTATTTTGTAGATGCTATGGCCCGGATTCACAAAAGTTTTACGCCAGCATATCTAGAGATACGCCGTCGTAAGTACAAATGTGCGCCGTCGTATTGTTACGCCGATTTGCGAAGCTAGATACGTCGTAAAACAAGGCTTCAGCCGCCCGACGTAACTTGCCTACACCGGCGTATCGTGGGCGCATAGTTACGCTGGACGCATTCGGCGTACCCATGTTAAATATGCAAATTAGTAAGATACGCTGATTCACGAACGTACTTGCGCCAGGCGCATTAATATACACGGTTTACGTAAGTCATTACTTCTGACGTAAACTTACCCCACATAGAGCAGGGGTAAGTCATGCAAAGGTATGGACGAGGGAACAGCTGTCGTATTGTACGTCGTTTACGTAGTACTACATGAATATGGGCTGTGCGTAGGTTACGTTCAGTGATTCGACGTATCTTAGGCGTTTGTCCCGACGTGATTCTGCGCATTCGTACTGAGAAGCGTCCACGGGACGGCGCATGCGCTGTTCGTTCGGCCCTTCATTTACATGGGGTCACGCTTTATTATAATAAATCACGCCCACTTCCACCTAATTTAAATTACGTCGGCTTACGCCAACAACTATACGCTGCGCCGCCGCAACGCTGCGCGTATTTTCTTCGTGAATACCAGGCTTGCCTCTCAATGTTACGGTGGCGTACCGTAAACAAGATACGCTATGCCAGAATAAAGATGCGCCTAGGTACGTGAATCCGGGCCTATAACTTTTGCGCAAACCAATCAATAATCGCTTATTGCGATATTTTTTTTTACCAAAAATATGTAGAAGAATGCGTAACAGCCTAAACTGAGAAAAAAATTGCTTTTTTTTAAAAAAAATGGGGATATTTATTATAGCAAAAAGTACAAAACTCACTCAATTGCTGCTGTCCATTTCTTCATCAAGTACTGGGCGAGCACAGGGAGAAAGTGACAGGAGGAGGCAGAGCTGATCCACCCTCTCCTATTCTTGTGGAGGAGGCTGTGCTCTGTATGGAACTCACTCAGACTCTCAGCCCTGTGACAGGTGCAGCCAACATCCCTGTCCCAGAACACATTGCCAACTCACAGGACAAATGTTCCTGCACAGCACCTGGGCTGTTAATCCATCCCTGCCAGTACCCCCTCCGTAGCCACCCAAGCAGTAGCATTCAGCCATGTGCAGTTTCCAGCTGGTGGCACAGTGGCCACTGGCCTTTTTACGGGGAATCAGAGCGGCCCAGTCCGCCCCTGGGTGCAGCTTAAACCTTTTTGTATTCCGAAGGCCCACAGACAAGCAGTATCTGAACAGGTACAGAAGATGTTAGACCTCAGGGTTATAAAGAAGTTTAACCACTTGCCTACTGTGCACCTACACCCCCTTCCTGCCCAGACAAAATATAAGCTTCCGGCACTGCGTCGCTTTAACTGACAATTGCGCGGTCGTGCGACGTGGCTCCCAAACAAAATTGGCGTCCTTTTTTTCCCACAAATAGAGCTTTCTTTTGGTGGTATTTGATCACCTCTGCGGTTTTTATTTTTTGCGCTATAAACAAAAATAGAGCGTCAATTTTTAAAAAAATTCAATATTTTTTCCTTTTTGCTATAATAAATAACCCAAAAAATATATAAAAAAAATATTTTTTCCCTCAGTTTAGGCCGATACGTATTCTTCTACATATTTTTGGTAAAAAAAAATGCAATAAGCGTTTATCGATTGGTTTGCGCAAAATTTATAGCGTTTACAAAATAGGGGATAGTTTATGGCATTTTTTTTTTTTTTTTTTACTATTAATGGTGGCGATCTGCGATTTTTTTATTGGGACTGCGACGTTATGGCGGACATTTCGGACACTTTTCTGACATTTTTGAGACCATTTACATTTATACAGTGAACAATGCTATAAATATGCATTGATTACTGTATAAATGTGACTGGCAGTGAAGGGGTTAACCACTAGGGGGCGGGGTTAAATGTGTGTCCTATGAGTGTTCTAACTGTGGGGGGAGGGGGGGGTGACTGGGGGAGGTGACCGATTGTGTCCCTATGTACAAGGGACACAATCGATCTCCTCTCTCCCTGACAGGGACGTGCAGCTCTGTGTTTACATACAGAGCTCCACGTCCCGCTCCGTTACTGAGCAATCGCGTGTGCCCGGCAGCGATCGTTTCCCGCCGGGCACTCGCACGGGATCCCCGCCCGCGGCTTTAAAGGGACATCACGTCATATGACGTGATGTCAGGATAATGAAGTCCTCTGCCCGCCGTCATTTGACGGTGGGCAGATGACAAGTGGTTAAAAGTGAATATTGTAGTCCTATACTTTTAGTTGCCAAACCTGATGTTTTTAATTATTTCCAGAAGCTGGGTGAAATATCAACATTTAACACCTACCCCATGCCTCTGGTTGATGAACTAGTTGAGAAGTTGGGTCCTGCAAGGTACATAACCCTGGATCTTACTAGAGGGTATTAGCAGGTTCTCCTAAGAGATGAAGCAAAAGAAATAAAAGCTTTTTCAACTCCAGAGGGTTTGTGGCAGTATGTCCAGATGCCCTTTGGGTTAAATGGGGCTCCCACTACATTCCGGCGGATGATGAATGAGATTCTTAGCTCACTTCAATGCTAATTAGCAGCCTATTTAGAAGATGTGTTTATTTGGAGGACAGATTGGAAAGTCATCTACCCTAAAGTGCAGGCTGTCATAAATTCCATTAGAAAGCAGGCTTAACAGCAAACACAAAGATGTGCACCATAGGGTTAGAAGAGACCCAACATCTGAAATGCACTATTTGACGAGGTCTAATCAAACCCTAAATCCATAAGATAGAATCCGTTAGGGACTAGACTGCTCTTACCACTAAGAAACAAGTGAGAACCTTCCTAAGCATTATTAGGTGTTGTTGGAGGTCCATTCCAAACTTCCACAATGACAGCACCCTTAACTGACCTGAACAAATGCAAAGGTTTCTCTATAGCGATCAAAGTGGTTGTACAGACAGAAGGTATTTTATCTTAATGCATTCTATGCATCAGGTTAAAAAAAACGTTTTTGTGCAGAAGCCCCCCTCAGCCCCCCAAAGGGCCATCTAGATCCAGTGGTGTTGCACGAGTGGCTCAGCTGTCCGGGATTCCCTTCCTCATTGGCTGAGACAGTAGCTCGGCACCATTGGCTTCCGCTGCTGTCAATCAGAGTCAGTGAGCCACTGAGGAGAGAAAATGGGCGGGGCCGCATGGATCTGCGGCTCAGCTCAGGTGCCCCATAGCAAGCTACTTGCTATGGTGGCACTCAACAGGAGGGAGGGGCCAGGAGCACCAAAGAAGAGAAGCATATGGTCTTCTTTGTGCAAAACCACTGCACAGAGCAGGTAAGTATAACATGTTTGTTATTTTTAACAAAAAAATACTTTATAATTACTTTAAGTGATATCCCAAGGCTGTAGAACCTTTCCAAAGTCTGAAGCAGGCCCTGTGTAAACGGGCTGTGGTGGTAGCCACAGACCATAATAAAGAATTCATAATCGAGACAGATGCCTCAAATGTAGATCTGGGGGCTGTTTTGTCCCAAGTGATATGTGGTGAAGAACAACTAGTGGTCTACTTGAATTGGAAGCTTACCCCGGCAGAAAGAAATAATAGTATTGTAGAGCGAGAGTATTTGGCCATTAAATGGGCCCTGGAGGCTTTATGGTACTATTTGCAGCGGCAACACTTATGACTCAGACCATGCTCCCTTAAAATGGATGGCCCAAGCTAAGGACCGTAAGCAAGGATATAAATAGAGCACTGGGCTGGTCATAATCAGATAAATTCAGATGCCCTTTCTAGTACCCACTGTTTGGTCACTGGTGTTCGAACCCTTGGGTTTAACTTCAAACAGAGGGGGAGTGGTATATGACAAACAGCCCCTGTCAGTTGTGGATGGTGTATATCTGCTGCAGTTCATGAGGTAGATGGGTGGCAGTGCAGGGGGTTAATTACTGACCGCACCTTGTTCCCCACCTGGGGTATAATTTGTCTTTCCCTGTGTTAATGGGTGGTTGCTGGGAAAGGATGCAAGCAGACTGTGAGGTAACAGGTCTGCAGGTCTGAAGCAGACCCAGTGGGGTCTATATAGTAGGCAAGAAGCTTAATAACCATCTCTGCTGGACTTTTCTTTTGGACTGTGATGCTTACGCCTGCAAAGGAATCTTCTTGTTTTGTTGTAAACATGAGCAGGAAACCATCTAAACCTACTTGCTGCATAGAATACCTCTCTGTAAGCTCTCCACTTGAAGCTGGACCCCACAATATACACAGTTGTGCTCATAAGTTTACCCTGGCAGAATTTATGATTTCTTGGCCATTTTTCAGAGAATATGAATGATAACACAAAAACCTTTCTTTCACTCATCATGAAGTGTTTAGCTGAAGCCAGATTTTATCAATCAACTGTGTTTTACTCTTCATCATAATAGCAACAGAAACTACCCAACTCACCCATATCAAAAGTTTACATACCCCGGTTTTGTCATTTGTTGTATTTGTGGATGAGGCTCTTTATCTTCTCCGATGGTAAAGCTGCCCATTCCTCTTGGCAAAAAAGCCTCCAGTTCTCGTAAATCCTTGGGCTGTCTTGCATGAACTGCACATTTGAGATCTCTCTAGCGTGGCTCAATGATATTGAGGTCAGAAAACTGAGATGGCCACTTCGGAACCTTCACTTTATTCTGCTGTAGCCAATGACAGGTCGACTTGGCCTTGTGTTTTGGATCATTGTCATGTTGAAATGTCCAAGTACGTCCCATGAGCAGCTTCCTGGCTGGTGAATGCAAATGTTCCTCCAGTATTTTTTGATAACATACTGCATTCATCTGGCATTATCAATTCATTGGACATCTTTATATATCGCTTTCCTGTTTCATACAGTTCAACTACTTTTTCCCACAGATCCTTTCACAATTGTTTTGCTTTCCCCATGACTCAGAATAGCCATTCAAACATCTTTGTGTCAACTTGAGTGCATATTATCAGGCCAAAATCACCAGGGTAGGTAAACGTTTGATCAGGGTCTTTGGGTAATTTCTGTTGCCATTATGATTTAAAAAGAGTAAACACAGTCGATTTATAATACATGGCTCCAGTCAAACACTAACCATGAGTGAAAGATAAGTTTTTGTATTATTTTTCACATTCTGTGAAAAATGGCCAAGAAATAATAAATTCTGCCAAGGAATGTAAACTTATGAGCACAGCTGTAGAAACTGTATGTGTGTATATACACACAGTGTGTGTGTGTACATATATATATATATATATATATATATACACACACACATACTCTATCTTACCTAAAGTATTGAGACACCTGCCTTTTACGTGCACATAAACTTTAATGGCATCCCAGTCTTAGTCTGTTCAATATTAAGTTGGCCCACCCTTTGCAACTTTAACAGCTTCAACTCTTCTGGGGAGGCTTTCCACAAAGTTAAAAAGTGCTTCTATGGTAATGTGTGTCCATTTTTCCAGAAGAGCATTTGTGAGGTCAGGCACTGATCATTTAGTGGAGGGGGATTATGGGGTGGAGTTGTTTTTTAGAGTTAGGCTCCCAACTTTGTGGGAACAGAGGATGGCCACTTCCTGTTCCAACATGAATGCGTACAAGTGCACAAAGCAAGGTCCATAAAGACACGGATGGGCACGTTTGGGGTGGGGGAACTTGACTGGCCTGCACAGAGTCCTGAGCTCAACCCAACAGACCACCTTTGGGAGGAATTAGAGCAGAGCCAGGCCTTGTCATCCACTTCACTGCCTGATCTCCCAAATGCGCTTCTGGAAGAATGGCCAAACAGTCTCATAGACACACTCCTAAACATTTTGGACAGCCTTCCCTGAAGAATTGAAGCAGTTATAGCTGCAAAAGGTAATCCGACTCAATATTGAACCCTTTGGACTAAAGTTCAGGTGCATGTAAAGGCAGATGTTCCAATACATTTGGTAATATAGTGTATGGGGCTCAATATGCATCAGGACTGAGTATAATGCATATTTTTTTTTTACATACCTCACAGCTTACTACCAGACACATCTAGAGACAATAAACAGGTTTGTAGAAGTTGCAATGCTCACAGAGTTACGAATGCCACTAAGCCACCATTTTTAGATTTTTTATTATTTTGTACATCCTTACAAAACAAATTCTTTGTTCTGGAAGGGGCTATGAACTTTAAAGAGAAAACTCAGGCCCCATTTTGTTTTTTATATGTATATTTTTTAACTACCCTTTAACCTTGTTTGCTGGATTATACTCAAAATACATACTCACATGTCCAGCAAATCCAGTGTTATTCTGCTGCATTTTGCTGATACGCCTTCACACACCAGGTCCTGTGCTGTCATCTTCTTTACTTATGTCATCAGGGGGCTCCTGTCTCTTCTGGATCCTTGCAGCCTTCCATGATGAACATGTGCCAGGAGAGGCCAGCTACAGGAATTGGGAAAAGACCGCCATCCCTAGATGGTACACAGAAGCATATGTGCTCCAGAGTACTCAAGGCGATGTGCGACGTCAGTATCCCAGGAGGTCATGGCTAAATGTAATTTCATTTTCTTAAGTAAGAATCCCAGAAGTGCCAGGGGAGGACAAGGAAATGGGTATTAAAAGTAAAATAAATAATACATGTCCAATTGTTAGAGAGGAGGTCGAAGGTCCTCTTTAACACATCTGTTTTTGAATTCAGAAAAAGCCTCAGTTCAAGGATACCTGAACCTGGGATGACCCAGGTCCCCACAGGTGTCTTCATTACCATGTATGACCAGGATCCATCCTTTCTGTGAACAATCATCACAGGGGATGAGACCTGGTGCTACCAGTTTTATCTGGAATCCAAGCAGCAATCGATGAAATGTTGTTCACCGTCTTCCCTGCGACCCAAAAAGAGTTGCCTCCAAAATTCTAAGCTCAAGACAATGTTGATTGTCTTCTTCGACAACGATGGCATCATCCATAAGGAATTCGTTCCTGCAGTAGACATGTGCAAAACGGAAATAAATAATAATTTTGTTTTGTTTCAATTTATTATTTAACCAATTTCATTTAATTAGATTTGTTAAATTTGTTTAATTTGTTTTCGGAATTTGTTTAATTTATTCACATTTGAATTCAACCACGTTCGAAAACATTTCAACCTCATTCAAAAACATTTCAACCGCACTACTAAACATTTCAACCGCATTAGAAAACTTTTCAACCGAATCTGTGTGTGACAGATGTTTTGGTGTGCACAAAGATGTTGATGGGACAATAGTCGTACAGATGTTTTTGTACACTAGACCATGCCTGCTGTGACAGGCTGACAGCTCATTGATAGGGATGAGCTAGAAGTTCAGGTCTAACATAAGTTTGACTCGAACATCTGGTGTTCGCCCGTTTGACAAAGAACGAACATTATGGGTATTGGCAGGAAATTTGAGCGGCGCGAAACGCCCCATAATGCACTACGAGATCGTGGTGCATTGCTGTATGATGATTGGCCAAAGCGTGCACCTGACCTGCATGATATGGCAAATCCCAGTGCCCTCTGCTAAGAGAGCCATAATTGGCCAAAAGCAGGGTCCATTTGGCCAATCATAGATCAGGGGGACTAAGTCCACGCCCCACACTATATAAGACTGTCTACCACGCGGGCCCTGTATAGTGTGGTTGGTGTGGACGGAGAGACAGCTTGATGATTCCGTTAGTGGCAGTGTATTTGATATATATACATACACTCAGTCTAGTGCAGGGGTGAGCAAACTTTTTGACTCGAGGGCGTCAATGGGTTCATATATTGGACCCGGGGGCCGGACCAAGAGTAGATGGACGGTGTGTATGTGTGAATTGATATAAATTGTATTTCAATTTGTAACATTAAGGCCCAGATTCACGTAGGGCGGCGTAACTTTGAACGGGCGTAGCGTATTCACAAAGCACTTGCGTCCTAAGTTACGGCGGCGTAGCGTAAATGTGCCGGCGTAAGCGCGCCTAATTCAAATGTGGAAGAGGTGGGCGTGTTTTATGGAAATTAATCGTGATGCTTTTAACGAACGCCGAATGCGCCGTCCGTGTACGTATCCCAGTGCGCATGCTCCAAATTATGCCACAACTACTCAATGCTTTCGACGTGAGCGTAACTTATGCACAGCCCCTATCACGGACGACTTACGCAAACGACGTAAAATGTTAAAAATTCTACGCTGTTCCCGACATCCATACCTAACATTGGCTACGCCTCATAGAGCAGGGGTAACTTTACGCCCAAAAAGAGCCTTATGTAAACGACGTAAAAAAATGCGCCGGGCGCACGTACGTTTGTGAATCGGCGTATCTAGCTCATTACCATATTCGACGCGTAAAGCGAACGGAAGCGCCACCTATCGGCCAGCGTAAATATGCAACTAAGATACAACGGTGTAAGAGACTTACGCCGGTCGGATCTTAGCAAAATTCCAGCTTCTCTTGCTTTCTGAATACAGAAAAAAGATACGCCGGCGCATCCTAGAAGTTACGCAGCGCATCTCGAGATACACCGACATAACTTCTTTGAGAATCTGGGCCAGAATGTTTAGATTAATTTAAGGTAGAAAAGCATAAAAAGACTTATTTTACAAAACGTTTATGCAATGTATGTCTTTTAAAGAATAGTACCTTCAATTTTAGTGGGAACAGTGTTGTTGGTCTCCCTTTTACATGTAGTAACGTGACCTACATGCACAGACATGACCTACATGCACAGATATGACCTACATGCACAATCACTGACCCCCATGCTAATATCTCATATTCTGTAATGGGGGGGGAGTCCCCCATCTTGATAGAATATGAGATATTAACATGGGGGTCACCATTGCACAGATGTACCGGCTTTGGATAACAGGGATGTAACACTTGCTGACATGGGTAATTAAATCACTGACCTACCTCAGCACTGTCAGCAGCCGGCTGGGATGTGGGGTGTGCAGCGCCGCCATGTCCAATGTGCCTGTCAGAGAGATGCAGCCATTTGCTAGAGTAGGTTTAGGAGCCGAGGAGGTTTAGGAGCCGAGGAGAGCGAGGAGAGCGGCAAACAGAGCGCCGAGCAGGGAGCACAGATGTGGCATGGTGCGGCGGGCGGCATTGTAATTCCCGCCTTCTGAGCTTGCAGCGCTTATGATGGACGTCACAAGTCCCGCGGTCCAGGGATTGGAGCAGTGGGACGTCCATCATAGGCTCTGTAGGCTCCAGAAGGCGGGACCCGCAATGTCTCTCTCTCGGCCACACTCGGTGGAGCTCGGCGCTCGGCACTCGACGGAGCTCGGCGGCTGTCATACACAGACTTGTTAGTCAGCGCTCGGGGGGCCGGATTAAAAGGTCTGCCGGGCCGTAGTTTGCCCATTCCTGGTCTAGTGTATACTCTGCATCCAGTGTAGCCTATATCTACAGTGCATTCCATGGTGTACTGTTTCTAATACACATCAGGCGGTGTCTTAATATATATATATATTATACATAGTAGCTATCCATCAGTTCCTGAATTCTGTAATCCCGCCTACCTTCATATCGTCAGGGTGGGACTATCTATGATAAACTAGTGAAATCTGACTAATATTCTGCACCAATTTCACAAGTGACCTTCTTATGTCCCAAAAAACAAGGGCTTATTTCCACGCCTCTGCTGCATACAGTGTACAAGTATGATAAAAGGAAAATGCTTCTCTCATCCCCAAAAAGGTTATAACATACCGATCAAAGATTATTACACCTGCCAATCGTCTTATGTCGTTTACATTATTAAATGTCCTTGTGGTCTCCTTTATATAGGAGAGAGACCACACAGAAAGTTCAAGATCGTATAGCCAGACATGAATATTCCATTAGGGATAGGTTGGACAAACTCCCCCTAGCTAGACATTTTATGGAAAAAGGCATACAGTGTCACAACCTAGATTTATGGTAATAGATGGTGTTCCTAAAAATAGACGTGGAGGCAACAGGGAACATAGAAAACGAGAGGTTAACTGGATACATCGGCTTGATACCCTTCAGCCAAAGGGGTTAAATTCTGACTTTGATGTATACTTATTTCTCTGAGTATCAACAGAGGATCATATCTCTGAATAATTACAGGGCATTTTATTTAGTCTACTGCTCATTTATTTGTACAATATTAATTATGTGTGTGATTTCTTACATGTCACATGTGTGATGTTGCATGTGCGATTTGTTGCATATACAATATGCATGTATTGTATAATACCATTTGACATGTTAAAAGTATTTTTAATTTTATTTCTATTTTTTATCATTGTAACACCATTTTGGCAATTGATAATTTGTTGATTTATTTTTAGAATTCCCGATAGATATATCCCATATGATGTGAGCATTTATCGTTACTGCCTGTGACCCTTTGATTCCAAGATCGCAGTATAATCAAGCTTGATGTTTCACAATGATGTTTTAATGAACTGATTGATTGATTCCAGATAGCTTGTTTGTTTGTTCTAATTCATACTGTAAAATCTGTGTGCGCCAATTCTTGGCTCAGCGCGGCTTACCTGTTCTTAATCGTCCACTGTACTCCCTTGATCTGGTGCCTACCGGCTTTTTTCTGTTTCTCCGCCTGAAGAGCATCATTAAAGGCGCACTTTGTGGATATGGTGGCAATCCAAGAAAGTGTGACAGAGTGCCCCCTTACATCAGAGCCCCCCCAGAGTACCACCTTTCATCAGAGCCCCAAAGACGCCACCTTACATCAGAGCCCCCAAAGTGTCACCTTACATTAGTGCCCCAAGAGTACTTCCTTACATCATTGCCCCAAAATGCTCCCTTACATCAGTGCCACAGAGTGCCCCATTGCATCAGAGCCCTAGAGTGTCATCTTACAACTGTGACCCCAGGGTATTACCTTACAGCATTTACCCAAGCGTACCACCTTACATTAGTGCTCCTAAAGTGTCACCTTACATCAGAGCCCCCAGAGTGTCACCTACAGCAGTGTTCCCAGAGTGCCCCATTGCCTCAGAGCCCCAGAGTGTCATCTTACAACTGTGACCCCAGGGTATTACCTTGCAGCATTTACCCTAACGTGCCAACTTACATTAGTGCCCCCAAAGTTTTACCTTACAATCAGAGCCCCCAGAGTGTCACCTACAGCAGTGTGGCCAGAGTGCCCCATTGCCTCAGAGCCTCTGGAGTGTCACCATATATCAGAGCCTCTTGAGTGCCACCTTACATCCATGCCTCCAGAGTGTCACTTTGCATCAGAGCCTCAGAGTGCCATCCTACATCACACGTTTTTTCAAAATCCACTTGTCGCTGGCTATGAACTATGCATGAGCAGTTCCAGAGCCAGCCGAATGGTAAACTGCTGGGTTTGGCCTTGGATCGCGCAGCAGGACGTGTGAATAAAAGCTACTCCCGATGTCACTGCGTAGACTTGCACCCAGATCCGCCCCACTGCTAGCATTTAAGAATTGACCACGGGTGGATTTTTTCTCCTGTCTATGGACATTAACAGAGAAGAGAAAATTGCCTATTTTTTTACAAACTGTCTGTAACGGACGGTTGGCAACACACAGGGCATAGTGAATACATATCACAGAATTTAAGAAGTAAATGTGTGGGGATCTTCATAAAGTAAGATTACAAGCTTCAAGATCATTCAGGCTAGGCTAGCAATAATTGAAATACAATGTGGAAATCTATATATTTTACACTCTGACCGTAGATATGCTTTATGAAATCAGGGCATACATCAATTGCACGTTACAAAACAGATGGAGGAAAGAATAATGTCCTAACAGAACACTGTAACCTTTTACATATTTTTTTTTGTAAAACATTGCAAGGAGCAAAGCATTAAAGGGGTGTTCCACCCAAATGTAATGTTTATTAAAAGTCAGCAGCTACAAAAAGTGTAGCTGCTGGCTTTTAATAAACAGACACTTACCTTCTCCACGTTCCAGCGACGCGCCGACCGGGGCTTCGCTCCTCTCCCCCCCTCCCCGGCCGGCATCCTCATTGCGACTGTGGGCACCCACCCGTGACAGCCTTCGGCTTCACGGCCAGGCACCCACTGCGCATTCGCGAGCCACACTGCGCATGTGCGCACGGCCCGCCGCTGATTGGACAGGCGATCGTCTAGGACCTGTCAGTGTCCTAGACGATTGCCAAAGGGAGGGGCTGCAGTAAGGCGATTAGGCCTAATCACCTTTCCAGCCCCTCGGCGGAAGCAGGAGTGGGACAGGAAGTCCCACACCTACTGAAGCCCCCACTCCCCCCCAAAAAAAATTACATGCCAAATGTGGCATGTAAGGGGGAGGGGAGGGGATTAGACGGAAGTTCAATTTTTGGGTGGAACTCCGCTTTAAGTACAAAACAATATCCAAAGCAACATACCTGATTCCATGTTCTACTGGTCTGACTTGAATAAGATGAACTTGATTTCTTTGGGTTACTGCACGTTGTTTATTGAATAAGCCTGCCTAGACTTTTAGCACATACTAAAGGCAGCCATTTTTCAACTTTGAAAGTATGGAATCTGCTATCCTATCTTTCACATTTTAAAATTGATTGGATGATATTATTTCTTGTCTACTAAGGTCTGTAGAGATCTCAGTATTTGTGCTCTGATATCATATTACTTAGCTTGCCATATAAATATGATTTCAATAAGCGAGTAAAGAATTACATTTTATCTTTTGACATTTCAGTATATTTTTCTGATATAGCTGAGAAAATTACATCTTACTCACAAATCTCTCTTTTGGCTGAATTTGTGATCGGAAACGTGTCATCTACACAAATGTACCTCTTAAGCAGGCCTAGGACAACTGTCTGGAAATCCAGCTGCTAAATAGTATGAAAATACGTGTTTGGCTTTTTAGATGGTCTGTTACGTACCTTTTAATTTTTTTTTTTTTACTGCATTACATTGTACATTGTACGTTATTGTCTAAGCATAAAAGGCCGTGAACAAAAACAAAAAGCAAAAAACCCCCCAAAAAACTTCAACGTGTAATTTAATCCAAGATTAAAAAATGGTTTACTCATACTGCCATACCCCTAGTATACAGCTGCGTTGTATGTAGAGTATAAAGGGGGTCCCCCCAGCCTACTATTATACATACATACTTATATTAATAATAGCCCATCACAGTTGGTAGAAGTTGCAACCCATTACATTCTCCATACCATTTTGAATGATATAGAAGTAAAAAACTATAACACAACATATATAAAGCTCAATGCTTTTTGTGGATTGATCCACTCTTCAGGAGCAGGCACATGGTGTGGGGCTGTAAAAAATGCATAGATTCTATATGGTTTAAAGGGGTTGTAAAGGTGCATTTTTCTTTCCTAAATAGCTTCCATTGCCTTAGTGCAGTCCTCCTTCACTTACCTCATCCTCGGATTTTGCTTTTAAATGTCCTTATTTCTTCTGAGAAATCTTCACTTCCTTTTTTTTTCTGTCTGTAACTCCACACAGTAATGCGAGGCTTTCTCCCTGGTGTGGAGTGTCATGCTCGCCCGCTTCCCTTCGACTACAGGAGAGTTAGGACGCCACTAACACACAGCTCCTTTCTCTATCTGCAACGTAGAGAGCGCCCTGACTCTCCTGTAGTGCAAGGGAGGAGGCGAGAAAAACACTCCAAACCAGGGAGAAAGCCTTGCATTTTGCACATACTGGACTATATACAACAGCATAAGTTGATTTCAGCGCATCACTAATATTTTTTAATTTTTCACCAGTCCCAAAATAGTGTCAAAAGTATCCAATGTGTCCGCCATAATGTTGCAGTCAGAAAAAAAAAACGCTGATTGCCGCCATTACTAATAAAACATATTTGTTTTATAAAAATGCCATAAAACTATCCCCTATTTTGTAAACTCTCTAATTTTTGCAAGAAAACAATCAATAAATGCTTATTTCTTTTTTTACCAAAAATATGTAGAAGAATACGTATCGGCGTAAACTGAGGAATTTTTTTTTATATCTTTTTATATTTTTTGTGGGATTTTTATTATAGCAAAAAGTTAAAAATATTGCATTGTTTTCTCCATACACTCCGCCCCTTCATTGAAGGGGCCATTCTTGCCACTTTAGTGATTATGACCCCGGAACGGCCCTGACTATTCAGACACCAATGATGTCATGTACCCTTTCTCTAGATTTCTTTGTCTCTTATTCTTTTCTTATATTTTCTTATGCTCTACGGCTCTTTCCTTTTGCTTAATTAAGGGGCGGATACCCCTTTTCCCTCTCCCACCCTCTCTTCTCTCTATTTTTCCTTCCATTCCGTGGATTGATTCAAGGTAACATCTCACCAGCGGCGCTTAGACACTTAATCCCCAGTGGGTATTTGGCGCCTAACTAAGCTCAAAAATCAATCAAAATCAATCAATCAAA
Source organism: Rana kukunoris (assembly GCA_029574335.1). Taxonomy (NCBI): domain Eukaryota; kingdom Metazoa; phylum Chordata; class Amphibia; order Anura; family Ranidae; genus Rana; species Rana kukunoris. The sequence goes on along the minus strand of CM056051.1, from coordinate 115,697,199 downwards.
ATTGTAGCTCTGTTTTTGTTTATAGCGCAAAAAATAAAAACCGGAGAGGTGATCAAACACCACCAAAAGAAAGCTCTAGTTTTTGGAAAAAAAAGAACGCCAATTTTGTTTGGGAGCCACGTCGCACGGCCGCGCAATTGTCAGTTAAAGCGACGCAGTGCTGAATCGCAAAAAGGGGCCAGGTCCTTTACCTGCATAATGGTCCGGGTCTTAAGTGGTTAAGGGAATCTATACTTAGTAGTAATGATGATTCCTTTGCAAAAGTAGTTGTCAGCACTTGTTAACAGCATGTGCAGAAATATGGAGTTGCTGCTGTTTGGAAGATGAATACTAGTAGGGATGAGCTTCGAGTTCGAGTAGAACTCATGTTCGACTCGAAGATTGCCTGTTCGCCGAACAGCGAACATTTTGGGGTGTTCGCGGCAAGTTCGTGTGAACTTTAGAACCCTGTTAAAGTCTATGGGACTCGAATGTTTGAAATCTAAAGTGCTCATTTTAAAGGCTAATATGCAAGTTATTGTCCTAAAAAGTGTTTGGGGACCTGGGTCCTGCCAGAAGGGCCGGGTAATTGAATTTGGGGGGACCCTTGCGCAATTTTTTTTTATGAATGACTTTTCTCTGTATTCAGTATAGCAATGAGTGATTTTAAATTACTTTTTTCCTTCAGAAATTACATGGGCTAGCACAAAGGTATTAAAATTAAAACACAACACCAAGATACAATCCAACACATATTAATTAAATGGAAATTATATATGGCCACGGTGTTATCCATAGGGGTTAATTGCTTTATTTAAATAAAAATAAATAAATCAATAAATAAGTAACTAAAATAAATAGGCCAACTTGGCTAAGATATAATTTAAAGAGAATAACATGGTGTCCATCCAGCCAAGGCTGGACGACTAATCCCCTTTTGGACAACAACATGACTTAAGGATAGGGAGGGAGGGTGGGCGACGCTGGCTGACTGAAAGGACTGAGGAGCCCGCCGCGCTGGAGCCCTTATATAGCCTTCCTCCGCGCGGGCTATCTCCCGCTCGATTCGACCAATCAGCTGGTTCTTCTGCCTGCCAATGGGACGCTGTTGCCGCCCGGCAGCTGGGCGGATACCTGGGGATAGAAACAGAGCAGGAGAACCGTACAATCTGTACTTTCTCCTTTGAGCCATCCCATGTTGGTCCAGCATATTGCTGGGACCTCTCATGGGCTAGCACAAAGGTATTAAAATTAAAACACAACACCAAGATACAATCCAACACATATTTATTAAATGGAAATTATATATGGCCACGGTGTTATCCATAGGGGTTAATTGCTTTATTTAAATAAAAATAAATAAATCAATAAATAAGTAACTAAAATAAATAGGCCAACTTGGCTAAGATATAATTTAAAGAGAATAACATGGTGTCCATCCAGCCAAGGCTGGACGACTAATCCCCACCGGCCGATGCCGGTAGAGCAGCTACCGGCTGAGGCCCCCCCACCACCGTGGCCGCTTCTATCAGATCCTGTAGCCCCATATTAAAAATGTCAATGCCAATGGGCGATAAATGGATCTTATCTTTGCGAAAAAGGCCTGGGATAAAGCCCTCCAATTCTGCATGGCGGAAAGACACGCCGCCAGAAGAAACTAGAAAACTATGAATGGTCCTGTTAAGTCTCCTCCGAATCCTGTCCAAATAGAACAAAGCACCCTGAGGAGACCACAACAGCCTTGGGATCATTTCAGAAAATGCCAAAACCGTATAAGGAAACATGAGCTTCACTGCGTGTAAATCCCTTTTTATTTCACATAATAGTTCCCACGTACCCAATTTACCCAGATCGTTGGCACCAGCATGTAAGACCAAGATTTGAGGGGGAGGCCATATATCCGATAAACGTGCTAAATGCTCTTTGATACCCCTCCACCGCAAACCCCTAACCCCTGACCATAATAACATGAAAGACGTAGAGTCCAGACCTAAATTTGTGGAATAGGTCCTGGATCCGGCGTGCTTGGCGGCCCAGAAAACATAAGAGTGGCCCACTATCCAAACCACCTTCCTGTTTTGATCTGAAAAAGAAATCACAAAATTAGAAGCTCAGGACGCACATATAATTTGTACCTAGAACTACTCCATCGCCCGACAGCCTTCAACCCCTCCTCAGCAAAACCCAAAGAATCCGCTACTGTGGCCGCCCCTATCCTAAAGGAATGAGAACAAAATCGATGACCGGATAAGTTCAAAAGCTTCAAACAAGAGGAAAAAACTGCCGAAAACTGGTATCTAGTCAATGGGGACAGATCTTCGTGTATAAAGAAAGAATCGGGAGCTACTGGCCTAATCGCCATATACCTCTTCACTTGGGTGACCGGGCATAGTGCCTTGTTGCCTGAATTAGCGAGGGAGAACCAACATCCCCCACCGGCCGGAGACGATTTGGACCTGCTAAGAAAAATATCAAGGCGACCATCTTGCAAAAGGACATGACCAAATCTAAGAAAAGATAGGGAAGTCTTGTTTGTAGCCGTAAACTCGCCAATCCTGAGGGCACCAAAGAAAGCGATAGAAAAGGCAGCTCTAAACAGAAGAGTTTCAAACTCGGATGTACATACCTCCCGAAGAGAACCCAGGAGGTCCAGCAATAAAGCAACCGAGATGGGACGTCTGTTGTCGATTGCCGGTCTGGACCTCCTGAAACCTTTGAGGACCTGTGACACTTGGAAGAAGGAAGTTAAAGCTGGTACACCTGAAAACTTCAAGAAGAATGAAATCCCCGCCAGGATTTTGCTTACTGAGGCCGGGGAAAGGTGAGCCTGTATGAGGTTAGACAAAAAGGTTAAAGCTAACAATGAAGTGACCTTTAACGGATCCGAACCAACGTCACTGCAAAAAGAACACCACCTGGACCAAGATAGCCTATAGTCTGACCAAGTCTTACTTGAAACCGAGTTGCGTAGATTGCCGAAAATCACTCCCATATCAAGCCCCAGAGGAATTCTGGGCAAGGGGTCCCTTCCAGATCTGCTGATGGGGCCAGGTCCCGAAACTTTGCGAACTGTAGGCGAGATAAAGCATCGGCGATATTATTATGAATGCCAGCTATGGGCCAGATTCACGAACACTTGCGCTGGAGTATTTGGATATGCGCCGCGTAACTGTGCTGATGCGCCGACGTTTCTATGTGCCCGTACCCACCAAACTAGATGCGCCCAATAACGGCTCATTTGCGACCGGCGGAACGTTCCGACGCCAGAGTATCGTCAGCGTTTATTTTCGCTGGGCGCATCAGTCGCGCCCATTGATTTCCCCTGCAAATATGCAAATGAGGGATTTTTCACAATTCACGAACGGATTAGCACCATACGCTGGCTACATGCGCCGCGCGTATCTGGTCCGTCCGGCGCAAAGTTATTTCTACAAAAGGCTGCTTTATCTTTACTCCAGACGGTCACAGGTCAGCAGGAGAGCAGCTACAGCAGCGTTACCGACGATAGGAGCTAGCTGAGCACCCCCACTTGCAAGGACAACACCTCTGTGTGCCAACATGCCAGGGGCACTCGTGGTCCTAGAACTACTGATGGGTCCCCTGGAACCAAGAAGGCGGGCACGTGAGAGGATATACCGCACACGTATGAACCTCTTTGGCATGGGGGATGAGGAGGTGTATCGCCTATTCAGATTCAGCCCAGATGCAATACTTGAACTAACCACAACCCTGCAGGATGACATCACCAGCCCAACACACCGATCACAAGCAGTGCAGCCACTGGTGAAGGTCCTGGCAACACTCCATTTCCTTGCAAGTGGATCATTCCAGCGTACAAGTGGAGTGGTGGCTGGGATGTCACAGTCCTCCATAAGCAGATGTGTGCACCAGGTTGTCCCTGCAATCCTCAGACGCATGTCCAACCAGTTCATCAGACCCACCACTGAGGAGCTACGGCAGAAGGCAATGACAGATTTCTACAACATTGCCAGATTCCCACGCACTGTGGGGGCCATTGATTGCACACATGTGGCCCTACAGCCCCCCAGTGCCACAGAGCACATATACCGCAATCGGAAGCATTGGCATTCCATCAACGTACAGGTGATAGCCGATGCCCAACGCCTCATATGGCACGTCCGTGCCAAACACCCCGAGTCCAGCCATGACAGTTTCATATACCGTCAGAGCCCCATCCCAGCAGAATTTAACCAGAACATGTATGGGGACAGCTGGCTGGTTGGTGAGTGACAAGGGAGTCAGGCATGACTATCCCCTCCCGTGATGCACAACAGAAATCGCACATGCATGACTAACATTCTCCTGTCTTTTACCTTACAGGTGACTCTGCATATGCATTGGGACCCCATCTAATGACTCCTTTCCGGAACCCCCAAACCAGAGGAGAGAGAAAATACAATGAAGCACACATCAAAACCCGTGCAGTGGTTGAGCAAACATTTGGGCTCCTGAAGTCCCGTTTCCGATGCTTGGATAAGTCTGGGGGGGCCCTATTGTATTCCCCTACCTTTGTGTGTCAGATCATCGGTGCATGTTGCATACTACATAACTTTGCTATGAAAAAAGGCCTGCATATTGACATACGTGATGACCTGACCCCCGACCCACACAGTCCCCACCTGCCAGAGGACACCCAGTCTGCTGATGGAAGAGCAGTCAGGAGGGTCCTCGCCGAAGGCATCTTTGGACACTAAACCAAAACATTAATCACACAGACAGTGCACGCATGTACACCACTGATGTCCCTAGATCACACACACCACATGCACATCGCATTGGATTAGCCCAAGTCCAGCATGTAGGAGTTGGGAGCAGTAACGCCAGCGTCAAGGCCCCAATGATGTCACTGTCCATTCACACACCTTTCACACATCATTCATTCAGCCGTGGGGTTCACTTCACCACCACGGCCGAGGGTGACACCCCTTACTTTCAGGAGTGCCACCCTCTCACATTCACACACCATTCACACTGTCCCCTGCACTCCTGACCGTGTGCAGTACAAAAATAAATTATAAATATCATATCCTGATCATTAAACGAAAAAAAATCTCATAACCTGAGAAAAATAATAAATAAACTCATGACCTGAGTATGTGAAAAACAATAATATAAAACAAGAAAAAAAACAAGGCCTCATCGGGGATGCCGGGGGCTTCTTCTGGGGGCCCCTCTCTGGCTCCGCAGCTGCCTGGATGGAGTGGGTGGGGGTGGGGGGGCATCTGGAGGTGGCTGATCCCCAGGTGGGCCACTCCTGGCAGGTGTGGCCTGCGTGCCCTCCAAGGCCCTGGCTATCCGTCCAAGGTAATTGTTTATCTGGGCCTGCATCCGGAGCTGACGGGTCACCTGGTAATGCTGGGCCCGCCGACTCAGCCTCCCCTGCTCCCGGATGGCAGCACTGTTCCCATGGATGGCAGCAGTGTTGGCCTGGACGGCTGCAGTAAGGTGCTGGATATCCCCCTGCACCTCCCCCAAAGTGGTGACCACTGCAGCGCAATTAGAGCTGACATCCTGCACTGCGTTGCTGAGGTTGGCAACGGAGCCCAGGCTGTCAGCCACTTTCTCCAAGTGCACCGCTATGGCCCCCATCTGTTCCGTCTGCCTGGCGTGATCCCTCGCCAACTGGTCCTGGACACCATCAGACACCCCCCTGGTCTTCTGGGTCGCCTTCCTGGGGCCAGAAGATGGATGTCCTCGGGTGGAAGGTGTCGCCCTTGAGGGGCTTCCAAGGATGGGGGAGGGGACGACAGACGGGCCAGGAGAAGGGGAGGAGACAGACAAAACCAAAGAAAAGTCCTGCTCTGCCACAGCAGGATCCTCCACAACCACCTCGGCAGGTGTGGTGTGGCCACTCTCCTCCTCCACAACCTCTTCACCACCCAGTGGCTCGGGCACATGATGGCGTGGGGGGGGGTGGGGTGGAATGCAGGCTGACAGATGATGGCCCAGCTCCGTCATCTGTGGATGACACAAAGCAGACACATGTTGGTGGTCCGACACACTTGGCACATGTTCCCCCCCCCCCCCCCAAATGCAAAACAACAAATAGGGGATTATAAAACACTTACCTGTCCTTGTGCCTTCCTCCACGGAGTCATAGCCTGCGACCCCCTCCACCTGCTCCCTCTCCAGGCAGCGAGCAACCACCTCCTCCTCTGCGGTCAGGGTGACAGGACATGGGGGACCACCACCTGTGCCCCTCTGTAGCGCTCAAGCCATGGGCGCATTGCGACTAACTTCGCCGGAGTCTGCGCTTTTTCCATGACTATCCTTGTTAACTGGCTGAAAGGAGGATGCGGCTGATTTGCGAAAGCACCTGCTGGCTGCATGAGCACCGCTGCAGTAGGAGCACTCGTGCCTGTAGCGGCAATTTGTAAGAAACCTGCACTGACCCTCATTGAAAGCAAAGCACAGGCCTTTGCGAAAACTGCCCTGACTACTTGCCGGGGGCCTAGGTGTAAACTGCGGTTTCGCTGGCAACATTAAGTTCAACCACAGACCCACATCCTTTGTCCCCCAATGTAAGGTAGGGTGGACTGCCAGCTTCTGACGGAAATTCTCGTCATAAGTGAACCAGGCTGTACCCCCAAAATGGCGAAAGGCCTCGGCTATAATGTCCAAATGTTGGAACAGGCCTGAACACTTGCCAGGAAGGCGTTCACCCATTACTGCTGCATAAATGCAAAACGCCTGCAGCCAGTTTTGAAACGTTTTTGGAACGGACCGTTTCCTATCCTCCTCTGGCCTGTCATTCGCTTGCCTGTCAGCTTTAACTAGGAATTCCTTAGCGGAGGGCAGTAAAGACAGTAGCTCCAAAAATTCGCCCCTCCAGATTTTTTCTTTTGTTGCCTTAGGCAAATGAAAGCCCAATGGGGACAGGACGCACGGAAGGGGCTCCCTGAAGGAAGACTCGCCCACTGTCAATGCTGACGGCCTTATAGGCAGGGAAGGATTAATATTGGGGGCACTAGCGCCTCTCACCGCAAATGCTCTTTTTGTGTCCTGCAAAGCAGGGGCACTTGACTCCTGCCAAACAGGACCAACATCATCTAAATCATGTGCATTCCCAAATGAAAATAAGTCACTATTGCCATCCTGCAGCATGTAATCAGCACCAGAAAGCTGTGCCCTCTGGTATTCTGCATTACTTTGCAAATGGATGCTCTGCTCTGCACCAATAGATTGTGCCCCTGACAGTTCACCATAATTCCTTACATTACCTGCACCGGCCCCCCGTGCACTCTGAGTATTGTCAGCACCATTAGCATGTGCCCCCTGAAATTTCTGTAACACATTAGATAAAGAACCAACCAACATTGACAGTTGTGACACATCAAACATAGAATTCTCACCAGTAGGGGACAATGGCTGCTCGCTCGCCTCCATAAGTGTGGGGTGAGTAGCGCTGCTCTCCCGCGGACGAGATGCACCTCTTGATACAGCTGGCCCTTGTTTCTTCAGACCTGTTAGCTGAGGAGAAGGAGCTGCTCTCTGACCTTTTTTCTTTCTACCTGGCTGCTGCCTCGTTGCGCTACCCACCACAGCTGTGCCTTTTTTCTGCACGGGAGGAGAGAGTGTAGGCTGTACCGCAGCGTTCCCTTCTTCCAGACAGCGGCGCAGCCACTCCTCACCTCCGCTGCTCTCTGCCCTCTCCATCAGCTGACACAGCAAGGCTTCCCGACTGCTGACAGCGCGGCGTTTCATGTCTGCGAGTGACAGACACGGCCCCTGCTGCGACGCTGGCTGACTGAAAGGACTGAGGAGACCGCCGCGCTGGAGCCCTTATATAGCCTTCCTCCGCGCGGGCTATCTCCCGGTCGATTCGACCAATCAGCTGGTTCTTCTGCCTGCCAATGGGACGCTGTTGCCGCCCGGCAGCTGGGCGGATACCTGGGGATAGAAACAGAGCAGGAGAACCGTACAATCTGTACTTTCTCCTTTGAGCCATCCCATGTTGGTCCAGCACATTTGCTGGGACCTCTCATTTTGTGCAGGGACAGTTCTAAGCACATGAAATGAGTGCTACTTTACAGGCATACTATACCCCCCCCTCCCCAGGTACGAAATTTAAAGGAATATTTCACTTTTATTGTTTCACTTTAAGCATTATTAAAATCACTGCTCCCGAAAAAAAACGTTAGTTTCTAAAACTTTTTTTTGCATTGATACATGTCCCCTGGGGCAGGACCCGGGTCCCCAAACACTTTTTAGGACAATAACTTGCATATTCGCCTTTAAAATTAGCACTTTAGATTTCAAATGTTCGAGTCCCATAGACTTTAATAGGGTTCTAAAGTTCACACAAACTTTTGGTCTGTTCGCAGGTTCTGGTGCGAACCGAATCCAAGGGTGTTCGGCTCGTCCCTAAATACTAGATGAAGAGATGGTTTGTAATTTATATGGTCCATAGCGACACATACAGCGGTACATACCCACATGATACGACATGCCACTTGAAAATGAATTTGTTCCCTGTCATGTTTGCATCTTTTCTTGTAGGACTAGACAGCAAGGCTGCATTCAATGTCGTTCTTTAATAAATTATGAAAAAAGCATATCAAAGCAAAGAGGAGTTATACACACAGTAATCAGCAACGTTGGCTGTGATCATCATGTTGATAGAGCTTACTCATTTTGCCATTAAACTGCTGTTAGGAAAAAACATTTTCTTATTGTCAAGTGATATTACATCTGTCTGTGTCCTGCGTGTATAAGTGTTTGATCAGGAAAATTTAAGGAGGAAAGGAACTGTGATAGAACAAATGTACAAAAAGCCTGTAGAGAAAGCAGAAACGATTAATGTATGCTTTGCCCGTCCTGTTTTATTAGGTGAGCGGAAGGTTCAGCAAAATGACATATCTGAGCCATTTGTTTATGCATGCTATCTGTGAAGTGGCTGTCACTTTTTCAAATGTCTTTGTCAGATTTTCGTGGCAACATTGAAGATCATTATTCCCTGGATATTAAGTGGGCTGCCGTTGATGTATGTATTGTCATTCCAAGAGCAGTACTTTTTCAATAAAAGATGTTGAGCTGTCCATTGTTTGCAGTGCTGAAATCAGAGGCAGCACAGGTTCTCTCCAGCAACAACAAAGCAACCAAACAAGTTCATGTTACAGATGCTTTAACCACTTCGACACCGGGCACTTTTATCTACTTTCCTGCCCAGGCCAATTTTCGGTTTTCAGCGCCGTCACTTTTTGAATGATAATTCTGTGGTCATGCAACACTGTACCCAGAAGCCTTTTTTTTTTTACACAAATAAAGCTTTCTTTTGGTGGTATTTTAACCACTTAACCCCCGGGCCATATTGCTGGTCAAAGACCAGAGCACTTTTTGCGATTCAGCACTGCGTGGCTTTAACTGACAATTGCGTGGTCGTGCGATGTGGCTCCCAAACAAAATTGGCTTCCTTTTTTTTCCCACAAATAGAGCTTTCTTTGGCCGCGTACACACGATCAGACCAGTCCGATGAAACTGGCCTTAAGGCAAGTTTCATCGGACCAAATCTATCGTGTGTACGGCCCATCGGACCGTTGTCCATCGAACCAAAGTTTTAAAACTTGCTGTAAAATCTGTCTGATGGACGCCTGACCATCGGACCAAAACGATGGTTAGTACACAAAAGCATCGGGCCAAAAACCCGTGCATGCTCAGAATCAAGTCGATGCATGCTTGGAGGCATTGAACTTTGTTTTTTCAGCACGTCGTTGTGTTCTACATCACCGCATTCTGGCCCGATGGGATTTTGGACTGATGATGTGTACGCACATCAGACCATCAGACCACTTCAACGGTGACCCGATGAAAGCGGTCCATCGGACCATTCTCATCGCGTTGGTCCGATCGTGTGTACGCAGCCTTTGGTGGTATTTGATCAGCTCTGCGGTTTTTAGTTTTTGCGCTATAAACAAAAATAGAGCGACAATTTTGAAAAAAAATTATATTTTTAACTTTTTGCTATAATAAATATAACAAAAACAAAGATTTAGAGCTGCGCCTTGTCACCCGGACTCGATACAATCAAAAAGAGTCCATATATCAGTCGTGTGGAGATAAACAATCCTTCAAACATGAGAGAAGTAGTAGGTTGGCTCCAAGACAAATCCCCGCTGGTCTTTAATCAGGATGGACATATAATAAACACCACTGTGCTCGAACTTGGCATTTCAATGTGGCCCACCACCAGAAGTATAAGCAGCTTACCAGAGGAATGGCTGTAATCAACAGTCGGCTGTGACCCAGCCGCGGCCTTTAGAGAACCAGGACGAATCCCAAATCCTAGGGCAGTGTTTACACCGGGGCTCCACTCAGCAACTCCACCAATTAGATCATATGTAAATGATAAATAGAGGCAGACATAGCGTAATCCCGCTGGGACATTTATTTAAAATAGTAAAAACCAGAATACTCACATGGGAGATGAGTTAGACAGGCATATAAAATACAAAGTTGCCGGCCGGCAAACAGATCAGCAAGGACCCTCCTCCAGAGCGTAATGACGTCACCGCACGTCTACCCAGACGCGTTTCGTCGTAGGACGTTGTCAATGGGATAGGGCATTGCGGTGAGTCAACACTTAAATAGGCCTGGACCTCGCCGTGAGGTGTAGATCCAGAGCTGCAGACGCCATCTTGGAGCTCTGCAGCTCTGGATCTACACCTCAGCCGACTGTTGATTACAGCCATTTCTCTGGTAAGCTGCTTATACTTCTGGTGGTGGGCCACATTGAAAAGCCAAGTTCGAGCACAGTGGTGTTTATTATATGTCCATCCTGATTAAAGACCAGCGGGGATTTGTCTTGGAGCCAACCTACTACTTCTCTCATGTTTGAAGGATTGTTTATCTCCACACGACTGATATATGGACTCTTTTTGATTGTATCGAGTCCGGGTGACAAGGCGCAGCTCTAAATCTTTGTTTTTGTTGTATTTCCCCTTGTGTTTTTCGGCACAAGAGCTGCCGCCTCCCCCCTATTTTTTATTTTTATTTTTATGTTAGTAACTGACCACACCGGTACTAATTGATTATTTAACTGTGACAAGCGCAATTTTTTCTCAGTATTATAATAAATATACATTTTTTTTCCTCAGTTTAGGCCGATATGTATTCTTCTACATATTTTTCGTTAAAAAAAATGCAATAAGTGTTTATTTTTTGGTTTGTGCAAAAGTTATAGCGTTTACAAAATAGGGGGTCATTTTATGGCATTTTTATTAATATTTTTTTTTTTTTACTAGTAATGGCGGTGATCAGCTATATTTTTTCGGTGCTGCGACACTATGGCGGACACTTCGGACACTTTTGACACATTTTTGGGACCATTGCCATTTTTATAGCGATCAGTGCTATAAAAATGCATTGGATTACTATATAAATGCCATTGGCAGTGAAGGGGTTAACACTAGCGCCCAGAAAGCGCCCAGAGGCGATTCAGTTCGCATGTGCAGCGCTATATAAGTTTTCATTCATTCATTCATTCACTAGGGGCGGAGAAGGGGTTAAGTATGTTTCCTGGGTGTGTTCTAACTGTAGGGGGGGTGGACTCACTAGGGGAAATGACTGATCACTGTTCATACATTGTATGAACAGACGGTCAGGCATTTCTCCCCCGACAGGCCCGGGAGCTGTGTGTTTACACACACAGCTCCCGGTCCTCGCTCTGTAACGAGTGATCGCGGGTGCCCGGCGGCGATCGCGCCTGCCGGGCACGCGCACAGGAGTTGGGGGCAAGCAGGGGGTATGCTTGCGCCACTATTGGCTGCTGGGCGAGGTGACGTTATACTATGTGCTCTCGCCCAGCAGAGCCGACCTACCGGCGGCTGGTCGGCAAGCAGTTAATCACCACTACTTTTTAATTTTTTGCTACATAAACGGAAAAAAAAACTTTTCTTTGTTTCTGCTATAAGATTTTGCAAATAAATATAATTTTTTCATAAATTTAGGTCACAATTTATTCTGCTACATTTTCTTGATTAAAATTACCCAAACTTTAGGAACTTTATATAGTCCACAAATTGTGGGGTATAGATCTAAAAACGAATCAATCCTAATGTACTGATGTATTGATCTCATTTATTGAGGTCCGAAAACACCAGGACAGTACAAATACCCCCACATGAGCCCTTTTTGGAAAGTAGACAGTCCAAGGTATTTGGTAAGAGGCAGGGTGAGTTTTTTAAATTTTCATTTTTTTGTCATCATTTTTGGGAATATGGAGAAATATATATAATATTTTTTTTTCTTCACAATGTTTTTCTTTTTATATACTGTCACCAGTGCAGTACAGCGTTATCATATAACTTGTGTGGTGGTGATCAGGCACATTGACTGTTCACAATATGTAAAAACTTCAAACATTTTAACTTTGTTTCTTTTTGACTACTTTTTGTTTTCTAACACACTGTATCCGGAGCAATACAGTGTTACCATAGTAATACTGTAATATTCTGGAGACGTAATCAGTTTTTTTTTTACACATTATGATTGCTTATACCAGTAAATTTCATTGGTTTAAGCAACTATTTTTACTGAATGAAAATGGTTCATTCAGTATCTTTTGTTGTGATTAGCTGTGATTGGCCAAAGCTAATCACTTTGTACAAATGGGCTGTGATTGGCTCTGACTGTACTATGTGATAACTGTGACCAATCACAGCTATCAACCCAATTGTATACAATAGATGGCATGAAAGGAAGCCATCTTTTGTTTACAATTGTCATGTAATCTGCTGTGATTAGTCACAGTAATCACATGGTACTGGCACCAGGCCAGTATAGTGATCAGTCAGTGGGACAGATCGCACTACTGCTCAGCCCTGTGGCCGCGTGAAAGGCACATTCTTGGAGGACGTTATATACCATCCATTTAGAACAACAAAAGTCCACCCCTTTCCCCCGGCTGTCATTTTGCTATAGGCTGGGCAGGAACTGGATAAAGAAGGTTTTTAAGCCCAGTCCTGGGTGGCTACCAGCAATGTATGTTTACAGCTTTCGGCATGGAATCACCATGAAACTAGGAGGTGGCATCTTTTTAAGCTGTTATCCACAACACAGTTTACTTGGATGCCAGGAAAACAAAATCTAGGGTTCGGGATCCCCAGTTTAACAGCTCAAGTGCTAGGAAGCCTTAAAAAGGCCCAATTTTCAGCACTTTGAAGGTTAAAGAGGAATTCCAAGTATGGATATTTTATACATAGTTACATTGGTCCAACTTGTGAATTAATGGTTATGAATTCACATAATGTAATGAAAGTGAGCAAATTTTGAAATGGAGTTGACTTCTGAATATTGTGAGTCATAGCATACTATCATTATTTGCTCTGTGTTATAAAGTCTATAAAAGTACAATTTGCATCAATGTTCTGCCAAACTTTTCTTAGTACTAAATTGATAAAATTGTAAAGCATGTAACACTAGGTAATTGCCACAAATCCATCATAAATATATTTTTTTCTTTTTCAGCTATTTCATTTTTAAATATAACGTTGAAAAGAAAATGCACCAGCCTTAAAGTGAATATAACATAACATTACATGAGAAACCACTAAAACCTAATCTCTGTATACAGCACTTGAAACATCGGCTAAAATCATGTCTTGTACTAGAGATGACTCGGAATATTCTTTATCCCATAATATATGGGAAAGTAATTCTTAACTATAAATTGAAACAGTTCCCTAATTATATTGAGTACATTGTGCTGAAAGAATTCATAGCAAATTTCTGGATGAAAAATGATCATAAAACCTGGACCCGTGCTTTACTTATGACAAATCAGCCCAGTAATGAATCAGGATATACTGCTGAGCCAAGAGTAAAAGAACGTAGAAGATGAAAAAAACATAAATAAAATGTTATGTATCAGTGATAATTAAAATAAGGGATAGCTATCAATTCCCACAACCTCAGGATCAGGACATGACAGCATAAATAAAATGGCATGTATTAGAGATGATTAAAATAATGGATAGTTATGAAAAATCACAACCTCAGAACATGAGCTGCTAACAAAGTCAAAATAAAAATACTGATAATGACTGAACACCTAAAGTAGGTCTTAAAAAGGGAGACCTTCCAATGATTGGATTTTGTTTGCTGAAGCCCTTCTGCCCATACAGCTGAGATGTTGAAAAAAGCTGGATGTTACTTAAATGGATTTTCTAGGCCAGTGAAGCTGTCATAGACATTTAAAATTCTGCCTTAAAATGCTCCTTTGGTATATTATTGGAGGTGCAACTTCGGACTAACCGTGAGCATCAGGAACCAAGCTCTCTAAGGCCGCGTACACACGATCGGTCAAAACCGATGAAAACGGACTGAAGGACCGTTTTATTGGTCCAAACCGATCGTGTGTGGGCCCCATCGGTCAGTTATCCTTCGGTCAAAAAAAAGAGAACTTGCTTTAAAATTTGACCGATGGACGCCTGACCGATGGGTCCAAACCGATCGTTAGTATGCAAAAGCATCGGTTAAAAGGCCGCGCATGCTCAGAATCAAGTCGACGCATGCATGGAAGCATTGAACTTTTTTCAGCACGTCGTTGTGTTAAAACACGTAAACATCACCGCGTTCTAACACAATCCTTTTTTTAAACCGATGGTGTGTAGGCACATCGGACCATCAGTCAGCCTTGTCGGTTAACCGATGAAAACGGTCGGATGGACTGAACGTGTGTACATGGCCTAAGAGCACTCTCTCCAATGTTCTGCTCAGCATAACATTACTGCAGAATGACCAGCTCAAGACAGTCTGCATCCAAAGCAACCAGACCAAATTAACCTCATACGAGCCTGTAGTCCACTATTGGTTCACTTTTAAGCCATATCCATCTGCAGTCTTTAGATCAGGGGTCTCAAACTAGTGGCCCTCCAGCTGTTGCAGAACTACATTTCCCATGAGACATTGCAGGGCTGACAGTCACAAGCATGACTCCTATAGGCAGAGGCAAGATGGGACTTGTAGTTCCGCAACTGCTGGAAGGTCACCAGGGGCGGACTGAAAATCTGACTGCAGTCCCGACCGAGTCTCTCTCTCTCACATCGGTATAATCAGCGGCGGTGAGAGACTCTGGTCATTACGCCGCGCTGGAGAGAGGAGGTGGGTGGAACTGCGCCGCTGGCTATTTTTACATTTTTGCTATAATAAATATCCCCCAAAAATATATAAAAAAAAATGTTTTCCTCAGTTTAGGTCGATATGTATTCTACATATTTTTCGGAAAAAAAAACCTGCAATAAGCTTTTATTGATTGATTTGCCCAAAAGTTATAGGGCCAGATTCAGGTAGAAGTTACGCGGCTTATCTCTAGATAAGCCGCATAACTTCTAACCTACGCCGTCGTATCTGTTTTCTGTATTAAGAAAACAAGATACGCCAGGATTGAGTTAAGATACGAGCGGCGTAATTGTATTTCGCCGTCGTATCGGAACTGCACTTTTAAAATGGCCGCTAGGGGCGTTCCCGTTGATTTACGCCGAGAATATGTAAATCAGCGAGATATGGCAATTCACGAACGTACGCGAGCCCGACGCAGTCACTTTACGACGTTTACGTAAGGGTTTTCCCGGCGGAAAGATAAAGCAACAAAAAGCAGGCGCATCCTATGTTAAGTATGGCCGTCGTGACCGCGTCAAATTAAAAAAGTTTTACGTCGTTTGCGTAACTCGTCCGTGAATGGGGATGGACGTCATTGACGTTCACTTCGAAAATACCGTCATAATTTGGAGCATGTGCACTGGGATACATTGACAGCCGGCGCATGCGCAGTACGTTCGCCGCGGGATCGCGCCTATTTTAAATACTACACGCCCCCTACCCGCCCAATTTGAATTCCGCCGGCCCATTTTCGCTACGCCGTCGCAACTTTAGGAGCAAGTGCTTTGTGAATACAGTACTTTCTCCTAAAGTTTCGGCGGAGTAACGTAAATGAGCAACGTTACGCCGGAATAAAGAACCGCTCACCATCCTGAATCTGGCCCATAGTGTTTACAAAATAGGGGATCGTTTTATGGCATTTTTATTAATATTTTTTTTTACTAGTAATGGCGGCGATCAGCGATTTTTATTGGCACTGCGACATTATACCGGACACTTCGGACACTTTTGATACATTTTTGGGACCATTGGCATTTTTATAGCGATCAGTGCTATAAAAATGCATTGATTACTATAAAAAAGCCACTGGCAGGGAATGGGTTAAAAAAACCTGGTTGATCCTGCTGTTCTCTATTTACACTTTCTGTTCATGTTTATTGATTGGTTTGCGCAAAAGTTATAGGGCCAGATTCAGGTAGAAGTTACGCGGCTTATCTCTAGATAAGCTGCATAACTTCTAACCTACGCCGTCGTATCTGTTTTCTGTATTCAGAAAACAAGATACGCCGGGATTGAGTTGAGATACAAGCGGCGTAATTGTATTTCGCCGTCGTATCGGAACTGCAATTTTAAAATGGCCGCTAGGGGCGTTCCCGCTGATTTACGCCGATAATATGTAAATCAGCGAGATATGGCAATTCACGAACGTACGCGAGCCCGACGCAGTCACTTTACGACGTTTACGTAAGGGTTTTCCTGGCGTAAAGATAAAGCAACAAAAAGCAGGCGCATCCTATGTTAAGTATGGCCGTCGTGACCGCGTCAAATTAAAAAAGTTTTACGTCCTTTGCGTAACTCGTCCGTGAATGGGGATTGACGTCATTGACGTTCACTTCGAAAATACCGTCATAATTTGGAGCATGTGCACTGGGATACATTGATAGCCGGCGCATGCAAAGTACGTTCGCCGCGGGATCGCGCCTATTTTAAATACTACACGCCCCCTACCCGCCCAATTTGAATTCTGCCGGCCCATTTTTGCTACGCCGTCGCAACTTTAGGAGCAAGTGCTTTGTGAATACAGTACTTTCTCCTAAAGTTTCGGCGGAGTAACGTAAATGAGCAACGTTACGCCAGAATAAAGAACCGCTCACCATCCTGAATCTGGCCCATAGTGTTTACAAAATAGGGGATCGTTTTATGGCATTTTTATTAATATTTTTTTTTTACTAGTAATGGCGGCGATCAGCGATTTTTATTGGCACTGCGACATTATACCGGACACTTCGGACACTTTTGATACATTTTTGGGACCATTGGCATTTTTATAGCGATCAGTGCTATAAAAATGCATTGATTACTATAAAAAAGCCACTGGCAGGGAATGGGTTAAAAAAACCTGGTTGATCCTGCTGTTCTCTATTTACACTTTCTGTTCATGTCCCCAATTCAGCTAGAGAATTTTCAGCTGTGGGGGTAACTCTGCACATGCTCAGTTTTCAGTGTATTTCTACCGTAAACATTTCCTCCCTGATCACATCTGCACAGCCCATGTGACTATAGAGTCATACATGTGGGCATATTTACAGTGGTAAATGACAACCCACTCCCTTGCTGCTTCACCTCCCTCTTATTCTAAGACACAGGCTGGGAGGGGCGTGACACAACCTGTGACTGGCAGAAATACGCCAAAAACATGTTATTGCTAAAAAATAATAAAGATTTGATTTCAAATATATAGTTGTATGACAATTTAAAACAGTATATTGATAGTATTTATTTTGACTCTGTATTTCAAAGGCTGCATTTTTTTTTTTGAACATGTGACCAACAGCAGAGGACTAGAAGCTCCTCCTGCTTATGTTTCCCTGCAGACAGGCTGGGGAAGATCTGAGTCATGTGACAGCTTTATATTGATTAGGAAAAGGGTGCTTATTTCTTTTAATTAAATTAATAACAGTGCCGTCATACACAAACAGAAATAGAAGGGACAATGTAAATTAAACAGTGTGTCCCGGATTAACGACGGATTTACGCCGACGTATCTAAAGATACGCCGTCGTAAGTACAAATGTACGCCGCCGCATCTCTGCGCTGATTCACAAAGTTAGATACGTCGAAAAGCAAGGTTTCAGCCGCACGACGTAACTTGCCTACGCTGGTGTATCGTGGGCGCATAGTTACGCTGGACGCATTCGGCGTACCCATGTTAAATATGCAAATGAGTAAGATACGCTGATTCACGAACGTAGATGCGCCAGGCAGAAAAGATATGCGGTTTGCGTAAGGCTTACGTCCGGCGTAAAGTTATTCCCCATATAGGTGGCGCAACCCATTCAAAAGGTATGGACCAGGGAACAGCTGTCGTATGTTACGTCGTTTGCGTAGTACTACGTGAATAGGGCTGTGTGTAGGTTACGTTCACATCTATTTCGACGTGACTGTGAGCATGCGCACTGGGATGCGTCCAAGAGACGACGCATGCGCAGTTCGTTTTTTGAAGCTCAGCCCATCATTTGCATGGGGTCACGCTTCATTTTAATATAGCACGCCCACTTCCACCTACTTTGACTTACGTTGGCTTATGCCGACAACTATACGCTACGCCGGCGCAACGTTGAGAGCATTTGCTTTGTGAATACTATGCTTGCCTCTCAACTTGCGCCGGCGTAGCGTAAAGAAGATACGCTACGCCGGAAGAAAGATGACTACGTGAATACAGGCCTGCAAGTTTAGTATCACTAAGCCGTCACTGGTAGTGATGCTGCATTGATTTGAACCCTACTAATTCTCCCTCCAGCTGTCATCTCCACAAAATATGATGCAGGAGGAATAAGAATCAAACTCTGCCACAATGGCAATCTGCTATTTTATGTTTTATTTTATTTTTAAACAGTGAGGAAGCCTCACAAGCTCTGTCAGAGCTTTATTATTATAGTCTTTCCATTCATGAGATTTTCCTTAAATCCTGTCTTTACAGGGACAGGAAACAAAGGATTAAGTCTCCCCAGCAAGAACACAAATAAGGATATAAAGCTGACAGAGGTTCTAATCATTTGCTAGCATATCCAAAACTATAAAGGTCCTGGCTTGAGTTTCACTTAAACAATTTAGAGCCAAAAAGAGCATTATCAGCAATTATCAGATGTAATCCCTTAGAATATCCATCCCTTTACTGAGCGGCAGATTCCATTTAAAAAATGTAGTTTTCTTGTACCTCAGTACAGAACAGCTGTTGAATTGATCTTTTTTTAAAACAGAAAATGGCAATATATTTTTGAGATGTTATATTAATCAGTACTTCATGTTTCCTTGTAAACATATTTCCTTTCTTTAGATAATTAAAGTCATACTAAGTGCAACTTTTTTTTTTGGTTTAAAATAAAAAAAGATGTTATACTTTCCTGCTCTATGAAACTTCCTTTCTGGCAGTCCCTCGCCGGTGTGTTGTCATTTTTTAACTTCGGTGATGGACAGACTCGGTGGACTACTCTGTCTTTTTCTGCTGTCACTTTCCTATGTTTCTGTGTGATGATAATCAATCATTTAGTGAGTTTTGTATGCTGTCTAGTGTCCTGCAACAAAGTATTTTTGAACAAGTCAAACTAATAGTATTACCTAGTACCTACTTTTTTTGGAAGTCTTCTCAGTTATATTTTTATAATTTTGTGTCTGGGACCTGGGTACGGTAATCAACACCATACTGGTGGTATAGTGGACTACATAAATGATTGGTTCTCTTAAGTAGGGAATTCCTGTGAAAATTCTCTACTCTTTATATTATTTGACAGCAGTAGGAACCTACGGCTCTTGCTACCCTTAGACAGGCCATACATGTTTTGTATCCTGGCAGGGGTGGTCCCGATACCACTTTTTTAGGACCGAGTACAAGTACTGATACTTTTCTCATGTACTCGCCGATACCGATTACCGATACTTTTTTTTCTAAACAAAGCCATGTGTCCCCAAATGTAGCCTTGTGTAGCCATGTGTCCCCAAATGCAGCCTTGTGTCCCCAAATGCAGCCATGTCCCTAAATGCAGCCTTGTGCCCCCGAATGCAGCCATGTCCCTAAATGCAGCCTTGTCCCAAAATGCAGCCTTGTCCCTAAATGCAGCCTTGTACCTAAATGCAGCCATGTCCCTAAATGCAACCTTGTCCCTTAATGCAGCCATGTCCCTAAATGCAGCCTTGTGTCCCCAAATGCAGCCTTATGTCCCCAAAGAGAAAGCCAAGCCCCCCCTGCTGCCGTCTAGTTGATCATCGCTCGGGGAGCAGTTATCATTTGAATATCTGTGTGTTCCCCGCCGCGCCTCATCATATATAGACACTCCCCCTTGCCCGGGCACTTTGATAGACAGATCACCCGTCCAATCCTGGGACTTGGCTTTCTCTTTGGGGACTAGGCGGCAGCAGCTCTCCTCTCCTCCATACCCGAGGACTGCTCTGCTCCGCTCTCTGTCCGCTCTCCATCCCCTCTCCACCCGCTCTCCACCCCCTCTCTATCTGCTCTCGGGGGGGGGGGGTAGTATCAGGGAAACATCAGGAGCATTTGCGCAAGTACAAGTACTCGCGCAAATGCTCAGTATCGGTCCCAATACCGCTACTAGTATCGGTATCGGGACAACCCTAATCCTGGCCAATCCATCAACACTGCCTTTGTGGATAGAGTAATAGTGCAAATGTATTTCTTTCAACCAGTGGCGGCCTGTCCAGAAGAGGCGCATGGTCCCAACCCCCCATCTATGTGTCCAGCCCCCTAATCTACATGCAGGGCGCCAGACGCATGGATTCTAATTGTTTTTTTTTAAGCACGTGATTAGAGCCAGAGGCTCTAATAGGTTTAAAAAAAGGGGGGGCTCGGGGAGAAAGAGCACTGTGTTTCGAGCCCACCAAGTTATGTGACAATAACAAATTAATATTTGCTATTGTCACACTGATTCTCCTCCCGGCCATTAGGAAGCGGGTCTTGAGACCCGTTTCCGGATTGGCTTTATAGAGAAGCATTCCAATTGGCTGAGGAGGATGGACGAGACACTGTGATGCAGAGAAGGAGAAGCAAGGGAAATCCACCGCCTGTCACCCATGCCATAGATGGGTTAAATGCCAGGCTGGGAACCGTCCAACAGACACCGACTGGATAGGGGGATCTGGCTGGGTGGCTGTGGGTGACCTGTTTGCACCCCCCCTAGAAAGATACTACCAGCCACCACTGCCTGCAACCCATGGTTGCAGGAAATATATTTTCACCGTATGACCTGCCTTAGTGTCTTCGTGAAAGCAGGAAGATAGAGGAGCCATGTTGCATCCAAGCCAATTCTGGAGCAGGGACAGAAGTCAGGTACTGTAAGTGTTTAGGGATCGGGGTAGGTAGGACAGGTAGTGGCGCATTTTGTACCTCAATGTAGTGAATGCATTAGGATTAAAAACCTTCAGACTTTAGAACTACTTTAAATATGTTAGCAAATTGAAATAATATTCTACTGGCAGACCTATGCACAGTATTTTACACAGTTCACTTGCTTATATTACCGCAGCTGCAAATCTTGTGCTATGACAGTTCATGGCTCTGTGCTGCATATTATTAGATGACATTTATCATTGGGTGTTAATGCCTTTTGCGGCTAGTTTTGACTGTCTTTCTGTCAATTGAATGGATAGTAGCTTCAAGAGAAAAAAATACCTTATACATTTTAATAAAGAAAACTTCAGACTAGACCCCCCCACCCAACACACTTTTTGTGCATCTAGTGCAACTAATGTGTAAGGGTGAAGATCCTGTGTTATAAGGTTCCCAGAACTTAGTTACTATAACATTTTTGGGTCTTTAACCAGTTAAAGGAAAATCTGACAGAGATTCCTTAATACTATATAGATACCGGTATACTGCGGCAGGTTGGCTTGGCTGCGCAAATTGGCGTAGGTTTACGTTGATCCCTTTAATAGCGATAGCAGGTGTCTGCATCGTGTAGCTGGAGCCAAAGTGTGTAATCGGCCGCCGCAATGTCGGCCGGCCACCTGTGATCGCTTCACAGAGAGCCAGGGTGAGGATCTGCAAACAACAGATCTCCGTTCTGTCAGGGAAGTAGAGAGAGATCGTCTGTTCCCAGTGATCAGTAACAGCGATCTCTCTCTACTCCCAGTCAATCCATTTCTCCCACAGTTAGAAACCCCTCTCTAGGTAACACTTACCCCTTCATCACCCCCTAGTGTTAACCCCTTCCCTGCCAATGTCATTTATACAGTGCTCAGTGACAATTTTTTGTCACTGGTCCCAAAAAATGTCAAAAGTATCCGATCTGTTCGTTGCAATGTCGCAATCCTGCTAAAAATGATCCCCATTACTAGTAAAAAGAATGAATAAAAATGGCATAAATATATCCCCCATTTTGTAGACGCTATAACTTTTGCGCAAACCAATCAATATACCAGTGGCGGTCCGTCCATAGGGGGCGCTAGGGCGCCGCCCCCCCCCCAAGCTGTAAAAAAAAATGTCACTTTAAGAGTGTCCAGGCGCCGGACATGCGGTGGTCTGTGGGAAGCTTCCCAGCCTGCAATCATCTGACTTCAGGCAGGGAAGCTGATTTGCCCATGTTTAGGGCGTGTGCAGGGTGCAAGCTGTGCGCCCGCACACACTCCCACTGTCCTTTCATTTGCTGAAATGTCCTAGTGGTCTAATGTGATTGGCCAGCGGGGACCGGAGTAGAGGTCAGTGGGAAGTGCCATTTAAATCACTTCCGGTTTCTGGAGAGCTTGTGGGGGCGTCAGAGGAGCGGCACAATTAAAGGTAAGCAGCCATATTCATACCTCCATTCCCCCAGCTAAATAAATCCATGCCTGCCACCACTAGCACCAGCCGAACCACCACCGGGTCCCGCAGCATCTCTCCACGCTTGTATTGTCACTCCCAGCCAGCCCCGTCACCACCAGCAGCACCCCCCCTCCCCAGTTGAACCCCCCCCAGGGTCTCGCCGAGCAGCACTGCACACAGCTTCAAGTCTGTATGCTCTGATCAAACTGACTGTGAAGGGAGGGGGGGGTCCTGCTTCACCTTTTCCCCCAGCTGTTCACTCGTAATCTGCTGGTGAAGACAGAGAAATGTGCCTTTGAAGGTGAGAGGTCCTCTCCTGCCAGGTAGATTACGAGTGAACAGCTGAGGGAAAAAGGTGAAGCAGGACCCCCCCTCCCCCTCCCTTCACAGTCAGTGCTGCTCCGAGCATGCAGACTTGAAGCTGTGCAGCTGGACTCGAGGGGAGAGCAGAAGGGAGGGGGGATGGGGGACTGCTGATCGTAGTAAATGCTTCTCCCATTCACCACTAAATCTCTCTCTCTCACCTGTCTGTGTTATCTATCTCTCATTCTTCCCCTTTAGACCTAATGTCTATCTATCTATCTGTCTGTCTGTCTGTCTGTCTGTCTGTCTGTCTGTCTGTCTGTCTGTCTGTCTGTCTGTCTGTCTGTCTGTCTGTCTGTCTGTCTGTCTGTCCGTCCATCTATCTATCTATCTATCTATCTATCTATCTATCTATCTATATGTATGTCTGTCCATCTATCTGTATGTCTATCTATCTATCTATGAATGAATGAATGAAAAACGTATATAGCGCGGCACATGCAAACTAAATCGCCTCTGGGTGCTTGTTGTTCCTGTCTCCTTTGGTATCAAAAGACATGTGTCTTGATCTTTCTTCTGAATGCTAGTGATGAGCGGAATACGCCATATTCGATTTTGCGATTTCGATTTATCGAATATTCGTGATATTTTATATAAAAAAAAAAAATATTGCGCAATTTCGCCAATGCAAAATTTCGCTAATGCGAAACTTCGCTATTTTTTTTGAGATAAAATATCACGAATATTCGATATTTACGAATATTCGCTATATTTTATAAAAAAAAGAAAAAATTGCGAAATTTCGCTAATGCGAAATTTCGCTAGTGCGAATGCGAAATTGATTGCGAAATTGATTGCGAAATTTGAAAAAATACGAATATTCGAAATAGCGAATATTCGCCGCGATATTCGAGTTATTCGCGAATACTCGAATATGCAATATTCCTAGCGAATATTCGCAATGCGAATATTCGTGAGCAACACTACTGAATGCTAGGTGGTTCTCCTCCAACCGAATGTTGGTTGGTAAAGCGTTCCATAGTCTAGGACATTGGACCGCAAATCTTCTTTCTCCTTTGGACTTGTAGTTGGCTTTCGGTATCTGGAGCAGATTTTGATTGGTGGATCGCAGAACGCGATTGGGATTTTGAGCTTTTATTTTTTCGCATAGATAATAGGGAGCATTCCGATGGATACATCTATGCGTTAGACAGAGTGCTTTAAAAGTGATTCTGTCTTTTACTGGTAACCAATGAAGGGATCTCAGTGAAGGTGAGATTGATTCCCAGGGTTTTTTCCCAGTCACAAGTCTAGCGGACGTATTCTGGACAACTTGTAGACAAACGATTTTTTACTTGGGGAGTCCGAGGTAGAGGGCATTTGCATAGTCCAATCTTGAGTTTACAACTGCTCCCACCACGACCGCTATATCTTCTTTCGGGATGAAAGGAATAAGTCTGCGTAGTAGGCGCAACAGATGGTGAGATCCGCTGACTACTGATCCTATTTGTGCGTCCATTGTCATGTAGGAGTCGAAGATGACCCCGAGACTTTTGACTTTGGCGCTAGGGGTGATGATTTTGCCCAGAATGGGTGGGGGTGTCCAGGTTGTTGCAAGTTGATTCATACGCTTGGCGTGAAACAGTAGAAGTTCTGTTTTTGCTCCGTTGAGTTTAAGATAACTCTTTGTCATCCAGTCCTCTATCAAAGAGAGGCATGTCTCTAGATTGAGGTGGTGATCCTTTTTATTGCAAATGCGGAAGTACAGTTGCGTGTCGTCTGCATATGAATGATGGAGCAGTTTTTGGCTGCTGATGATTTCAAAAAGAGGACGAAGATAGATGTTGAATAACACCGGCGACAGAGGCGATCCTTGAGGGACTCCGCACGATAATGTGCGTTTTTCAGAAGTGAAGGGTCCCAACTTCACTGTTTGCGATCGGTTTTCCAAAAAAGAGGAGAACCAAGAAAAATCGCCTTCTGCGACTTTGGCTACTTCAGCTAGCTGAGTCAATAGAAGCTTGTGGTCTACTGTATCGAAAGCTGCGCTTAGGTCCAACAGATCCAGAAGACAAGATTCTCCTTCGTCTGCGGCCTCGAGAGCGTCGTCCCATATTCTGAGCAAAGCGGTTTCCGTCCCGTGTCCGGGCCGGAATCCCGATTGAAATGGATCAAGTAGGTTGTGGGTATCTAGATGCTGTTGCAGCTGTTGTACCAATACTTTTTCCATTACTTTTGAGAGTACATTTAGGCCTGTTATGGGACGGTGGTGGATTGGGTCCTTGGGATCCAGGGTGGGTTTCTTCAAGAGGGGTCGAATTGTGCCCTCTTTCAACTGGGAAGGCACTATGCCTTCCCTGAAAGATTGGTTGATAAGCTGCGTGATAGGAGGTGCCAGGATGTCGGCGCATTCCTTCAGCAGTTTAGTGGGGATAATATCTTTCGGAGCAGTGCTGTTACGCAGAGTACCGATGATATTTTCAGTGACATGGATAGAGATGGGTTCCAGCGTGAATTCACCAGGTTGTGGCGAATTACTGCAGGTGTTGTGTAAATAATTACGGGGGGGGGGGGCTAGGAGGGGAATTGTTATGCTGAATGCTTTGCCGGATTCCCTCGATTTTATTAATGAAGTAATCCGATAATTCATTGCAACATTCTTGTGTGTCCGAATTGGGGGCTTCAAGACAGTCTGGATTCATGGTCTGAGTGACCAGCTTGAAGAGTTCGCGGGGGCGGTTCAGGGCGCTGTTGATAGCCTCAGAAAAATAGTTTTTCTTGGCTTTGAAGATTTCTATGTGGTATTTTCTTGTTATTGCCTTGTAGATGGAGAGGTTCTCATCTGAAGGGCTTCTTTTCCAGGCGGCTTCCGCCCTTCTGCGCTCTTGCTTCAGTAACGACAGTAGGTTGTTGAACCAGCTGGAGTTATTTTTCCGGATGTGGGTTTTACGTTTCGGCGCTATTAAGTCAGCTGACTGTAATAGGGCTGTGTTTATGGCATCCAGTGTTTCTTCAGCCGTTTGATGCGGCTGAATAGTTTTTTTTTTTTTTCCTTAACGTGGCTTTGAAGAGTTCCGAATGGAGCTTCTTCTGACATCTAGTCCAGTGTGTTGTCACTGGATTTGATGTTTTGAAGGACTGGTTTGGTGATTGCAAGCTGAGTCTTGCAAATCACTGCCAGGCCTCCTCCTCTTTGTCCTATTCTGTTTTCCGTTATAATACGGTAGTTTTCTGGCACCAGTTCTCCTAGAATGGTGTTACAGTCGGCTGTAAGCCAGCTCTCTGTAATGAAGAGGCAGTCTAGATCGTGTTGTAGAATGAAATCATGGATTTCAAGTCGGTGTTTTACTGCTGATCTTGTGCTGATCAAAGCACATGAAATGTGCTTAGGCTGGGGTAAACGGCTAAAATTTTTGACAGTCGATCGTCGATCGATCCTCAAAAGTTGCTCAATTCTTAGGGTCTTTTTGGTGATGGCTGGCAGTATTGTGGCGAAACGCCTCAGATCTCAAATGGTTTCTGCAGAGTACCGCAAATTAGCCATGGTCGCCATTCACCAGGGGAGAAGTATTTTTTTTTTGGTGGCGATGGAGAGAGGATTCAGTGAATCCTCCCGGCTTGGTCCAGAGCAAGGCAAAAAAAACCTAGCCGTGCTATGCCAATTTGCTTTGGTAGGGGAAAAAATTCCTTCCTGATCCCTAAAGGCGATCGGGCGAACCCCTGGATCAAGTACTGTTAGGCTGTGAAAGGGGGAGTGGGGGGGAGAGCTGTCACTGCTGCTGGGGTGTACCAAGATGGCCGCCGACCAGGAGCAGGACATGGGACCCAGGCTGGTGTGCAGCCAGCTGGGTGGATTGGTGAGCCAGGGGGGGGGGGGACTGGTTGTTGAAACCAGGGGTGGATGGGTCCTGCAGGGGCTGGGGGTGAACTCCTGGGAAGTTTCTGGTGATGTTTTAGGCCGAGAGTGCGGCGCGCCGTTAGGCCGCGGATGAAGCCGCGGCCTTTCCTAAGGTGCAAGGGCCGCGAATCAGCTGTGGCTGGCACGGTTCAGGGGAGAAGACAGGGAATAACGGGGAATAGAGGCGGGGAGGTGCCGGGGGAGGGTTGCTTAGATGGTGGGTGGTAATGTGGGGTAAGGAGAGGGAATCTATCTATCTATCTATCTATCTATCTGTATGTCTGTCCATCTATCTATCTATCTATCTATCTATCTATCTATCTATCTATCTGTCTGTCTGTCTGTCTGTCTGTCTGTCTATCTATCTATCTATCTATGTCTGTCTGTCTATCTATCTACCGTATTTATCGGCGTATACCGCGCACTTTTTTGCCCTGAAAATCAGGGCAAAATCGTGGGTGCGCGGTATACGCCGATAGCCGCTTTCCTGCGCCGAGTTTCAAATACTGCGCCGGCATATAACGAGCGCAGTACACTCGGGTATAGTCGGGCAGACTCGGCTCCTCTCGGGCTGACGTCCTGGACGTACAGGACGTGAGCACGAGAGTAGCCGAGCCTGCCCGACTATTCACGAGTGTACTGCGCCTGCATATACCGAGTGCAGTACACTCGTGTATAGTCGGGCAGGCTCGGCTCCTTTCGCACTCACGTCCTGTACGTCCAGGACGTCAGCGCGAGAGGAGCCGAGTCTGCCCGACTATACCCGAGTGTACTGCGCTCGGTATATGCCGGCGGAGTATTTGAAACTCGGCGCGGGAAAGCGAGGAGGATGCCGCGAGGACGCCGCGAGGACGCCGGACCCGCCGAAGAGGACACCGGACCCGACGAAGAGGACACCCGAAGCCGCAGACGGACGCCGGACCGGACGAAGAGGACACCCGAAGCCGCCGATGGACGCCGCGCAAGACACCAAAACTGTAAGTACAAAAAACTTTTTTTCCACAGGAATGGCGGCAACTTTAGGGGTGCGCGCTATACGCGGGAGCGCGCTATACCCCGATAAATACGGTATCTATCTATCTATCTATCTATCTATCTATCTGTCTGTCTGTCTGTCTATCTATCTATCTGTCTGTCTGTCTGTCTGTCTGTCTGTCTGTCTGTCTATCTATCTATCTATCTCTCATTCTTACCCTCCCACCCAATATCTATCTGTCTGTCTGCCCCCCCCCCCCCCCCTCCTACCCAATGTTTATCTATTTCTGTCTATTTATCTGTCTGTATATTTATCCATCTGTCTCTAATTCCACACAATGTCTGTCCGTCTGTCTTTCTATTTGTCTGTCTGTATATCTATCTTTAGGACCTATTGTGGGCGAGTGACTGGGGGGGGGGGGGTTATGGGATTGGTTGGGGCTTTGCGCCCCCCCAAAATAATGGAGCACCAGCCGCCACTGCAATATACACGTATTGCATTTTTTTTTTTTTATCAGAAATATGCGTACCATTAAATATTGGCCTAAACTGATGATGAAATTCGTTTGTTTGTTTTTTTACATTTTTTGGGGGATATTTATTATAGCAAAAAGAAAAAATATATATATATTTTTCCTTAATTGTTGGTCTTTTTTTGTTTATAGAGCAAAAAATAAAAACCACAGATGTGATCAAATACCACCAAAAGAAAGCTCTATTTGTATGAAAATAAATAAATAAATTTTGTTCGGGTACAGCGTCGCATGACAGTGCAATCCTCAGTTAAATCAACGCAATGGCCTGGTCATTAAGGGGGTAAATCCATCCGAGGCTGAAGTGGATAAAATGGATGCCAACTTTCTCACTAGGTTGATATTCTCAATCTACTCTGGATACAGTGGAGTAGTGAAGGATTCCCTTGAATTATTTGCCAGTTCAGTTGAGAAGCCCATTGCCAATGGAGACAATCATTCTGGTCCTAAACTGTAGAGAGAAATAATACTGCTCTAAAAACTGCTGATCCCTTGGCTTTGCTTCCCTCCCACTAAACCAAAAGGGTGTTGGCTATGTACAGGTACATTGGATAGAAGAAGGTCCTGGACTGCCGCACTCCTTAAAACAATGGCCCAGATTCATAAAGCAATTACGCCTGTCTAACTGGTGTTAGACAGGAGTAATTTCAAATTTCGCGCGCCGTATCACTAGTTTGAATCCTCAAACCATGATACGGCGGCTTCGGGCTTCGATCCGAGAGGCTTACGTCTTCGTAAGCCTTCGGATCTACGCTGCGATATTTTTGCGGCCGCTGGGAGGAGTTCGCGTCGTTTTCATGCGTCGGGATATGCAAATGTGTTTTTACGGCGATCCACGAAGATACGAGCTGTCTTCGCAATCGCTTACGTC
The DNA here is from genome assembly GCA_029574335.1 of Rana kukunoris. Classification (NCBI taxonomy): domain Eukaryota; kingdom Metazoa; phylum Chordata; class Amphibia; order Anura; family Ranidae; genus Rana; species Rana kukunoris. The sequence goes on along the minus strand of CM056051.1, from coordinate 115,667,992 downwards.
TGTTTTTTTTTTACGTACTGTTAGACCAGCTTTTTGCTGGTCTAATGGTGCGTAGCCCATGTTAAGTATGGCCGTCGTTCCCGCGTCGAATTTAAATATTTTTTTTTTTTTTTTTGCGTAACTCGTTCGGGAATAGAAATGTCCGTAAACTACGCTACTCAAACAACGAATGACTTAACGATGTGATTTTGCGCAATGCACGGCGGGAAATTTGCGAACGGAGCATGCGCAGTTCGATCGCCGCGGGAACGCGCCTATTTTAAATCCTTCACGCCCCCTACTCGTCTAGATGGATTGCGACGGGAGAAATACACTACACCGCCGTCGTTTACTGGACAAAATCTACCTGGATTCCACGTAGAGCCAGGTAAAAAACGGCGGCGTAGTGTATTTCTGATACGCTACGAGAATCCAATTCTCTCTGAATCTGGGCCAATGTCTTTATTTGTACAAATAAAACCCCAAAAATAACCAAAGCAATGCAGTCAAAATGTGGTGAACAACAAGAAAAAGGTGGCTGACATGTTTCACATCATGTGATGCTCATAGCTGAACCTAAACTCTAGACCTCCAATCTGTGTAGGATCCAGTGGGCATCCTGCTTTTACTGAGTTTCAGTACTGCCTATGGTAATATTTAAAGTGTCAGTAAACCCACGTCATTAAAAACTATCAATAAACATACTGTTTATACTGTTTATACTCACTCAGTCACTGTGGGATTATTTTTTTGTACTAAAAGCTTACTCCTGCTACTGTTTCCCTAAACACAGGCTGGGAGAGATCTGGGTCATATGACAGCTGCATATAGATTAGGAAAAAAGGTACCTGACCATGTACTTCTGGAAGAATGGTCAAACATTCCCATGGACACACTCCTAAATCTTGTGTACAGTCTTCCCAGAAGAGTTGAAGCTGTTATAGCTGAAAAGGGTGGGCCAACTCAATATTAAACCCTACGGACTAAGACTGGGATGTCATTAAAGTTCATGTGCGTGTAAAGCAGGGGTGCCCAACCTTTTGAAGAGCAAGGGCCACTTAACCAACGTGGTAACCAGTCGAGGGCCACAATGAGCGGAGCGTGTGGATGACAGGTCACGGCTACGATATGACCCTCCGATCCACCAAGATGAAAGGGTATGAACTCCCTTCTGTTTTTCAGATAGGAGGTAGGTGGGCGTAAACAGACATCTGTCGCTCTATACAGGTGAATGAGGGTCCCATTTGGTCGGGGTGATCTTGTGAAAAAGGCCTAAGACTGCTTTCACACTGATGTTCTGTGGTTTACTCACAGCACAGGTGCAGCGTAGTGCACCTGTGTCTATCCTGCGGGTTACCTGAACTTTTCCATAGACTCCACCTGTGGCAAAAGCAGGCGCTGTAGAGGAAGCATCGGCTTATGGGGCTCTGCTTCGCAGCCGCTTTCTTCCTCTACCACCAGCTTCATTCTCAACACTGATGCTGTGGTATGGCGGGTCGGCAACCTACGATCTGGGCTTTCCAACCCACCATTCCAGAGCAGGAGGTCGCGGGCCACATCAGAGGGCTCCGCGGGCCAAATATGGCCCCCGGCCACTGGTTGGCCACCCCTGGTGTAAAGGCAGGTGTCCCAATACTTTTAACAAGATGGTGTATGTACTGGGACATGAGGTGGCAGGTGGGCTGTTCTTTTAAAAAAAACATTGAACAGAGCCATAGCTCTGATAAGGATTTTTCTGAGCCATTTAGAACCATGAACAGAGGTGTATTTAGGTTTTGTGCTGCCCTAGGCCTGACTAAACTCGTGCACCCCCTAATTTAAATATGACCCACCCCTTCCTGTTATGGCCACGCCCTGTGTTGTTTAAGACCCGCCCTGAAATTTTCGATTGAGGACCTGAGGGCCTGGGGGGGGGGGGCAATGGATTCCCCTAATTTAATTAGATTTCCTCTTACTTCCTGGTTGCCCATAGGAAGTGAAGGGAAATCTTCGCAATGGGACAGGGATGGTAAAAAATAAACTGACAGGGGCTATAACCCTCCCTTACTCTGCCCAAAATGAAAAAAAAAGTGTTGCCTACAGTTCTACTTTAAGTAGATGGTGCAGCAGAAACATATAGCACAGTGAGGAAGGTTTGTGGTCCAGGATGATAAAACAGTCAAAATTGGAAGCACCCCCCACAGTTGCGGAATGCCGGCCGCCCGAATACCAGAAGCAGCGCGGCCGCTTTTTGGGGGCGCTAGACTAATTTTCCTAACAGTGTAGCTCAAGCCGGCGGGGACTCTTTTCGTGCTGCCCCCCTGCAAAGTGCTGCCCTAGGCCTGGGCCTTGTTGGCCTAGGCCAGGATACAGCCCTGACCATGAACCGTTCTTACACCCAGCCCTATCTCATTTCTGTTAGACTAATAAAGGAAATATGTCTCTAGTTATACCTGAACACCTTGTAGAAAAATATATTCCTATTTATTCTTTTTTATTTTGATTTAAAGTACCATATTTATCGGCGTATAACATGCACTTTTTTCCTCTGAAAATCAGGGGAAAATCACAGGTGCGTGTTGTACGCCGACAGCGTACCTCAGATGGGAAGGAGAGGAACAAGTGCCGTCGGAATCCATGAGCCGCCATCTCCTGTTTACTAGGCTCTATCTAACTCGGCTCTTGGACGGCTCTCACGTCTCACACACATACAGTCCTGCCTCTGCCACTTGCATTGTACCAGTGTTCTCTCTATCACAGGAGCTGGTCCAATGCTGATGGCAGAGGCGGGACTGTGTGTGTGAGAGCTGAGTAAACAGGAGATGACAGCTCTGTGAAGTTCAGGCTGCTTTGATAAGGTAAAAAAAAAAACAAGAGCATTAATTAGGCTGCATTGATGCATTGATGGGCTGCAGATGGAATTTGATCTGGCTGCATTGGGGACATTGATCAGGCTGCATTGGGGACATTAATCAGGCTGCATTGGGGACATTGATCATTCTGCATTGAGGACATTGATCAGGCTGCATTGGGGACATTGATCAGGCTGCATTGGGGACATTGATCAGGCTGCATTGAGGACATTGATCAGGCTGCATTGGGGACATTGATCAGGCTGCATTGGGAACATTGATCAGGCTGCATTGGGGACATTGATCAGGCTGCATTGGGGACATTGATCAGGCTGCATTGGGGACATTGATCAGACTGCATTGAGGACATTGATCAGGCTGAATAGGGGACATTGATCAGGCTGCATTTAGGACACTGATCAGGCTGCATTGAGGACATTGATCAGGCTGCATTGGGGACATTGATCAAGCTGCATTGGGGACATTAATCGGGCTGCATTGGGGACATTAATCAGGCTGCATTGGGGACATTGATCAGGCTGCATTTAGGACATTGATCAGGCTGCATTTAGGACATTGATCAGGCTGCATTGAGGACATTGATCAGGTTGCATTGAGGACATGGATCAGGCTGCATTGGGGGAATTGATCAGGCTGCATTGGGGACATTGATCAGGCTGCACTGGGGACATTGATCAGGCTGCATTGGGGACATTGATCAGCCTGCATTGGGGAAATTGATCAGGCTGCATTGAGGACATTGATCAACCTGCATTGGGGACATTGATCAGGCTGCATTGGGGACATTGATCAGACTGCATTGAGGACATTAATCAGGCTGCGTTGAGGACATTGATCAGGCTGCATTGGGGACATTGATCAAGCTGCATTGAGGACATTGATCAGGCTGCATAGGGGACATTAATCAGGCTGCGTTGAGGACATTGATCAGGCTGCATTGGGGACATTGATCAAGCTGCATTGAGGACATTGATCAGGCTGCATAGGGGACATTGATCATGCTGCATTGAGGACATTGATCAGGCTGAGTTGGGGACATTGATCAGGCTGCATTGGGGACATTAATCAGGCTGCATTGGGGACATTGATCAGGCTGCATAGGGGACATTGATCAGGCTGTATTGAGGACATTGATCAGGCTGAGTTGGGGACATTGATCAGGCTGCATTGGGGACATTGATCAGGCTGCATTGGGGACATTAATCAGGCTGCATTGAGGACATGGATCAAGCTGCATACCTCGGATGGGAAGGGGAGGGACGAGGGAGGCATTAATCAGGCTGCATTGATGCATTGATGGGCTGCAGATGGACCTTGATCTGGCTGCATTGGGGACATTGATCAGACAGCATTGGGGACATTGATCAGGCTACATTGGGGACATTGATCAGGCTGCATTGGGGACATTGATCATTCTGCATTGAGGACATTGATCAGGCTGCATTGGGGACATTGATTAGCCTGCATTGGGGGCATTGATCAGGCTGCATTGAGGACATTGATCAGGCTGCATTGGGGACATTAATCAGGCTGCATTGGGGACATTGATCAGGCTGCATAGGGGACATTGATCAGGCTGCATTGAGGACATTGATCAGGCTGAGTTGGGGACATTGATCAGGCTGCATTGGGGACATTGATCAGGCTGCATTGGGGACATTAATCAGGCTGCATTGAGGACATGGATCAAGCTGCATACCTCGGATGGGAAGGGGAGGGACGAGGGAGGCATTAATCAGGCTGCATTGATGCATTGATGGGCTGCAGATGGACCTTGATCTGGCTGCAGATGGACCTTGATCTGGCGGCATTGGGGACATTGATCAGACAGCATTGGGGACATTGATCAGGCTGCATTGGGGACATTGATCAGGCTGAGTTGGGGACATTGATCAGGCTGCATTGGGGACATTAATCACGCTGCATTGGGGACATTGATCAGGCTGCATTGGGGACATTGATCAGGCTACATTGGGGACATTGATCAGGCTGCATTGGGGACATTAATCCGGCTGCATTGAGGACATTGATCAGGTTGCATTGAGGACATGGATCAAGCTGCATTGGGGGCATTGATGAGGCTGCATTGGGGGCATTGATCAGGCTGCATTGGGGACATTGATCAGGCTGCATTGAGGACATTGATCAGGCTGCATTGAGGATATTGATCAGGCTGCAGATGGACATTCATGGGCACTGACCCTTAATTTGCTTCAAAGTTGTTTATTTAAAATTGTTTTTTTTTTCCTGAATCCTCCAATTTTAAAATTAGGGTGCGTGTTATACGCCGATAAATACGGTATTATTTAGGACATTGATCAGGCTGCATTGAGGACATTGATCAGGTTGCATTGAGGACATGGATCAGGCTGCATTGGGGGCATGGATCAGGCTGCATTGGGGGAATTGATCAGGCTGCATTGGGGACATTGATCAGGCTGCATTGGGGACATTGATCAGCCTGCATTGGGGACATTGATCAGCCTGCATTGGGGACATTGATCAGGCTGCATTGAGGACATTGATCAACCTGCATTGGGGACATTGATCAGGCTGCATTGGGGACATTGATCAGACTGCATTGAGGACATTAATCAGGCTGCGTTGAGGACATTGATCAGGCTGCATTGGGGACATTGATCAAGCTGCATTGAGGACATTGATCAGGCTGCATAGGGGACATTGATCAGGCTTAATTGAGGACATTGATCAGGCTGCATAGGAGACATTGATCAGGCTGCATTGAGGACATTGATCAGGCTGAGTTGGGGACATTGATCAGGCTGCATTGGGGACATTAATCAGGCTGCATTGGGGACATTGATCAGGCTGCATAGGGGACATTGATCAGGCTGTATTGAGGACATTGATCAGGCTGAGTTGGGGACATTGATCAGGCTGCATTGGGGACATTGATCAGGCTGCATTGGGGACATTAATCAGGCTGCATTGAGGACATGGATCAAGCTGCATACCTCGGATGGGAAGGGGAGGGACGAGGGAGGCATTAATCAGGCTGCATTGATGCATTGATGGGCTGCAGATGGACCTTGATCTGGCTGCAGATGGACCTTGATCTGGCGGCATTGGGGACATTGATCAGACAGCATTGGGGACATTGATCAGGCTGCATTGGGGACATTGATCAGGCTGCATTGGGGACATTGATCATTCTGCATTGAGGACATTGATCAGGCTGCATTGGGGACATTGATCAGTCTGCATTGGGGACATTGATCAGGCTGCATTGAGGACATTGATCAGGCTGCATAGGGGACATTGATCAGGCTGCATTGAGGACATTGATCAGGCTGAGTTGGGGACATTGATCAGGCTGCATTGGGGACATTAATCACGCTGCATTGGGGACATTGATCAGGCTGCATTGGGGACATTGATCAGGCTACATTGGGGACATTGATCAGGCTGCATTGGGGACATTAATCCGGCTGCATTGAGGACATTGATCAGGTTGCATTGAGGACATGGATCAAGCTGCATTGGGGGCATTGATGAGGCTGCATTGGGGGCATTGATCAGGCTGCATTGGGGACATTGATCAGGCTGCATTGAGGACATTGATCAGGCTGCATTGAGGATATTGATCAGGCTGCAGATGGACATTCATGGGCACTGACCCTTAATTTGCTTCAAAGTTGTTTATTTAAAAATTTTTTTTTTCCTGAATCCTCCAATTTTAAAATTAGGGTGCGTGTTATACGCCGATAAATACGGTATTATTTAGGACATTGATCAGGCTGCATTGAGGACATTGATCAGGTTGCATTGAGGACATGGATCAGGCTGCATTGGGGGCATGGATCAGGCTGCATTGGGGGAATTGATCAGGCTGCATTGGGGACATTGATCAGGCTGCATTGGGGACATTGATCAGGCTGCATTGGGGACATTGATCAGCCTGCATTGGGGACATTGATCAGGCTGCATTGAGGACATTGATCAACCTGCATTGGGGACATTGATCAGGCTGCATTGGGGACATTGATCAGACTGCATTGAGGAAATTAATCAGGCTGCGTTGAGGACATTGATCAGGCTGCATTGGGGACATTGATCAAGCTGCATTGAGGACATTGATCAGGCTGCATAGGGGACATTGATCAGGCTGAATTGAGGACATTGATCAGGCTGCATAGGAGACATTGATCAGGCTGCATTGAGGACATTGATCAGGCTGAGTTGGGGACATTGATCAGGCTGCATTGGGGACATTAATCAGGCTGCATTGGGGACATTGATCAGGCTGCATAGGGGACATTGATCAGGCTGTATTGAGGACATTGATCAGGCTGAGTTGGGGACATTGATCAGGCTGCATTGGGGACATTGATCAGGCTGCATTGGGGACATTAATCAGGCTGCATTGAGGACATGGATCAAGCTGCATACCTCGGATAGGAAGGGGAGGCACGAGGGAGGCATTAATCAGGCTGCATTGATGCATTGATGGGCTGCAGATGGACCTTGATCTGGCTGCATTGGGGACATTGATCAGACAGCATTGGGGACATTGATCAGGCTACATTGGGGACATTGATCAGGCTGCATTGGGGACATTGATCATTCTGCATTGAGGACATTGATCAGGCTGCATTGGGGACATTGATTAGCCTGCATTGGGGGCATTGATCAGGCTGCATTGAGGACATTGATCAGGCTGTATTGGGGACATTAATCAGGCTGCATTGGGGACATTGATCAGGCTGCATAGGGGACATTGATCAGGCTGCATTGAGGACATTGATCAGGCTGAGTTGGGGACATTGATCAGGCTGCATTGGGGACATTGATCAGGCTGCATTGGGGACATTAATCAGGCTGCATTGAGGACATGGATCAAGCTGCATACCTCGGATGGGAAGGGGAGGGACGAGGGAGGCATTAATCAGGCTGCATTGATGTATTGATGGGCTGCAGATGGACCTTGATCTGGCTGCAGATGGACCTTGATCTGGCTGCATTGGGGACATTGATCAGACAGCATTGGGGACATTGATCAGGCTGCATTGGGGACATTGATCATTCTGCATTGAGGACATTGATCAGGCTGCATTGGGGACATTGATCAGTCTGCATTGGGGACATTGATCAGGCTGCATTGAGGACATTGATCAGGCTGCATTGAGGACATTGATCAGGCTGCATAGGGGACATTGATCAGGCTGCATTGAGGACATTGATCAGGCTGAGTTGGGGACATTGATCAGGCTGCATTGGGGACATTAATCACGCTGCATTGGGGACATTGATCAGGCTGCATTGGGGACATTGATCAGGCTACATTGGGGACATTGATCAGGCTGCATTGGGGACATTAATCCGGCTGCATTGAGGACATTGATCAGGTTGCATTGAGGACATGGATCAAGCTGCATTGGGGGCATTGATGAGGCTGCATTGGGGGCATTGATCAGGCTGCATTGGGGACATTGATCAGGCTGCATTGAGGACATTGATCAGGCTGCATTGAGGATATTGATCAGGCTGCAGATGGACATTCATGGGCACTGACCCTTAATTTGCTTCAAAGTTGTTTATTTAAAATTGTTTTTTTTTTCCTGAATCCTCCAATTTTAAAATTAGGGTGCGTGTTATACGCCGATAAATACGGTATTATTTTATTTTAAAGACAGACGTACTTTATTTATTTTAAGTAGCACACAATCACATCCTAATCGTCTTCAAACTTGTGATTTGTGAAGTCCTAATCAGTGCAGGCTTTGACTATCAATTAGAAAGCGTACTTCTTTTATTATCAACTGCTTCGTTAAATTTTCATAATAATAAACATGTTGGAGGGCTGGGAACAAAAGTCGTGTACAAAATGGCACCTTCATTCATGTGTGTCTAAAACGGCATGATGTTTAAATACACCTCTGGAAGTTCCCCTTCATTACAACCACTGTGGACCAGATTCTCATAGAATTCCGGCGGCGTAGCGTAAGCCATTTACACTATGCCGCCGCATCGTACTAGAGCAAGTGCTTTATTCTCTAAGCACTTGCTCCGTAGTTTCCGCCGGCGTCGCATAAATCGCCCAGCGTAAACCCGGGCAATTCAAATGGGGCAGCTTGTATTTAAATTAAGCGCGCCCCCACGTCGAACGAACTGCGCATGCGCCGGCCGGGGAAAAAGCCCAGTGCGCATGCTCCAGCTCACGTCGGAATGCGTCGTTGAAACCGACGTCAAAACGACGTGAGCGTCATTTACGCATCTCCCTATTCGCGAACGAGTTAGTAAAACGACGGAAAAAGCCGACGCTGACCCGACGCCATACTTAACATGGCATCCGACGGCACCCGACGGCATCTGACGGAACTTCGTAAGGTTACTCCACATAGAAGCTGGGGTAACCTTACGCGGACGAAAACGACGTACGCGACGACGGGGCGGCGTAAAAGCGATCGGGAATCGGCGTACTAGCCTCATTTGCATATGCAAATGAGAAAACAACGTAAAGGCCACCTAGTGGCCGGAGTTGTCATTACACCTACGATCCGCAAGTGTAATGGTTTTACACTTGTCGGATGTTGCAGCGTATCTATGCAAAAGTGATGCTAAGCATCACGCGCATAGATACGAGGCAAAAAAAACGGCGATACGACGGGGGATCTGAGATACTCCGTCGTATCGCCGCTGAGAATCTGGCCCTGTGTTTTTATCTTTTAATGTGTCGGAGGAATTCTGTTTAGTATTTTTCCACTGACAAGTTTGATCCCTTGTATTTACTGCATAGCAACTAGCGCCACCTTGTGTAGGCTCTGATGATCACAGACAATGCATTTAACAAGAATTCACAGATCTATAAGAACTGAATAATGCTACTAACTCCCTATTCTGTCAGGTATACAACCTACACAAAAACAGACATGCAAGGCCGCCTACTGTACGCCATGATCAACAAAGAGACGCAGCTCAGCTATGAAGGATACAGCATTACAGTGATATAAATCTTTTCAGACATTTAGCTTCTGAGCACGCAGAAATGTTTCTTGTATGCAATGAAATACATAGATTGCTACAGACGGAAGGTGCATGTATGTTTAGCGGCAAGTCAGAAACCTTTAAAGAAGAAACTAATAAAGATTGCAGGAGATGTATGAGAGTCTTAAAGAACCAGAAAACATTCATGTTACTATAATGCAGCTAGTCATATTGACAAATATTTATGCAATATATTTATGTGAACCATGCTGTCTGTCGGCATTTTCAGCATGAGATATTACACACTCTATTCAGGATTACTAAGAAGCTAACTGCAATTCATTTTTCATTAAAGGGTCACTAAAGGATTTTTTTATTTTTTAGCTAAATAGCTTCCTTTACCTTACTGCAGTGCTGTTTTCATGTCCTCATTGTTCGTTTTTGCTTTGATGTTGCTGTAATTCTTCTCTGATCTCCACACTTCCTGGTTGTCTGTTTCCTTATAACCACAGTACTGGGAGTTTTCTCACTGTGGTCACTAATTAAGGAGGTGTGATTACTGTGTGTAAACTGAAACTAGATTGGGCTGAGGGGTTTTAGACAAACCATCGTTGCCCTCTATTGGCTCTCTGGCTCTGTACATCAGAGAGACAGGAAATAACAGCAAAAACGACACTAGAACTGTAGGTTGATTATATGATTGATTTTTTATCTATTTTTAATCATTTTTTAAAAGGAATCAGTTAACATTTATGTCTCTATACCCTGTAAACAGTCATTTCAGCCCAATTTTTTTTTTTCCTTTTGTGACCCTTTAAGTTTTAGGTTGAAGCAGAATTACAGGAAACGTATCACTGTTATTGCTGTGCAAGCAATTAAAACAGAACTTTCTCAATCAACATTGGATATTTTTAACCCTTATGCTGTTAAAATTGGTAAATAGATAGGAAAGTATATCATATTTGCTTGTTTTAATCTTTTTATTTGTATTTTACATTTCCTTGATTACTTCCTAGTTTTAGCCCTAGGCAAATGATGTCATATATTCCAGGAGCCCTTAGGAGGGGTTTTCTCAGCTAAGCACGCACTCCTGTCTTTGTACCTAAGCTTGGGGAGATGGATTCCAGGAAGTAAATGCTAGAGTATCTCACAAATGTGAGAACACCCCTCACATTTATTTAAATATTTTTTTTTTTATATCTTTTTATGTGACAACACTGAAAAAATTACACTTTCCTACAATGTAAAGTAGTGAGTGTACAGCTTGTATAACAGTGTAAATTTGCTGTCCCCTCAAAATAACTTAACATGCAGCCATTAATGTCTAAACCGCTGGCAAAAAAGTACACCCCTAAGTGAAAATGTCCAAATTGGGCCCAATTAGCCATTTTCCCTCCCCGGTGTCATGTAACTCATTAGTGTTACAAGGTCTCAGGTGTGAATGGGGAGCAGGTGTGTTAAAAAAACTGAGATCTGAAAAAAAGAATTGTTGCTCTACATAGAGATGGCCTAGGCTTTAAGAAGATTGCCAGGACTCTGAAACTGAGCTGCAGCACAGTGGCCACTGGTTTTAACAGGACAGGTTCCACTCAGGACAGGCCTCTACATGGTCGACCAACGAAGTTGAGTGCACAGGCTCAGTGTCATATCCAGAGGTTGTTTTTGGGAAATAGACATATAAGTACTGCCAGAATTTTTGCAGAGGTTGAAAGGGTGGGAAGTCAGCCTGTCAGTGCTCAGACCATACGCTGCATGCTGAATCAAATTAGTCTGCATTATTGTCGTCCCAGAAGGAATCCTCTTCTAAAGATGATGCACAAGAAAAAACCTGCAGTTTGCTGAAGACAAGCAGACTAAAGACATGGATTACTGGAACCATGTCCTGTGGTCTGATGAGACCAAGATAAAGGTATTCGGTTCAGATGGTGTCAAGCGTGTGTGGAGGCACCAAGGTGTGGAGTACAAAAACAAGTGTGTCTTGCCTACAGTCAAGCATGGTGGTGGGAGTGTCATGGTCTGGGGCTGCATGAGTGCTGCCGGAACTGTGGAGCAACAGTTCATTGAGGGATTCATGAATGCCAACATGTGCTGTCACATACTGAAGCAGAGCATGATGCCTTCCTTCAGAGACTGGGCCGTAGGGCAATATTCCAACATGATAACAACCCCAAACACATCTCCAAAACGACCATTGCCTTGCTAAAGAATCTGAGGATAAAGGTGATGGACTGGCCAAGCATGTCTCCAGACCTAAACCCTATTGAGCATCTGTGGGGCATCAAACAGAAGGTGGAGGTGCGCAAAGTCTCCAACATCCACCCGCTTGGTGATGTCGTCATGGAGGAGTGGAAGAGGACTCCAGTGGCAACCTGTGAAGCTCTGGTGAACTCAATGCCCAAGAGGGTTAAGACAGTGCTGGAAAATAATGGTGGCCACACAAAATATTGACACTTTGGGCCCAATTTGGACATTTTCACTTATGGGTTTACTCACTTTTGTTGCCAGCAGTTTAGACGTGAATGGCTGTGTGTTGAGTTATTTTGGGGGGACAGCAAATTGACACTGTTATACAAGATGTACACTCTATACTTTACATTGTAGCAAAGTGTCATTTCTTCAGTGTTGTCACATGAAAAGATATAATAAAATATTTACAAAAATGTGAGGGGTGTACTCACTTTGTAAGATATTGTACATGAGTCATCTGGTCTGATCATCAATCTGGTCTTTAAAGCAGCAGTAAAGTAAAAAAAAAAGGTAAAGCCATATTGTGCTAGTATGCATCACATACTAGCACATTATGAAAGACTTACCTTAAAAGACTTACCACAAAGCTGGCAGCATGAAATTGTCCAAAATGTCTTGGTATGCTGACACCTTAAGAGTTCCCTTCACTGGAACTAAGGGGCCAAGTCCAAACCCTGATAAACAAGCCCACACCATAATCCCCCCTCTACCAAATGATTTGGACCAGTGAACAAAGGTCCATAAAGACATAGATGAGCGAGTTTGGGGTGGAGGAACTTGACTGGCCTGCACAGAGTCCTGACCTGGGGGAATCCGTAGTGGAGAAGGATCTTGGGGTTTTGGTAGATCATAAGCTCAATAATAGCATGCAATGCCAAGCTGCAAAGGTTTCCAAAGTGAGCAAAGTCCTTTCTTGTATTAAGAGAGGTATGGACTCCAGAGATAGAGATATCATTTTGCCCCTCTACAAATCTTTAGTAAGACCTCATCTGGAATATGCAGTTCAGTTTTGGGCACCAGTTCTCAAAAAGGATATCGGAGAACTGGAGAAAGTGCAGAGAAGAGCAACCAAACTGATAAGAGGCATGGAGGAGCTCAGTTATGAGAAAAGATTAGAGGAACTGAATTTATTCACTCTTGAGAAGAAGAGATAGAGGGGGGTATGATCAAGATGTACAAATATATAAAGGTCCATATAGTGAACTTGGTGTTGAGTTATTTACTTTACGGTCAATACTGAGGACAAGGGGGCACTTTACGTCTGGAGGAAAAGAGATTTCATCTTCAAATACGGAAAGGGTTCTTCACAGTAAGAGCTGTGAAAATGTGGAACAGACTCCCTCCAGAGGTGGTTCTGGCCAGCTCAGTAGATTGCTTTAAGAAAGGTCTGGATACTTTCCTAAATGTACATAATATAACTGAGTACTAACATTTATAAGTAAAGTTGATCCCGGGAAAATCCCACTGCCTCTCGGGGGATCAGGAAGGATTTTTTTCCCCGCTGTAGCAAATTGGAGCATGCTCTGTTTTTTTTTTTTTGCCTTCCTCTGGATCAACTGTGGGCATAGAATTGGGTTTATGGGATTGTACGATTTTTTTTATTTTATGGTTGAACTCGATGGACTTGTGTCTTTTTTCAAAGACAACTATGTAACGATAGAACACCTTTGGGATAAATTAGAGCGGATACTAAAAACCAGGTCTTCTTGTCCAACATCAGTGCCTGACCTTACAAATGCGCTTCTGGAAGAATGGTTAGACATTCCCATATACACACCTAAACCTTGTGGACAGCCTTAACAGAAGAGTTAAAGCTGCTATAGCTGCAAAGGGTGGGCCAACACAATATTGAACCCTACAGACTAAGACTGGGATGCCATTAAAGTTCATGTGTGTGTAAAGGCAGGAGTCCTAATTAGGGCTGCAACTAACGATTATTTTCATAATCGATTAGTTGGCCGATTATTGTTTCAATTAATCGTATAATAGCCTTAAAAAAAAAAAAAAAAAAAAAAAGGATTTATTTTTATTTTTTTGGGCCAATTTGTTGTTGGGCAGATTTCAAAACACAAATTGTGGCAAAAAAACACATTACATGCTTTTCTGCAGCTTCTCAATTGAAGTATATTGAACCAAAAAACACAAAATTGCACCGTTTTGCGTTAAAAAGTCCTTGCCCTTTCCAAATACGCAGCAGCTGAAATCATGGATGTGAACGTGTCCCATAGGAAGACATGTAAATGAACTGTAGTGTGTTTCTGCAAAAAGCATAAAAAAACAGAGTGAACCCAGGCCTGAGATGTTTAGTAACAAAAAAACAAAAATACCGTATTTATCGGCGTATATCGCGCACTTTTTTGCCCTGAAAATCAGGGCAAAATCGTGGGTGCGCGATATACACCGATACCCGCTTTCCCGAGCCGAGTTTTGAATACTGCGCCGACATATACTGAGCGCAGTACACTTGGGTATATTCGGCCAGTCTCGGCTTCTTCTGCGGTCACGTCCTGGACGTACAGGACATGAGCGTGACAGTTGCCGAGCCTGCCCGAGTGTACTGCGCTCGGTATATGCTGGCGCAGTATTCAAAACTCGGCACGGGAAATGAGCGGGGAGGACGCAAGGACGCCGCAGAAGGACGCCGGACCCGCCGAAGAGGATACCGGACCCGCCGAAGAGGATACCGGACCCGCCGAAGAGGACACCGGACCCGCCGCAGAAGGACAACCGAAGCCGCAGAAGGACAACCGAAGCCGCAGAAGGACGCCGGACCCACCGAAGAGGACAACCGAAGCCGCAGAAGGATGCCGGACCCGACGATGTCGCCGATGGACGCCGCGCAAGACACCAAAACTGTAAGTACAAAAATAACTTTTTTTCCACAGGATTGGGGGTCACTTTAGGGGTGCACGATATACGCGGGAGCGCGTTATACCGCGATAAATACGGTAAGTACAAAAAGAGCAAATAATCGCTACTGTAAGGGGTTCATTTTTTACTGTGGGACAGTGAAAGTAATATTTACAGTAGCAATTTGCTTTTTTGTACTATAAAGGGGTAATTTTTGTTTTTTTAACCCCATTATGTTACTGGCCAATTAATAGATTATGAAAATTGTAAACGATTAATTTCATTAGTCGTAATACTTTTGGTAATACAGTGTATGTATGTATGTAATTGTACCCAAGTCAACCCATCAATCGACTTGGGTACAATCAGCCTGTCAGTTGTTTCTTCATACGATTGCTGCCGGCAGCTATAGCCACTAGTAGTGACCGCTGTATTTTTTCCGATCGGGAAGGCTCCCTCCACATTGGCAGACTACAATAGCGCTGCGGGAAAGATTGGGCACTGAAAGATTTCTTCATCACCAAATGTGTTGATGGGGGAATCAAGCAATTTTCTTTACTTCCAGCCATGGTGGACGGAAGGAAAATCGAGTGATCTATGGCCTGCCTAAGGGGTGAAGTTGACTGCAGATGTTTAATTCTTTTTTTTTTTATAGGTGCACCTATACTACTGAGTCAGCATTCTGATGGGTTCTCTATAGCAATGGCTACTAGACATGTGCATTCGTTTTCGTCCGAATGCATTTTCGTCTGAATTTCAGGTATTTTGGTTATCGTTTTAACAAACAATAACGAAAGCACAGAAGACGAAAAATGAAAAATCTGACATAAACAAATGCTTTATTTTCGTGTTTGTTGCGGTCAAATGTGCCTAACCTTAACTCTAAGGCCTCGTACACACGATGAGATATGTCCACTCAAACTTGTCCGACGGACAGTTTAGAGCGGACATGTCTCATCGGATTTCGGTCCGATGGCGTGTACACACCATCGGATCAAAATCCCCGCCAGCAGACAGCGTGGTGACGCGGCGGTGACGTTGACGCCGCCACGTCACCGCTACGTCACGCACCAGGAAGTAAACACTTCCGCGCGCATGCGTCGGATCCATTCACAGGATACGACGCATGTGTGGGAGGATATGTCCGCTGGTTTCCCGTACTAACCAGCGGACATATCCAACGGACAGGTTTGTAGCGGACAAATTTCAAAGCATGCTTTGAAATTTGTCCGATGGACAAACCTGTCCGCTAGCCCGTACACACGATCGGATTTGTCTGCTGAAACGGTCCATCGTGTGTACGCGGCCTAATAGTCCAATATTATTCTACATAGAGAGAAAAGATTCGACATAGAGAGAAAAGATTCGAGATAGAGAGACATGAAGTGTCAAATTTTTTTTTTTTAAGATTCTGTTGAATATATATATATATTTTTTTTTCTTAGAACATTCGACATACACTATAAGCCTTCAATGACAGATTCGACATAGAGAGACATGAAGATTCGACATAGAGAGACATGAAGAGTCTTTTTTTTTTTTTTAAGATTCTGACGAATCTTCTTCTTTTTTTTTTTTTAGAACATTCGACAGACACCATAAGCCTTCAATGACAGAATCGACCTTAATTTGGATTTTCGGACGAATGCATTTTTTTAACGAAAAACGAAATAAATAAAAACGAATTTCAGGAGTAACTAAAAAAAATTTGTTTTTCGGACGGAAACGAAATTACAAAACAAAATATTTCAGTGTGCACATGTCTAATGGCTACCAGTAGTCAGTGAGTTGGATTACAGAGAGTACAGAACACATTCAGACAGCGATTTTATAAGGTATACTAGGTTAAAATCATTATCTGAATACATTCTGTTCTCTGTGATTGAGTTGCCAGTGGGGGTGATAAACAATCCAAATGCGATCGCTGTCTTCCTTGCATATTTTGTGTGATAAGGATTTAAACCAGTGTGCCTATTTACTGCAAGAACAAAATTACTATATGGAAGCCCGATATGCAGGAAGGCACATGCTCTTGTTAAAGCGGCATCAATTCCAAGTTCAGCATGTGGGATACAAGAGGAGAATGTCTACACCAAGTAATCGTATTAATGGCAGAAATGGCCTTCCATTGGTTGAGATAACGTTTTACACCCTGTGTTGTTGATATCATTTTGATTTGCTAACACATATCATAATTCATTACATGTAAATGTTAAAATTAGACTCACAAAAAAAGTAAATGCACATGTTTGTGGCTTTGTAAATGACCTTTAATGTTTTAAAAATCAGCTAGACTAAAAGCAATTACTTTATTGCTACAAACACTTGCCTGATTTGCAAATAGGCCAATTAAATTCTGTTTAATGATATTAGATCACAAACAAAATCTGCTCAGTGAAAACTTATGTGAGGATTTCTTAATTAGGTTCCATCATGGATCATAACATTTTGAGATGTACTTACATTTCCTGAAGGCAATACATGCTCATTTTTAGGAGCATCCGAGGTTCTTTCTACTCTGTTAATTTGGCTTTCAAGATAAAGGACCAAACACATTTTGTACTTGTCTACCAAAATCCAATCGCTTGAAAAATAGAAAACAAAAAAAGGTAAGTAAAAGAGCCTAGCAACCATTAGTTACTTGTTTTAATGTCCTAACCTGCTCACCTGGAATCTCATTATTTGCTACAGTCAAAAAAGGATAAGCGAACCAGACAAACTTTGGTTTGCAAAAGTTTGCCGAATGCAGTGGGAAGTCTAAACATCTTGAATAATGGAATGGAACCCTATTGAAGTTAATGCAACTTAAAGAGCAGCCCTGGAAATACATAAATCCTTTAAATCACATGCTTGAGGCATGCATTAACCACTTACTGGGCACATATACCCCTTCCTGACCAGGTGAAATTTCAGCTTGTGGCACTGCATCACTTTAACTGACAATTGCGTGGTCGTGCGACGTGGCTCCCAAACAAAATTGGCGTCCTTTTTTCCCCACAAATAGAGCTTTCTTTTGGTGGTATTTGATCGCCTCGGTGGTTTTTATTTTTTGCGCTATAAACAAAAATAGAGCGACAATTTTGAAAAAAAAAAAATATTTTTTACTTGTTGCTGTATACGTATACGTTATACGATACGTATTCTTCTACATATTTTTGGTAAAAAAAAATAAAAAATTGCAATAAGCGTCTGGTTTGCGCAAAGGTTATTGCGCTTACAAAATAGGGGACAGAATTATTATTATTTTTTATAATTATTTTTTTTTTACTACTAATGGCGGCGATCAGCATTTTTTTTCATGACTGCGACATTATGGCGGAGACATCGGACACTTTTGACACATTTTTGGCGCCATTCACATTTATACAGCGATCACTGCTATAAATATGAACTAATTACTGTATAAATGTGACTGGCATTGAAGAGGTTAACACTAGGGGGTGAGGAAGGGGTTAATGTGTACCCTAAATTGTTTTCTAACTGTGGGGGGAGGGGGGGTGACTGGGGGAGGTGACCGATGCTGTGTCCCTATGTACAAGAGACACAGATCGGTCTCCTCTCTCCCTTGACATGACATGGATCTCTGGGTTTACACAGAGATCCACGTCTTGTCCCTGCAGCCGCCGATCCCGAGTCATCACGGCCGCCAGGCACGCGCATCGGCATTTCAGCGATGCTGCGGACACGCGCGCGCCCCGCCGATGGCGGCGCTCGCGCGCGCCCCCCAGTGGCCTGGCTAAGAACACGGCCTGTTAGAGATTCAGGACGTCCCTTAGGCCGTACAAAGCCGTTGGGAAGTGGTTAAAGTACAGTAAACCCTTTGTTTGAGAGCATCGGAGACTCTTTACCATGTGATCAGCCGTGTCCAATCATGGCTGATCACGATGTAAACAGAAAAAAAACGGTAATCGGCTTTTCCTCACCCGTGTCTGTCAGACGTGAGTAGAGGAGAGCCGATCGGCTGCTCCTCTGACAGGGGGGTTTGTGCTGATCGATTATCAATGCAGCCCCCCGAGGATGCCCACACTGGACCACCAGGGATGCCACCAGAACACCAGGGATGCCCACTACAGGTATGCCACCCTAGACCACCAGGGATGCAAATCAGAACTAAATAATGGATGCCAATCAGTGCCCACAATGGATGCCAATCAGTGCCCATAATGGGCATCACTGATTGGCAGGCATTATTGTTTGGCACTGATTGGCATCCATTAGTAAAACACATTACAGTCTATCAGTGCCCATCCGTGCCACCTATCAGTGCCCATCCATGCCCACCCATGCCACCTATCAGTGCCCATCCATACTGCCTATCAATGCCCATCCATGCCACCTATCAGTACCCATCCATGCTGCCTATCCGTGCCCATCCATGCCGCCTATCCATGCCCATCCGTGCCGCCTATTGGTGCCCATCCGTGCTGCATATCGGTGCCACCTATCAGTGCCCATCAGTGCCACCTCATCGGCAGTACACCGTCAGTGCAGTACCCTCAGTGCCCATCATTGAAGTAGAAAACGTACTTATTTACAATGTTTTGTAACTGGAAAAAAAAAAACATTTTATTTTTCGAAATTTCTGAATATTTTTTTGCAGAAAATAAAAATCCCAGAGGTCATCAAATACCACCAAAAGAAAGCTCTATTTGTGGGAACAAAGTGATAAAAATTTAGTTTGGGTACAGTGTAGCAAGACCGCGCGATTGTCATTCAAAGTGCAACAGTGCTGAAAGCTGAAAATTGGTCTGGGCAGGAAGGTGTATAAGTGCCCAGTATGGAAGTGGTTAAATACATTTTGACTTGACACACAAGCAATGTCTTGATATAAGAGAAGCGTCATGTCACAACTGAGTATAAGACCCCTTTCACATTAAGGATTTTTTAGGCGGTACAGCGCTAAAAATAGCGCTGCTATACCGCCTGAAAAACTCCTTCACTGCATCCTTAATGTGAAAGCCCGAGGGCTTTTACACTGAGGCGATGCGCTGGCGGAAGATAAAAAAATCTCCTGTCAGCAGCATCTTTGGAGCGGTGAGAGGACCGCTCCTTCACTGCTCCTTCCCATTGAAAAGAATGGGAAACCGCGGCAATACCGCCCACGGCGCATTGCGGGCGGTATTAACCCCTTCACGGCCAATAGCGGGGGTTAATACCACACCGCTAGGGGCCGCAACTCACGGCAATTCCGATGGTATAGCGTCGCTATTTTTAGCGCTACTATACCGCCAGCGCGGCTGTTTCACCAATGTGAAAGGGGCCTTAAAGAGAAGTGAGGCGGCTCTACAGCTCCATACACACTATGGGCCAGATTCATGAAAGGTTACGCTGGCGGATCGAGTGATCCGCCAGCGTAACAGTGGCTTTGAGCCGGCGTTTCTGTTTTCTGTAACCAGAAAACAAGAAACGCCGGGTTGAAGTTCCGATGCGATGAGCGTAACTGAGTTTCGCCATCGCATCGTTACTTCAACTTAAAAATGGCGCCGGGGGCGTTCCCGCCGATTTACGCTCAAAAAATATGTTAATGAGCGGAAATCGGCAATTCACGATCGAAATCCGGCGCGACGCAGTGACGTTACGACGTTTCCGGACGGGATACGCGGCGCATAGATATACCTACATGGGGCTGGAGTATCCTATGTTAGGTATAGGCGTCGTCATCGCGTCGGGAAAAAAAAAAAAAACGTCGCTTGCGTAAAACGGTCATGAATGGGAATGTGACGTCATTGACGTTCATTCACAGATTTTGGAGCATGCGCACGGGGATGTTTTGACACTCGACGCATGCGCAGTACGTCGGCGGCGGGATCGCGCGTAGTTAGCATACTACACGCCCCGTACCCGCGACATTTGAATTCCGCCGGCTCATTTGCGATGCGCTGCCGCAACTTTAGGAGCAAGTGCTTCGTGAATGACAGCACTTGCTCCTAAAAATTCGGCAGCGCAACGCAAATGAGAAGCGTTACTCCAGAGCAAAGATGCTCTGGAATACGTGAATCTGGCCCTATCAGTTTTCCTGCAGGTTTTTCTCTTCAGGTTTACCAAGACCATGTAGTGCAAGGACCTGCCTGATTTCATACGAATTGAAACTCTTGAGGTTTGACCTCATATTAGATGGTTTTGGTAAACCTAAAGAGAAAAACCTGCAGAAAAACTGATAGGGCCAGATTCAGGTAGAGTTACGCTGGAGTATCAGTGATTCGCCAGCATAACTCTCACTTTGAGCCGGCTTATCTGTTTTCTGTAGTCAGAAAACAAGATACGCCGTGATTGAGTTCAGATACGAGCGGCGTAATTGTATTTCGCCGTCGTATCGGAACTGCAATTTTAAAATGGGCGCTTGGGGCGTTCCCGCTGATTTACGCCAAGAATATGTAAATCAGCGAGAGACGGAAATTCACTATCGTACGCGGGCCCGACGCAGCGACTTTCCGACGTTTCCGTAAGCGATATGCGGTGTAAAGATAAACATGCCCCCTAGGTGGAGTATCCTATGTTAACTATGGCCGTCGTCATCACATCAAATTGGAAAAGTTTAGCGTAGTTTGCGTAAAACGTCCGTGAATGGGGATTGACGTCATTGATGTTCACTGACAGAATTTGGAGCATGCGCACTGACAGTCGACGCATGCGCAGTATGTTCGCCGCGGGATCGCGCCTAGTTTAAATAATACACGCCCCCTACCCGCCCAATTTGAATTCCGCCGGTTCATTTTCGCTACGTCGCCGCAACTTTAGGAGCAAGTGCTATGTGAATAACAGTACTTGCTCATAAAGTTGCGGCGGAGTAACGTAATGACAAACGTTACTTCAAAATAAAGATTCGCCCATCTACCTGAATCTGGCCCATAGTGTGTATGGGGCTTAAAGCGGAGTTCCACCCAAAAGTGGAACTTCCGCTTAATCCACTCCTCGCCCCCTTACATGCCACATTTGGCATGTCATTTTTTTGGGGGGGGGGGGGGGGGGGAGTGGGGGCTTCAGGAGGAGTGGGATTTCATGTCCCACTTCCTCCTTCCGCCGAGGGGCTGCTAAGGCGAATAGTCATATCGCCTTTTAGCGGCCCCTCCCTGTAGGCGATCGCCTGGCACACGCGACAGGTCCCAGGCGATCGCCTGTCCAATCGGATGGCGCAGCACCGCTCGCGCATGCGCAGCGGGTGCCCGGCTGTGAAGCCGAAAGCTGTCACGACCAGGTGCCCACACTTAGAATGTGATCATAGCAATATGATTACATTTAATGAAGGTACAACATTTCACAAAATATTGCTACACTTAGAGGTGACTCTCTTATTTTTTATACTCTGTAGCTCCTGCTGTATTTTACTTCAAATCCCCTTGTGGAGGCTTCCATTTGTGGATGGACATTTTATGATTACACAACCCATAACATTGCTATAATCTTTTTATATGGACTATAAACGGAAGGACCTATAAATAAATGGTTGCAGAACGAATTCCATTATTTCTTATGGAAAATTTGCTTTGATATACAAGTGCTTTGGATTACAAGCATTTTACAGTTTCCGGAACGAATTATGCACGCAATCCAAGGTTTTCTTTTTGTTTACAAACTTTTATTGAAGAAAAAATAGATGATGGTACAAATCTATAAGAACAATGCATATACAAAGTGAGGGTTCGCTCATACAAGAAAATAAAATTAGTGGATAAATCAGAATATCGAACAAAGGTTACAAATATAATCCAAATTGGCAAAAGTATTATTAGACTGTAAGCCATGTAATATGTTGAAACCAAACAATATCAGAGAAAAAATGATAAACTATGGGGTCTAGACTGTGTTAAAGAATAGGGGGGAATACTCAGTCCAGGGAGACCATTTATTATGAAAAATGTGCATACCGTAGTATTTTGTAAAGTATGGAATATTTTTTCCATTAGATTTATATTGTTGATTCTGGGTTTGAGTGGGGCTAGGGGGATTGATGGAGATTTCCACTGGGATGCTATTAGCCAGTGTATGGCGATACAGATTGTGTGGATCAGTCTCATTTGGCTAGTGGAAAGACCGGTTATTGGGGAAAACAATATGCAATTATGTATCGTCAAGGTGATCACATCACCTGAGATTTTGGAGGCGAAATTCTCAAGTTGTGACCAAATGCCTCTGACTTTATCACAATGCCAAAAAATGTGGGGGAACGAGTATTGCAATCTCTAAAGCAAGAGGGGGAAGTTGAGGGGAAGATAGAATGGAGTTTAGTTGGGGTGTAGTACCATCTTGTGAATACTTTTAGGGCTGTTTCTTTGATTGAAATGGAATTAGTGCATTTGTGTAGATTGTTTATACAGTTTTGCCAGACAACTATGGAGTAGGTGAAGTTTAAGTCTTGTTCCCATTTAGTCATATAAGGTAGTTTGTGGGAATCTGTGATGTTAACTAAGGTGGTATATAGGTCTGAAATGAACCCTTTCTTCCTGGGTGATTTGAGACAAAGGTTCTCAAAAAGGGAGGGAGGTTGGGTATTCGAGGTCTGGAAATGTGAGTCAAAGAATTGCTTAATGAGGAGGAAAGAATCAAGTTCTGAGTCAGGGATCTGGTACTTTGATTTCAGTGTAGAGAAGGTAATACAATTTGTGCCTTCGATAAAATTAGAAAGTGAGGTGAGGTTATTATCTTTCCACCAAGTGAGGTCCACTGGGGTTTGGGTAATTGGTTTAAATTTTGGATCACCTAGGAATGTGGCATATGGGGGGGATTTAGAGGTGAGATTGTATTTCTCATTATGGAGCTTCCATAGGTAGTAGGAGTGAGCGACTACTTGATTTCAGGAGTTTAGGGCTGGGACAGGGATTTTATTTCCCCAGAGAATGCCCGAGATAGCATAAGGTGCTATAGAGGCTTTCTCAAACTCGACCCAGTGAATGTTGGACTGCGGGATATGCCATTGTGCAATTTGGGTCCATCTTGCTGATAGATAATATAGCCAAAGATCCGGGAGGCCGAGGCCTCCACATTTCTGGGACTTATGTAGGACCAATTTAGATGAACGGGGATGGGAGTCTGCCCATATGAATTTGTTTATTACAGATTGGAATCTAGTGATGAGTGTCTTATTAATTCTAATGGGGAGCGCTCTAAATATATATAATATTTTAGGGAGTAGTGTCATCTTGATAGCAGTTATTCTACCCAAGAATGAAATCTTAAAGGATTTCCACATTTTAAGTGTAGCTCTTAATTTTTGTATCATTGGGATATAGTTTTTACTTGCTAGGTCACTGAGAATGGGAGTGAGGTGTATGCCTAAGTATGGGAGGGAGTCAAAAGAGTAGGAAAAGTCAAAGGAAGAACGTAAGGAGTCTAGCACGGAAGGGGGGATATTAATAGGCATGCCTATTGATTTGGAAACATTAACAGTGAGCCCCGAAATGGTTGCAAAAGCGTTGAGGGTTTGTAAGAGGTTGGGTAGGGTGGATTCTGGTTGTGATAAGAATAATAACATGTCGTCGGCGTACATGCTCAGTTTGTAAGTATTGGAGCCTGAAGAGTACCCTTTAATGTCAGAGTTAATAAGGATTGCTGTGGAGAGTGGCTCTATTGCCAATGCGAATAGTAATGGAGAAAGGGGGCACCCCTGCCTAGTACCCCTGCCCACATTGAAAAATTCTGAGTTACAGCCCAGTAGACGTATCCTAGTAGATGGGTTATGGTAGAGAGCGTGGAAGCGTGTAGAAATTCTCCAGTAAAGCCAAATTTTTGGAGTATAGTGTCCATGAATGTCCAGTAGACACTATCAAAGGCTTTATTGATGTCAAGACTGAGCATCAGAAGTGATTTGGATTTTACCTCGGCATCTTGAATGATATTCGTGACAAGTCTGATGTTGTCAGTGATTTGCCTGCCTGGGATAAAGCCAGATTGGTATGGGGAAATAAGAGTGGGAATAATTGCAGAAAGTCTGTTGGCGAGGAGTCTACTAAATATTTTGAGGTCGTCATTTATGACCGAAATTGGCCTATAATTTTGGGGAAGTGTGTGATCTCTGTTGGGTTTTGGGATAAGAGACATATTTGCAAGTAACATCTCTTCCGGGAAATGGTCTCCCTTCAAGATGCAATTAAAGAGTTTCTTCAGGTGTGGGACTAACAGCTGGGAGTATTGTTTGTAATAGAGGGAAGAGAAACCGTCAGGACTTGGTACGGAATTTTTCTTCAGTGATTTGATGGTCTGAGCCAGTTCTTCATCTGAGCATGGCATATTAAGACTGTCTAACTGTGATTGTTTGAGCTTCGGGAGTGGAAGACTGTTTAGCCAGGGAGACGAAGAGGGGGGGGGGGGGGAGGGGGGTTTGGGGCGGACAAAAGGTCGGAGTAAAATTTGGTAAAGGCAATCCAAGGTTTTATTGTATATGTAAATCCTTACCTGGTAAAACCACCTATTCAGTTTAATATATAAATGCAGGGCAAAATTGTTGTGTGTGTGTGTATATATGTACACACACATATATATGCATATATATATATATATATATATATATATATATATATATATATATATACACACATATATATATATATATATATATATATATATATATATATATATATATATATATATATATATATATACTGTATATATACAGTGTATATATATAAAAATATATATATGTATACACAGTGGGGAAAATAATTATTTGATCCCCTGCAGATTTTGTACGTTTGCCGCTTACAAAGAAATGAAGGGTCTGTAATGTTTATCATAGGTGTATTTTAAATGATAGAGACAGAATATCAACCAAAAAACACAATACAAATATTATAAATTGAGTTGCAGTTCAGTGAGTAAAGTAAGTATTTGATACCCAAACAAAACATTAATTAGCAAGGCAAGCTGTGGCAAGCACAGAGGTAAGACGTTTCTTGTAGTTGGTGACCAGGGTTGCACACATCTCAGGAGGGATTTTGGTCCACTTTTTTTTTACAAATCTTCTCTAAATCAGTAAGGTTTCATGGCTGTCATTTGGCAACACAAAGTTTTAGCTCCCTCCATTCATTTTCTATAGGATTAAGGTCTGGAGACAGGCTAGGCCACTCCATGACCTTAATGTGTTTCTTCTTGAGGCACTCCTTTGTTGCCTTGGCGGGATGATTTGGGTCATTGTCATGTTGAAAGACCCACCCATGATCTGTCTTCAGTGTTTTGGGAGGGAAGAAGGTTCTCATCTGAGATTTTACAATACATGGCCCCATCCATTGGCCCCTCAATCCGGCAAAGTGGGTCTGTACCTTCAGCAGAGAAACAGCCACATAATGTTTCCACCTCCATGTTTGACTGTAGGAATGGTGTTCTTAGGGTCATAGTCAGCATTTTTCTTCCTCCAAACACACCAGGTCCAGCTCCTTAAGAAGGAACATGTACAGTCATGACAATGACCATCTAAATAATTCAGAGAGGGATTGGGAGAAAGTGCTGTGGTCAGATGAGACCAAAATTGAGCTCTTCGGCATTAACTCGACTTGCCGCATTTGGAGGAAGAAAAATTGACCCTAAGAACGCCATCACTACAATCAAGCACGAAGAGGGAAACATGATGTTTTGGGGCTGTTTCTCTGCTAAGGGTACAGGCTGACTTTGCCGCATTGAGGGGCAAATAGACAGGGCCATGTATTGTAAAATCTTGGATTAGAACTTTCTTCCCAAAACACT
Organism: Rana kukunoris; assembly: GCA_029574335.1. Taxonomy (NCBI): domain Eukaryota; kingdom Metazoa; phylum Chordata; class Amphibia; order Anura; family Ranidae; genus Rana; species Rana kukunoris. The sequence goes on along the minus strand of CM056051.1, from coordinate 115,641,446 downwards.
AAAGATGGGTCGTGGATGGGTCTTCCAGCATGACAATGACCCAAAACATACCGCCAAGGCAACAAAGGTGTGGCTCAAGAAGAAGCACAAAAGGAGTGGCTAAAAAAGCACATTAGCATCATTGAGTGGCCTAGTCATTCTTTAGACCTTAATCCTAAAGAAAAATTATGAAGGGAGCTGAAACGGCGATATGCAAAGAGACAGCCAAGAAACCTTAAAGTGGATGTAAACCCAAAACATTTTTTTTATGTCACAATATAGAGTATAAGATTTCCTATCATCTGTGCCCAGTCTTGCCACACAGAGTTAATCCAGCTCTGATCAATCCTCTTTTATTGTTCAGTGAAAATTAACAGACTTCCAGATAAAAACTTGCCTAAATTAAAAGTCAGTTTCTCTCTTCTTGCTTTGAGTGACAGGTTATTTACATATCTAGCTTGGACATGTTTATCATATGTTATGTTATGTTTATCATAATATGAGGTGATCCAAAGTATACACAGTGAGAAATCCACCCCTCCCCCACATAACACATCCTGGTAATATACAATGAACTTTGGATCACCTCATATTATGATAAACATAACATAACATATGATAAACATGTCCAAGCTAGATATGTAAATAACCTGTCACTCAAAGCAAGAAGAGAGAAACAGACGTTTTATTTAGACAGGTTTTTATCTGGAAGTCTGTTATTTTCACTGAACAATAAAAGAGGATTGATCAGAGCTGGATTAACCCCTCAATTCTCTTAATTTTTACTGAACAATAAAAGAGGATTGCTCAAAGCTGGATTAACTCTGTGTGGCAAGACTGGGCACAGATGATAGGATATCTTATACTCTACATTGTGAGCCCACTTAGCTTTGTATTGCTAGCAAACAATAGGATTTAACTATTTATTCCAAACCCCTATATCATTTAAGAACAAGTTAAACATAATTGTTCCCAAAACAGAACCTTGGGGTATCCCGCTTATAACTCCAGACCATTTAGAAGATATGCTTTTTATAACCACCCTCTGGACGTGCTTCTGTAAAAAAAATATTTATCCCGCTACATACAAGGTCAATGAATGCCAACAGTAAAATAAGCGTATATGTGGTACTGTATCACATGCTTTGGTGAAAAATAGGTGCACAACACCCACTGGCCGTCCTCTATTCAGATTACAGCTCACTTCCTCATGGAAAGTTAACAGGTTGTTCTGGCAAAACATCAATGACATGTTCATCTCAGTTTATACCGGGTATCTTTTGACTTGTGTACATATGATTTTGCATGTACTCACTCTATTGTTTCTTTTAAGGCCCAAGGATATATCATCCTGTATAGACTTACTTGCAGGATATTTTCTACCCCACTTTTATATATTTTTTTTTTATGTTTTGCATTGAAATGCATGCAATTGTGTTTTTTTAGTATGCTGACATCTAGTGGTAGTTTCTGGCCACTACAACATGTTTACAGTGTGAATTTTGTACGTTCCTTTGTCCACTCCTTCTGTTTAGTGCTAGTTAGTTTAGTCCTAGCAAGACCCCGCTCACTTGTTTCATGTTTCAGAAGACTGTAAACACATCCTCTGTACTGCAATTAGCTGAAGTAAAATTTAGCTGGATTCAATGTCTGTGTCTTATTAAAAAAATAACCTGCCTGTGGATGGTGCCAAGTGAGCAGGTGACCATGCTGTCTAGACAGTTTTGGTCTAAGGAGGTATGTCAATGCATAAAGTAAAAATGCAAGGTAAGTGCTCCCATGCTATCAATATGTGTATCTAAGTGGTTAACTGCTGCAAGCACTGATTAGTTAATCCGTGGCTAACAAGTAAATTTATATGATGCAGTGTTGGTGCTGCGTTGTTAATATTAATCAATATTAATGGTAATGTTACGTGATTAATGCATGTAGTAATCAATACTAGTGCCAAACATAATTATAAATCCAAAAGAACATACAGTGCTGTGATGCTTAAAACATAATAAAAATATGAAGAGTGAATAAAACAAATCAATTGTCACTGGTGAACCACATATGAATCCACTATTAAGATACTAGCAGATATACTGGTCAGTGCAAATGTGACTGTATTACTGTGATATAAAGCATTATTCCATTCCAGTCACATAAATTGGCATTAAACAAATATATATTGACAAGCCTGTTAACTTCCCAAACTCCCTGGTAAATTCATTTCCAGGTTTCCAGTCAGGGCTGGTCATCTATAACTTAATGATAAAACAACTGTATATGATAGTTTCTACTAGTTCTGACATCACTGTGATAAGCACTAAGGCCCGGATTCACATACATCGGCGCATCTTTATGCCGCCGTAGCATATCTTCTTTATGCTACGCCGGCGCAATGCAGAGAGGGAAGCATGGAATTCACAAAGCAAATGCTCCCAACGTTGCGCTGGCATAGCGTATATTCGTCGGCGTAAGGCAGCGTAAATGGAAGTGGGCTGAAAGTGGGTGTGATATATTATAATGAAGCGCGACCCCATGCAAATGATGGCCACAGCTTCAAAAAACTAACGGCGCATGCGTCGTCTCTTGCACGCATCCCAGTGCGCATGCTCACAGTTATGTCTAAATAGCTGCCTAAGATACGTCGAACACTGCCTACGACGTGAACATAACCTAGGCACAGCCCTATTCATGTAGTACTATGTAAACGGCGTATGCGACGTAAAATTTGACAGCGTCGTTCCCTGGCCCATAAATTTGCATTACCTGCACCTGCTATATGGGGGGTAACATTACGCTGGACGTAAGCCTTACGTAAACTGCGTATATAAATGCCCCGGGCGCATCTATGTTTGTGAATCGGCGTATCTTACTCAATTTCATATTTAAAATGGGACCGCCGAATGCGTCCAGCGTAACTATGCGCCCACGATACGCCGGCGTAGGAAAGTTACGTTGGTCGGAAGAAGCCTATTTTAAGGCGTATCTAGTTTTGTGGGTACGGCGCATAGATAAGCCTGCGCATTTATATATACACTTCCGCGGCGCATCTCGAGATACGCCGGCGTAAAGGCTTTGTAAATGTGGGCCAATCTGTTTAGTAAAATGATGTTACCCTGGCTTCTGATCTTTTTTTCCATTCTGTGTCCCCTTATGCTTAAAGCGATATTAAACCCAAAAGCAAAACATTTATTATATTGAAGCTTACCAGTTCATAGATGTAAAGGCTGCATTCAATTTCTCTTTAGCCTTTCTTTCCTGTATTTTCACTCGGTGATCTGGTGATTATTTTCAACAGACCAAGCTGTTCTGTACATGTAGTTGAGACAAACAGGATTGAAACAAACCATTTAACACTGACAGGCATTCTAACAATGTTTGCTGTAACTGCTTATAAAGTGTTATGCCGCGTACACACGATCGGTCCATCCGATGAGAACGGTCTGATGGATGGTTTTCATCGGTTAACCGATGAAGCTGACTGATGGTCCGTCGCGCCTACACACAATTGGTTAAAAAAACGACCGTGTCAGAGCGCGGTGACGTAAAACGCGACGTGCTGAAAAAAATGTTCAATGCTTCTAAGCATGCGTCGACTTGATTCTGAGCATGCGTCGACTTTTAACCGATGGACGTGCCTACTAATGATTGTTTTTTTTCTATCGGTTAGGAATCCATCGGTTAAATTTAAAACAAGTTGGCTTTTTTTTAACCGATGGTTAAATAACCGATGGCGCCCACACACGATCAGTTTGGACCGATGAAAACGGTCCATCAGACCGTTCTCATCAGTTTAACCGATCGTGTGTACATCTGTTGGAATTCAGCTTCAATTTCTTAGTGTATCTAAATCTGCTAGCATATCTAACTATTAACTCCTCTTTAATCTGAAAATGTTCTTTGCTAGGTATTTCACTGCTGCTCTGTCCAAGTCCGCTTGGATTGATTTTTCTGCTAATCTCTGTTGATTGTATGAGTTACATATCTCAGCTGCATTGGTTTTCTTCTATTAGGCTTATTGACCTTACCCGACAGACCTGTTATAGCTCTGCCTTTATACTAATGTTTTTATACCAAAACTGGATACACATTTCATTGGCAAAGTCCTATTCTGTTGCTGTTCCTGTTAAATAAATAAAACGTACTTATTGAAAAACTAAATGTGCCTTTCAAAAGAATATGCCAGATGACCTACTTTCCACACAAAAAAATCTACATTAAAGTAGTGCATTCTTAACCTTCAGGTTTTTACATTCCTTTGTGTCTGTTTTTTTATACAGAGACATCTATCTTCTGCCAAATGGTATCCTTGCCTTTTGTTCAAGGTTGTCCTCACTGTTGTAACACGTCAACGAATTCTCCTTTATCCATACTCCTTACTGGTCTCATTAGCTAAAACCATTCTCATTTTAAGTCATCTTTGGAAATGCCACTGCACAGCTAGTAACATTTTAAAGAGTCAAGGACTCTAGAAAGTTTCAGTTATTATATGAACCAGTAAAATATATGGGCCGTCAGCTGAGAAATTCAGAATACATTTATTCTATTAAAACATCTTGTAGCTACTGATTTCATACTTGTGTAGACATGTCATCACCAGGTCTTAGGTTTTTTCTTGACATAAGGCTGTCCCCTGATGTAAATTTAAAAATAAATCCAAAGTTTGGCTATGAGCTATTTTGCATTGTTACAGTACATTTGTCCAGGTTGTAACAATGCATTTTTCCTACCTGGCTGATCTCTGTGCACAGTGAAAAGCACATTGGGGACATCTGCCAATGCAAATTTTTTTTTTTAAAGTCTTTAGATCTTACCCTGCAGCTTTGAGTTCAACTTTGAAAATACATGAATATTTTATATAACATGCTTGGGGATGCCTTAAGCTGCGTACACACGATAGGTTAACCAGAGGACAACGGTCTGAAGGACCGTTTTCATCGCTCAAAACCGATCGTGTGTGGGGCCCATAGGTTATTTAACCATCGGTTAAAAAAAAGCAAACTTGCTTTAAAATGTAACCGATGGATTGATAACCGATAGGTCAAAACCGATGGTTAGTATGCAAAACCATCGGTTAAAAACCCGCTCATGCTCAGAATCAAGTCGACGCATGCTTGGAAACATTGAACTTCACTTTATTCAGCACGTCGTTGTGTTTTACGTCACTGCGTTCTGATACAATCGTTTTTTTTAACTGATGGTGTGTAGGCACATCAGACCATCAGTCAGCTTCATCGGTTAACCTAAGACAACAGTCCTTCAGACCGTTCTCATCGGTTTGACCGATCGTGTGTACACGGCGTAAAAGATTTCACTGAAATTAGAAGAAAAGTGGTTTAACCTTAAAGCGGAGGTTCACCCAAAAATCAACTTTCTGACATTAGATCCAGCATACTGCTAACATCTGCAGTATGCTGGGGATTTTTTTTTTTTTTTTGTACTTATCGTTTTATGAGCCATTGTTATCCGGCTCCGAGCGGGGAATCCTGCGGGGAATGGTCGTTCCTAAGCCAAGAGGAGTTGATTGACGGGCTGCTAAGGCATGTCACGCCTTCCGAAAATACCCGAAGTGACACTCGGTTATTTTCGGAAGGTGTGACTCGCCTTAGAAGCCCATCAATCGACTCCTCTTGGCTTAGGAGCGCCCATTCCCTGCAGGATTCCCTGCTCAGAGCCGGATAACAACGGTTCATAAAACGATAAGTACAAAAAAAAAAAAACAGCATACTGCAGATGTTAGCAGTATGCTGGATCTAATGTCGGAGAGTTGATTTTTGGGTGAACCTCCGCTTTAAACTGCATTGAGGGTTCTTTACTGGAAGAGCGCCAAGGATGTGGAATTCCCTTCCACAGGCGGTGGTTTCAGCAGGGAGCATCGATAATTTCAAAATGTGCGCTTAAAGATAATGAAAAGTTATTATTAAATCATGACTTTAAATTTGCTCTAGATAAACCTTAAAGGAAGCATTTATGTTCAGAAGTACATTAGAAAGATCAACATTAAAAGTTACCTTCTTTCTAAACCCCCCAGGATGAAAAATTATGTGACGAGTGGTATTAGACATTCTGGGCCAGATTCTCATATATATTCGGTGGCGTAGCGTAAGCCATTTACAATACGCCGCCGCTGCGTACTAGAGCAAGTGCTTTATTCTCAAAGCACTTGCTCCGTAGTTTTCGCCGGCGTCTCGTAAATCGCCAAGCGTAAACCCGCGCAATTCAAATGGGGCGGCTTGTATTTAAATTAAGCGCGCCCCCGCGTCGAACGAACTGCGCATGCGCCGGCCGGGGAAAAAGCCCAGTGCGCATGCTCCAAAGGACGTCACATTTTCTCAATGTAAACGACGTAATCGCAGCGTACGCCAGCCCCATTGAGAATCGACGTACGCAAACGACGTAAACGACGCACAACACGACGCGGTCCCGAGACCATACTTAACATGGCATCCGACGGGACACGACGGCATCCGACGGGACCTCGTAAGGTTACTCCACATAGAAGCTGGGGTAACCTTACGCGAACGAAAACGACGTACGCGACGACGGGGCGGCGTAAAAGCGATCGAGAATCGGCGTACTACTTCATTTGCATATGCAAATGAAAAAACAACGTAAAGGCCACCTAGTGGCCGGAGTTGTCATTACACCTACGATCCGAAAGTGTAATGCTTTTACACTTGTCGGATGTAGAAGCGTATCTATGCAAAAGTGATGCTAAGCATCACTCGCATAGATACGAGGACAAAAAAAAGGCGTTACGACGGGGTATCTGAGATACTCCGCCGTAACGCCTCTGAGAATCTGGCCCTCTGTTCTTGCTAATGCCTCTCTCTTTAACCCACCCGGTATGGTAGCCCCATCAATTTTGGTGTTTAAATATCTAATATTAAGAGACATTGATGAATTGAAGATTAAAAAAAGTAGAAATAATTTCAGGTTTAAAAAGTGACTGGAATCTTTTAAAAACAGAGAGATTATTATAGTCTAAAATCCTCTCTGATTCTGATACCTACTGCATGTACCTCTCCACAATAATACCATCACTAAGGCTGCATTCACACCTAGGCGTTTTTACGCCCTACGCCCGTCGCTATTGCAGCTTAAAATACGCTCGAGGGGTGATTTAACATTGTCGGCTTTGGAGATGGTTCACATCTCCACGCCGAACGCCGAAACGCCGTACGCCTGAAGCTCAAAACAAGTCCCGGACCCTTTTTTTCAGACGGCTTCGGTGTTTTGGCATAGCAGACAATGTTAAAATCACCCCTCCCAGCGAAAACAAGGCAAATCGCGGGACAAAACGCCGCAATTTTCGCGGCAAATCGCGCTACAATACGGCGCGTTATAGTGTAAATGCAGCCTAAGTATAAAAAGAATTGACCAAAATCATTGATCTATGCTTTAGGGATAATATACTTACCAAAAAAAGGAGATTTTTTTTTTTTATATACCAACAGCACCTAGGGTGCCAGTTATAGTGCTTTGAAAAAGTATTCATAACCCTTGAAATTTTACACATTTCATTGTGTTACAACCTAAAAAGTAAATGTATTTTATTGCAATTTTATATGATAGACCAACACAAAATGTTGGTCTATCACATAAATCACAAAAGTGGAAGGAAAATGATAAATGGTTTTCAATTTTTTTTTTTACAAATAAATATCTGACAAACTTTTGTTGCAATTACAGCTGCAAGTCTTTTTGGGGATGTCTCTACCAGCTTTGCACATCTAGAGAGTGACATGTTTGCCCATTCTTCTTTACAAAATAGCTCAGGCTCTGTCAAATTGGATGGAGAGCGTCTGTGAACAGCAATTTTCAAGTCTTGCCACAGATTCTCAGTTGGATTTAGGTCTGGACTTTGACTGGGCCATTCTAACACATGATAATGCTTTGATCTAAACCAGGCATGTCCAAAGTCCGGCCCGCGGGCCAATCGCGGCCCGCGATGCGATTTGGAACGGCCCGCCTGGTTTTCTGGACATATATATCTTTTGTGGCCCCAAACGATCTCCCAGCACTGGGGTCACAAAAGATATATTTCAGACATCGCTAAATTAGTGTTCTCTCCCCTCTGCCGCCTCTCGCCTGCCCGCCGCTAACATCATTGATTACTTGGGAGGCGGCAGGTCTCTTGTTTACATAATTGCATCACTCCCCCCTTCCTCCCCCTCCCCACACACCTTATTCACAGCTTCACACAAGCCTGTCAGCGCTGCAGGTCCGGGCAAAGTTTGTGACTTTCTAAGTTACAAAGCAGGTGATTGGTTGCCAGAGACAATGGGGCAGTCCCAGCAACGAACATTAACTTGAAAAGTCCCGCCCTTTGTCTGGACCTGCCATGCGTGCTTCCTGGCTGTGAGTGTGAATAAGGTAGGACAGTGTGGAGAGGGGGAGGAAGGGGGGAATGCTGCGTTAATGAAAGGGACAGGCTGACTCCGCAAAGGACTGTGATGGAGGGAGGCTGTAATGGGGGGATGTCTGAGATGGAGTGGGGTCTGATAGGGGGATCTGTAATGTAGTGGGGTCTGATGGGGGAGATCTGTGGTAGAAGGAGAATCTGTGGTGCAGGGGGGTCTGATGGGAGGGATCTGTGGTAAAGCAGGGTCTGTAATGGGGTGGATCTTTGATGGAGTGGGGTCTTATGGGGGGGATCTGTGGTGGAGTGGGGTCTGTAATGGGGGTGGATCTGTGATGGAGTGGGGTCTGATGGGGGGATCTGTAATGAAGTGGGGTCTGCTGGGGGATCTGTGATTGGGGGGGGGTCTGTGGTGGAGTGGGGATCTGTAATGGGGGGGATCTGTGATGGAGTTGGGTGTGATGGGGGGGATGTGTGGTGGAGGGGGGTCTGATGTGGGGGACCTGTGGTGGAATGGGGATCTGTGTTTGTGATGGGGGTGAAGGGGCCTGTAATGGAGGGATCTGGGGTGGGGGGGGGGTCTGTGATGGAGGGGGTCTTTAAAGGGACACGCTGCGATGGCTGCCGTGCAAACAGGAATTTCTCCTGTATGTAATCTTTTGGCGCTCGTCCCGTCCCCTCCAAGGCTGCAGATGGATAGGCATCAATCAGGCTGCACTGATGGCAATGGTGGATGCATTCCTGGCAATGAGGGTGCTGCACTGATGGAAATCGGGGTTCTGCATTCATGGCACTTGTGGGGCTGCAGATGAGCACTGACCCTTATTTTGCTTCACAGACCTTTATTTAAAATGTACGTTTTTTTTCCCCTGAAACTTCCCCCTTAAAGTGAAGGAGCGTGTTATACGTCAATATATATCCAAATAATACACCCAAACTCATCTCTTTACTCACACAGAGCCACAAAGGCAGGAGAATTCTTGTTGGGTAGTGTATTCGTGATCGAACGAACACACTTAGCCCGATTTTTAATGGTTCAAAGAATGTCAGGTAAAATGGTCGGCCCCCGAGCATGTTCACTTCATCAAATCTGGCCCTCTTTGAAAAAAGTTTGGACACCCCTGATCTAAACCATTCCATTGTAGCTCTGGCTGTATGTTTAGGGTCCTTATCCTGCTGGAAGGTGAAGATCCACCCCGGTTTTAAATTTTTTGCAGACTCTAATGTCGCTTACACACGATCGGTTAAACCGCTAAGAATGGTCTGATTTTGGTCCGTTTTCATCGGTCAAAACCGATCGTGTGTGGGCGCCATCGGTTATTTAACCATCGGTTGAAAAAAAGCAAACTTGTTTTAAATTTAACTGATGGATTCCTAACTGATAGAAAAAAAACAATCATTAGTAGGCACGACCATCGGTTAAAAATCCACGCATGCTCAGAATCAAGTAGACGCATGCTTGGAAGCATTGAACTTCATTTTTTTCAGCACGTCGCTGTGTTTTATGTCACCACGTTCTGACACGATCGTTTTTTTAACCGATGGTGTGTAGGCGCGACTGACCATCAGTCAGCTTCATCGGTTAACCGATGAAAACGGTGCATCAGACCGTTCTCATTGGATGGACCGATCGTGTGTACACGGCATAACAGGGTTTCTCCTAAGATTACCCTGTATTTGACTTCATCCATCTTCCGATCAACTCTGACAAGCTTCTCTGTCCCTACTGAAGAAAAGCATCTCCACAATATGATACTATCACCACCATGTTTCCCAGTGGTAATGGTGTGTTCAGGGTGATGTGCAGTGTTACTTTTCTGGCCTGAAAGCATTTTGCTTTAACCACTTGACCACTGGGCACTTAAACACCCTTAATAACCAGACCAATTTTCAGCTTTCGGTGCTCTCACAGTTTGAATAACAATAACTCGGTCATACAACACTGTAACCAAATGAAATTTCTGTCCTTTTTTTCCCACAAATAGAGCTTTCTTTTGGTGGTATTTGATCACCTCTGCTTTTTTTTTTTTTTTGCTATAAATGAAAAAAAACGAAAATTTTGCAAAAAATTATAATTTTTCTTCATTTCTATTATAAAATTTTGCAAAAAAGTAATTTTTCTTCATAAATTTGGCCTAAAATGTATACTGCTACATATCTTTGGTAAAAAAAAAATAAAACATTTTGGATATTATTTAGTCTGGGTGAAAGTTATGGGGTCTACAAACTATGGTACCAATTACTGAAAATTGATGAATTTCATCACACCTAATGTACTGACAGCCTCTCTCATTTCTTGAGACCCCAACATGCCAGAAAAGTACAAATACCCCCCAAATTACCCCTTTTTGGAAAGAAGACATTCCAAGGTATTTAGAAAGAGGCCTGGTGAGTTTTTTAAAGTTGTCATTTTTTCCCACAATTCTTTGCAAAATCAAGATTTTTTTTTTCCATCAAATTTTCATATTATTAGGTTATTTCTCACACACAGCATATGCATACCACAAATTACACCCCAAAACACATTCTGCTATTCCTCCCGAGTATGGCGATACCCCATGTGTGAGACTTTTACACAGTGAGGCCACATACAGAGGCCCAACATGCAGGGAGCACCCAGGCCAATTCTGACATTTCTCTCCTACATGTAAAAATCATCATTTATTTGCTAGAAAATTACATAAAACCCCAAAACATGATATAAAGATACCTCACATGTGTGGTTTGAACACCGTTTTTATATGTGGGAGGGACTTGCGTATGCATTCGCTAATGCATGCAAGCTCACGGGGACAGGGGCGCTGTATGCCCAGAGTATTGCGGAGTATGCCCAGAGTATTGCGGAGTATGCCCAGAGTATGCCCAGAGTATTGCAGAGTATGCCCAGAGTATTGCAGAGTATGCCCAGAGTATTGCAGAGTATGTCCAGAGTATTGCAGAGTATGCCCAGAGTATTGCGGAGTATGCCCAGAGTATTGCCCAGAGTATTGCCCAGAGTATTGCCCAGAGTATGCCCAGAGTATGCCCAGAGTATTGCCAGAGTATGCCCAGAGTATTGCCAGAGTATGCCCAGAGTATTGCAGAGTATGCCCAGAGTATTGCAGAGTATGCCCAGAGTATTGCCAGAGTATTGCCAGAGTATGCCCAGAGAATTGCAGAATATGCCCAGAGTATTGCCAGAGTATGCCCAGAGTATTGCCAGAGTATTGCCAGAGTATGCCCAGAGTATTGCCAGAGTATGCCCAGAGTATGCCCAGAGTATTGCAGAGTATGCCCAGACTATTGCCAGAGTATGCCCAGAGTATTGCCAGAGTATTGCCAGAGTATGCCCAGAGTATTGCCAGAGTATGCCCAGAGTATTGCCAGAGTATGCCCAGAGTATTGCCAGAGTATTGCCAGAGTATTGCAGAGTATGCCCAGCTGAGGTATTGCCGAGTATTGCAGAGTATTGCAGCAGGGATGGCTGAGCAGGGAGGGATGGATGGATGGATCTGTGACTACATTTGTCACAGATCCAGCCCGCAGCACTGCCGCTGCCATCCGCTCCCTCCCCTCTCCTCTCACACTGTACCGATCGGTACAGAGAGAGGAGGGAGGAACCCGCGTCAGCACATGACGCCGCTTTGTTGACAAGTGATCGCGCCGTCATTGGACGGCGCAATCATGTGGTAAACTGCCGCCATTTACCGTGATCCGTGATGTGCCGGGTCCTCTGGACCCGGCAGTCATGGATGTTCCCGTGTGCGCGCCTCAGGGGGCGCGCGGGAGCGCGATTCTAAAAGGCCGTTAATTAACGGCCACTTAGAATCAAGCAACCGCCCTATAGCCGTACTTTCGGTATAGGGCGGTTGCAAAGTGGTTAAGGCCAAAAAGTTAAATTTTGGTCTCATCTTACCAGAGCACCTTCTTCCACATGTTTGCTGTGTCCCCCACATGGCTTCTCGCAAACAGGACTTCTTATGGCTTTCTTTCAAAGGCCAGATCTGTGAAGTGCACAACTAAAATGTCCTGTGGACAGATTCTTCTATCTGAGTTGTGGATCTCTGCAGCTCCTCCAGAGTTACCATGGGCCTCTCGGCTGCTTTTCTGATTAATGCTCTCCTTGCCGGGCCTGTCAGTTTAGGTGGACGGCCATGTCTTGGTAGGTTTTCAGTCGTGCCATACTCTTTTCATTTTCAGATGATGGATTAAACAGTTCTCTGTGAGATGTTCAAAGCTTGGGAAAAAAATGTAGAACCTAATCCTGCTTTAAACCTCTAAACAACGTTATCCCTGAAAACAAAGGGGACTGAATACAAATGCACACCACACTTTTCAGATATTTATTTATAAAATATTTTGAAAAACATTTATTATTTTCCTCCAACTTCACAATTATTACCACTTTGTGTTGGTCTATCACATAAAGTCCAAATAAAATACATTTGCATTTTTGGTTGTAACATGACAAAATGTTTAAAATTTCAAAGGGGTATAAATACTTCTTCAAGGCATTGTAACTAGACATGTGCAGACTGGAATATTTAGTTTAGTTTTTTCGTTTTAGTTTGGAAAATAAATTTATTTTGTTACTACCGACAATCGTTTTCGTCCGAAAACTACGATTTTCGATGCCTTGCCGAATTTTCGTCGTTCAATCCGACAAAGCATCGAAAATCGTCGTTTTGAATACAGTGAATATGTAGGAATTGAACGACGAAAATTCGACAAAGCATCGAAAATAAAGCATTTTTTATGTCGGATCTTTCGGTTTTCGTGTCTTGCGCTTTCGTTTTCGTTCGTTAAAACGATAACGAAAATACCAGATTTTCGGACGAAAATGCATTTTAACGAAAACGAATGCACATGTCTAATTGTAACTATTATCTTCCTAAAGTCCATAAGGCCCCCGTGAATACACTTGGTAGGCCTATGATAAGTGGGCTGGATTCAGTCACTTCTAGAACAAGAAAGTACATTGATTGCTAGTTACAGCCTCTAGTCTTTTAGACTCCTTAATTTTTGAAGGAAGTTATCAATCTCCTTGGTAATATAGAGTGAAAGTTTACCTACGTCATGGCAACCGCGATGTAGCTTCACTCTATACCATCATATCCCATCATGATATATATGAGGTGGAAGATATGTTCTAGAGAAGGAATAGGAATCTATTGCCAATGCAGAGAGACTTTATCTTAAAGCTACTCTCCGTTGCCATGTCCCAGAACTACTTTTGGCTTGGGGCTTCTTTTATTTGCAAGGTGTTACCATGGGTGCAAATTTTCCCCAAGTATGGCAAATCTTTTCATGGCAAAATGGGAGGAGGATGTCATCTATGCCAACAGGAGATCAGAGCTCATTTTCTGGGGGAGGTACATAGATGACATCCTTCTCCTATGGGATGGTGATACATATTCTTTGAGTATATTTTATGGAACAGCTGAATGACAACTCCGTCAGGATTAGGTTGTAATATGCTGCTAGTTCATCAGCTATCCATTTTTTGGATCTTAATATTGAGGTAAGAAAATGATCTTTGACCACCTCAACTTTTTTTAAGAAAACGGAATGCAACAGCTATATGGAAGCTGTCACCAGCCTTCGTAGCTGAGATTGGTCCCTATTTATTATAGCAAAAAGTATAAAATATATATTTTTTTTCAAAATCGTCGCTATGTTTTTGTTTATAGCGCAAAACATGGCCCTGTCATTAAGGGGCAAATTCTTCCTGTCCTTACTTAGGATAATGCTATAGGAGTGCTATAAAATGAATTAACAAAACCAACAAAAACGAAAAAGAAGTAAATCAGGAAAAAAACAATAGCTATAAACAAGAAGAGGAAAAAGAGGTTATTAGGGTTAACTAAGGGATTGCAAGGCAATAAATGTGAGCATTTTTATAAACAGTGAACATTCTGGGCCAGATTCAGGTAGATTAGCGCTTCTTTAGGCAGGCGTAGCGTATCTTCTTTACGCTATGCTGCCGTAACATAGAGAGGCAAGTGCAGTATTCACAAAGCATTTGCTCCGTAAGTTGCGGCGGCGCATCGTAAATTGACCGGCGTAAGCCCGCGTAATTCAAAGTAGGAAGGAGGTGGATGGCATCTATTTAAATTAAGCTTGACCCCATGATAATGAATGGCCGGTTGAACTTGGCATGTGCGCGCATGCTCAGAATCACGTCGCATATACTCCCTAAGACACGTCGGCGCAATGCCTACGACATGAACATCACTTACGCACAGCCCTATTCACGTAGTACTACGTAAACGGCGTAAGCGACGTAAAATTCGACAGCGTCGTTCCCTGGCCCATACCTTTGCATTAGCTGCCCCTGCTATATCAGGGGTAACTTTATGCCGGACGTAAGCCTTAGGCAAATCGCGTATATGAAGTGGCCGGGCGCATCTACGTTCGTGAATCGGTGTATCTTACTCATTTGCATATTTATAATGGGAACGCCGAATGTGTCCAGCGTAACTATGCGCCCACGATACGCCGGCATAGGCAAGTTACGACTGAAGCCATGTTTTTCGGCATATCTTGCTTTGTGAATCAGCGCAAAGATGAGACGGCACACATTTGTACTTACGACGGCATATCTTTTGATACGCCGGGGTAAAGCCTTTATGAATCTGGCCCTCTGTATTCACTTGTAAGGTTGCTTCAACTAACATTAGGGGTATTATTTTGTTTTACATTGTAACAATAAAGTCCCATTCACACCAGAAACTGCACATAACTGTGTGTTTTTTGACTGTATGTTTACATGCGTTTGAAGCACGCTTGAATGCATTTTGCATGTATTTTGCGCTGCGTTTGTAGTGCATCTTTCTATATATTTTAGGGCTTGACTTTCTCCGTTTAAAGGGGTGTTGTGTGATGAGTTTGAAGTAAGTTTGTTTTGCTGCTGGAAAAATGCAGCTTGCTCTTCTTTTTTTAACTGTGATGCACTGCATTCCAATAATGTGAACTATGCCCAATGGGTTTACCTTGATGTTTAGCCTGTCTATGCAATAAGAGTGCAGTTCTAAATGCATCCAACTGCATCCCATTCGGTGTGAAAGGGCCCTAAACTTGTTACAACATATTTATTAATGAAGCCTGCAAACACTGTGTAAATGTAGCCTGCATACAGTTTTTGTGGGCTGCATTTATAAAAAAAACTTTATCTGAGCTCCTGACGCATAAAATTTGGACCTAACTGGCAGTTGATCCTGGTAATCTCACTGGGCAGTGTGGCTGCAGTAAAGGAGGACGACCTCTGTGTATACAACAGTGGCATGGAAATAACCACTAGACTGGAACCCCTAGAAGCTTTGGACTCCAAGAGGCCACCCTGAACAACCCCCCTCCTCCATGAGGATCTACAACTATATCTATTTATTATAAATTATGGTTAGTGTTTCAATTAAGGGACATCATGAGACTGGAGAAAACTATACACATTGATATAAAACTGATGCATCCTTAAATGAAAAATATATAATTTTATTGAACTTGAATGGACTTTGCAAGAATGTCAATTGTTGCTTCTTCTTGATTTCTTTAAAATATAATTATTTTAAAGAAATTGTTGTCATATTGAAAACATATATGTCATTACATGCATTGCCAGCACAAAGCTGTTTTTATGGCCTGGTTGTGCCAAAATAAAAATCTTTCCAATATCTTCATTATTTTTCAGAAAATCCTAATATTTTTCTTGTCCCGACTTCTTAAAAAATAAAGGCTGTCTTATAAATAGTTAATGAAAAATCATAATCTCCCGTGTTATTGAACAATTTTTTGCCAGTAACAGATTTTCTAATAAATCAGCATATTATGGCTGCTTAGTTAGTGTCTGAATATAAGGTAAACTATGGGTAAGGCTGCCATGGATGAGTTAGAGGGTGATTAAATGGATTTTATGTCCTTTTTGTTTTGGGCAAAAAATATAGTCGATGAATATATTACAACTTAGGAGAACTACTGCTATTGAATAATACATCAAGTTGACAGGTAATAACCCTGTGTACTATTAGGATATAATTTCCCTTTAAAATAGCTGGTCGTTAGCGTGTTAGCCTATCAACTGATTTTTGGCTTAAGTAGTAGACACAATGAGACCACTAGGCATGACATAACCTTGATTGTTTTATGTTGCTACTTCTGCTGGGCAAACAGTAGTTATTGGAAGACAATTACAGAGCCGTGAAGAGAGACATCTATTATGTGAAAATTGCTAATGACATAAAAGACAAGTTACAATATCCTTAGAACAGCTGCATCAATTTAGAGCCACGCAAAGAGAAACCAATATATAAACTTTGTTACTGTTTTTACTGCTATTTTTATAGCTTTGGTCAATATATATAACTAATGTAACTGTAATCAACATACATATTAATCAGTGGCGGCCCGTCCATAGGGGGCGCCTGGGCGCCGCCCCCCTCCTGTAGTCACAAAATTTTAATACTGCCCCTTTAAAAAAAATGCAAAAAAAACATCCTTTTACTTCAGTAATAGCACTATGTGGCGCCGGCCACATGCATTATGGGAAGCGCCATGTCAATGCAATCAAGAGATTGCAGACGCGGCGCTTCATTTGCGGGGTTTTATCCCTCCTTGTGGCGCTTTTGGAAGCGCCACAGCTACTGCCCGGCGCTCGTAGTATTTATTACTACGGCCGGGCAGTTTGATTGACATCTGTTACATGATGTCACTTCCTGTTTTTCTCTGAGAGAGAGAGAAGACAGGAAGTATGAGGACAGAGCGGAAGAAGACACAAGGAGCCTGGAGGACAACACAGAAACTGAGCTAAGTGATCTATTTCTCTCTCTTTCGGCGGCACCTGCCCCCCCCCCCGCTTATTTACTGTAATGTAAGGCTGCTTTTGATGGAGGGACAGGCTGCATTTGATGGAGGGACAGGCTGCATTTGATGGAGGGACA
Organism: Rana kukunoris; assembly: GCA_029574335.1. Classification (NCBI taxonomy): domain Eukaryota; kingdom Metazoa; phylum Chordata; class Amphibia; order Anura; family Ranidae; genus Rana; species Rana kukunoris. The sequence continues at coordinate 115,624,202 of CM056051.1, read as the reverse complement.
GGCTGCATTTGGGGGACAGGCTGCATTTTATGGAGGGACAGGCTGCATTTGATGAAGGGACAGGCTGCATTTGATGGAAGGACAGGCTGCATTTGATGGAGGGACAGACTGCATTTGATGGGGGGACAGGCTGCATTTGATGGAGGGACAGGCTGCATTTGATGGAGGGACAGGCAGCATTTGATGGAGGGACAGGCTGCATTTGATGGAGGGACAGGCTGCATTTGGGGGACAGGCTGCATTTGAGGGACAGGCTGCATTTGAGGGACAGGCTGCATTTGAGGGACAGGCTGCAATTGATGGAGGCACAGGCGGCATTTGATGGAGGGACAGGCTGCATTTGATGGGGGGACAGGCTGCATTTGATGGGGGGACAGGCTGCATTTGATGGGGGGACAGGCTGCATTTGATGGAGGGACAGGCTGCATTTGATGGAGGGAGAGGCTGCATTTGATGGAGGGACAGGCTGCATTTGATGGAGGGACAGGCTGCATTTGATGGAGGGACAGGCTGCATTTGGGGGACAGGCTGCATTTGATGGAGGGACAGGCTGCATTTGATGGAGGGACAGGCAGCATTTGATGGAGGGACAGGCAGAATTTGATGGAGGGACAGTCTGCATTTGATGGAGGGACAGGCTGCATTTGATGGTGGGACAGACTGCATTTGATGGGGGGACAGGCTGCATTTGATGGGGGGACAGGCTGCATTTGATGGGGGAACAGGCTGCATTTGATGGAGGGACAGGCTGCATTTGATGGGGGGACAGGCTGCATTTGATGGGGGGACAGGCTGCATTTGATGGAGGGACAGGCTGCATTTGATGGAGGGACAGGCTGCATTTGATGATGAGGGACAGGCTGCATTTGATGATGAGGGACAGGCTGCATTTGATGATGAGGGACAGGCTGCATTTGATGATGAGGGACAGGCTGCATTTGATGGGGGACAGGCTGCATTTGATGGGGGGACAGGCTGCATTTGCTGGGGGGACAGGCTGCATTTGCTGGGGGGACAGGCTGCATTTGATGGAGGGGCAGGCTGCATTTGATGGAGGGACAGGCTGCATTTGATGGGGGGGACAGGCTGCATTTTATGGGGGGACAGGCTGCATTTGATGGAGGGACAGGCTGCATTTGATGATGAGGGACAGGCTGCATTTGATGATGAGGGACAGGCTGCATTTGATGATGAGGGACAGGCTGCATTTGATGGGGGGACAGGCTGCATTTGATGGGGGGACAGGCTGCATTTGCTGGGGGGACAGGCTGCATTTGCTGGGGGGACAGGCTGCATTTGATGGAGGGGCAGGCTGCATTTGATGGAGGGACAGGCTGCATTTGATGGGGGGGACAGGCTGCATTTTATGGGGGGACAGGCTGCATTTGATGGAGGGACAGGCTGCATTTGATGATGAGGGACAGGCTGCATTTGATGATGAGGGACAGGCTGCATTTGATGATGATGGACAGGCTGCATTTGATGATGAGGGACAGGCTGCATTTGATAAGGGGGGGCTGCATTTAATGGGGCGGGACAGGGCTGCATTTGATGTGACACAGGGCTGCATTTGATGTGACACAGGGCTGTATGTAAGGAGGGACAGCCTGATGGCAGACAACACACTTGGGGCTCCCACTGATTCTGCATTATGGTGAGTTGAATGATTTCATTTTATCTTACAATGTAATAATGTGCTTCAGTCATCTTGACACCATAACAACCATGGTGCCAGGATGATTGAAGCATCTTTATCTGCTGATTGTTAAACTTTCTAGAATACACAATAGCATCTGCTCTCTCTCTCTCTCCCCCCCTCTCCTGAAACCACGCCCATTTTCACCAAGTGGGAGGGGTGGTCAAAAAGGAAGGGCGCGGTCTGGCGCCCCCCCATCCTAAAACTTCACCAGCCGCTACTGATATTAATTAAAGAGATTTCACATTTTAAGTTTTAAATAATGACATACATATTTTTAGCCATAAAGTGTGTCATATGGGCCAGATGGAAATCTAAACTCTATTGGCCAGATTCTCATACAGACGCGTATCTTTGTGCGGGCGTAGCGTATCTCATTTACACTACGCCGCCGTAACTTTGAGAGGCAGGTGCCATATTCACAAAGAAGTTGCGCCCAAAGTTACGGCGGCGTATCGTAAATGGGCTGGCGTAACCGCGCCTAATTCAAAATAGGCAGGTAGGGGGCGTGATCCATGTAAATGAATCGTGACCCCACGTAATTGACGCTCTTTCCAAATGGCGCATTCGCCGTCCGTGGACTTACCACAGTGCGCATGCTCAAAATTACGCCGCAAATACTCATTGGTTTCGACGTGAACGTAACTTACGCAAAGCCCTATTCGCGAACGTTTTACGTAAACGACATAAGCAACGGAAAATTTGACGCCGTCCCGACGTCCATACTTAACATTACGTACGCCTCATATAGCTGGGGTAACTTTACGCCGGACTTACGCTTACGCAAACGGCGTAAAAAAAATGTGACCGGGCGCAAGTACGTTCGTGAATCGGCGTATCTAGCTCATTTGCATATTCAATGCGTAAATCGACGTAAGCGCCACCTAGTGGCCAGCGTAAATATGCAACTAAGATACGACGGCGTAAGAGACTTACGCCGGTCGGATCTAAGCAAAATTCAGACGTATCTTGCTTTCTGAATACAGAAAATAGATACGCCGGCGCATCCTAGAAGTTACGCTGCGTGTCTAGAGATACGCAGACGTAACTTCTTTGAGAATCTGGCCCTATGGGCCAGATTCAGAAAGAATTTACGTGACGTATCTGTTGATACTCCGCGTAAATTCTAGGATGCGCCGGCGTATCTTTTTTCGGTATTCAGAAAGCAAGATACGCCGGAATTGTGCTAAGATACGAGCGGCATAAGTCTCTTACGCCGTCGTATCTTAGTTGCATATTTACTCTGGCCGCTAGGTGGCGCTTCCGACAATTTACGCTTTGAATATGCAAATTAGGTAGATACGCCGATTCACGAACGTAGTTGCGGCCGGCGTATCTATTTGCGCTGTTTACGTAAGGCGTCGGACCAGCGTAAAGTTACCCCTGCTATAAGAGGCGCAGGCAATGTTAAGTATAGACGTCGGGACAGCGTCCTATTGTACGTCGTTTGCCTAAGCCGATTCAGAATTGGGCTTGGCATAAGTTACGTTCACGTCGATATCAATGACTATTTGCAACGTGATTTTGAGCATGAGCACTGGGATACGTCCACGGCCGGCACATGCACAGTTCGTTCGGCGCGTCATTTACGTCGGGTCACGATTAGTTTACATACAACACGCCCACTAACAGCCTACTTTGAATTACGCACGGTTACGCCGGCCCATTTACGCTATGCCGCCGCAACTTAGTGCTTTGTGAATACAGCACTTGCCTGTCAAAGTTGCGGAGGCGTAGCGTAAATAGGAATAGGAAAAATACGCTCTCCATCCTGAATCTGGCCCTATGTATTCATTTTATAGGGCCCAACTAGTCTTATTCAGTCCCTCAGCCCCTTCTGTGTACTCTAGATTTTATGATCCAAGAAGACCATAATTGCTTGCCCACAAACAGATGCCTCCATCCCCCCAAAGGAAAATTGAATTGAGAGCAGCATGTAATAATTGCAATTGGTCAAACTGAATTGTGTAAAAGAAAATGTAAAGACTTTTGCAATACCTTTAACCTCCCTGGCGGTATGATTCTGTCTGGAATTTTGTACCAAAAGCGGTACAATTATTTTGCATGGAAATTCTGCGTTTTATACTGTAGGCCTGCAATTTTTAGGAATAACTCACTTAAATTTTTCCAAACAATAGTCTAGTAAACATCTCTGGTATGATAAAGTTTGAAACACAAAAATCATAAAATTATAATATAATAAATAACTATAAATAATTATAACAAATAATAATTTAATTATAATAAAAATTATTCACTAATGTAATCAAATCAAAAATCACTGAAATTTGCTCAGTTGCAGAATTGTCGCTGTCATTACTTTTATTTTTTTATGACGAATTTCCCCACAAATCGCTATCGCTCAATTCTACAAGTGATTATCATTTATTATCGCTGTTTTCTAGCTGCTCTAAAATCACTTTTGACATAAAGGGACACTTTTGGTTGCTATGGACAATCTACAGTTTGCAGGCACAAAAAAAATGTTTTTATTATGTAAAAGAACATGCAGGGCACTGGGCAGACCACTAGGGACAAGGGGGGGTGTGTACTTTTTACATACAGTACTGTAATCTTTAAGATTACAGTATTCTGTATGTAATGTGTTTGTTTACTTTTTTGAATTTGCCACCGGTCTCCGCCCCCGTGCGCCGTTACGTCGCAGGGAACGGAGATCGGCGGCGCACGGGCACTGTGTGAGTCGAATGGAGGACGCCACTCGCTCACACAGCGGGGATGCATCGCTGGATCCAGGGACAAGGTAAGTACAGTAACCCTGCCTGGATACAAGGTAAGCCAGCGCGCTGCAGGCTCTGCATATTCACCCCGAGCTTGACTCGGGGATACCGATTTTTACATAAAAAATCCACCCCGAGTCACGCTCGGGGATACCGCCAGGGGGGTTAAAGCTACCCTGTCAGGAAATCATTCTGTAAAAAGGCTAAATCTGTGAAAAAGGGCAGTAAATACTTAGTAGAAATAGACCCCAGTAGTCCACTTGAAAACTAGTACGTCTTGGAGTGGTAATCTGCTGTGTCCCCGCAGCATTCACTGGTTCCTACCATTGACTTCACTTTACTACTGTATTTGTTGTTGGGGACCCAGTAGGTCAACATTTCCAGACACTAGCTCCTCAGTCTGTCCTCACATACTGTAACTACTGTGTCCTACTGTCAGAGAGGAAACAATGAAAGCTAATGAAGACCCATGATATTGACAAGGACCCTCTAGTGTTGAAATTCCAAGCTGATAGTGTCAGGGAAAATTGCATGTCCAGGTAGAAACAGAAATACCCTTTCACCTAGATATGTTTCCCCAGTTCCAAAAGTGTAGTGAAGTTTCACTGCAGTTTAGCAGGGCAGATCCTAAAGAGATAACCATTGTATTCCCAAAGTCTATTAATTTGACCTTTGAGACAGTGAAGCCCCGTACACACGACCGAGAACCTCGGCAGAATCCAGCGAGAAGCGATTTCGCGCAATGCACGGCAGGAAATTTGCGAACGGAGCATGCGCAGTTCGATCGCCGCGGGAACGCGCCTATTTTAAATCCTTCACGCCCCCTACTCGTGTAGATGGATTGCGACGGGAGAAATACACTATGCCGCCGTCGTTTACTGGACAAAATCTACCTGGATTCCACGTAGAGCCAGGTAAAAAACGGCGGCGTAGTGTATTTCTGATACGCTACGAGAATCCAATTCTCTCTGAATCTGGGCCAATCTCTCTGTCTCTCTGACTGCTTTCATTAACAAGCCGGAACACACTAAACGAGGCCGCCCAGTAGGCAGCCTTATATAGTGTGGGGCGTGTGCTAAAGCCCTGAGCCATAATTGGGCTTTAGCCACTTATGGCTCTTCGTTTTTTTGCGCGCTGTGATTGGCCAAGCATGCGGGACATACAGCATGCTTGGCCAATCATCAATGCCGCAGTGAATTATGGGCCGGTTTGCGTCACTCGAATTTGGCGCGAACGACCGCTTTTGTTCGAATTTCGTTGAATGTACAAACAGACAATGTTCGAGTCGAACATACGTTCGTATTGAACGCGAAGCTCATCCCTACTGTTTAGGCTAAGCCCTGATAGGTCTCAGTACTTAAAGGTATATACTTAAATCAATGTATTGTCTCTATACTTCTGTAGCACCCCTATACTTTCAGTTAGGACGCTATTTAAATTTAGAGGGGGATGAGAGAGTTACATTGCTCTCATCCATGTTTATTTGTACAAATTGTTCGGGCTGGGCTCCCTGTGGTCCCATTCTGTGTTCCAGGGATACACTTCTATTCTTTGGTCGACAGGTGGTGCCAGAGGGTACAGGCAGAAAGCGCCTTTCCCCAGCAGCCAATTATAGGGTGTTCTCCCTCACGGGGCATGCTGGGGGAGGGTATTTCTGGCATCAACGCCATTGATCCGGGTCTTCTACCCGCAACGGGTCGCAGGTGCGGCACCCACCTTTAGGGTGTGCGCACATCACGGGCCCCGCTACTATGGCCCACCTGGCCGGGGCGCACGTGCCACGTGGAGTTTCAGACTCTGAGCCTCCTGGCTCAGGGCAACTAAAGTTGCAGAGGGGCCCCAGTGACTTACTGGGACCCCACGCTTAGAGAGAGATCCCAAGCTGGATGCTGTTCGGTGGGGAGTCGGTCTGAGGTGAACCCGGAGGCAGGTGATCCAATAGGATTTAGACGGAACAATCGGGGATCTGGGTGAATGGACTCTGACAGGTTGTATGCTGCAAACTATTAGTCGGTGACCCCAGCTATTTACTGAGAGGATCCGCTTTAATTCTTGTCCTTGAGTATTGGACCTGTGGCAGAGGCCCTTTACTAATTCACTAAAGCCAAGTCGTGGCAGAGACTTGTTGCTTCTCAGAGCTCACAGTGACACTTCGGCTGCCAGGTCTGTGAGGGAGGCCTGTCCGGTTGCACTGCACCCATCCCGGCTGGGGTGGCGACGAAAGAGATTATAATCATCGGAAGCAGGACTGCTTCTCTTCTACTATTCATAGCCTGTATCTGCAAAGTTCTTCTTTTCACCAACCTATCCTGTCTACCTCAAGTTGACTGTTGGTCCTGTTGGACCAGGAAATAAAAGCATTGAAAACGTCAATTGCCTGGACATTCCGTAACTGCTCTCATCACTGCTATCACCCCTAGACATATTACAGAGGTAACTTCAATTACGCCGATCCCACATCAAACCAGCGGCTCCTGCGGGAGTGAGCACTACACCTCATAAAGAGAGGCCACCCTCTTCATCTCAGGACAACAAATAAATGGTAGCGTGAGATCCTCATTAGAATGATAAAATAATTTATTCTATAAAATCAAATAGTACATTTAACCTGCATCCCAGCACCGTCCCCCCACTTCAAACAGACTTGAAGGGGTTCCTATGAGGAGGTAGACTGCTCTTGTGCAGGATTCTGAGGAATGCCAGGCTTTCTGACAGCTGTCATAATCTTATCTGCCTAATGCTGGCTATAGGGATAGGACAGGCTTACACATTGACAGCCTTGAAGTCTCTTCACCATACTGCATACAACCCTGCATGTTTTTCATCTGCCATCCTTGCCGATTACCAAGATTTTAACATGTAAGTGTACTATTGGTTTATTGGAATAAATTATTTTATCATTCTAATAAGGATCTCGTGCTGCTATTTCTTTGTTGTTTGAGCCCTCTGGATCCTACCAGCTCTTCACCTGGCAAGCTGTAGGACCCTTGTGTGTTGGAATGAATCTCGTCCTAACAATGCTGATACCATTTTCTGCCACCTGTTGGGCTGAACATTGTAGTAACGAATGTTAAGGGTACAGAAAAATTGACTGTATAGGCACCATGGACATTGTAGTACGCTTTACTGGTTTGTGTTTTTTTATATATCCAGATATGTGACACTACCAAAATGTCCACCCTTCCTGTAGACCAGTGGTCTCCAAACTGCGGCCCGGGGGCCGGATGTGGCCCTTTGCTTGCCTTTATCTGGCCCTTGGGGCAATATTCCACCTGACAACAATGATGAAGCACCATTCCATCTACTACTACTGACACCATCAATGAAGTACTATTCTCCTCATTGATATCAAGAATGGGTCACTATTTCTCTCATTAAAACCAATGATGGGTCACTGATGCCGGGGCATTTTCTACTCTCACTGGACACAGTCCGCCCCCCCTAAATACTGAAGGACAGTAAACTGGCCCTTTGCTTAGAAAGTTTGGAGACCCCTGCTGTAGACCAATCCACAAACATCCAGTACCTCCACAAAACTGTAAAAAAGCTGCATCAGATGGTTTTGTTAGAGATAAAGCAAACTATATTCTGACTGTAGACTAACACAGCAGATGTTTTTAAACAGAATCTTTTAAAACATATCCCATTATGGAGGAAGCAAAAGTCATTTTTATAGACAAAAGAGCTGCTCAGCTGCTCATGAACTACCAATTGCTCTTTGCTCAGCCTATGCTAAGCTCCAGCTGCAACCACAGGCATTCTACCATGACTAAGCTGGAATGAAACATGTTGTAGGCATGACCTGGTGGGAGCCATACAACTCTCATACCACCATAGGACTCTGTGGATGTGCGGCACCAGGGATCTTTCCACTCTTCTTTTGGTGATTACAAGAGCTGGGACTAGGTCTATTCCTTGCTAGCACTCCTGCAGTGGCTGCAGCATCGCCCACACTGCTTCCCATAGCAGCCAAACCTGAGCGGCACACTAAGCAGTCCGTTAGTAACAGGCATTCCACCTATCCTGGCCAAAACAAAAATGGAGGTATAAACAGAAAGTTCAAGTGAAATACTACAACAGAACTTCAAGGCCATCCGTTACTTTACATGAAGTATATCATATCCTGATGGAAACTCCTGGGGGAACATGGCTGTTAAGTTGTGTAAAGTCTAAACTATCACCTCCCAGACCTTTGTGCCAGTTGAGGATGATGCGTATAGATAAAAGATAATGACTGATAAAAACAAACACATTACTGCTCTTAGATAAATTAAAGACAAGCTGATAGAAACACACATTTGCAAGATGCCCTTCAGGCACCAGAAACATAATTCTGTAAAATATACTTATACAATGGTGTCAGAAAACATGAAAATGTGAACTGAAAAAATTAAAGACACTATGGCGGTTATTTATTAAAGGCAAATCCACTTTGCAAAGTGCACTTGGAAGTGCAGTCGCTGTAGATCCGACGGAGACATGCAAGGAAAATAAATGATTGGATAATAAAAGCAGCAGAGCTTCCCTCATTTCAGATCTACCTCTTAGATTTACAGCACTGCATTTCCAAGTGCAGTTTCAAGTGCAATTTGCACTTGTAGTGCAAAGTGGATTTGTCTTTCGTAAATAACCCCCTATGTTTTTAATTATCAACCTGCACTATGATGTAATCACTAATTATGCTATAGCTTTCTCTGTATATTTTATCTTATTTGTTGTACATGTAACATACGGCGGCGGAAGAGAACCAGATGGCGGGAAGAAGAGCGCCCCCCACCCGAAGACTTTAAAGAAGCAACCCCCCCTCGTGAAAGAGCTAAAGAAGAGAGGGGGGGCCCCAGAGCAGACTAATAAAATATTTTAATACCCTGTGTTGTTTATTTGTGTTTACACTTTGCTTGCAGGTGAATGGGTAGGGGTACGATGTACCCCATACTCATTCACGTAGGGTGGGGGGCCGGTATCTGGGGGCCCCCTTTATAAACATGCGCCCCCCTGCCCCAGAGCACCTGACCCCCCATGTTGAGGGCATGCAGCCTGGTACGGCTCAGGAGGGGGGGGGGGGCGCTCGCTCGTCCCCACCCCTTTCCTGACCGGCCGGGCGGCGTGCTTTGGATACGGGTCTGGTATGGATTGTGGGGGGACCCCCACAACGTTTTTTCTGCGTAGGGGGGGGGGATTTGTTTTTTTAAATCCGGCGGGGAGTTCCCCCTCAGGATTCATACCAAACGCTGCATGTAGAATTGGCGGGAATCCAAGTCGGATCTCCGTCGCTTCTATGACGCACTCGCTGGAATGTGCTTTTACTATTCCAGCGAATGCGAGATGTCGGCACCCTGTCGCCGAGAATCAGCGCGATGCTGTCGTGCTAAAAACACATTCTCGGCGGCAGGTACTGTACTGCAGTGAACACCAGGTGGCACCACAGCAGGGTCTGTCAATCTTGATGTTTGTAGCTGTTGATTCAGGGTGTGGCTGGAACCACGTTAGTTCTGTTAGATCAGAGTTTCTAAAACTTTTTTGTCTTGTGGCACACCAAAAAGAACTAAACAATTTCACGGCATACCTGAAAACATTTAACAATTTCCGTGGTGAAGAACTTATTTATTTTTACATATATATTTCAATTTAATGTGACGGATGTGCCTGCTTTCGAGAGCAAATCAGATTAAAGCGATTTCAATCTTCCTTGTAATTTTGCTTCTTTGCTTTTCATTTAACAGTTTCTCTTTTGAGAGTTCCAGACGTAATTACGTATTTCTCCATCGCTAAACAATGAACAAACTTTGGAATGGAACGGTCTCTATTATTATAATTTAATTAGAGCGATCAAGTTCTCCTGAGATCTCTTACAAGTCTTGCATTACGAAAGGAACCAATGGGTGACAGAGGTTGCGTTTTTTACCTTGAGATTGTGACTTTTTTTAACAAGAAAACTGTGGATTTTTTTCTGACGGAATGTTGGCTCAAACTTGTGTTGCATACACACGGTCACACAAAATTACGACCGTCAAAAACACGGTGACATACAACACTACAACGAGCCGAGAAAAAAAAGGTCAATGATTCCGAGCATGCACCTAACTGATTTTTTTGCGCGTCGGAATTGCATCGGAATTTCCGACAAGAACCTTTCTTGTCAAAAAAATTGAGAACCAACTCTCAAATTTTTGCTGTCGGAAATTCAGACAGAAAAAGTCAGATGGAGCATACACACGGTCGGAATTTCCGACCAAAAGTTCACATCAAACTTTTCTTGTCGGAAATTACACTAGGCTTTAAATCTTGCTTCATAACTTCAAGACTGATTCATATCATTGCACACAGCCCTCCCAATTCTGTCTTCACACTCAGCTACCTGATCCCTCTGCAATTAAAAGACGTAACACACATTCCCTTTGGGATGCAAATCAAGCAGCTAAAGACTTACAGCAATTAGTAGTTATGCTTTTAGGTTTAAAGCTTCCTTTCCTCTGGTGGGGAACATTATCAGAAGTCTGTTGCTTTTATTGACAGAGAAAATATCTCATATCATCAGACACAAATCTTCCAAAGCACAACTTGTCGTGCAATTCATCCTACATTGGATATTTTCCCTTTTTTTGGGTTATATATTGAACTGGCAAAAACCACAGGCCAATACCTGCTGCAATCAGCGGCACATGCGCAGCGGGGATCCTCGGCTAAAGGCCTGGCAGCCGCCGGACCTTGCCGGAATTAAGTCTCTCGCGAGCATGCGCTAGTGACGCCATTGCCACTCCAGCCAATCACAGCGCTGGAGCGGCGATACCCGGAAGACACGCCGAGGCAAGATAACAACTCGCTCGGCGTGGACCAGGTAAGTTCTGCATACCTCGTTCCAAGGTAAGTATTTCATAATGAGCTAGTATGCAGTGCATACTAGCTCATTATGCCTTTTGCCTTTCAGATGTAAAAAAAAAAAAATTGTGGCGGGTATACAACCGCTTTAAGTGTAAGGCAGCTCATAGACGATAACATTTTCTTTCTTTCCAACAAGGGTGCATTTGTATTCAGAGTCAATACTTTGTAAAACCACCTTTCACTGCAATTACAGCTACAAGTCTTTTTGGGGATGTCTCTATCAGCTTTCCACATCTAGAGAGTGACATTTTTGCCCATTCTTCTTTGCAAAATAGCACAAGCTAGATTGGATTGAGACTGTCTGTGAACAGCAATTTTCAAGTCTTTCCACAGATTCTCAAATGGATTTAGGTCTGGACTTTGACTGGTCCATTCTAACACATGAATATGCTTTGATCTAAACCATTCCATTGTAGCTCTGGTTGTTTGTTCAGGGTCGTTGTCCCACTGTAAGGTGAATCCCCCCCCCCCCCCAGTCGCAAGTATTTTGCAGACTCTAACAGGTTTTCTTCTAAGGTTGCTCTGTATTTGGCACCATCCATCTTCCCACCAACTCTGACCTGCTTCCCTGTCCCTGCTGAAGAAAAGCATCCCCACAACATGATGCTGCCACCACCATGTTCAGGGTGGGGGTGGTGTGTTCAGGGTGATGTGCAGTGTTAGTTTTTCACCACACATAGCGTTTTCCTTTTAGGCCAAAAAGTAAAGTTTTGGTCTCACCTGACCAGAGCACCTTCTTCCACATGATTTTTTTTTGCTGTGTGCCACACATGGCTTCTCGCAAACTGCAAATAGGACTACTTATGGTTTTCTTTCAACAATGGCTTATTTCTTGCCACATTTCCATAAAGGCCAGATTTGTGGAGCGCACTACTAATAGTTGTCCCGTGGACAGATTCTCCCACCTGAGCTGTGAGGCTGCGTACAAACGATCCGTTAAACCGATGAGAATGGTCTGATGGACCGTTTTCATCGGTCCAAACCGATCGTGTGTGGGCGCCAGCGGTTAAATAAAAGCAAACTTGTTTTAAATTTAACCCATGGATACCTAATCGATAGCAAAAAACTATCGTTTGTAGGCACGCCGATCGGTTAAAAATCCACGCATGCTCAGAATCAAGTCAACGCATGCTTGGAAGCATTGAACATCATTTTTTTCTGCACGTCGTTGTGTTTTACGTCACCGCGTTCTGACACAATCGTTTTTTTAACCGATGGTGTGTAGGCGTCACGGACCATCAGTCAGCTTCATCGGTTAACTGATGAACATGGTCCATCAGACCGTTCTCATCGGATGGACAGATTGTGTGTACAGGGCTTAAGTCTAGGTGAAGGTCTGTGTCTTGGTAGGTTTGCAGTTGTGCCATACTCTTTCCATTTTCGGATGATACATTGAACAGTGCTCTATGAGATATTCAAAGCTTAGGATATTTTTTTATAACCTAACCCTGCTTTAAACTTATCCACAATGTTATTCCTGACCTGTCTGGTGTGTTCCTTGGCCTTCATGATGCTGTTTGTTCACTAAGGTTCTCTTACAATCCTATGAGGGCGTAACAGAGATTAAATTACACAGTGGTGGATTCCATTTACTAATTAGGTGACTTCTGAAGGCAATTGGTTCCACTGGATTTTAGCTCAGAGTAAATACAAATGCACGCCACACTTTTCACATATCTATTTGTAAAAAAAATTGAAAACCATTTATCATTTTCCTTCCACTTCACAATTATCTGCCACTTTCTATTAGTCTATCACATAAAATCCCAATTAGGGTCTTTTCACACGGAGCGGACCGTTTTTCGGTCCGCTCCGTGTGTGTCCGTCGGCTCAGCGGGGATCCCCACTCAGCTGTCGGCGGACAGGGCGGTCCCTGCACACTGTGCAGGGACCGCCCTGTCTCTCCTCCGCTCTCCCTTATGGGGAATCGAATGATTATGGACGGTTTGTTCGTATTCATCCGATCCGTTCCGCCGGACGGAAGAAAAGTAGGGTTTTCTTCCGTCCGAAAAACCGGATCCAGACGGACGCGGATTTTTGCGGACGTTAGCGGATGCATCATCCGCTAACGGACGCGATCCCATAGGGAACCATTACAAGTCCGTTTACAGACTTGTAAAAACGGACGAGCGAAGGCGGACGTGTGAAAGGGGCCTAAAATACATTTACATTTTTTCAAGGGGTATGAATACTTTTTCAAGGCACTGTAATGCAAACAGTAAACATGTAAACAGTAGACTTCTGAAGGTTTGCTGTGGTAATTAGCACCAAGCTGTCAGTAGGAGATCCTTTAAGTTCTGTAATGCCCCATACACACGAGCGGACAGATTTGTTCAAATCTGTCCGTCCGACAGATTTGAACAAATCTGTCTGCTGGGATTTTGGTTTGCTCGCGTATACACACGAGCAAACCAAAATCCCCGCCAGTAGATGGCGCGCTGACGTGTCGGTGACGTGGCGGTGACGTTGACGCCGCCACGTCACCGCACCAGGAAGTAAAACACTTCCGCGCATGCGCCGAATCCATTCGGCGGCGGCGGTGCGGGACGACATGTCTGCTGGTAAGTGTACTAACCAGCAGACATGTCGGGCGGACACATTCCCACCCGATAGATTTCAAAGCATGCTTTGAAATCTGTCGGGTGGACAAATCTGTCCGCTAGCCCATACACACGATCGGAGATGTCTGCTGAAACGGTCCATCGGACCGTTTTCAGCGGACATATCCGCTCGTGTGTACGAGGCCTAAGTGGCAAGGTGGAACTTTCATGGATCAGATTTGTTTTTCCAGCACATCCCACAGGTGCTTGATTGGATTGTGCCCAAAGCATCAAACTGTTTCGGCCATCTTGCCTTCTTCCCATACTGCATCATGGTGTCATCTCTTCCCCATGTAAACGAGGCACACACACACAGGCCATCTTCTCCATTGGTCCAAGTTTCAGTTTGCATGCTCATGTCTAGCTCCATGATTTAACATAAAAAAAATAGCGATCTCAATTCAGCCCCCCCCCCCCCCCTCAGGATGCTAATCAGCCATTTCCGGAATTCTTTGTAAAAAGCTTTAGCAACATTCCTTAGCGCTGAGAGATAGAGAAGAGAAGAGATACAAAGGGGGTTATTTACGAAAGGCAAATCCACTTTGCACTGCAAGTGCAAACTACCAGTACACAGTGCACTTGAAATTGCACTGAAAGTGCAGTCACTCTAAATCTGAGGGGTAGATCTGAAATGAGGGGAAGCTCTGCTGATTTTATCATCCAATCATATGCAAGCTAAAATGCTGCTTTTTATTTTCCTTGCATGTCCTCCTCGGATCTACAGCAACTGCACTTCCAAGTGCACTTGTAGTTTGCATTTGTAGTGCAAAGTGGATTTGCCTTTAGTAAATAACCCCCAATGCATCTTTTAGTTCTTTTTAGATCAAAGGGAAGAGATGTCTGTAAATGAGATCAGTTTAACCACTTAAAGGCTATACCTTTTTTAACACTTGTTGCTTACAAGTTAAAATCAGTGGTCTAGATTCACATAGGGCGGCGTAACTATGAGCGGGCGTAGCGTATCGTATTTACGATATGCCGCCGCAACTTATAACGCAAGTTCAGTATTCTCAAAGTACTTGTGTCATAACTTACGGCAGTGTATCGGAAATGTTCCGGTGTAAGCGCACCTAATTCAAATGGGGAAGAGGTGGGCGTGACCCCACGTAATTGACGCTTTTAACAAACGGCGCATGCACCGTCCGTGGACATATGCCAGTGCGCATGCATCGGATAGAATGCCTAAGATACGTCGCACACTGCCTACGACGTGAATGTAACTTACGCACAGCCCTATTCGCGTACGACTTACGCAAACGACGTAAAAAGATACGCTTGTTCTGACGTCCATACCTTGCATGGGCTGCGCCACCTAGAGAGCAGCTTTATCTTTACGCCGTATGTCTTACGTAAACGGCGTAACTAATTGCGACGGGCGCACGTACGTTCGAGAATCGGTGTATCTAGCTCATTTGCATATTCAATGCGGAATTCAACGGAAACGCCACCAAGCGGCCAGCGTAAATATGCATCCAAGATACGACGGAGTAGGAGACTTACGCCGCTCGTATCTTAGCCGAATTTATGCGTAACTGACTCTGAGAATCAGGCGCGCATATACGACGGCGCAGATTCAGACTTACGACGGCGTACGTGGAGATACGCCGGCGTAAGTCTTTGAGAATCTGGCCCAGTATTTTTTGCTTGAAAATTACTTATAACCCTCAAACATTATATATATTTTTTTTATCCGAGATCCTAGAGAATAAAATGGCGGTTGTTGCAATATTTTATGTCACACTGTATTTGCGCAGCGGTCTTTCAAATTCTATTTTTTGGGGGAAAAATACACTTAAATTAATAAAAAATAAATAAAAAATTCAGTTAGCTAAAAAAAATTTTGTATAATGTGAAAGATGATGTTATTCTGCAAGAATCGTGAGAGAATCTGCAGTTGCGTTTTGCAGTGGATGTCAATGTTAACTCATTGACACTCAAACGTTGGTTGCAATGGTAGTGTGTTTGGCTGTATCGGATTGCATAGCACAGTAATACTATGCAATCCAGTTGTTGTGCACTTTATATAGTATCGCACACACTACTTTTGGTATGGTTTGGCATGATTTCAGCCCAGAATTCCTGTGCGATTCATGTAAACCAGACTTGTGTCCTGGAGCCCAGAGTCGGAACAAATTCTGGTACTTGGCTTCACTAACTTGCCTGACAGGGGCCACTAGTTTGGGCACCTGGGGAATTTGCAGAGATCACATGAAGGGATTTGGGGGTGGGGGGTGGGGAGGTCTCGGATTTGTGCTAGGGGGCGCTCTGTGAGAAGAGAAGACTGAATGACTAAGCACATCTTTGTGTGAAATGCATCTACCATTTGAACTGTCTGTAAACACTTGGGATGTTCATTCATTAAATAAGAATTTTGATGGATTTTGGAGTGCTGCCATTTCTTCAGGGTTTAGAGGAGAAGACTTGTGCTGGGGTTTATTGGACCTGATATGCAACCAACCCCCTTCTAAAACAAGTCCCCTCCCTTCTCAAGGTTCCCCCTAGCACATATCCCCCCAAACACTCCAAGTGATCCTTGTAAATATTTTCCCATCACCCAATTCTCCATGTCCTTCTCTTAGCAAGTCACATGTATAGTAGACATGTGCAAACTGAAATATTTTGTTTTGGAATTTTGTTTTCGTCCAAAAAATATATTTATTTAGTTACTCCTGAAATACGTTTTTATTTATTTATTTTTTTATTTAAAAAATGCATTAGTCCGAAAATCCAAATGAATTAAGGTTGAATCTGTCATTGAAGGCTTATGGTGTCTGTCGAATGTTCTAAGAAGATTCAACGGAACCTTAAAAAAAAAAAAGAAGATTTGACGGAATCTTTAAAAAAAATAAGAAGATTCAACAAAATCTTAAAAAATAAATAAAAAAGATTTGACGGAGCAACAAAACTGTACGATGCCGCAATTGTACATGTCCGGTCGAATGGTCCGCCTACAAGCTATAGAAACATTCTAATGTTGTATGACTAATAATAATTATATTTATTTATTATTATTACTAGTCAACCAACATTAGAATTCTTCTATAGCCTATGGGCAGAGCATTTCACCATAATTGTCCGCTTGCTGCGATCGTATGTTTTTAGCTACTTCGTTGAATCTTTATGTCTCTCTATGTCGTATCTTTTCTCTCTATGTCGAATCTTTTCTCTTTATGTAGAATAATATTGGACTAATAGAGTTAAGGTTAGACACATTCGACCGCAACGAAAACGAAAATAAAGCATTTGTTTATGTCGGATCTTTCGGTTTTTGTTTTCTGTGCTTTCGTTATCGTTTGTTAAAACGATAACGAAAATACCTGGAAATTCAAACGAAAATGCATTCGGGCGAAAATGAATGCACATGTCTAATGTACAGTACATTATATACAGACCTCCGAACAGCGTGGATCAGGCTGAGCAGTGTACATCCTCCTGTCTGTGCACAGGAACACATCACAGCAGAAGGAGGAGGGGCAGGGTTAATGCGTTCAGCTCTGTTTGCGTATTAGAGGCAGCTACAGGGAGAAATACTGGCTGCCAGCCTGCCACAGGGATGTGCACGCAGCGTGAGGGACTTTAAGCACCCTGCTATAGTGCACGTTGGGGCCCTGGCTCAGAAAAGATGGTCGTGGCAGCCGCAAGTTCCAGCAGGTAGCAGGGCCCCCTTCCTCGCCCACCCCTGATTGCCTAATAGTCTTTGTTCCTGGTCTGGAAATCTTTCTGTACTTGGATATCACAGTCCTTCAGTCTGGGGTATATTGATCCTGCTAGCAAGGACAGGTAGTACATGTGATCAGGAACAAATAGTCTTTGCTCCTGGTCTGAATGAAATACAGTGCAAAGAACACCAACATCAGCTCCTGCATTAATGATTATGCAGTCCACTTTCTGGAAACCTTCCTGTACATGAATATCACAGTCCTCCAGGCTGGGGTATCTGATCCTGCTAGCAAGGGCAGTAAGCACATGAGCACCCTAAAGCAGGGAGTGCCTGTCTGTAACCAACTAAACTTGGCAATAAACTGTTAAGCCTCATACACACGACCTGTTTTCTCGGCAAAAACCAGCAAGAAAACTGCTTCTTGCCGAGATTACCGTTCATGTGTACGTCAGGAAATCTGGCCAGAATCTCGACGAGAAAAAAAGAGAAACTGCTCTCTTTTTTCTCGTTGAGATTCACATTGGCCTGTTTCCCGACGAGAAACCAGAGAGTGTGTATACTTACCTGTTGCCGTGGAAATCCGCGCATGCTCGAAATGACTTTGACGCATGCGCGGTAGCTTCCACAGCTTAGGTAGGGTGCAGCAGGATGGCAGCGACGGCATCGAATGTGACGAGCGCATGCTTGTCATACGTGATGAGGTCATCGCATTCTTTCTTTTCAAGAGAACCGTGGTTCTTTTGAAACGAGAGCCTGTACGCTCGGGTGGCAAGAGTTTCTTGCCAAGAATCTCGTCAGGGAAAACAAAGTTTTTTTCCTGACGAGATTCTTGCCAGTGTGTACAGGGCCTAAGTGTATGCCTGTTAGCTGAAAGAAATAACAACTAACCGATTCCTCCAACCACACAAATGAGGTGGATGGAAGAATCCCACCACCTGCACATTGTATTCAGACAGTGGAACCCTCAGCTGTCAGAATACCATGATTAGCAGCTGCCAATTGACTCAGTCCATAACAGTTTTCCAATCTGCCATGCATACAGGCCTCTAGTTACCTAGGAGCCATTAAATACTGTATATTTATAGAATTGACCCCTTCTTAATTAAGCACACCTTAAAGCTACTATTTCCCACCTGCAGCCGCTTGTTGAGTAAGGATGGCCACAGACTGATCAAAATATGGCCAGTCCCTGCTGATCCCCCTGAATCTGATCAGTGCATGACCAGTTGTATTCTGGGATATATACCAAGCAGTAGCAGTAGTGACACCAGAGAAAAGATTAGCTCCCTACAAATAATTAAACACAGCTTCAGGCATAATTTGCCATCATTCACAGCAGACTCTAGTGTGGTAATTCACTGCTAGAACTCCAGGATCAGTGTGTAGGTCTCTGCTATACCGTCCTGATGGCACTGAGCTTCCTGACTCTCCATCTCTTTCTGCACCACGGAAGGGCCTCAGCTGCACAACCTTTTCTGTTATCAGAATTAGTTGCCTTCTAAAGTGTCTCAGACATGAAGGTCTAAAGCTGAGCTGTTTCACTCTCACCCCTGGCGGAGCAACAACTAGACATGTGCATTCGTTTTCGTTAGAATGCATTTTCGTCCGAAAATCTTTTTTTTTCGTTATCGTTTTAACAAACAATAACGAAAGTGCAAAAAAACGAAAACTGAAAGATCCGACATAAAAAATGCTTTATTTTAGTTTTCGTTGCGGTAAAAATTCGATATAGAGAGATTCGACATTATAGGGAAAAGATTCGACATTATAGAGAAAATATTCGAGACTATAGAAATAATGGATTCAACATTACAGAGAATAGATTTCGATTTATGAGAAAATAGATTCGACATTATTACTAGTCATACAATATTAGAATTCTTGTAGGCGGAATATTCGAACGGAAATGTACGATTCGAAGTAAAGATTTGACGTTACGTCGAATATTCTTTTGACCATTCGACAGAAACCAAGTATTATTGGATTTTCAGACGAAAGCTATTCCCCAACGAAAAACAAAATGAATCAAAACGATTTTCGGGAGTAACTAAATACATTTATTTTCCAAACAAAAACAAAACGAAATTTTCCAGTCTGCACATGTCTAGCAACAACTACCATAAACAAGAATATATGTCTCAGCAGTGTACGTTCCCACTGCACTAGAATTGCATCTTATATAGGCAGTGTGTACATAATATTTGGCAAGACACACACTGTATATCTACTATCCACAGTTGCAAAATAACCATCCTAAATCTCCTGCTTAGGTGAATGCTTGGTTGCTTCATGAAATTACCTGTTTTCATTTTTCGGCTTGTATACTAAATAAACTTATCACTAATTGCTTACTTTGGTAATCCCTTTTGTAAAGATGGCTGCGTGGTGGCAAACGGAGATATGTTGGCTTTATTTACCAAAGTGTGGGGGCAATGAAGTGCTCTTATACCAGACTTACTAAAGAGAAAAGTGAGAGAAATGCACCTGTGTTCACTTCAAACATCCAATCATAGGAAGAAGAGCGTCTACGTTTTCAAATCCCCCTGAAAATGATTGGATGCTTGAAGTGCATACAGGTGCACCTTAGCTCTCTTTCCACTTTAGTAAATCTGTCCCAGATCACTTCACTGCTCTTCACACTTGAATAAATCAGGCCTTTTATGTAAAACGTTTTATGTCATTTATGATTTGTAAGATGCGTTATCTATGAACATATAACAATTTTAGCTTTCTAGCAGTAATGTTTACTTACTTTTATAATCATCTCATAGCCAATACCATCTGCGTTCTAGCATTAGTCAAGGTAATTGCACATTTTCTAATATAGAGCACATCATTAGACCGTGTTCTTCCAGGGTGTTATTGATTCAGCAAAAGCTGAAAATCATGATGATTTTTAGCTTTAACAAGACCCTAAAATAAATCACTGTATTGTAAAATAGTAAAACCTTAAAAGCAACCAAAATATGCTACATAGAGCAGAAAATGTATCAAAAGCTACTGTGCAGCTATTAAAGGAAAGTACTTGTAGTCACTTGCTCATTAAATGCAAGCTTTCCAGGTTTGGAAATCTTCCACACATAAGATAGACATTTAGCCTTTATAATATGCTTATTGTTAAGCTTATTTTGCTTAAATATCTACTCTCTATAAGCCTTATTTATTGGGAAGAGACAGCTGAATTTGGCGCTTGAAATGTGACAAATCCTGTGGCCTTAGCCTGGTTGTTCAGTCATAACATATTTAACCACTTAAGACCCGGACCAAAATGCAGGTAAAGGACCTTGCCCCTTTTTGCGATTCGGCACTGCGTCGCTTTAACTGACAATTGCGCGGTCGTGCGACGTGGCTCCCAAACAAAATTGGCGTCCTTTTTTCCCCACAGATAGAGCTTTCTTTTGGTGGTATTTGATCACCTCTGCGGTTTTTATTTTTTGCGCTATAAACAAAAATAGAGCGACAATTTAAAAAAAAATTCAATATTTTTTACTTTTTGCTATAATAAAAATCCCCCAAAAATATATAAAAAAACATTTTTTTTACTCAGTTTAGGCCGATACGTATTCTTCTACCTATTTTTGGTAAAAAAAATCGCAATAAGTGTTTATCGGTTGGTTTTCGCAAAATTTATAACGTTTACAAAATAAGGAATAGTTTTATTGCATTTTTATTAATTATTTTTTTTTTACTACTAATAGCGGCGATCAGCGATTTTTTTCATGACTGCGACAATATGGCGGACACTTTGGACAATTTTGACACATTTTTGGGACAATTGTCATTTTCACAGCAAAAAATGCATTTAAATTTGCATTGTTTACTGTGGAAATGACAGTTGCAGTTTGGGAGTTAACCACAGGTGGCGCTGTAGGGGATGTGTGGCTATGTGCTTTGTTTACAACTGTAGGGGGGTGTGGCTGTAGGTGTGGCGTCATCGATCGCGTCCCCCTATTACAGGGATGACGCGATCGATGCTACGGCCACAGAGAAGCACGGGGAAGCCGTGTGTACACACGGCTCTCCCCGTTCTTCCGCTCCAGGGACGGATCGCCGCACTGCAGCGGCGATCGGGTCCGCGAATCCCGCGGTCCCGGAGCTTCGGACCGGGTCGCGGGCGCGCGACCCACGGCTGGGTACTAAAATCAACGTATATATACGTTGATGTGCCCAGCCGTGCCATTCTGCCGACGTAAATGTGCAGTAGGCGGTCCTTAAGTGGTTAAAGGAGAACCCCTTTTAGTTGTTTTCATATTAACGTGTTCCCAGAACATGGAAGCACCAACTGCTGCCCCAGTGGTAATGATTCAACATTCAAATCTTAAAAGTAGTAGTTTACTGCCCTTTTTTTTTTCTCCTGGGACTGCCTGTGACTATTATGCCCTGTACACACAATCGGCATTTGCGATGGGGTAAAATACGATGGAATTTTCCGTCGGAATTCCGTTCAAGCTGTCTTCTATACACACTGTCAGACCAAATTCTGAGCGTCTAAAACACGTGACATAAAACATTACGGCGAGCTGAGAAAAATTAAGTTCAATGCTTCCGAGCATACGTCGACTTGATTCTGAGCATGCATGTTTTTTTCTCCGTCGGACTTCCACACTGACGATCGTAATTTCCGATAGCATTTTTTTTTCCATTGGAAAAAAATAAAACAAATTGTTCTGTCCATCTGACTTTTTTCATTGGAAATTCCAATCATGTGTACAAGGCATTATACTTTCAGATCCGTCCCATGTGCAGAGATCTTTCTGCTCTGGAACAACAATCTATGCACCAGTGATCATCACTGGAGCAGGTTACCCTGTCACAGACACACGTAGTAGCCTCTGCCACATGTTAAACACACACTGTCTACAGCATCTGAAGTTGTTCTGATCTTTTTTTTTTTTTGTTTTTAAAACACTTGTTGTCCTAAACAGGACTGTAACAGAGTTTACAAAAGTAGCTTTCTTCAAAGAGCCAAAAAGTTCTTAAATAACTGATCAGGGCATTCAGAGATTCAGCTTAATGATTTTTGTGTGTCAATTTTATAAAGGAAAATTGTGCAAGAAAGTGTTAACAGAAAAAAAAATGGCAAAGTAAGCAACAGCCAAATAAATGGGATTAGAAGTGAAAAATACTTAGTTTGCCTGTTCTTTGGTTCAATGCTAGTTCACATGCAGAGCAAATCCAATCTGATGTATCAGAGTATCATACTCTCAGGCCTCGTACACACGACCGAGTAACTCGTTGTAAATGAAACATCGTTTTCCTCGACAAGTTCCTTGTTAGGCTTGTCGAGAAACTTGACAAGCTTTCTTTGCATACAAAGTTCTTACCAGCGACAAGACACAAGTGTAGCTCTCCACTGTAGACATGTGCTAAGGCGATGGCTGAGCTTTGCAACTATTTCTTCTTGAAAATGAAGCCTAAGCTTCCCATGATGCTTCTTGTAGGAGTGAGGGATGATGGGAGTAGGGATGAGCTTCGAGTTTGAGTAGAACTCATGTTCGACTCGAACATTGCCTGTTCGTCTATGGGACTCGAACGTTTGAAATCTAAAGTGCTAATTTTAAAGTCTAATATGCAAGTTATTGTAATAAAAAGTGTTTGGGGACCTGGATCCTGTCCAAGGGGACATGTATCAATACAAAACAATAAAAGTGAAATATTCCTTTAAATTTCGTACCTTGGGGGGGTGTATAGTATGCCTGTAAAGTAGCGCGTGTTTCCCATGCTTAGAACTGTCCCTGCACAAAGTGTCATTTCTGAAGGAAAAAAAGTAATTTAAAATTACTCGCGGCTATAATGAATTGTCGGCTCCCGGCAATACAGAGAAAAGTCATTCATAAAAAAAAAAATGCATTTGCCCGGTATGCCTATGGCCAGTCCGGGCCTGCATGAAACTTGTGCAAACTCGATTTAGCAAAAAAGGCCAAAGCCAAAGCAACAAACATTATTACTAAAAATAAAAGCCTGTAGCAAAAAGAAAAGAAGAAATAAGCGCATGGCTACATGAAATGGGACCCTGTAGGCTGGGCTAGTGAGGGGTAAATTATTTCCTGAAGTTAACTTGAGCTCACAGGTAATTGTCAGAGCGGTGGGAGGGGGAGGCAGTGCAGAGAGGTCAGAGGTACAGACTTCCTGTCAGAACACGAGGATAGGAAAAGCTCTCGCCCGCTCTAATTATTTAAGATTGGTTGCATGGAAAATTGATAATTTTGGTTTGATTTTCTGTGTATGTTGTTTTGTTTTTGTGTTTCATTTTCTTTTAGGAAGGCGGTTGGGTCTTTGGAGGCATTTGGAAGTAAAATGATGGAATTAAAGGTTTGGGACACATCTGAGGTATGGTCCCCAGTGAATGCCAGTTACGTGGTTAACTGGGAGTTTATGGTTGGGACACATCTGAGGTATGGGTCCCCGGTGAATGCCAGTTAAATGGTTAACTGGGAGTTTATGGTTGGGACACATCTGAGTAATGGGTCCCTGGTAAATGGAAGTTATGTGGTTAACTGGGAGTTTATGGTTGGTACACATCTGAGGTATGGGTCCCCGGTGAATGCCAGTTACATGGTTAACTGGGAGTTTATGGTTGGGACACATCTGAGGTATGGGTTCCAGTTAATGCCAGTTACGTGGTTAACTGGGAGTTTATGGCTATCTGTTGAAGGTGGTTCGTCCCCAAGTACGATTCAGTGCGATAGAGACCATAAAATGGTTAAGCAGATATAAAGTAAAGAGTTGGATACAGGTGCCTCCAAGGATCGGCAACCAAAAAGTTTATGCTTTATTTTGGTTTATACTGTTAATTATTTTATTTATTAAAGGCCTGTATATGGCCAGTTTTATCCCAACCTTTGGTGTCAGACTATTTTTAGTAGCAATAATAAGGGGCTACAATATTGGTAAAAAGTTATGGGTATTAGTGGTAAAATACAAGACAGTATACAGTACATAGGGGTTACTTTTTCACGAGAAAAAAAGATAGCTGAAACCATTTTCTCTATGTCTGCGATAGTACATGTAGCGCTACGCTAAAGTTAGTGGGAGAGTGGGAGAGTTATGTTGCTCCCACTCCTAATTTTACTAAATTGGGCTGCTGTCAGCCCTAAATTATCCTGTGGGTCATTCTGTGCTCCAGAGATGTAGTTCCATCTCTGGGTGACAGGTGGCGCCAGAGGGATTCAGGCAGAGCCACTTTTCCTCAGCAGCCAATTAGAGGAGTTTTCTGTCGCGGAGCATGCTGGGGAGGGGTATATCTGGGTCAGACGCCATTTTTCGGGGTTCTTCGCGGGTTCCGGGTGTGGCACCCACCTTTAGGGTGTGCGTACCCAACGGACTCCGGCGATATGGCCTACCAGGCCAGAGTCGCATGCTATGTGGAGTTCCCTACTGATGCAGAAAGGGGCCCTAGCGACTTGCTAGAGGCTCCACTTCTACAGAACTAAACTGTGTGCTGTTCGGTGGGGGATAAGCTTGAGGAGAACCAGGAGGCAAGTGATCCAAAAGGGCTTGAATGAACCATCGGGGATCTGGTCGCCAGGAACTGACAGATAACCATAGACAGCTGGTGACCCCTATTGAAAAGAGAACTTTTTAGGAGGGTTTGCTCTTCAGTCCAACACTGGGCCTGTGGCAGAGGTCTTCATCTTGAAACGCTAAATTCTACTAGAGCCAAGTCAGTGAGAGAGACTTGTTCCTCCCAGCAACCTTAAGTGACATTCCGGCTGCCAGGCTTGTGGCAGAAGTCTGTCCGGAGGCACTTTACCCACTCTGGCTAGAGTGGCGACGAACTATACTATTGCAGAAAGCAGGACTGCTTTCTTTTTCATCCAAAGCCTGATACCGCAACGTTATCTCCTTTCATCAACCTTTTCTATCTACCTCATGTTGATGTTGGTCGTGTTGGACCAGGAAATAAAGCATTCAGAAAACTTCAGCGGCAGGCTTGGACATTCTCTTATTGCTCTGCTCACTGCAATCACCCCTAGACAACATACAAGGGTAAATTAATACGCCAATACCAAATCAATCAGCGGCCCCTGACGGGGTATTGCTACATACACATGGAGCAGAAACTTGTGATGTTTCAAATCAAAGACATTTAAATCTCAGAGGTCTTCCACAGCCTGAACATCTTGTACATCTACATTCCAAATCTTATTAGCCTAATTCAGCTTGCTGGATACGATGCAATGGAGGCTTTTGATATCATAGCTGATTTAGGGGAGACATTTCATGTTGAATCAGATTTCTGCTATGTATTTTCATCTGCTGCAGAGCAGTGTGTGGGTACAACAGGATATAGAAACCGAGGGAGAGAGTGCATTAGAGAAAAACAGGAAGGAGGGGGAAGACACAGCAAAATTAATAATGTCTCTGCAGCTATTTATATTAGAGGCTGTGAATTTCCGTTCTGTATTACAACTCAGATGCTGAAGTTAAGCTTGTCTTGAAATTAATTTTTATCTTGTATACAGTATGCCAATATTCCCTGCTAGAGGCACTATTCACTAACTAAAATTACATTCTTGGTTTAAAATCAAATATTGGAAAAAGCAAAACTGCATTTTGTGTAATATGTTAAGACAAAATCTTAAGAGCTGTTAACAAACGAGTACGAGGCACCATCGTGCACCTATTGTTTATTGAAAAAAAGGCCCTGCAGTGGGATTTCAGGCTGTTTTAGCTGGGAATCATTTGGGGCAGCGAATGCTGCAGCATCAATCCAACCCAAGGTTGCCTTCATCCTTATTAAAAAGGAATCATAAATATCAACAATGACGATATATTATAAATATTAGCGCACATTGGGGGTTATTTACGAAAGGAAAATCCACTTTGCATTATAAGTGCGCTGCAAGTGCAGTCACTGTATATCCGAGGGAGACACGCAAGGAAAATAAAAAACAGCATTTTTGCTTGCACATGATTGGATGACAAAATCAGCAGAGCTTCCCCTCATTTCAGAGCTTAAAGGGGTGTTCCAGCCCTTTTTAATGTTTATTAAAAGTCAGCAGCTACAAAAAGTGTAGCTGCTGGCTTTTAATAAACACACACTTACCTTGTCCATGGTTCCAGCGACACGCCTCTCCCCCCCTCCCCGGCTGGCGTCTTCATTACAACTGTGGGAACCCGGCCGTGAAGCATGCGCGGATGGCGCTGCGCCGTCCCATTGGACAGGAGATCGCCTGGGACCTGTCAGTGTCCCAGGTGATCGCCTACAGAGAGGGGCTGAAGTTCGGCGGAAGGAGGAAGTGGGACAGGAAGTCCCACTCCTCCTGAAGCCCCCACTCCGACCCCAAAAAAATTACATGCCAAATGTGGCATGTAAGGGGGTGATTTTTAAGTGACTTTTTTCCTTCAGAAATTGCATTTTGTGCAGGGACAGTTCTAAGCACGGGAAACAAGTGCTACTTTACAGGCATACTATACACCCCCCTAGGTACGAAATTTAAAGGAATATTTCAATTTTATTGTTTCACTTTAAGCATTTATAAAATCACTGCTCCTGAAAAAACGGCAGTAGTACCTCTACTCTGTAGTACCCCCCTCAACAGTACACCTCGCTCTGCCATCCTCTGCTCAGTTCCCCACTCTGGTCCCCTGCTCAATTGACCTTCCTCACAGTTGCTCGGCCCAGTTCCCATTTTGTTTCCCACCCTGTTGATCTTTTGCTCAATTTACGGCTCTGGTCTCTACTCGCCTTGTACCAGCCTGCCTTCTATATCACTCCCTGATGCCGCACACCACGTGTCACAACTACAGCAGAAACCTTTGGTTTATATACACATAAAACAGAAATGATCGCTAATGATGCTTTCTGGTATATCTCATACATACAATTAATCGTAGACAAAGCACAGCTAACTTCTAACTTCTAACAAGCACCCCACATGCACTATAGATATGGTTAGAGAGAGTTACAATAGAATATGGGTGCTGTTAAGATGGAGCAAAGCATGATGAACTTAAAAAGGGGTTTCAATTTGAAAGCACCAGACCACAAAGAGGCACCAACTGACTTATGTGTGCAGCATTGTAAGCTGACCATTTTGAAAGGTGTGTTGATTGGCGATCAGAATGCTTTAAAAATGCCACATTTTGAAGGATTTGTGAATGATGTATGTGACAGACTCGGACCCTCTTATGTCTAAAATCATGTCCACTAGGGGCATAGGATGACTGAGAAATGATATCTTGGACTACCTGAGATGGGATTAGTATGTAATTATTATTGTCACGATCCCTACCGTGCCAAGCAGACGGCGAGGCGTGGTCGCGTCCCAAGTGGCTTTGGGTGGTATTGAACCTGGGACCTCTCTGTTGCTGCTTCGGTTCTTAACTTCTGAGCCATTCCTCAGTTTGGTATTCTGCTTGCTTTCCAGCTAAGGTGGTTCTGAATGATGTGCTGATCGCCTCTGGATCTCCTTGCAATCTGCACCTGTCTTTCCTGTTCCAGCTGAGGTGGGTTACCTAATCAACTAGGGTATAAAACACTGCCTCACTCTGAGAGATGTGTCAGTTCATTGTGATTGTCCTGTCATTGCCAAAGGTTCCTGTGTTCCTGAATTCGTGTGCTTTGTTTCAGCTACAAGACTGACTCCGGCTTCTGACCCTGGCTACGTTTATCGTTTACTCTGAATTCTGGAATCCCTGACCACGGCTTAACTTTAAAAAATCCTTTGGCAAATCCCTATCAAGCCCCCGTGCACAGACTCATAGCCCAGGTAGCTTCTTCTTGTTACCGTGGGCTGTGTGTATTTGTAAGTGTGAGCATACTACTCTGCAATATGGACTCCAGCCAAGGTAAGCCCTTACAATTATCCACAATATATTCCAGGATAATAGAAGCAGTCCTGCTTCCAACGAATCTGTTTGTCTCATCGCCACTCCAGCCGGAGTGGGTATAGTGCCCCTGGACAGGTCCCTCTCACAGGTCTGGCAGCCCGAAAGTCACTAAGGATGGCTGAGAAGGAACAAGTCTCTGCCACGACTTGGCTCTAATAGAATTTGGTTTAGTAAAGGGTCTCTACCACAGGCCCAGTACTCAGGAACATGAACGTAGAGCGAATCCTCTCAGTCAGTAATTTTGGGGCTACCGACTGACAGTTTGCAGCAGACAACCTGTCAGTGTTCAGTACCCAGATCCCTGATGGTTCGTCTAAGCCTGCCTCCGGGCTCACCTTAGACTGACTCCCCCCCGAACAGCACATCCAGATTGGGATCTTTTCGGTGTGGAACCCCAGTATGTCACTGGGGTCCCATTCTAGTTTCAGTTGCTCTGAGCCATGAGGGCCCAGAGCCAGGATCTCTGCGATCCTTCTGAAAGTAAGCATCCCTTCTAAAAGTAAGGGGGCGCTACACTTGGTTCTAATAAACACTCCATGTTTAGCACACAAACAAGTCTTGTCTCGTTGTGTGTTGAGGGCAGCTGGAATATCTGATATCTATATCCAGACTGATAGGAAGCGGTATATGACGGAAGCACTCAAGCGGAGTGTGGAAAGTTTCGTTACATTGTAAATTTAGTAAAAGGATAACTTAGACTCCTAATTCTATGTCTAATGAAATAACCAATAACATGAAATCTGAACAGTTGTATGTGTAACTAAATATTTGTGTTCTTTGTAAAAAGGTGAGTTGCTTTATTTAACTTTTATTAATGGTAAACTCAAGTACAAATTTAAGCTAAAGATATTTTTTTTTAATTCTGCTCAGCTTTAGGCACATCACCTACTTGTAATTAAGTATTTGCCATGTTGTGGAGACAGTTTGATCCTGGAGAAATCTTCATTTCAGGAATGCCTGTCCTCTTCCTGCCTCTAAGCTTCAAGTGCTGCATTGATAATAGCTTCTTGTTTAGGAATGAGCTGCTGTAATAAAAGTTTTGCAGATGACCTACCCACTCTTTCCTCCACTAAAAAAAGTTATTTAATTGCTTTTACTGCATGCAACATGATATTTGAATGGGTAGGATGATCCTATGACTCATCAGACTCTCCCCCATCCAGACATCCTTTTACAGGCGGAGGGAGGAGGGGTGGATACCTGACACAACTTTTTTTTCCCAGCAGCTTAGCCCAAAGCCTGCATCTATTAACTATCACAGTGTTGGAAGTTCAGAGACAGGAAGTGGATACAAGAGATGGGGATTGGGCATTCCTTCAGTGAAGATTTTTCCTGGACCTAGCTGCCTGCATGATGCTGGGCTATCTTTATTACAGGTAAGTATTGTGAGTAAAGCTGTACAGGAAAAAATGTAGTTAAACATCAATATACATTCAGAGAACATAGCCTTCTTGCTGAGTAGTTCAGTTTTTCATCCAGATATTTCTGAGCCGCATCAGTGCACTCACTTCTATATGTTTGTAATCGAATGGTCCTGAAACATACCGTATATACTCAAGTGTAAGCCGACCCGAATATAAGCCGAGGCACCACATTTTTCCACAAAGAAATGGGAAAACATATTCACTCGAGTAGAAGCCTAGGGTGTCCATTTGCATGCCTCACTTTGCCTCACTGTGCCCATGCCTCATTTTGCCCATGCCTCAATGTGCCCATGACTAGACTGAGGTTTAACATGGGAGTCTATGGAAGGGGTGCCCGGCTTTGAAAAATCGGTGCTCCCCAGCCATAGGTCCCCCAGACAACAAACTTTTCACACTTGTAGAGGAGAAATGTGTCCAGGGGACCTATGATGGTTTGGTACCGGGTCCCCAAAATCACCAGAGAAATTACCGTTTAACATTGGAGTCTATAGAATTGGTGCCCCCCGGCCGTAGGTCTCCTGGACAACAAACTTTGCACACTTGTAGAGGAGGAGCGGGGCTACATGTGTGCCATGTTTGGGGTCCAGGGGATCTACGGCTGGCTGGTACTGGGTCCCCAAATCTGGGAGATCAGACACAAAAAGGTGACTCAAATATAAGCCGAGGTGGTCATTTTCAGCACAAAAATTTTTTTGCTGAAAAACTTGGCTTATACTCGAGTATATACGGTATCTGCTGGGGATGCCAGAACACCTTCAATGATATATCTCACTTACAAAAAGCTCCAGATAAAAAACATTTCCAGTACCAAGTACAAGTAGAGGTCTTAATATAAGGGATGATACATACAGCAGATGCAGGCAGAGGCGTATCTAGTGAAAATGGCACCTATGGCAAGCACTGAAATTGCGCCCCTGTCAAAACATAAATGTGGCCTTACCAGCACCCATGAGTGCAGTAATACCAGCACCCATAAATGCGGCCTTACCAGCACCCATAATTGCGGCCTTACAAGCACCCATAATTGCGGCCTTACCAGCACCCATAAATGCAGTAATATCAGCACCTATAAATGCGGAGGAATCGTGCGGTGTACCGGCACAGCACTGAGCAGAAAGGTAGAGCGGAATGGAACATCAGACAGTTACTGCGCGCAGTGGTACACATACAGCTCACACTCACTGGCAGTGGCACTGTGATGATCAGGGACACGCATCAGTGCAGGGGATGTTTCCTCATAATGGATACAGTCCTCTGCCAATGCTGTGCCAGTGCCTCTGACACTGTACAAGGGGAGAGAGGGAGTAGAATCACCAGCGGCACTGTCTTAGCACACACGCACATCATGATGACTTTAAGGCCTCTTTTCACACTGGGGCATCGACAAGAAAAGGGCCACTATTTGTAGTGGCACTATTCAACCGCTAGCGGGGTGCTTTTAAAACCCCCCCGCTAGCGGCCGAGAAAGGGTTAAAAAACGCCCGCAAAGCGCTGCTTTGATTTCAATGGGCAGGGGCGCTTTAGGAGCCGCTCCTACAGCGCCTCAAAGATGCTGCTTGCAGGAAATTTTTTAATGTCCTGCCAGCGCACCACTCCAGTGTGAAAGCACTTGAGCTTTCACACTGGAGTGAACGGATCCACTATTTCAGGTCGCTTTGCAGGCGCTATTTTTATCATTATAGCGCCTGCAAAGCGCCTCAGTGTGAAAGGGGTCTTAGGTTACTTTCACACTGAGGCGCTTTGCAGGCGCTACAAAATAGCGCCTGCAAAGCGCCCTGAAAGAGCCTCTTTTCTCACTCCAATGTGAAAGCCCTCTGGCTTTCACATTGGAGGGATGCGCTGGCAGGATGCTCAAAAAAGTCCTGTTAGCCGCATCTTTGAGGACCTGTAGGAACGGTGTACACACTGCTTCTAAAGCGCCCCTGCCCATTGAAATCAATGGGCAGCGCCGCTGAACCGCCAGCAAAATGCAGCGGCACTTTGCGGATGGTTTTAACCCTTTTGGGCCACTAGCAGAACGCTAAAAAAAGTCTTTGAGGAGCCCCACTAGCGGCCGAATAGCGCTGCAAAAATGACAGTAAAGCGTTGCTAAAATAGCGGCACTTTACTGCCGACGGCACAACGCCCCAGTGTGAAAGTAGCCCAAGTCACCATGTGCCAGGCACATGCCCAAACAGAAGCTAGCAGCCAATCAAACCCTACTATAGTCACACATGTGAAGTCACAACATACCTAATCTACATATCATGTGCATTTATGAAGTTGTGCCAAGTTCCAACTGCCAGTGCCAAGCAGCCAATCAAATGTAATGCTTACTTGCTCAATACAGATTAAATAAATTGTAATTATGCAAAATGCACAAATCACGTTATTTGTGCATTTTGCATAATTACAATTTATTTAATCTGTATTGAGCAAGTAAGCATTACATTTGATTGGCTGCTTGGCACTGGCAGTTGGAACTTGGCACAACTTCATAAATGCACATGATATGTAGATTAGGTACGTTGTGACTTCACATGTGTGACTATAGTACGGTACCTGGCCTGCTGCTGCAGTGCTGCTGCCTGGGGGTTCCCCTAATGGTGCAGGTCTCCTCTCGGTCCTCCTCAGAAGTAACCTCTCATGACGGGTGACGTCACTCACCGACCCGCTCGCTAGAGGGAAAAGATGAAGGCGCTCAGAGGAGGGTAGGCGGAGCTTTAGGCGGAGCCTCCTCCAGTTAGCCGAATGACGATCTGGCCGAGTGGCCGGTCACATTCGTCAGCAAACATGGGGGGGGGGGCGCCTGTCACACTCCATACTGCCAAGCAGCTAACTAGAGGTATTTTCAGGGGCTATAGTGCGGGAGGCAGCCGCAGCCACAGGAGGACGGGTGGGCTTTTTTGGGGAATTTTTTTGCGCCCACCCCCCCCATAGCGCCCATGGCTCTTGCCATGGCTGCCATACCGTGGATACGCCACTGGATACAGGGGAGTACAATCTTTAGTAAGTACATTCATCTTGATCCCTACTGACACCTATGGAGCTGTGTATGTTTATTCTCTAGAGGTTTACACAAACTTCAGATTAAATATTAGTTGAGTGACTTTTCTGATTTTAGCACACTTGCTATGTTTGCCGGAGAGCATTAATAGCTCGCTGATTGCTTTCACTTGTTGCCCGGAATTGAGCCTTAACCTTGAGAGCATGAAGCATATGAAAACAATATAAAAATAGAACTCATTTCTTTCCGATCACAGTGCATGCCATTTTAGTAATGTACTGGCTTAAATGAAAATAAAAGACACTGGAGCACATATCAGAGAAAGAAGGCTCTGCCTATATATTATGTGTGTGGGTTTTAAAATGGTTTCTAACTGTATTATTGAGAGAAATGGAAAGAACACACTTTATTAAAAGACGTAATAGTGGGCTTTTTATATCTTAGGATGTTTTAAAGAAAGTCTGTTGA
Source organism: Rana kukunoris (assembly GCA_029574335.1). NCBI lineage: Eukaryota > Metazoa > Chordata > Amphibia > Anura > Ranidae > Rana > Rana kukunoris. The sequence continues at coordinate 115,590,911 of CM056051.1, read as the reverse complement.
ATTATACAGTAGGAAATGTTCTTTCGCAAGACGGTATTGTAACCTGTATTGCACACCATTCGTTTCAGGCATTTAGGTGGTAATTAGCTTTAACCACAACTCTAATTCACTCCTGAAACTACGACCTATAGGAAGCTGGTAGCCTTTGCTTGTTCAGGTCAAACCTCATAGAAGTATAGTTGCTAGGCTGTAAAAAGATATTAACATCAGCATTCTTAGGTGGTCACTATTTGCTAACTTCATTGTATCTGTTATTGATCCAGAAGAGAAGGAAAAATAGCGCTCTATCCAATTCTGTCGGAGGTAAAGAACAATGACAACTGAACACTGTACTGATTTAGTGAGCTGGGATACATTCAAGAGTTATTCCCTGTACATATCATTAAAGTGGCCTTGATGGTCTTTTTTAAAGTTTTAAAACTAAAAAAAAAAAATGTATTAATCTTTTTGACTATTTGGTACATCAGATTTCCTACAGTTAAAGTTTATTTATTGATTTTTTTTGCTATGCAGCAGCAGGAACATAACTTACCTATGATAGATTGTATCCCATGTCTTGCTGGCTGCCGCATAGTGTAGAAGTCCTCTCCCCAATGCCATCAGGTCTTCAGGCACTGCTAGGCTTAAAGAGGTTGTAAAGGTAAAAAAAAAAATCCCTAAATAGCTTCCTTTACCTTAGTGTAGTCCTCCTTCACTTACCTCATCCTTCCATTTTGCTTTTAAATGTCCTTATTTCTTTTGAGAAATCCTCACTTCCCGTTCTTCTGTCTGTAACTACACACAGTGATGCAAGGCTTTCTCCCTGGTGTGGAGAAAGCCTCTTTAGGGGGGAGGGGGCGAGCAGGAGTATCAGGACACTCTCTACTTTGCAGATAGAGAAAGGAGCTGTGTGTTAGTGGGCGTCCTGACACTCCTGCTCGCCCCCTCCTCAAGAGGCTTTCTCCACACCAGGGAGAAAGTCTCGCATAACTGTGTGGAGTTACAGACAGAAGAACAGGAAGTGAGCATTTCTCAGAAGAAATAAGGACATTTAAAAGCAAAATGGAAGAATGAGGTAAGTGAAGGAGGACTGAACTAAGGTAAAGGAAGCTATTTAGGGAGAAAAAAAATGCTTTTATAACCCCTTTAACATCAATCGCTGCAAGTCAGCTCTGCCTAGGCTAATACCAATCTATGTAGAGTAGTCACTGTCTTTGAATTTGTAAAGCTTATAATAAGCCAACAAACTTTTTTTTGGAGTATTAGATGATGAATAAAGATTTAGTGGGGGGAAGGAAATGAACCCCTGGGTTTTCACTGCTGAGGGCCATTTTTGGCATAGCTCCCAACTGTGCCTGATTTCAAGGGACTGGCCCTGATTTGGAACACAGTCCCTCTGTTCCTCTTTCCTCCTCATTTGTCCCTCATTTTGGTCTGATCTATATAGTTGTAAATAAAATGCACTTTTTTTTATCTTTTAAAATGTGTTTTACAGTGCTAAACCTTTCACTCACTTTCTAAATTGCTGCATTTGTGAATTTCAAAAGGCAGTATAAAGAATTAGTAGTGGTAGAAAAGCACTTGTGACTTTAACAATTTTTTTTGTATACTTCTCTTTTAAAGGGGCGTGGCAGAGGGGTGTCCCACGCCTACATACTTTTGCTAATAGGTGTCCCTCGTTCCCATCTCAAAAAAGTTGGGAGGTATCATTTTAGGGAAATTTAACATGGCCATTCCCTGTCCTACTGACAATATTTTACCAGACAGGAAGTGAGAAAAAATCTGCAACAGAGTCAGAGACAGAAAAAAAAATATATGACAGGGGCTCTACCATTTCCCTATTCTAGTAAAGAAAAACAGAGAATATACTTCCTGACTTTATGCAAAACTAAGAAACACTTTGATTTATTACTAAGAGTTTCATAGGTGCCCCTGTTGGGTCGCCGTGATTTCTTCTACCCCCCCCCCCCCTTCTTCTATTTACTCCTGCTTCCCCTTTTCTTTTATGCTTTGGGTAGCATCTCTCTTCTACTCTCCCTTGGATCCCCCTACCTATGGGCTCTCCTCAATAATGCCTGCCCATCTACTAGGATGCTACCCGCTATGACGACAGCCACATCTGCTAAACTGTTATCTCCCAACATATGGTAGTTCATCTCCCTTCTGCATTATCATGTCTGTTTAGTGTCACTTTCTCACGTTATAACGTAACTTATATGCCTTGTGACCTATATTATATGGTACTAACAGGTTCAGCTGCTATGAGGGTGTCAGGAAGGGCATACCAGTAGACAACATGGTTCCTCTAGGTGGACTTCATGTTCCCTCTCATACATGTAGGCATTTGGCTAAAACATATGCAAATGCATATTGGTACTCGCAGGGGTGCGTGCACACTTGCACATCAGCACACTCACGTGTATAGCTGACAGTTGCTGGTGCAAAATGGGCTATATGTCAGTGCTCTGGTTCAGTGCTGCTTTATCTTTCAGCCTCCTGTGTATCCTGTGACCTGTGATTTTGTATTCAGGTCCCAGTTGTTGATAAGACTTGCCTGACTACTCTCTGAACTCCACCTGCATTGAGTCTGGAAAAGGGGGTAACCGCTCCAGATGGATGTGCTTGGTAATTAGTTCCCTCTCAGAAACCACCGGTGCCGGAAATGCGCAGAGCATGAGACAAGAAGATATGTATGGACAGCCGCACTTTGGACTACGACAGTTTATGACCCGGCTTAACTGACTCTGCTTCTGCTTCCTGAAACATCCTGCTGTCCTACAGTTTGCTTCCAGTGCATGGCTCATCTGCTGTCGCCAGTGCCAGCCTGCTTTACTCTGCCATCATCCAGCTGTCTATCAGCCTGCCTGCTTCTCTGAAGACTACTAACGACTAGTGTTGCTCACGAATATTCGCATTGCGAATATTTGCTACCAATATTGCATATTCAAGTATTCGCGAATAGCTCGAATATTGCGGCGAATATTCGCTATGGCGAATATTCGTATTTTTTCAAATTTATTTTTAAAACAGATCACATCCTAGTGATCTCCATCGACGTCTAAAACCATTGCTGGTATGATTAGAGAGAGACCCTGGGCCGAGTAGCTGATGCGATTCTTTTATGTTGCCGAAAATTTGCATTGCGAATTTTCGGCAACATAAAAGAATCGCATCAGCTACTCGGCCCTTCTTTTGCATCAGAGCCAATCAGAATAACTCTAATATTCGGCAAAAGGAATATTGCGCGATATTCCTTTTGCCGAATATTCGAGTTATTCTGATTGGCTCTGAGGCAAAAGAAGGGCGGAGAAGATAATCGCGCAATATTCCTTTTGCCGAATATTCGAGTTATTCTGATTGGCTCTGATGCGCCCTTCTTTTGCATCAGAGCCAATCAGAATAACTCGAATATTCGGCAAACGGAATATTGCCCGATTATCTTCTCCGCCCTTCTTTTGCATCAGAGCCAATCAGAATAACTTGAATATTCGGCAAAAGGAATATTGCGCGATATTCCTTTTGCCGAATATTCAAGTTATTCTGATTGGCTCTGATGCAAAAGAAGGGCGGAGAAGATAATCGCGCAATAGGAATATTGCGCGATTATCTTCTCCGCCCTTCTTTTGCCCCCTTATTCTCCTTTCTTTTAAGTAGAGTTAGTGTAGAGTTAGTGTTTAGTGCATATTAGTTTAGTAATACAAGAAATGATCTCCGTTTATGAGAATTTCGCAATCATTTTCGCATTAGCGAAATTTCGCAACATTTTTTTTGGATAAAATATCACGAATATTCGATATTAGCGAATATTCGCAAATATTCTTCTATATATTCGCGCAATATCGCGAAATCGAATATGGCGTATTCCGCTCAACACTACTAACGACTGCCCTGCCTTGCATGAATACCAGCTTTCCTACTCCCAAAACTTACAGGCACTCATTCCACTCTAAACTCCTGTGCCTTCTGTTTACACTACCAGGGGTCCATCAGAGGTGTAAGAGAGGCCTTCCTCATCATTTTAGGCTCTGTTACCATGTATGTGATAGGGGGTTTGGAATTGTACGATCTCGATGGGCACTAGTAATACCTCCTATTATTCTATACCACCTTGTATTGAAGTTTCCAAATGTTTAAAGGGGTTGTAAAGGTACAATTGTTGTCCTAAATAGCTTCCTTTACCTTAGTGTGGAGGCTAGGGGGCGAGCACGACACTCCACACCAGGGAGAAAGCCTTGCATTACTGTGTGGAGTTACAGACAGAACAGGAAGTGAGCATTTCTCAGAAGAAATAAGGACATTTAAAAGCAAAATCAAAGGATGAGGTAAGTGAAGGAGGACTGCACTAAGGTAAAGGAAGCTACAGTATTTAGGAAAAACAAAATTTACCTTTACGACCCCTTTAGGCTGTTACTTATATGCACTTTTGGGCTGCCTCCCTGTAATTTTGGTGCATTATTGTGCATCCTTTGCTTCCGCCTTCTTTCTGTGGATAATCATCCTGTGTCTCTTTTCTTTGTATTAATAGTAAAAATACAAAGGTGCCTGCTCCGTTGTGGTAAAAGTACTTTTTCAGTTTGCAAAACTAGTCGAAAGCCCTATGGGTTTTGTCACTTCCGGCCTGTTTTTGATGTCCGAGCTTCCTGTTGCTACACACCTCCCCGGGACAGAGAAGAGAGAAGTGGTGGGTGGTGGTACTTAGACCAAAAAGGCTGTATACATTTGTGCCAAGTCAGAACATGTGAGTGCAATATATAGTGACAATATTTTGTCATTTTAAAGTCTGGTGCAATACACTATAGTACTCGCTCTGGTTTATTGTGGTGATATCCTTTTAGGCCGCGTACACACGACCGAGAACCTCGTCGGGCTAAACTCATCGTTCCGCCCGACGAGGTTCTCGGCCGGCCGTCGAGTTCGTCGACCAGGCTGTCGAAGAAGGCGTCGAGCCATTAGTTCCGATGGCCCGTCGACCAAATAGAGAACCTGCTCTCTATTTTGGCTCGACGAGCTTCCCGACTGGACGCTCGACGAAAGCATACACACGATCGAGCTTCTCGGCAGAATATGGATCCCAGCAAGCTTCTCGCTGGATTCTGCCGAGAAACTCGGTCGTGTGTATGCGGCTTTAGAAGTGGATGACAGATACTGGAAGACTGTGATTGTTTTGGAGGGGGTCACCAAATATCCCAAAGTGCTTATTGACCTTTATTCATTTAAAGGCCACTGGAGTGACGGCGAGTGCACACTTCTCTCAGTGGTGGTGGCATGTGATGTTTTGTTGGAAGATCACAGAATATAAGAAGATCACATTTTGATGGTGTGGGATATACAATGGTTATTTTTGGTCTTTTTATCTTTGAACTTTTTAGTTGATTATTTGATTATGTTGATAAGGGTGCATTAATGCAATTTCCTATTTTGTGTTCAAAAATGTATTCCTTGTATATCCTTTTACTTAAAAAAAATCTGAACAAGAAAAACATAATCTCATAGGTGTTGTGTTTTTTTTGCATGTGTCTGGGTGCGTGTGTGCACGCGTGTGTGTGTGTGTGCGCGCATGTGCGAGTAATTGTTTGCAAGTATGTGTGTGTGATGATTTTTATATTTAGTTCATTCTAATAAGAACTGTGAACTCCAGAGGGAAAATCTTCCATCAGTGCCAATTATAGGAAGCATTTAGGTGACTTTTACCCTCACCAACCCTTCTATTTGACATGAGAGAGATATGTTTAATTAGACTTAAGTCTTTAACCCCTTCCCTACCGCCGTATAGGGGAATCACGTCATGGTGATCCCCTTGCCGATGAGACAGGACGTTGCACAACGTCCTGTCTTCACGGCGTTCTAGCGATTGCCGCCGGGCACCCGCGATTTCCGGAAATCACGGCAGGAGTGTGGATCTGTGTGTGTAAACACACAGATCCACCTCCTGTCAGCGGTGAGGAGACTGATGTGTGTTCCCAGTACAGAGGAACACACATCGATCTCCTCCCCCTGTGAGTCCTCCTCCCCCTACAGTTAGAACATACTTTTAGGACACATTTTAACCCCTTCAGCGCCCCCTAGTGTTAACCCCTTCCCTGCCAGTCACATTTACACAGTAATTAGTGCAGTTTTATAGCAATAATCGCTGTGTAAATGTGAACGGTCCCAAAAACGTGTCAAAAGTGTCCGATATGTCCGCCGCAACGTCACGGTCACAAAAAAAAAAACGCAGATCGCCGCCATTACTAGTAAAAAAAATAAAAATAAAAATGCCATAAATCTATCACCTATTTTGTAGACGCTATAACTTTTGCGCAAACCAATCAATATACGATTATTGCGTTTTTTTTTTACCAAAAATACGTAAAATACGTATCGGTCTAAACTGAGGGGAAAAAAAGTTTTTTTAAAAAAAAATATTGTGAGATGTATTAAATAAAAAGAAAAAAATATTGTGTTTTTTTTAAAATTGTCGCTCTTCTTTTGTTTATAGCGCAAAAAATAAAAACCGCAGAGATGATCAAATACCACCAAACGAAAGCTCTATTTGTGTGGGGAAAAAAACATAATGATTTAATTTGGGTACAGTATTGCCTGACCGCGCAATTGTCATTCAAAGTGCAACAGCGCTGAAAACTAAAAATTGGTCTGGGCAGGAAGGGGGTGAAAATGCCCTGTATGGAAGGGGTTAAATTGGCAAACGTTTTCTTATTATTTTTAAACCTGTAGAATGAAAGTGAGAAAGTGTTACAAATTAATTTTAATAGAAGCACTTAAAAATGGCTTTACTTTTAAGCCCTCTAGGAAATTGTTGTTAATGCTAAGCCCTAAATGTTGGAATTACAAGTTGGTGCCGTAAATTTCAACATATACATTTTTTTTTAAGTTCTATTGTAATTGCTTGAGGCATTTTCAGAAAAGACCTGACAATATGTCAACCTAGCCCATATTATTCCAGAGATATTTGTCTGCTCTTTTTATATACCACACTGACCTGTTGCTCTAGAAGAGAACATCTCAATCCAGAGATATTACATAAAACACATGGGCATACCGCAAAGCAGACATGTCAATTTCAAATTAAACTAAGTGTCAAACAATAGAACCTGTCCCTCTGGGTGAACGAATGACTATTTACAGCAGACTGAATTTCATCCAAATCAAAACAATGGCTTGTAAATGGACTTATTCAGCCAGATGAGTTGATTTTTACTGTTAAAATATGTGTGATAAAAATAAATATTACTAGAAAAGCCACTCAGAAGAAAGAGCAAGATAAAGAGCTCAGTGCATACTGCATCAACTTTGCTGTCCCTGTGACAAAAGTTATAAAGTGTGTGAAATGATGTTCATACTAAACCTGAATCATGTCCATGAGTGCCTCGGCTGTCAGTGACTCTCCCTACTGATTGGCTGAAACACAACAGTGGCACCATTGACTCCTGCTGCAGTCAATCAAAGTCAGTTAGACTATCAGGAGAGAAAGGGGCCAAACTGGGGCTTCGTGTCTGAATGGACACATGGAGCTGCAGCTCAGCTTGGGTGCCCCCATAGCAAGCTGCTTACTTTGGGGGCTTTTGACAGGAGGGAGGGGCCAGGAGAGCCGAAGAGGGACCCGAGAAGAGGAAGATCTGGGCTGCCCTGCGCAAAACTACTACACAGAGCAGGTAAGTATAACATGTTTATTATTTTAATATAAAAAAAATACTTTACAATCACTTTAACCACTTGCCTACTGTGCACCTACACCCCCTTCCTGCCCAGACAAAATATAAGCTTCCGGCACTGCGTCGCTTTAACTGACAATTGCGCGGTCGTGCGACGTGGCTCCCAAACAAAATTGGCGTCCTTTTTTTCCCACAAATAGAGCTTTCTTTTGGTGGTATTTGATCACCTCTGCGGTTTTTATTTTTTGCGCTATAAACAAAAATAGAGCGTCAATTTTTAAAAAAATTCAATATTTTTTCCTTTTTGCTATAATAAATAACCCAAAAAATATATAAAAAAAATATTTTTTCCCTCAGTTTAGGCCGATACGTATTCTTCTACATATTTTTGGTAAAAAAAAAATGCAATAAGCATTTATCGATTGGTTTGCGCAAAATTTATAGCGTTTACAAAATAGGGGATAGTTTATGGCATTTTTTTTTTTTTTACTATTAATGGCGGCGATCTGCGATTTTTTTATTGGGACTGCGACGTTATGGCGGACATTTCGGACACTTTTCTGACATTTTTGGGACCATTTACATTTATACAGTGAACAATGCTATAAATATGCATTGATTACTGTATAAATGTGACTGGCAGTGAAGGGGTTAACCACTAGGGGGCGGGGAAGGGGTTAAATGTGTGTCCTATGAGTGTTCTAACTGTGGGGGGAGGGGGGGGTGACTGGGGGAGGTGACCGATTGTGTCCCTATGTACAAGGGACACAATCGATCTCCTCTCTCCCTGACAGGGACGTGCAGCTCTGTGTTTACATACAGAGCTCCACGTCCCCGCTCAGTTACTGAGCAATCGCGTGTGCCCAGCGGCGATCGTTGCCGCCGGGCACTCGCACGGGATCCCCGCAGAGCGGCGGGTGCGCGCGCCGCCGGCGATGCGCGCGCCCGCGGCTTTAAAGGGACATCACGTCATATGACGTGATGTCAGGATAATGGAGTCCTCTGCCCGCCGTCATTTGACGGTGGGCAGATGACAAGTGGTTAAAGCCACGTACACACGATCAGTCAAACCGATGAGAACGGTCTGAAGGACAGTTGACTTAGGTTAAACGATGAAGCTGACTGATGGTCTGATGTGCCTACACACCAGCAGTTAAAAAAACAATTGTATCAGAACGCGGTGACGTAAAACACAACGACGTGCTGAAAAATAATGAAGTTGAATGCTTCCAAGCATGCGTCGACTTGATATTGAGCATGCGCGGGTTTTTAACCGATGGTTTTGCATACTAACGATCGGTTTTGACCTATCGGTTATCAATCCATCGGTTAAATTTTAAAGCAAGTTTGCTTTTTTTTAACCGATGGTTAAATAACCTATGGGCCCCACACCTCTGGTTAACCTACGCGGCTTAAGACCAACACAATTTTACTTCAGCTAATTGCAATACCGAGAAAGGGTCTAGCTACAAATAAACTAACACTAAACAGGTGGGGAGGAAAGAGGAAATTACCAAAATCACATTAGTAAACAAGTCAAAAACATCACTAGATATCAGCATACTACAGAAAAAGTGATAACATCGAGCAGTTCAATACAAGATGGAAAACATACATCCAAGTGGGACAGTACAGCTATAATGCATTGAATTACTCACACAGAAAGAGTATGGCAATTATATAGTATGCTTTGACATCACTTTCACTTTCTTCATCTGTATGCTCCCTCCAGGTCAGCGAGACAGGGTGTTAAAGCCAGAGACAGCCAGGCAACTAGTATTTCAAAGTCAGCAATGGCAATAAACATTTTTCTTAGTACAGGTTTTCGTAAAAGCAACCTGGTCCTCAAATCTTAAATACCGAAGATGATTGTAAATATGGAACTTCACTCTCAATTAACATGGACTATTTTTAATCCCTATGTTGCTCTTGTTAGTAAATAGATTATCATTATTATTATTATACAGGATTTATATAGCGCCAACAGTTTGCGCAGCGCTTTACATCAAGGAAGACAGTACATTCACAATACAAATCAATACAGGAGGGATCAGAGGGCCCTGCTCGTAAGAGCTTACAATCTAGAAGGGAGGGTCAAGTGGAACAAGGTATAGTTAGCTGTGGGGGATGGGTCAAGTGGAACAAGGGGTAGTTACAGTAGCTGTGGGGGATGATCAGATGGACTCAAATGATAGGAAAGTATATCATATTTACTTGTTTTAAACTTGTTTTAAATTATTTTTGTCTGTGACTTCCTTGTTTTAACCACTTCAATACCGGGCCATAGGGGATTTACGTCTTGAACAACCCCTCGCCGATGAGACTGGACGTCACACAACGTCCTGTCTTTACGGCGTTCTAGGGCGCGCGCACCACTTGCGATCCCGTGCGCGTGCCCGACGGCCGCGATTGCCGTCGGGCACCCGCGATTACCGCTGATCACGGCAGGAGTGTGGATCTGTGTGTGTAAACACACAGATCCACCTCCTGTCAGCGGTGAGGAGACTGATGAGTCCCCCTCCCCCCACAGTTAGAACATACTTTAGGAAACATTTGAACCCCTTCAGCGCCCCCCTAGTGTTAACCCCTTCCCTGCCAGTCACATTTACACAATAATCAGTGCAGTTTAATAGCATTAATCGCTGTGTAAATGTGAATGTCCCAAAAACGTGTCAAAAGTGTCCGCAATGTCACAGTCACAAAAAAAAACGCAGCTCGCCGCCATTACTAGTAAAAAAAAAAAAAAAAAATGCCATAAATCTATCACCTATTTTGTAGACGCTATAACTTTTGCGCAAACCAATCAATATACGATTATTGCGTTGTTTTTTTTTTTACCAAAAATACGTACAAGAATACGTATCGGTCTAAACTGAGAAAAAAAAAGTAAAAAAAAAAAATTGTGATATGTAATAAATAAAAAAGTACAAAATATTGTGTTTTTTTTTTAAATTGTCGCTCTTCTTTTGTTTATAGCGCAAAAAATAAAAACCGCAGAGATGATCAAATACCACTAAAAGAAAGCTCTATTTGTGTGGGGAAAAAAACCATAATGATTTAATTTGGGTACAGTGTTGCATGACCGCGCAATTGTCATTCAAAGTGCAACAGCGCTGAAAACTAAAAATTGGTCTGGGCAGGAAGGGGGTGAAAATGCCCTGTATGGAAGGGGTTACGGTCTAGACAAATGATGTCACACATCCCAGGAGTCTTCAGGAGGGGTGGAGGAAAACTCAGTTAAAGGGTCACTTTTTTTAGCTAAATAGCTTCCTTTACCTTACTGCAGTCCTGGTTTCATGTCATCATTGTTCGTTTTTGCTCTGATGTTGCTGTAATTATTCTCTGTTCTGGACACTTACTGGTTGTCTGTTTCATGAGGACCACAGTACTGGGAGCTTGTAGTGTCATTTTCCAAACTATCACTGCTCTATGGCTCTATATAGCACAGAGGCAGGAAATAACATGCAAAGACGAAACTAGATGCAAAAACGAAACTGAAATTACAGGTACATTATATGATTGATATTTATCTATTTTCAATAGTTTTTAAAAAGGAATCAGTTAAAGCGGAGATCCACCCATATATATATATTTTTTTTAAAAATCTTAAAAAAAAAAAAAAATGAAATGGAAAAAAAAAAAAAGAAATACTCACCCTAAATAGGCTGTTGCTATGCGGAAGTCCCGAATCTGCCCTCATGATCCGCGGTGCTGTTTTCTTCCTCCTCCTCTTCTGGGTGTCTTCTTGTGAATGGGCCGCGCTGCATTCTGGGAACTGTGTGTATCCCAGAAAGCAGCCGGACCATTCACAAAGCGCCGCGTCGCTCGCACGGCTTCACTGCCTGTTTCCCTGACTGTGGATGGCGGTGCCGGGATCGAGGATCGGCATCAGCGGGGGCCGTCAGCGCGGGCGCCTAGGACAGGTAAGTGTCCTTATTCAAAGTCAGCAGCTACACTGTTAGTAGCTGCCAACTTTGAAAAAAAAAAAAAATGCGGGTGGAGCTCCGCTTTAACTATTATGTCTCTATACCCTGTAAACAGTCATTTCAGCAAAAAAAATGTTTCCTTTACAACTCCCTTATGCACATCCTCCTGCCTGCATGCCTTAGCTAAGGGAAAAAAATGTTATATGACCCACCTGCCATTACTCAAGATGGCCACGGCCAGAAATGCTAGGGGGGGTTAAAGTGATTTATAGGCAAAATAAAGCTTGGAGACGGAAAATTAGGGGAGTTTGCTTTGAATATTACAAATTAATTAACCACTTAAGGACCCCCCCTGCACATATACGTCGGCAGAATGGCACGGCTGGGCAGATCCACATACAGGTACGTCCTGTACTACTACCCAGCCGCGGGTCACGGGAGCGCGTCTGCGGCACGCTCCCGTGGCACGCTCCTGTGACCCAGTCCGAAGCTCCGGGACCGCGGGACTCGCGGACCCGATTGCCGCTGGAGTGCGGCGATCGGTCCCCGGAGCTGAAGAGCGGGGAGAGCTGTGTGTAAACACGGCTTCCCCGTGCTTCACTGTGGCGGCTGCATAGATCACGTCATCCCTTTTATAGGGGGGACATGATCGTTGACGTCACACCTACAGCCACACCCCCCTACAGTTGTAAACACACATTAGGGAACTCATAACCCCATCAGCGCCCCCTGTGGGTAACTCCCAAACTGCAACTGTCATTTCCACAATAAACAATGCATTTTTATAGCATTTTTTGCTGTGAAAATTACAATTGTCCCAAAAATGTGTCAAAACTGTCCGAAGTGTCTGCCATAATGTCGCAGTCATGAAAAAAAACGCTGATAGCCGCCACTAGTAGTAAAAAAATAAATAACCTGCTCTCTACTTTTCCCCCGTACAGACGATCGGTTTTCCTGTCGGGAAAACTCAGATGAGAGCTTTTCCTCAGGAATCCCGATCATGTTTATGCTCCATCTGAGTTTTTCCCCACAGGAAAACTGCCAAAAATGGCCGGTTTCTGCTAAACACGGCCGGGTTTTCTGACGGGAATAAGTCAGGCGGGAATGCCAGCGGGAAAAAAGAGAGCTGGTTTTTGTCCGGCGGGTTTGGCAGTTTTCACATCGGAAAAACTGTGAGGGAGCATACACATGGCCAGGATTCCTCGCAGTTTTCCTGTTGGAAAACCCAGTCGTGTGTACGTGGCATGACACTCCTGGAAGTTTCTGAACAAGGAAGTTTTCACTTCAGTGGAGCCACATTCACAGGGACCTCTTTTTGGCCAAATTTTGGCATCAGGGTCGCTTTAATGTGATGAAAAAAAAACGACGTTTTCTGTGAAGTAAAAAACGACGTTTTTGAAACGTCACTTTTCAAAGACGATGTTGCATACACACCATCGTTTTTTTCACAAAAAGCGAGGTTACGTTCACCACTCTTTTCCATTGAAGCTCGCTTCATAACTAGCTTCTGGGCATGCGTGGGTTGAAAAACGTTGTTTTAAACAACGTTTTTGCTACACACGGTGACTTTTTGTGAAACAAAAAACAACGTTTTGAAAAACGACACAAAAAATGCAAGCATGTTGGAATTTTTTTTTGGTCGTTTTTTTGAAGACATAAAACGACGTTTTGCCCACACGTGATCAATTTAAATGACGTTTTTTAAAACGTCGTTTTATTTCATCACAAAAAACGACCGTGTGTACGCGGCATAAGACTCCACAAGCACTGATCTCAGCGTGTGTTCTTATTACCCTATAAGCATTCCAGGTGCTCTAAGCAAAAGAGTGGAACTGAACCACATTAAAATGAACACAGATTGCAACTGTCAAGGTGAGTACAAATAACTGAAAACACACAGACACCAACTGGAACGAAGGAAAATTACTTTCTTGAAGCAATTACTTTTTCTGATTGATGGATGAATTGAAAATACATTTGCAAACACAGGGTGAAATTTGATGATTTGTTCAGAAAAACAATATAGTTTTCCGTTTCCACAGCAATACTTTGATTTGGTAATCGTAACTTCGACTGACAAATTTTCTAGGCAAGTGAAAACCATTGACTCATTAAACGTAACAGAGAGGATTAAGCCACAAAGCAAGAACTGCAAATTAGTGCACAATGCTGGAATCAGAGGTTAAGAACAACGTTGTCAAAAGACGCCAAATACAGCTGTTTCAATGCATGCATTTTTACCTTTGCAGGGAAATAAAGAGGAAGTAATACCCATCAGGGTTTACTTCCTCTTTAAAAGTATTATATTGCAATTTTATGTGATAGACCAACACAAAGTGGCACATAATTGTGAAGTGGAAGGAAAACGATAAACGATCAAGATTTTTTTTTTACAAATAAATATGTGAAAAGTGTGGCGTGCATTTGTATTCAGCCCCCCTCAGTCAATACTTTGTAGAACCAACTTTCGCTGCAATTATTTTGGGGCATGTATCTACCAGCTTTGCACATCTAGAGAGTCAAGTGTTTGCCCATTCCTCTTTGCAAAAAAGCTCAGGCTCTGTTAGATTGAATGGAGAGAAAATTGGAAGTCTTGTCACAGATTCTCAATTGGATTTAGGTCTGGACTTTGACACATGGATATGCTTTGATCTAAACCATTCCATTGAAGGTCTGGCTGTTTGTTTAGAGTCGTTGTTCTGCTTGAAGGTGAACATCTGCCCCAGTCTCAAGTATTTTGCAGACTCTAACAGGTTTTCTTCTAAAATTGCCCTGAATTTGGCTCCATCCATCTTCCCACCAACTCTGACCAGCTTCCCTGTCCCTGCTGAAGAAAAGCATCCCCACAACATGATGCTGCCACCACCATGTTTCACAGTGGGGATGGTGTTTTCAAGGTGACAAGCTGTGTTAGTTTTCTGCCACACATAGCATTTTGCTTTTAGGCCAAAAAGTTCAATTTTGGTCTCATCTGACCAGAGCACCTTCTTTCACATGTTTGCTGTGTCCTCCACATGGCTTCTCTCAAACTGCAAATGGGACTTCTTATAAAGGTCAGATTTGTGGAGTGCATGACTAATAGTTGTCCTGTGGACAGATTCCCCACCTGAGCTGTGGATTGATGCAGCTCATTCAGAGTTACCACAGGTCTCTTGAGTGCTTCTCTGATTAATTCTCTCCTTGCCCGGCCTGTCAGTGTAGGTGGATGGCCATGTCTTGGTAGGTTTGCAGTCGTGCCATACTTTCTCCATTTTTTGGATGATGGATTCAACAGTGCTCTGTGAGATGTTCAAAGCTTAGGATATTTTTTTATAGCCTAACCCTGCTTTAAACTTCTCCACAACTTTATCCCTGACTTGTCTGGTGGGTTCCCTGGCCCTCATGACGCTGTTTGTTCACTAAGGTTCTTGTGGAGTGCACAACTAATAGTTGTCCTGTGAACAGATTCTCCCACCTAAATTGTGGATCTCTGCAACTCCTTCAGAATTACCATGGGCCTCTTGGTTGCTTCTCTGATTATTGCTCTCCTTTTGAATGTGATTCTTTCACATTCAGGTGGGGGATGTTGAGGGAGGTTGAACCTCCCCTGACCACAGCAACTTCTAAACTCTTGTACAAGCCTATGTGTACATGGATAGGCTTTTATGGGGTTGAGTTTAGGAGTTTGGCAAAAAAAAAAAAAACAGCAAAAGCTCCTAAATTCAAGTTTAGAAGCTGTACTACACACAAGCCCGTTTGCAGCTTATAACTGTAACAGGGAAAGTGCTATCCTCCACGGCAGGCCTGTGTAAATCTCAGAACTGACAGAAATACCAAAATACTTTGGCAGGCAAAACAGTTCTCATAATACTGTTTGTATTTATCTGTAAATTATAGCTGCTCGCCCGAAGCTCAGCTTTAAGGGGGCCAAGTATATGACCTGCTAATGGAATCACCTTTAAAATTCTACGGCAAAAATCCATCTATTGTGAACACCTTCTGCTGTGTTCAGCTTATTAGGATACTGCATAGCACAGTATATTAGTAAGAATTCCCTGGTCGCCCTCGCCCTGAGAGCTATGTGAGGACAAGCTGTTATTTGCTGAAAGACTTGCAGTGACCACACTGTGCCAGGCAGGGGCAGCAGATACATATTTCACATCTGCTGCTGGCACTGCATTTGTATGCAAGCACTACAGGTTATGTGTGTAGGGAAAACATAGATAATGTAGGTAACAAGGGTAGCAATGCGATTTAATTAAATTAGATGGTTTTCCAAAGAAGATATGTGTTTATTTTTCTTTGGTTCCTATTTTATGAATAAAAATAAGCATCAACAATACAAAGTTAAGCTCCAAAAGGCTGCTCATTACAATAATTTACAATGGCTTAACTTCCATTTCAGCAACCTTTAATGTTTCAAAGCTCTTTTGCTGTCATGAAACAATCTCTGTGCTATGTTTAATAGAAACAGACCGTGCAACATTTATCTTACTAGGAATGATGCATTGAAAAATCAGCTATTCATTGAGTCAACAGTTAATTTGAGCAAAGATTAGTATCATGTTACAATGCTTGTGTTGACATTAATGTATGTGAATCCTTATAGCAAGCTAAATATACTGTAACTTAAATAATCATTACATGAAGTGTATAGGATGAACTAAATGTGTACATTTTGCATCTGGTTCCATAGCAAAAAAAGAAAAACGTCATTGCTTAAAGCACAAGTAAAGCCTGAAATTGAAAGACCTTGAGCAGGCAGGCTCTTTATTGTAGACATGAATGTTTCCTCTGCAGTAAACTAAACCTACTTTCCTCTAAGGCCGCGTACACATGATCAAATCTATCTGCTGAAAACGGTCTGACAGACCGTCTCAGCAGACAGATTCGATCGTGTGTACAGATTTGGCCAGCAGACAGATTTTAAAGCCTGCTTTAAAATCTGTCTGCTGGGAACCCGTCGGACCGATATGTTTGCTGGTTAGTACGCTAACCAGCAGACATATCTGCCTGCACATGCGTCGAATAGATTCGACGCATGAGCGGAAGTGATTTACTTCCTGGTGCGGTGACGTGGCGGCGTCAACGTCACCGCCACGTCACCGCGCTGTCTGCTAGCGGGGATTTTGGTTTGATCGTCTGTCCGACCGATTTGAACAGATTAATTTGGTCGTGTGTACGTGGCCTAATGCCGCGTACACACACCTGTTTTTCGTGTTATGGAAAAAACAACGCTTTTCTCGACGTGATTCTTGTCAGGCCTGTCTTGCATACACACGATCGTGAAAAAAAAAAATGCTCGAGCAAAGCCCGGTGATGTACGACGGCACTATAAAGGGGAAGTTCCATTCAAATGGCGTCACCCTAGGGGCTAATTATGCAAGTTTACCTTCTCATAACTTTCTTCTGAGCATGCATGTTTTTTCCCCCGTCGTTAAAGCCTACACATGACCGTTTTTCACAATGAGAAAAACCACAACGTGAAAAACAACGAGAAAAAATAGAGCCGGTTCTAAATTTTTAATGGCCATTTTTCTCGTTTAGAAAAATGCTCTGGAGCCTACACACGATCGTTTTTAATGACCAATTTAAAAAATTGCATTTTTTCCGTCATGAAAAACGGTCGTGTGTACGCGGCATTACAGTCCTCTTTAGAATGTACTATAAGCTGTGCAAGTGCAGCTCAGTTTAGAACCTGGCACAGATCCCGTGTGCCCAGATGACTGATCTCCTGCATATGCACAGTGAGTGAAGAACTTATATAGTGCAGCACATGTAAACTAAATCGCCTCTGGGCGCTCGTTGTTCCTTTCTCCTTTGTCATCAAAAGAGATGAGTTTTGATCTTTCTTCTAAAGGCCAAGTGGTTCTCCTCCAACCGAATGCTGGTTGGTAAAGTTCCATAGTCTGGGGCCTTGGACCGCAAATCTTCTTTCTCCTTTGGATTTGTATCTGGCTTTGGGTATCTCAAGCACATTTTGGTTGGTGGAACGCAGAACGCGATTGGGGTTGTGAGCTTTTAATTTTTCGCATAGATATTGGGGGGCCTTCCCATGAATGCACTTATGCGCCAGACAGAGAGCTTTGAAAGCAATTCTGTCTTTTACTGGCAACCAATGAAGGGATCTCAGCGAAGCTGAGATTGATTCCCAGGGTTTTTTCCCGGTCACCAGTCTGGCAGCTGTATTTTGAACGACTTGCAGACGAGCGATTTGGTACTTTGGGAGTCCAAGATAGAGGGCATTGGCATAGTCAAGTCTGGAGTTGCCGAAAGTTGTTCCCACCACGACTGCTATGTCTTCTTTAGGAATAAAAGGAGTAAGTTTGCGTAGTAGGTGATGTTATCATGCGCTGGCCAATGAAGGCAGGCTCAGCTCAGCACTTGTAATGCCGCATACAGACGACCATTTTTTGGGTTGTAAAAAATACAATTTTAAACGGTCTAGAAAAAACAAGGTTTTTTTCAACCCGATCATTAAAATGGCCTCGCCTACACACGACCGTGAAAAAAAAATGCTCTAGCAAAGCACAGTGACGTACAACACATACGACGGCACTATAAAGGGGAGGTTCTGTTTGGATGGTGCCACCCTTTGGGCTGCTTTACTGATTTTGTGTTCGTAAAAGACTATTCGCGCTTTTCAGTCTGTTACAGCGTGATGAATGTGCTTACTCCATTATGAACGCTAGTTTTACCAGAACGAGCGCTCCCGTCTCATAACTTGCTTCTGAGCATGCACGTTTTTTTCACGTTGTTAAAGCCCACACACAACCATTTTTTACAACGTTAAAAATGACAATGTTAAAAACGTTGTGAAAAATTAGAGCATGTTCGAAATTCTTAATGCCCATTTTTTACATTGTGAAAAATTCTCTGGAGCCCACACACGGTCGTTTTTAATGACATAAAAAAATGCGTCATTTTTTACAACCTGAAAAATGGTCGTGTGTACGCGGCATGAGACATTGATTAGAAGATGCCGACACTGGCGAGGAACATCAGACGATTGAAGGAAAGGTCACCATAGGTTTGTGGGGAATCTATATCACCAAGTGTTGCAGGTCCTACAGAACATCTGGTCATCACCAGGAGACCTGGCAAGAGGAATGGATTCAGCTGTGTGAAGCTACCAAGTTGTGATGTCCAGGTTTGCTTCACCTGGTGACAGGTGACATGCAGACAGAAGACCGAAGTGAAGTACCAAATGGAAAGGCTAATGCGTAATCTGGGCACAACTTGGGGTTGGGGAAGGTAGGTAGAGAAAGGATGTCATCATACAAGCAAAACTCAGGGGAGGTCATGCAACAGTTTTACTTTAATGTTGGTCCTATAGCCTTACATGCTGTAATAACCCTTTCGTCACCATCCTGCCATGTTGTTCATTTTTGAAGAGAAGAAGAATCATGTCAGTACTAAACCACAGTTTAAAAAAAAAAGGCAAGGCAATGTGCTAGTATACATCACATACTTGCACATTATAAGAGACTTACCTTAAAACAAAGCCTTCCATTGGCACGCTGTCACAGCTGAGAGTGCTATCATCTTCCCCTAGCCTTCCTTCTGGGCATGTGGCCTCCGGCTACATGAGTAGCCGCGGGGTCTGATAATGGTATGCGCATGCTATGTTGATGTCACCAGCTGCATGCACTCTAAATATCTTCTAAACATTGCAAGTTTGGGAGATATTCACAGTACCTACAGGTAAGCCTTATTATAGGTAGTGTTGAGCGGAATACGCCATATTCGATTTCGTGATATTGCGCGAATATATAGAAGAATATTCGCGAATATTCGCTAATATCGAATATTCGTGATATTTTATCCAAAAAAAAATTTGCGAAATTTCGCTAATGCGAAAATGATTGCGAAATTCTCATAAACGGAGATCATTTCCTGTATTACTAAACTAATATGCACTAAACACTAACTCTACACTAACTCTACTTAAAAGAAAGGAGAATAAGGGGGCAAAAGAAGGGCGGAGAAGATAATCGCGCAATATTCCTATTGCACGATTATCTTCTCCGCCCTTCTTTTGCATCAGAGCCAATCAGAATAACTCGAATATTCGGCAAAAGGAATATCGCGCAATATTCCTTTTGCCGAATATTCGAGTTATTCTGATTGGCTCTGATGCAAAAGAAGGGCGGAGAAGATAATCGCGCAATATTCCGTTTGTCGAATATTCAAGTTATTCTGATTGGCTCTAATGCAAAAGAAGGGCCGAGTAGCTGATGCGATTCTTTTATGTTGCCGAAAATTCGCAATGCGAATTTTCGGCAACATAAAATAATCGCATCAGCTACTCGGCCCAGGGTCTCTCTCTAATCATACCAGCAATGCTTTTAGACGTCGATGGAGATCACTAGGATGTGATCTGTTTTAAAAATAAATTTGAAAAAATACGAATATTCGCCATAGCGAATATTCGCCGCAATATTCGAGTTATTTGCGAATACTCGAATTTGCAATATTCGTAGCGAATATTCGCAATGCGAATATTCGTGAGCAACACTAATTATAGGGAATAAAATATAGCGCTCGTTCACAAAACACACAGTAATTCAAAGCAGCAATAGAAAGATGTTATACAACACCAAGAGAATATGTAAAAAAGATAAATCGCGCTAAGTAAAAAGGCTGTATAACAAAATACACCTTCAAATCAAAGAAAAAGGCATACTGAGTATATAAACAGGTATGTGTATATAACCCTAAACGTGTGGGTTCATTGTTCCAATTGTGACAATATTCACAGAGTTTACACAGTCCACCGGAGGATCAAAGTTCATAGAAGGAAGAACTCCCAGGTGCAGATGATAATAGCACGCTCCAGAAAAGTGCTACAGAAGATACCTCCACCACATACACATATAGCCTCTTACCAGATGAAGGAAAATATGCAGCATTGAAAAGCAAGCATGAAGTCATCAGAATGCTCCAAATCCCGGTCACCTGGTTAAAGATAGTCTCCGCATACACTCAATGTGCATCATGGTATGTATAGGAGACAGAAAAAACTCACATAGTATGAATCGTTCATTTATTAATGTCGAATAAAAAGGTATGCACTTACAATTATGAAGTAAATAATGGCATCGAAAAAGTATGTAGCCGGCCGGCTAGCACAAACAGCCCGTATCTTCTGGGTTGAGGTTGAATGCGCAGTGACGTCAGCACGCCGCCTCCCGTGAACACGTCCCAGTTGTGATGAAACGTTGGGAGGCGGCGTGCTGACGTCACTGCGCATTCGACCTCGACCCGGAAGATACAGGCTGTTTGTGCTAGCCGGCCGGCTACATACTTTTTCGATGCCATTATTTACTTCATAATTGTAAGTGCATACCTTTTTATTCGACATTAATAAATGAACAATTCACACTATGAGTTTTTTCTGTCTCCTACACATACCATGATGCACATTGAGTGTATGCGGAGACTATCTTTAACCAGGTGACCGGGATTTGGAGCATTCTGATGACTTCATGCTTGCTTTTCAATGCTGCATATTTTCCTTCATCTGGTAAGAGGCTATATGTGTATGTGGTGGAGGTATCTTCTGTAGCACTTTTCTGGAGCGTGCTATTATCATCTGCACCTGGGAGTTCTTCCTTCTATGAACTTTGATCCTCCGGTGGACTGTGTAAACTCTGTGAATATTGTCACAATTGGAACAATGAATCCACGCGTTTAGGGTTATATACACATACCTGTTTATATACTCAGTATGCCTTTTTCTTTGATTTGAAGCCTTATTATAGGCTTGTGGATAAAATAAATTATTGTAATAGGCTAGGTTATTCCATCTCCCATATTGCTTTTATAATATGGTAATTACTTTTATTTTGTTTGTATGTTGGCTTTTTTAAACAAAACACAATTATATATTTTTTGACCTGCACTTTTGGAAGTCCTTCCATTTTTTTGTTTCTTCCATGCACCGTACATTTGAGTTGTGTCGGGTTCCTCATTTGGCCATACTACCCCTGAGGGGTTATCAAGACTTGGTTTTTACTGAGTATAGTTTGGGGTACCCTCGAGCTGTTTGGTTTCTGAAGTCCCTTTCAACGTCCATGGGAGACTGAACACCGATCTTGAACAACTTGGTCCAATGTCTCCATCTTCGACTACTCTCATTGAAATTCATACAAAGAGCGTTTTGAGTTCCTCCAGATCTCTTGGATATTCTGCCTACCCAGCCATTGGGAACCCCTAAGCCTGATAGATCTACTGTCGCTGAAAGTTAGGTCCAACACTTTTGGTAAGAGTGTTTATGACACACCACTTTTATTTTGAAGATATACTTCCAGGGACGTCTGTCAACCTTGGCAACATCCTCATCATTTGATTCTAATCATTTATGATGGACACTGTTATTTGTTTTCACTAGTTTTTCGTTTATGGACTCAGTTTTACCATTGACCTTTGTATGTGTTTTCACAGCTTATTATACCCTTTTGGGTTTTACATTATTTGTGATTTATATATTTCACTGCTTTCACGTAGTACTGCATACTAACTCCCACTAATTATAGGCTTACCTGTAGGTATAAGTGGTAAAACAGAGTTTACTACCATTTTAAGACTTGGAGCTTACACAGATCCATGGACTCTTTCCCCACTTCCATTTAGCAGTGCTGGTTGCCTGGGCAAGCCATTGCCAAGCACCACTTTTGTCATGTGGGTGTGAGTTATAAGCTCCCCCAATGCCTAGAAGTATTGATAATCAATGTCATATGACCTTTCTAAGCAAACGTAGCAGCAGGGGAACACTAAATAGAAGCCACTGCTTTGTTCTGCATGAGCAAAGCACAAGTTCATGTTAGAATTGATTAAACAAGCAAAGGGATGGACATAAATCAGGCAGAGAACTGGATACCCGAAGGGCGATTTTATTTATTTATTACAGGTATTTTAATAGCACTGAAAATGTACATAGCACTTTACATCTGGTGTATTCAAATCAGTCCTTGCCCTTAAGGAGCTTACAATTTAGGATCAATAGCTCACATGCAAACATACACATACAAGGGCCAATTTAAGCCATCCATAGATGGTTTGAATCTAGGGTGGTTCAGCAAGGACTGGCCAAGATTCAAATCATCTATGGGGAGGCTGAATCTATCCAAGTCATTCCATCAGTCAACTTGGGTTCAATCAGCATGTTGAATTTCCAGCATGTGATTATTGCCAGTGGCTGTAGCGACTTACAATGGTTACTGTGTTCGAGATTGCAGTGCATTGATGTCTGATGATTGGCTAAAGCATGCACCTGACCTGCATGCTTTGGCCAATCGCAGCACGCTCTGCTGCAAGAGCCATAAATGGCAATCATGGCCACACCCCACACTATATAAGGCTGCTTACATAGCAGCCGTGTATAGTGTGTGACTGTGGACGGAGATCGATTGAGCTAGATTAGGTAGGCAGGTTAGTTAGTTAGTGGCAGTGTATTTTATATATATATATATATATATATATATATATATATATATATATATATATATACAGTGGGGCAAAAAAATGTTTTAGTCAGCTACCAATTGTGCAATGACAGAGGTCAAACATTTTTTCAGTGGTGGCCTGTCCATAGGGGGCCCTCGAGCGAACAGTGAACAGGCGCCGGACACGCGGCGGTCTATGGGAAGCTTTCCAGCCTAGTTAGGGCGTGTGCAGGGCGCAAGCTGTGCGCCCGCACACACTCCCACTGTCATTTGATTTGCTAGTATAACTAGTGTTGTCATGGGATTGGCTTGGCGGGGACCGGAGGAGAGGTCAGTGGGCAGTGCCATTAATATGTCATCACTTCCGGTATTCTGGTGGTAGCTGGAGCACGTGTGGGGGCATCATGGAGGAGTAGCGCCAACAATTTGAAGGTAAGGAACAGACGGCTCCCTCCCCCATGCCAGCACCCCTGTATTCATTGCCTGCCAGCCCCGCCACCACCACCGAGCCCCACCGCAGCTGAAGACTTCTCACTGTGGATTCGGCGCTAGTACTGCCAGTGACAAGCAGCAGCAGCGGTGGCCCTCCCCCTGCAGTTCACTCCGAGTCCTGCCGCCCAGCCACACTAAGCTCTGAAGCAGCAGTGTGCACTCGCAACAGCTTTGGGTTCCCCCCACCTCAATGTGCCGATCAGATGTCTGATCAGCACATTGAGATGGGGGGAAACCTGAAGCTGTTGCGAGTGCACACTGCTGCTTCAGAGCTGGTGTGGCTGGGCGGCAGGACTCGGAGTGAACTGCAGGGGGAGGGGGGGGCTGCTGCTGCTGCTGCTGCTGCTTCTGCTGCTTGTCACTGATGATGATCACATTCTTACACAAACACAGGACTCGAGTGAACTGGGGAGGGGGCTGCTGCTGCTTGTCACTGATGATGATCTTACACAAACACAGGACTCGGAGTGAACTGGGGAGGGGGGGCTGCTGCTTATCTCTCTCTCTCTCTTTGTCTGTCTTTCTCTCTGTCTCTGTTTGTGTGTGTGTCTCTCTCTCTGTCTCTTTCTCTCTGTGTCTGTCTCTCTCTGTCTCTGTCTGTCTCTCTGTCTGTCTGTCTGTCTCTCTCTCTCTCTGTGTCTCTCTCTCTCTCTCTCTGTCTCTCTCTCTCTGTCTCTCTCTCTCTGTCTCTCTCTCTGTCTCTCTCTCTCTCTCTGTCTCTTTCTCTCTCTGTCTCTCTCTGTGTCTCTCTCTGTCTCTCTCTTTGTGTGTGTTTCTATCTATCTATCTATCTATCTATCTATCTATCTATCTATCTATCTATCTATCTATCTATCTATCTATCTATCTATCTATCTATCTATTAATCTATCTGATAATCTATCTGATAATCTATTTGTCTATCTGCTTATCTATCTATCTGTATATCTATCTGTCTCTGTCCTGTCCAATCTATCCCTCTGTCTGTCTGCAGGTCATATTGTCTGTCTGTTGGGGTTGAGATCTAGAGACTGTCTAGGCCACTCCAGGACCTTGATATGCTTCTTACGAAGTCACTCCTTTGTTGCCCGGGCAGTGTGTTTGGGATCATTGTCATGCCGAAAAACCCAGTCACGTTTCATCTTCAATGCCTTTGCTGATGGGAGGAGGTTTGCACTCAAAATCTCACGATACATGGTCCCACTCATTCTTTCATGTACATGAATCAGTCGCCATGTTCCCTTTGCAGAGAACCAGCTCCAAAGCATGATGTTGTCACCCCCATTCTTCACAGTAGGTATGGTGTTCTTTGGTTGCAACTCAGCATTCTCTCTCCTCCAAACATTATGAGATGTGTTTCTACCAAACAGTTCTACTTTGGTTTTATCTGACCATATGACCTTCTCCCAATCCTCTTCTGGATCATCCAAATGCTCTCTAGCAAACCTCAGAAGGGCCTGGACATGAACTGGCTTAAGCAGGGGGACACGTCTGGCACTGCAGGATCTGAGTCTCTGGCCGCGTAGTGCGTTACTGATGGTAGCCTTTGCTACATTGGTCCCAGCTCTCTGCAGGTCAGTCACTAGGTTCCCTCATGTGGTTCTGGGATTTTTGCTCACCGTTCTGGTAATCATTTTGACCCCACGGGTTGAGATCTTGCATGGAGCCCTAGATCATGGGAGGTTATCAGTGGTCTTGTATGACTTCAATTTTCTAATTATTGCTCCCACAGTTGATTTCTTCACACCAAGCTGCTTGCCTTTTGCAGATTCAGTCTTCCCAACCTGGTGCAGGTCTACAATTTTGTTTCTGGTGTCCTTAGACGGCCTTCGCCATAGTGGAGTTTGGAGTGTGACTGTTTGAGGTTATGGACAGGTGTCTTTTATACTGATAACAAGTTCAAACAGGTGCCATTAATACAGGTAATGAGTGGAGGACTGAGAAGCCACTTAAAGAAGAAGATACAGGTCTGTGAGCCAGAAATCTTGCTTGTTTGTAGGTGACCAAATACTTATTTTTCACCCTAATTTGCAAATAAATTCTTTCCAAATCAGACAATGTGATTGTCTGGATTTGTTTCCACAATTTGTCTCTCATAGTTGAGGTATACCTATGACAATCACAGGCCTTTCTCATCTTTTTAAGTGGGAGAACTTGCGCACTCGGTGGCTGACTAAATACTTTTTTTGCCCCACTGAATTACTTGAATCTGATGATGGTTCTGAGGTAGAGGAAGAGGAAGGGAGTACCGTGAGCCTACAGAGAGGGGAGAACACTGATAAACAACAAATTGGCAGTCATGGTCCCCCAACCGCAGCATATTGCTAAAGCCTCGAACACACGGTCGGATATCAAACAAACTTTCCCTTGGATATACACACACTCGGACTTTTCTGCAAACTTTTCTAAAACTTTCCCAACATCACGTGGTTTTTCTGCTCCTTTCTGCTCTTTACCGCCACCCTTTGGTTAACTTCTGCTATTGTTGGTTGATTTGTTGATTTGACATTTGTTCTGAGCATGCGTATTTGCACTTTGTACAAAAGTCCGATGGCTTGCTGTACAAACGGTCGGACTAGGCACCATCGAACTTTTGTTGCCGAAAAGTTGTCCATTTGTAGACCAAACTTTTTGTTCGATGAAACCTGAAAAAGTTGGTACACTCACCAGCGGACAGAAATCTCTGTGCATGCGTCGAATGGATTCGACGCATGCGTGGAAGTATTTTACTTCCTGGAGTGGTGACGTGGCGGCGTCAACGCCACCGCCACGTCACCGCGTCCTCAGCCCGAGGGGATTTTCGCCTGATGGTGTGTACACGCCATCGGACCAAAATCCGATGAGACATGTCCGCTGGAAACGGTCCGTCGGACATGTTTGAGCGGACATGTCTCATCGTGTGTACGCGGCCTGAGAGTTCTGGCACAAACCAAACTGTGGGATGTTTGGCCCATATCTAGATCTGACAACTGGGTCAGTGTTGATGCAGAAATCCTCCAAACAGCACTCAAACTGCCTGTAAGGCAGCTTCTTACCAACAAAATCTGTGGTGTGATACTGGAACTCAGTTTTTGAATCCCTAACAATTCTAATCTGCCATGTTAACCGGTTAAACACTGGCTCACGCACATATACGTCGTCAGAATGGCACAGCTGGGCAAAGTATATATACGTCACTTTGAGTTTCCCTCCGTGCCCCTGCCACGAGCCCTGTGACTGTGCCCGCGAGAACTGCGGACTGCGATCGGGTTACAGAGCTGCAGAACGGGGAGAGGCAAGTGTAAATAAGCATCTCCCCATTCTGCCTAGTGACACTGTCACTGATCGTATGCTCCCTCTCATTGGGAGCAGCGATCAGTGACGTGACACTCATAGCCACACCCCCTAACAGTTAGAATCACTCCCTAAAACACACTTAATCCCTTCAGCACCCCCTACTGGTTAACCCCTTCACTGCCAGTCACATTTATACAGTAATCAGTGCATTTTTATAGCACTGATCGCTGTATAAATGTGAATGGTCCCAAAATAGCATCAAAAGTATCTGATATGTCTGCCATAATGTTGCAGTCATGACAAAAATCTCTGATCGCCGCCATTACTAGTAAAAAAAAATGACTAATAAAAATGCCATAAAACTATCCCCTATTTTGTAGATGCTCTAACTTTTGCGCAAACCAATCAATAAAAGCTTATTGTGATTTTTTTAACCAAAAATATGTAGAAGAATATAACAAACTGAGGAAAATTTTTTTTTCAAAATGTACGCTCTATTTATGTTTATAGTGCACAAGATTAAAATCGCAGAGGTAATCAAATTCCACCAAACGAAAACTCTATTTGTGGGGGGAAAAAACTTTGTTTGGGAGCCACGTCGCACGACCGTGCAATTGTCAGTTAAAGTGACAATTGGTTCGGAGCTGAAGTGGACCCATAGCTACCTATGGGCCATTGGATGGCTAACCCATCTCTACCCTATAATTCTCAAAGAACCCTGAGCTAAAGCGAACTAGAGAATCCAAGACCAAAAAGTACAGAAGTTAACTAAGGTAACAGAAGCTGCATATAAACTCTGTTTTCATAAAGAGGTTAACCTAATAATATAATGCAAGGTGTCCACTATATATATATACAGTATATATACAGTAGCTTAGAACTAGCTGTCTGGCAGTGAGATAATAACAATAGGATGGAAACATTTCTGTTACCAGACTTCTGATACATAAAGAAGCTGCCATAAGTAAAACATTTGAATACAAGAACATTTACCTAGTCTCTGCTGGTCTGGATAATATACAGCAGTGGCAGCTCCAGCATGGAAGGGCATGCAGACCAATTATGTATTTCTCAGAAATTCACCCTTTTATTATTCTAGTCTGGGGTTTCTGACCCATCTATCAGGGATGGGAAGTACATGTCTACAACCAACTTACTCTGTGATAATTAACAAGCAACAGCTATTTACAAATACAGACATTAGAGGGAGGCAGCTCCATACAGTTGGCACTAATTATACGTTGGCATCCTTACTGTAAGAGAATTGTTAGGAAATAATATATAGAGATTATGAAGGGGTACATCATTGTGGAGACTGCAATTTTAAAAGGACCAATTTATGTAGATTGGGAAACTCTTGTGACAGCCCCAAAGGGTCAATGTGAAGCAAAGGGGGGGGGGACATAACACATTCACTTAAATACAGAAATACATCTTCTAATACACCACCAGAGCTTCCGGGCTGCACAGATAGCCAAAGCATCTGACAGGACTCAGTGAACTCAGTGGATCCATTTAGTGGGGGTGTCCAAAACTAAATCCTATGCTTTATAGACAGAAATCAACTTTACCCAGTGAAACACACACAAAAAGTTTTGTGGCATAACAACATGCCATAAAGACACCACCACTACTTTTCCATTTCTGTTCTCAGGTCTACAATAGGTCTCAGACAGTGCATATCTACAAATTGCCAAATTTCAATAAGCTTCAAAAGAAAGGCATATTACAGGGGCACGTTCAGCTTGATTGTTTCTTTATTAAAAAAAGGGTATGCAATTGCCTTCAAAAGGTGCGTGGGTAACATGCAAAATGGTTGTTTTGCCAATATTTCATTTGTTTTTAATCTTGGATTTGTGCAAATAAAGTTACAATCACGTTGAGAATGTCCCCATAACACATTTTGTTATTGCATTCTTTTCCAGTTGGCCCTATTACTCATCATTGGGGGGCTTTTAACTAGTCCATCGTGAGTCCTATTACCTTCTGAATCCTTACACATGGCACCAAACCTAAGAGGCATACTGTGCTTTCTCAGTGCAGACACAATTGTATGGCTACTGCACACCTTGCTCCGGAGTCTGACCCAACTTCCATCCACAAACTTGCAATTATTTCCCACAACACAGATACTGTGTATCTAGGGGAAACACTGTCCCCACCTTGTGTTCCACTCCATTACAAGGGAACTCCATTTAAAGATCACATTGTAGTGCTGCATTACTCTAGCACAGAGAAAGGAATTACACTAATTATGCTAATGATTGCCTCCACTAAATAATCTTCACCAACCAGCACTCTTTCTCCTAATTAGGGGAAAGTTCATAGAACTGGACCTCTATTGCTACTAAAGTGAAAAAAACATGGCATGACTTTGTAAGCACCCCAAGTTGCCTAGTTGTCCCTGGATTTTCCAGTTTTTCACATAAGTATACAATTTAGAAAGTCTGAAGCCGCGTACACACGGCAGAGAACCTCGACGGGCAGAATACATCTTTCCGCCCGTCGAGGTTCTCTGCCGGCCGTCAGATTCGGCGACCCGCCCGTCGGGAATGGCAACCAGCCATTCATCCAGGCGGGCCATCGAGCAAATAGAGAACATGCTCTCTATTTCTGCTTGACGGCATTCCCGACGGGATGCTCGCCGACAGCGTACACACACGGCCGAGGTTCTCGCTGGAATGCAGCTTCCAGCGAGGTTCTCGCTGGTTTCTAGCGAGAACCTCGGTCGTGTATACGCCGCCTTAAAGCCACTGGATCACCATGAGAGCAAGCCAACTAGTATTTTTGAGATCGGCAATGGCAGTGTCAATGTTTCTTTTATGGTGAGTTTGCTTTAAGTTATGATTTGCAAAATGTAATAAATATTGTTGTGTCGCGGAAACTACAGCTTGCTAATTTTCCAGATGATTTATCACCTCAAGCCTGCAGAAGGTTAGCAGCCTTCTGCCCTGCATTAACACACCATTGCATCTTTAAGGCCACCACTTTCAAAGGGAAAGGAAGAAGTTGGACCACACAATCAGTCTATGACAGTTTAAAGCAAAAGTTGATAAAGTTTAATATTGGCTCCTCCCTCTGACACATGTCATTTTGTACTTTGGTTGAACTAG
Source organism: Rana kukunoris (assembly GCA_029574335.1). Classification (NCBI taxonomy): domain Eukaryota; kingdom Metazoa; phylum Chordata; class Amphibia; order Anura; family Ranidae; genus Rana; species Rana kukunoris. Next base: position 115,561,068 of record CM056051.1, on the reverse strand, counting down.
ATGGATCTGTGTCTTTTATTTAACCAGATGAACTAACAATGTAACTGTAATAAGAAAAAAAAAGGGGGGATTAGAACTGCGCCATAGCACCCGGACTCAGTGTAATTAAACAGTCCACAAATGTATTATTGGTCCTCTACAGGAACTGTATTAACGAAAGTCTATAGTACTTCCAGCTTAAGAATAAGTCTGCTATGAATGGAATATTTCAAACACCAAGGTGATTCCACAGCACACTTCGATTCTTCAGTGAGAGCCCACCACCAATTATGTCAAGCAGCTTACCAGATGGGCTATAGTATACAGCAGTCGGCTATAACCCAGACGCAGCCTTTGGGGAGAGGTCTCACTCCCTGGATCGGAATCTACACCTCTGCTCCAGCAAATGCAACAGAACACCACCGCACAATCATGCATAGAAATAGCAGATATAGTGTAAGTTCGCAAGGGACTTTTATTAAAACAAGAGATAAAAAATTACTCACATTTTTAAAGAAAATACGAGCATCTATAAAACTGTTGCCGGCCGGCGAACACATACACGGAGCCCTTCCTCCTGAATGCGATGATGTCACTGCATTTCCTTCCATACGCGTTTCACCATTGGACGTTGTCAATGGGAAAGTCATATAGTGGGAAGACGTAGCCATTCAACTACGTACAAAATATATCAGATTTTTTTCATTATATCAATTTAAACAAAATGCATACATTTATACACATTCTTGGTTTGCACTTAAAAAGTGGATGTAAACCCAAAATGTTTTTTTGAATTAAGACTCATATCTGTTACAGCAGAGGATGTCATTTCATCTGTGCCCAGTCTTGCCAGCTCTGAGCAATCCTCTTATGTTTCTTCAGTAAGATAAAAACAGACACACAAAGAACTAGGTGTCAGTTTCTCCCCCTTGCTGTGAGTGACAGATGATTTCCTTATCTCATGCACAAGTGTGAGAGAGGCATTCCGTGTACTTCACATCCCTCCTCCTTTCTTCCCCATCTCTCCCAGGATTGGCTGCTCCACGCCACCTCAGCATAATTGGACATGCTGAAGTCATGTGGTGACTTTCCAGGGTTTTGACTGGATGTAAGTGATCATGGGGCATAATCCACGAGACCAGCAGAAGTTCAGTGTAAGAAATATCGATGTCTGGCCAAGGGAAGTGTAGAAGTGGACGGGGAGTCTACTGACATCACGACTCCACCCACGAGCCCTGGACAACAGACCTGCCCACAGAATCCAGAGTATTGCAGAGCTCCAAACACCTAAAGGTGAGATATTTGACAGGTAAGGATACATACAGGAGGCATGTACAGTAAAACCTTGGTTTTTTACAGGGTATAAAAGAGAAGAGAGGCACCTCTAAGTGTAGCAATAAGTTACTAAATATTGTAGCTACATTAAATGCAATCATATTGCTACACTTAGAGACTCCTCTCTTCTTTTTTATACTCGGTTGTGACATGACGCTACTCTTATATCAAGACATCGTTTTTATATCAAAATGTATTGAAACATTTTGCTTGTCTTGCAAAACGCTCTCAAACCAAGTTACTCTCAAACCAAGGTTTTATTGTATATCCTTATAGATCAGCACTATGGAAGTAATTTAGAAATGATGAGAGTGGATTTACATCTACTTTAATGCCGCGTACACATGATCACTTTTTGTGATGAAAAAAAATGACATTTTTAAAAATGTCATATAAAATGATGGTGTGTGGCCAAAATGTCATTTTATGTCTTCTGAAAAACGACCAAAAAAAAAATTCGAACATGCTCAAATTTTTATGTCATTTTTTAAAATGTAATTTTTTGTGTCATAAAAAATGATCGTGTGTGGGCAAAACTACGTAAAAAATGACGTTTTAAACCCGCACATGCCCAGAAGCAAGTTAGGAGACGGGAGGTAAAACTACCATTCATAATGGAGTAAGCACATTCATCACTCTGTAACAGACAAAAAAGCGCGAATCGTCTTTTACTAACAAGTAACCAGCTAAAAGTAGCCTCAAGGCAAATAGAAATAGAAATTCCCCTTTAGAGTGCCGTCGTTTTGTTCATCATTTTCCAAAAATGATGGTGTGTACGCAACATCATTTTTTAAAATGACGTTTGAAAAATGTAGTTTTTTTTCATGATGAAAAATGTAGTTTTTTTTTCATCACAAAAAGTGATCGTGTGTACGAGGCATTATGCCGCGTACACACGATCATTTTTTGTGATGAAAAAAAAACACGTTTTCTGTGAAGTAAAAAACATCGTTTTTGAAACGTCACTTTTCAAAGATGATGTTGCATACACACCATCGTTTTTTTTCACAAAAAGCGAGGTTACGTTCACCACTCTTTTCCATTGATGCTCGCTTCATTACTAGCTTCTGGGCATGCGCGGGTTGAAAAACGTTGTTTTAAACAACGTTTTTGCTACACACGGTGACTTTTTGTGAAACGAAAAACAATGTTTTGAAAAACGACACAAAAATTTCAAGCATGTTGGAATTTTTTTTTGGTCGTTTTTTTGAAGACAAAAAACTACGTTTCATACACGATCAATTTAAATGACGTTTTAAAAAACAACGTTTTTTTTTCATCGCAAAAAACGACCGTGTGTACGCGGCATTAGAGTATTTTCTAGAAGATAAAGATGTATTTTCAATTTTCCAATTTTGTTGTACATTTGAAATATAAACACTTTGGGCCAGATTCTGGTACATTGGTACTACGCCGCCGCAACTTAACAGAGCAAGTGCCGTATTCTCCAAGCACTTGCTCCGTAAGTTGCGGCTGCGTAGTGTAAATGGCCCGGCGTAAGGCCGCGTAATTCAAAGGGGGCGGCTTGTATTTAAATTAAGCACGCCCCTGCGTTGATCGAACTGCACATGTGCCGGCTGCAAAAATAGCCCAGTGCGCATGCTCCAGCTCACGTCGGAAAACGTAGTTGAAACCGACGTGATTGTCACTTACGCAATGCCCTATTCGCGAACGACTTAGTAAAACGACAGAAAAAGACGACGCTGACCCGATGCAATACTTAACATGGCAACGACGGAACTTCGTAAACCTACCCCTCATATAGCAGGGGTAGGTTTACGCTTACGGAAACGACGTAAACGATGACGGGGCGGTGTAAAAACGTTCGGGAAACAGCGTATTAGGCTCATTTGCATAGGCAAATGAGAAATCAACGTAAAGGCCACCTAGCGGCCAGGGAAGTAATTACATCTAAGATCCGACGGTGTAAGTGTTTTACATCTGTCGGATCTTCACTGTATCTATGCGTAAGTGATTCTATGAACCCAGTAAAAAAAACAGAGATGCAACGGTGTTTCCTGCGATACAACGTTGTATCTCTCTTGAGAATCTGGCCCACTAGGTTAAGCTTTCTGCTACTTCAAATTCTTTAATGCCACATTGTTTAGGGTCTTTGTGATTCTCAGACTCAGAATAAAGTCAAACACAGCATGCTTTCAAAGAAAAAACTACTTGCATTTAAGAACAGTTTGATGCCTGCTTGAGATGCATTCTTAGGAATTCAAAAGTATGTGCCCCTCTGAAGGAGTCTAAAACTCTCTCTTTTTTTGATTTGACGCTGGATGTACCAAGAACTGATGTTTTGCAAACAGACTTTTTCATGGGACTGTAATGACCTCTGAAGGTTAGCAACTCTTTGTGGTCTATTTGTAAATGTTTTCACACAAGATTCAAACACATTCACCCAGATTTCCCACGTTCTTTGTCTGTCCTGATCTGGACAGTATGGTGCAATGTGCACCTCACAGCTCTCTTCACACACTGACCCCGTTAGGAGGGTGGGGCCACTGACCTTTAACTCTGTCTAACATAAACCCAGCACACACCTCCATCATTAATGTGCATGCTTTCTGCAAAATATGGCCTAGACGGCCATGTTACGTAGTGTAATAGGCCCAACCTACCCCATACCCCCCTTGTTTCACACCTGAGGGACTCTTTACACTGGCACCTCTGGCACCTCTGTGCTTGCTTCCACCCCCAGGGGTCCAAACCTTTTTGATCTTCCTTCTAAAAGGGCACTCTAACCACATCTTTTTCTGAATGTGCACTTCTTACTGACCTTTGGGGACCCACAAATCTCTCTACCATCTCCAGGACTACTTTTCCATTACTGTAAGGGGCCTACTCCTATCACATCTCTCAGAGAACCACCTCCTCACTACCTATATCAAGCTTAACCAGCACCATCTGTTTTTTTTCAGGTTTGCTTATACCTGTGTGGTTACCCTTGACAACCAATTTCTCAGAAATCCACAACTCATTATTGTCAACACCATCAGGAACTCTTTCCATTTCTTGCTAAGACAGTGTCTGAAGAGGGACCACATACAGCCACATACAGGCAAGCAGTTACTCCCTATAGGACCTTCCAAAGGTTTCACATCACCCCCTGTTGTCCAACGCTCCGATAGCGACTGTCCTGCCAACAAACATTTTTCACCACATTTTTCTACGCCATTTCTGTTTCCTATGACCTGTCCAACAGTGCTTCAGAGTGCTTCTCATACACAACATCATATAACTCAAACATTTGTATTTCTGACAACAAATGTTGGATGGTCATGCTCTCAAATTGTCTGACAACAAATGTGTTCTGTCAGATTATCCGATCGTGTGTACAGAAATCCGTCGGACTAAAATCCAAAGTAAAAACACGCATGCTCCAAATCAACGCTAAACATCAGCAGAAGTTGCCCAAAGGATGGCGCTAAAGAGAAGAAAAACACGTTGTTTCATGAATATTGGCTGAAAAAGTTCTGCCGTCTGTATGCTAAACAAGTTCACGGCCAATGCTCTTCGGACAAAAATCCATGGATTTGTCCGATGGAAGTCCGATGGCGTGTATGAGGCTTAAGAAAGAATGTTAGTGTGTTTTGGAGCAATATTGTATCACAATTAGTAGCCACTTGCGGACCAGGGACATATCTGTACGACGCCAGGCTCCAAGTGGTTATATGGTGATAATACCTGAAGTTGCAGGTATCACCCCGGTACCGGCTCGAATTTAACCCTCTGTTTGGGTGGCGGACATGTACACCATGGTGATCTCTTGAATGGATCTTCAGGGTCCCTTCTATCAATATTGAAGTTAAAAAAAAAACATGTAATAGAAAAAACAAAAAGAAAGAAAGTCCCTTCTAAGTGCAGTATGTCTTATAATATGGAATTTATTAATTCATTAAAACAGCCAAATGGCTACTCACTAAAAAGTAGTACAAAATGCGCTCATAAGAAGGGAAGTGTAGTCACTGTGGATAGTCAGCCGATGATGGTGGCTTCTCTGGTGAAGATATTGTTGGTTGCTGTCCAGGAAAGAAGCGAGGCAGAGCACCGCGGGAACAGCGAATCCCGGAAGTACCTGTTCGGCGGCGTTCCTTTTAAGCCTGGAGCGCACACGTCTCTCCACGACACAATATCCCTGCACTGACACAAACACATGACCATCAGACTGGTAGACTGGGTAGCAACCGCTTTTGTGTTCCCACCAGAAACAAAACTCAGTCTTTTGTTTCCCCTGATATTGCTATCGCAGGGGAACCCCCTCTCAACCAAGCGATGTCCATGAGAGCCTTGCGTCTCTCAGGATTCACGCTCCTCATTGCCTTTTGGCAGTAGTGGGAGCCATTGGCTCCTGCTGCTGTCATTTACAGCCAGTGAGCCAATCAGGAGACAAAGGGGTGCTCCCACTGCAAGCTGCTTGTTGTGGGGCACCCAGCAGGAGGGAGGTGTCGGGAGCACCATCATGGAACATGAAAAGAGAAGGGTCCGGGCTTCTGTGTGCAAACCACTGCACAGAGCAGATAAGTACAGTATAACTTGCTATTAAAAAAAAAAAAAATGCAAGTTAAGGAATACTGTTATATTCTTCTGACCACTGCACTGTACCTTTTAATGTGCTTAAAAGATGCTTATTAAACTGTGAATGGTTTCTAAATAACATTGCACATTTCATTTTCTGATCAAGCGTTTCTCATTATAGTACTGTATGTCTGGTTTTATTATACATGGGATCCAGGGTTGGGGACTTCCACACTTATACTCTAAGCACCAGCAGTGCACCCTCAAAAAAATATGTCTAGAGCCAAACCTATTGAAGCCATGGCATATACCCTGTCTGTCTGGGATAGGGTGACCAGACATCCCCGGTTTCAGGGGACAGTCCCTGGATTGAGGACATTGTCCCCGGACCAAGTCTGTGCCTGGTTTTGTCCCTGGATTGGATTTGAACAGGGACTGGGGCAATTTCAAATCCAGTCAGTGCAGAATTAATAAAAAAAATAATGAGTTACACACCTCCGCTCCGTTAGCTTAGGGGGATGTATTTTTTTTTCCATTGTCTGTGCTGGTCGGAGCGGAGGGAATAATTCTTCAGTTTCTGGGGCATTCCCATTCAGCTCCACTTGCATGTTCTACTGCCTTGGCTCAAGTCCCAGCCAGCCACCTGTCTGCTTATCTCCTTACCTTTCCTGGCAAAGTGTTCTTCCTCCGCTCCCCACCCAGTAGTAGCCGGGGGCCCAGAGAGTAAGACTTGATAGGATGTGAGGGGGGGCAGTAACAGGCAGAGAGTCGCTGATTGCCACCATTACTAGTATAAAAAAAAATATGTACCCTGATTTCATTTAAAAAATCTGGTCACCTTAGTCTGGGACCACTTCACATACCTCTTCATCATCTCTGTACTGTTTTGCTTTCACTGTCTTTTGATGAGTATTGGTCAGATTTTAAATTTCCCAGTTAAACACTTTTTTGTAAACCTTTGGGCTTTCTTGAGAACATTAGTGAGATTGCATGAAATCAATGCTGAGCAGGTGCGCATAGTACTAATGCCGCGTACACACGATCACTTTTTGTGATGTAAAAAACGTCGTTTTATTTCACGAAACAAAACGACGTTTTTTAAACTTCATTTTAAAAAACAATGTTGCATACACACCATCGTTTTCTGAAAATGCTCTTGCAAAGCGCGGTTACGTAAGACTCTTTCGACGGCACTCTGTTCCATTGAAGCTCCCGTATCATAGTTACATAGTTACATAGTTACATAGTTAGTCAGGTTGAAAAAAGACACAAGTCCATCCAGTTCAACCATAAAAAAAAATAAAAATAAAACAAAGTAAAACACAGTACATCCTCCCATACACCCAACTCCATACCCACAGTTGTTCCAGAGGAAGGCAAAAAACCCCAGCAGAGCGATGATCCAATTTGCTACCGGAGGGGAAAAAATTCCTTCCTGATCCCCCGAAAGGCAATCGGATTTACCCCGGATCAACTTTACCTTTCAAAACTTAGTACTCAGTTATATTATGTGCATTTAGGAAAGAATCCAGGCCTCTCTTAAAGCAATCTACTGAGCTGGCCAGAACCACCTCTGGAGGGAGTCTGTTCCACATTTTCACAGCTCTTACTGTGAAGAAACCTTTCCGTATTTGGAGGTGAAATCTCTTTTCCTCCAGACGTAAAGAGTGCCCCCTTGTCCTCAGTGTTGACCTTAAAGTGAATAACTCAACACCAAGTTCACTATATGGACCTCTTATGTATTTGTACATGTTGATCATATCCCCCCTTATTCTCCTCTTCTCAAGAGTGAATAAATTCAGTTCCTCTAATCTTTCCTCATAGCTGAGCTCCTCCATGCCTCTTATCAGTTTGGTTGCCCTTCTCTGCACTTTCTCCAGTTCTCCGATATCCTTTTTGAGAACTGGTGCCCAAAACTGGACTGCATATTCCAGATGAGGTCTTACTAATGATTTGTACAGGGGCAAAATTATATCTCTCTCTCTGGAGTCCATACCTCTCTTAATACAAGAAAGGACTTTGCTCGCTTTGGAAACCGCAGCTTGGCATTGCATGCCATTATTGAGCTTATGATCAACTAAAACCCCCAGATCCTTCTCCACTAGAGATCCCCCCAGTTGTACTCCCCCTAGCATGTATGATGCATGAATATTCTTAGCCCCCAAGTGCATAACTTTACATTTATCAACGTTAAACCTCATCTGCCACTTAGTCGCCCAATTAGACAGAGCATTGAGGTCGGCTTGTAAATTGGAGACATCCTGCAAGGACATTATTCCACTGCATAGCTTGGTGTCATCTGCAAAAACAGAAATGTTACTTTTGATCTCAGACCCAATATCATTTATAAATATATTGAAAAGTAAGGGACCCAACACTGAACCTTGGGGTACACCGCTGATAACCTTGGACCATTCAGAGTCTTGCTTCTGAGCATGCGCGGGTTTAAAAACTTCGTTTTAAACGTCGTTTTGCCCACACATGATCATTTCTTGTGAAACAAAAGATGACATTCTGAAAAACTACATAAAAAATTCAAGCATTTTCGAATTTTTTTTTGGTCGTTTTTTTGAAGACATAAAACGACGTTTTGCCCACACACGATCATTTTAAATGACGTTTTTTAAAACGTTGTTTTGTTTCATCACAAAAAACGACCATATGTACGCGGCTTAAGAGTTTAACCATTTCTTTGTCATAATACTGTCTGTAGGACGTTGAATAAACATGAATGTCTAAATAGCACATAACATGTTACGCCTTGGGACAGACTTCTCCAGGGAAAATGACTAGGTTTGCTGTTATAAAATGTGTATGAATGTACCCAGCTTCAGCCTCAAGTTATAAAGTGACAGAGATCACCCGCAAAAAAATGGGTTCCATCTCCAGAATAGGTCTTAGGGAACAAAAAAATAACCCATATGGTATTTTATGTATTTCCTATAAGCCAGAGGCGTTGCTAGGTCTTCAAAATATCTAGGGCTAGAGCCCATAGCAGCGGAGTAAAGAAAGTCATACTCTTTACATCAGAGTCCCAAGAGAGCCCTCCCTCATTACATGAGGGTCCCGAGAGCCCATCAATGCAGCCTTACCAGTGTCCTTCAAATACAGCCTGATCAGTGCCCATCATTGCAGCCTTGCCAGTGTCCATCAAATGTAGCCTTACCAGTGCCCATCAAATGCAGCCTTACCAGTGCTCATCATATGTAGCCTTGCCAGTACCCTTTAAATGCAGCCTGATCAGTGCCCATCAAATGCAGCCTTACCAGTGCCCATCAAATGCAGCCTGATTACTGCCCATCATTACAGCCTGATCAGTGCCCAGCAATGCAGCCTTACCAGTGCCCAGCAATGCAGCCTTACCAGTGCCCAGAAATGCAGCCTTAAGTGTGCCCAGCAATGCAGCCTGATCAGTGCCCAGCAAGGCAGCCTGATCAGTGTCCAGCATTGCAGCCTCATCAGTGCCCAGCAATGCAACCTCATCAGTGCCCAGAAAATACATCCTTACCAGTTCCCAGCAATGCATCCTTACCAGTGCCCATCAAATGCATCCTTACGAGTGCCCAGCAATGCATCCTTACCAGTGAACAGCAATGGATCCTTACAAGTGACCAGCAAATGCATCCTTACCAGTAACCAGCAATGGATCTTAGATTTTATTTTTCCGGCGAGCCCCTCCCTCGGTCCTCCTCCTCCAGCAGCGGGTTGAGGTCCAGCCTCCAATAAAACAACACCATTGGATCAGTGTTCCACCTATCGCTGTGGTCTTGGAAGCGGGACTTTTTTACAGCGGCCGCTGGAGGAGAAGGACTGAAGGAGGGGAGTGCGGGTGTGCTGGGGCGACACCCCCCATTGTGTGGCATCGGGGTGGACCGCCCTCCATTGACATGAATACCCACACTACTAACACAGCTCACAGTGATGCAGGAATGACGTTCCTGCTGTGGGAAAAGTACTCCTTTCCTATGCGTTTTCGCAGGACTTAAACCCAGTGTTGCACCCAGTAAGAGATTTGGGGCTATGGGTCCCAGACTGGAGGCTATAGTACTAGAATCCACCCCTTAGCGATGCCACTGCTATAAGCACTCCTTAGGCCCCGCACACACGGTCGAGGTTCTCGCCAGAAACCAGCGAGAACCTCGCTGGGAGCTGCATTGCAGCGAGAACCTCGGCCGTGTGTGCGCTCTCTGCTCGCCCCGCCCGTCGGGAAACCCGTCGAGCAAATAGAGAACAGGTTCTCTATTTGCTCGACGGCCCGTCGGGATGAATGGCTGGTTGCCATTCCCGACGGGCGGGTCGCAGATTCTGATGGCCGGCAGAGAACCTCGATGGGCAGAACGATGTGTTCCGCCCGTCGTGTTTCTCTGCCGTGTGTACGGGGCTTCAGTCATCTTTTTTGACATATGCTCAGATTGTGCTGAACATGTTATTTTACAACAGCTTAGCTGAAGCTAAACTCAATAGGCAGTTGAAATATTCCCCCTGATTTACTGATGTAGACAATGGTGCTTTGCATGCTGTTCTCATATAAAACTGTTTGTTGATTTGCAGTAAATTATGATCTGTATTCACTCAGACCCCTCTGTGGCAATCAATACTAACTTTAAAAGCAAAACCGGTGTGTTTTTTCCACTGCACATCAACACCACTGGATCCATAAAACGTCACTTTGATTATATTTCAGGTTAAACCAAATACTTCAAATCAAATCTGTATAAAGAATATTATTTACTGAGGCCCCGTACACACGGCCGAGGTTCTCGCCAGAAACCAGCGAGAACCTCGCTGGGAGCTGCATTCCAGCGAGAACCTTGGCCGTGTGTACGCTCTCTGCGAGCCCCGCCCGTCGGGAAACCCATCGAGCAAATAGAGAACAGGTTCTCTATTTGCTCGACGGCCCGTCGGGATGAATGGCTGGTTGCCATTCCCGACGGGCGGGTCGCAGATTCTGACGGCCATCAGAGAACCTCGACGGGCGGAACCATGTGTTCCGCCCGTCGAGTTTCTCTGTCGTGTTTACGGGGCTTTACAGTCATGCCTGACACCCATGTCACTCACCAACCAGCCAGCTGTCCCTGTACACATTCTGTTCAAATTCTGTTGGGATGTTGCTTTGATGGTATATATAGCTGTCGTGGCTGGCCCCTGGGTGTATGGCACGGACGTGCCATATGAGGGATTTGGCATCGGCTATCACCTGTACGTTGATGGAATGCCAATGCTTCCGATTGCGGTATATGTGCTCTGTGGCACGGGGGGGTTGTAGTGCCACATGTGTGCAACCAATGGCCCCAACTTTAAAAGCAAAATCGGTGTGTTTTTTCACTGCAGATCAATGCCACTGGATCCATAAAACATCACTTTGATTTTCAGGTTAAACCAAATACTTCAAATCAAATCTGTATAAAGAACATTATTTTCTTACAGAATGCAAAGAACAAGCCTCAAAATACACTACTGTGCAAATTTTAGGCAGGTGTGGAAAAATCCTGTAAATTAAGAATGCTTTCAGAAATAGAAGTGTTACTAGTTTATTTTTCTAAATTAACAAAATGGAAAGTAAATGAACAGAAGAGAAATCCAAATCAAATCAATATCTGGTGACCACCCTTTGCCTTCAAAACAGCATCAATTCTTCTTGGTACAGGATTTTGTACAAGGAACAGTATGGGCCAGATCCACGTACATCGGCGCATATATAGGCCGGCGTAGCGCATCTTATTTCCGCTACGTCGGCTCAACTCAGAGAGGCAAGCACCGTATCCTCAGAGCATTTGCTTCCAACGTTGCGCCTGCACAACGTAAATTCATAGGCGTAAGCCGGCGTAATTCAAAGTAGGAAGGAAGTGGGCATGTTCCATTTAAATTAACCGTGACCCCATGCAAATTAAGGGCCCAACGAACGGCGCATGCACCGTGACATTGACGTATGTCCCGCACCCCTCTGCGCATTGCTCACAACTAGGCTGGGCGTAACCCCTGAGATACGCCCAGGGCATAAATACGCCCAGACATGCGCCCGTAGAGCGCAAAAGTACATCCGCTTCTTTCTCCCCCTGAAGCAAGGTTTTTTTGTTTGCTGTTTGGTTTAGAACCATGTCTGCTCCAGCTACTGAGAAGGAGAGGAGGAAGAAGAGTTTCTCGGACCAGGAGAAGGAGGTTATCATCAGGGCCATGTCCAGGTATGATAAGTACCTCCATGGTGCAGAGAGTGGCACCACTAGTAAGGCCAGGAAGGATGAGATCCTGTTGCAGATTACATTAGAGGTCAATACCCTGGTAAATGAAGTACAATCCTCCAAGGACATTCAGAAAAAAATAAATGACCTGCGTCGCCTGGTCCGAGGGAAGCTGGGCAGGATAAGGAGGCATGCCAGTGGCACTGAAGGGGGACCAGCCACTACTATGACGCTCACTACTGATGAGCAGGTGGTTGCCCAGTGTCTCCACAGGCATCAAGTGGAGGAAGTGGAGGGCTTTGACTCCGTTGTGGATGCCTTGAGAACAGGTAAGTGTGTGTTTTATCTCCTATCTGGTGTGTAGCATGTGAGGGGGTGCAAGGGGACATGTGACAAGTGTGTGGGTCCACCAACATGTGAATGTTTTGTGTCATCCACAGATGTGCTGGAGGGAGCTGGGCCATCTGCTGCCGGTGGCCATCCCCCCACACCATGCCCCGAACATCTTTCCGAGCATGACCCCCTGGGAAGCCAAGAGTCAGCGGTGGAGAGGAGTGCCCACACCTCTCCTCTTGAGGTGGAGCAGGTCATTTTGGACCAAGATGTGGTTCTGTACTTGGAGGAGTCTCCCCCTTTGGCCGGGCCCTCTCAGACCTCCACCCCCATTAGGGGAAGCCCCTCAGGGTCCTCCCCCAACAGGTCTACCCCTTCAAGGGCCTCCCCATATCGATGACCCCAAGCCTCTCCTGGCCCCAGGAAGGCTACTAGGAAGACTAGGGGGGTGTCTGAGTTCCTCCCAGAACATCTCTCAAGGGAGAGACCAGGGGATGCTCCTCCTCCTCCTGATTCCCCCCCCACCTGATGCTCCCACCATGCAGCTGAGGAGCCGGGGCCGCGGCACCAGACGTGGCCCAAGACAGGGCAGATGAGTGACTTTTTTTTGGATGCTCAGGTTATGAGTATTTTTTTGGTTCTCTACAGTACATACTCAGGTTATGAGTTTTTTTTTGGTTTTCTACATACTCAGGTTATGAGGTTTTTTTTTGCTCAGGTTATGAGTTATTTTTGTTTGTAGACCCAGCACACGGTCAGTAGTGCAGGCTACAGTGTGAATGGTGTGTGAATGTGTGGATGACACTCCTGCCAGTAAGGTGTGTCACCCTGGGTCGTCGGGGAGAGGTTTTCCCCACGACCGTGTGAATGTGTTATGAATGGACAGCGACATAATTGGTGCCTTGGCGTGGCGTTGCTGCTCCCAAGTCCTGCACGGTGGACTTGGGCTAAACCAATTTGAGGTGGATGTGGTGTTTGTGAGCTAGGGACCACAGTGGTGTGCATGCGTGCATTGTCCGTGTGCCATGATGAATGTGTGTGTTTAAAGTGCAAAGAAACGTTCCACGAGGCACCTCCTGACTGCTGTTCCATCAGCAGAATGGGTAGCCTCAGGCAGGGGGTGACTGTGTGGTTCGGGGGTCAGGTCATCATGTCAATCTCCAGGCTCTTTCTCACGGCGTAGTTGTGCAGCATGCAACATGCACCGATGATCTTGCACACAACGTTTGGGGAATACAACAGGGTCCCCCTGGACTTATCCAGGCATCGGAAACGGGACTTCAGGAGGCCAAATGTGCGTTCCACCACTGCACGGGTACGTATGTGTGCCTCATTGTATTTTCTCTCTCCTCTGGTTTGGGGATTCCGGAATGGAGTCATGAGATGGGGTCCAAGTGCATATGCAGAGTCACCTGGAAAGGAAAAGACAGGAGGAGGTTAGCCATGCATGTGCCCCTCGTGATGTCTGCATCATGGGGTCGGACAGTCATGCCTGACACCCATGTCACTCACCAACCAGCCAGCTGTCCCTGTACACGTTCTGTTCAAATTCTGTTGGGATGTTGCTTTGACGGTATATATAGCTGTCGTGGCTGGCCCCTGGGTGTATGGCACGGACGTGCCATATGAGGGTTTTGGCATTGGCTATCACCTGTACGTTGATGGAATGCCAATGCTTCCGATTGCGGTATATGTGCTCTGTGGCACGGGGGGGTGCTGTAGTGCCACATGTGTGCAATCAATGGCCCCGATGGTGTGTGGGAATCCGGCAATTCTGTAGAAATCCTGCATTGCCTTCTGCCGCAGATGCTCATGGGTGGGTCTGATGATGTGGTGGGACATGTGTCTGAGGATTGCGGGGACAACCTGGTGCACACATCTGCTCATGGAGGATTGTGCCATCCCCGCCACAACTCCACTTGTACGCTGGAACGAGTCACTGGCAAGGAAATGGAGTGTTGCCAGTACTTTGACCAGCCATGACTAAGCACTGATCGAGTGCGAAACGCGTTGGCTGTCCTGTTTTCTGTGATTGCTGTGACTGTACATGTTTTTGGATTTACAATAAAGACAACTTTTTTCGTTTGAAAATCCTTGGAGTGCGGCCGTCCTTCCCTCTTTTCTTCATCATCATTACTTTGACCAGTGGCTCCACTGCATGTGAGCGATCTGTGTGGCTGGTGAGGTCATCTTTCAGGGCTGTGGCTATTTTCAGGATGGAAGCAGGGCTGAATCTGAAGATGCGATACACCTCCAAATCACCCATGCCAAAGACGTCGATGCGCGTTCGGTATATCCTCTCCCGTGCCCTCCTCCTACGCGCCTGTGAAGTCAGTAGTATAGCTATGACCATGGATGCCCCTGGCATGTTGGCATACAGATTGTTGTCCTGCAAGTATGGATGCTCAGCTCGTCCGTAACGGTGCTGCTGCAGCTGCTCTCCGGCTGACCTGTGCATATCTGCTGCTGACTTACCCCTGCTTTATGATAGGTAAATTTAGGCCTGACGTACAACTAAGCGCGGCGCTTGTAGCCGGCGTCAGGCGCACGTACGTTCATGGATCGCCGTATCTCCCTCATTTGCATATTTGAATAGAAAATCAATGGGAGCGCCAGATGCGTCCAGCATATATATGCACCCACGCTGCGCCGGCGTAGGAAAGTTACGGCGGTCGGAAGAAGCCTATTTTCAGGCGTATCTAGTTCTGTGGATGCGGCGCATAGTTACGCTGGCGCATATATACACTTACACCGCACATCTCGAGATACGCCGACGTAAGTGCTTTGTGGATCTGGCCCTATATGTCCGTAATAGATAAAGTGATCTACAAGAACAAGAAAAAATTCAATCGTAAAAATCGCAAACATGTCAATTTTCGTTCACCTGACTTGACGGACTCCTAATTAGAGTTATCTGACACTACTGATGGGATATCTTATTCAAGGAGATCGGTCTCGTCTGTCTTTGACAAGGCTAAAAATTATTCTAAAAAACAGTCTGCAACTCTGGACACAAACAACAAAAAGGAAAAAGAAAAACAAGAAGAAGCTAACGCTCTGGTAAGAATATACAATTATCCAAGACAAGCACGCAACAAGAAGGAATGATACTAGAGATGGAGCCACATATGAATACACGTAATGTAGTCAATCTATCTTAGGTGATACTGACTGCTTTAGAGTCCTTCCTATTGTCTAAGGCCTTGTACACACGATCGGACATATCCGATGAAAACGGTCCGCGGACCGTTTCCATCGGATATGTCCGATCTGGAGTTTGGTCCGATGGCGTGTACACACCATCGGATCAAATTCCCTGCTGGCGGACGGCGCGGTGACGTGGCGGTGACGTTGACGCCGCCACGTCACCGCACCAGGAAGTAAAACACTTCCGCGCATGCGCCGAATCCATTCGGCGGCGGCGCGGCGGTGGTGCGGGACGACATGTCTGCTGGTAAGTGTACTAACCAGCAGACATGTCGGGCGGACACATTCCCACCCGATAGATTTCAAAGCATGCTTTGAAATCTGTCGGGTGGACAAATCTGTCCGCTAGCCCATACACACGATCGGAGATGTCTGCTAAACGGTCCATCGGACCGTTTTCAGCGGACATATCCGCTCGTGTGTACGAGGCCTAAGGGCCTCTCTTTCTCACCGTGCAATCATTTTGACGCCTTCAATACATTATTGAATGTGACTAGATTCATACGTAATTTGTAGCTTAGGAAACACATTTTTTTACTGCTGAGGATTCTTCTAATGTTTCTGACAATTGGGATATTAATGCTATTATTTGTAATGATAACACTTTTGATTTTTAGGATCTAGTTGTGAGGTCCACACTGCATAGATTGTATTTAAAAATATAATGTAGCAGTGCATGGGGTTATCTCTGATATAATTCACAAAGGAGATAGATTTTTCTATCCCGTACATACCAGGAGCACTGCAGTTGAAACCTTCCAGGCTCTTGTAAAGCAGGACCTGAAAAAGTTAAAATCGGATATTAAGATGGCCCCCACCCATATACGTGATAACCTTACCCAGATAGAAAGACGGGCTCTTAAAACACTTTAGTTCCCATAGTGACATTGTCATAAGGGAAGCAGATAAAGGAGGACCGATTGTAGTTTTGGATTCAGAGGATTACAGGAGGGAGGCTTTAAGACAGCTTAGTGACTTATCACACTTATCACACTTTAGATGCCAATCTAATACTTTCAAAACACTTTATTGAGTTTATTGGATAGTGAAGTGGAGATGGGTGCCATAATTCCAAAAACAGCACAATTTCTTTATGTAGACAATCCATTGGTCCCAGTCTTTCACCACCTACTGAAGCTTCACAAAAATAAATTTCCTGTTCAGGGCCGCCCTATTGTTGCAGGCATTGGTTCCTTATTTGAAAAACTAGGAGAATGGATTGATCAGCTTTTGCAACCACAAATATGACATGATCTTTTTTTTAAAATAGTATTTACCTTTAAGTTTCTGTTGGGTCTCAATAAATGTAAATGTGTATCTGGATGTACAGTATTATAACTGGGCTTTATGTGATTTATATATATTTGTGTATTCCGTATTGATTTATATTATTATGCTCTAATCTTTCAAAATGTGCTTATTTTCATTCTTGTTACTAGTTTTGCTTGATATACGATGTTTGTTCTTTTCTTTGTTTTATGGTGGTGTATCCTCTAATTAGGCAGGCGATCTGGTGGCTGATTGTTTGATTGCCTGCCTGGTGGGTGGTGCCCCCCCCCCGTCTCTATATATTCTTGATTCTCTTTGTAATGCTTGAGCTGTGATCAAGGTGGTTGTGCTGAAACGTTAGCCCCTTGTAACCTTTTATGTGTACCTAATAAACCATTTACTAAGGATTTGGAGTGCCGGCTTCTTCTATTGGAATTCGCTGAATTTTTCCAGGTACACTTGCACAACGTTTTTGAAGTAACTCGATTGGTAGGTTGTTCCAAACATCTTGGAGAACTTACCATAAATTTTCTGTGGATGTAGGCTGCCTCAATTCTTTTTGTCTCTTTGTGTAATCCCAGACAGACTTGATGGAGTTGAGATCAGAGTTCTGTGGGGGCCAAACCATTACTTCCAAGACACCTTGTTCTTCTTTACACTCAAGATACTTCTTAATGACATCCTGCTGCAGAATACATTTGGGTCCAATCGCACGCCTCCCAGGTGGTATGGCATGATGCCGGTTTGAAGACAAAAGTTAGTGACACAAATACTGATTTGATTTTGATTTTCTTCTGTTTGCTCAATTTTGGAAAATGATAAAATAAAACAATTAAAAAAATATATAATTTTGAAAACATTCTTACTTTATAGCATTTTTTCACATCTGCCTAAAACCTTTACACAGTACTGTAAATAAACAAAATGAGGGTAAAAAATGGCTAGACAGAGAGGGGCAGATTCACAGAGAATTAGATTCTCGTAGAGTATCAGAAATACACTACGCCGCCGTTTTTTACCTGGCTCTACGTGGAATCCAGGTAGATTTTGTCCAGTAAACGACGGCGGCGTAGTGTATTTCTCGCGTCGCAATCCATCTGCGCGAGTAGGGGTGTGAAGCATTTAAAATAGGCGCGTTCCCGCGGCGATCGAACTGCGCATGCTCCGTTCGCAAATTTCCCGCCGTGCATTGCGCGAAAACACGTTGTCACGTCGTAGTAGCGTCGTTTACGTACATTCCTATTCCCGATACGTTAAAAAAAAATATATATTTTCAAATCGACGCGGGAACGACGGCTATACTTTACATGGGTTACGCACTGTTAGACCAGCAAAAAGCTCCTCTAACATTACGTAGCCAAAAAATGACGTAGGCGATTGCGAGGGACACTCATACCTTCGTGGATCGCCGTAAAAACTCATTTGCATATCCCGACGCATGAAAACGACGCAAACTCCTCCCAGCGGCCGCAAAAATATCACAGTGTAGATCCGAAGGCTTACGAGGACGTAAGCCTCTCGGATCGAAGCCCGAAGCCGCCGTATCATGGTTTGAGGATTCAAACTAGTGATACGGCGCGCAAAATTTGAAATTACTCCTGTCTAACACCAGTTAGACAGGCGTAATTGCTCTGTGAATCTGGGCCAGAGTTTCTTTCATTCAAGTTCCCATTTCTCTCCTTAAAATCAAAGCCAATCCACCTTATAAACATATGAATAGCTTGAGTGCAAAAGAAGCCGCATTTGTGGCCTGTATAGGGCTCATTCTAGACTGTTCACACTAATGCACCCCTGATAAAGCCCTTTTCAGAGCAAAAAACATTTGGGCCCAGATTCACATACAAATAGATTCGCGTAGAGTATCAGAAATACTCTACGCCGCCGTATTTCACCTGGCTCTACGTGGAATCCCGGTAGATTTTGTCCAGTAAACTACGGCGGCGTAGTGTATTTCTCCCGGCGCAAGCCATCTACGCGAGTAGGGGGCGTGAAGCATTTAAAATAGGCGCGTTCCCGCGGCGATCGAACTGCGCATGCTCCGTTCAGAAATTTCCCGCCGTGCATTGCGCGAAATCACGTCGTTACGTCCTTCGTTGTTTGAGTTTACGGACATTCCTATTCCCGAACGAGTTACGTAAAAAAAAAAAAATAATTAAATTCGACGCGGGAACGACGGCCATACTTAACATGGGCTACGCACCGTTAGACCAGCAAATAGCTGGTCTAACAGTATGTAGCAAAAAAATGACGTAAGCGATTGCGAAGACCACTCGTATCTTCGTGGATCGCCGCAAAAAGTCATTTGCATATCCCGACGCTGAAAACGACGCGGACTCCTCCCAGCGGCCGCAAAAATATCGCAGCGTAGATCCGAAGGCTTACGAAGACGTAAGCCTTTCGGATCGAAGCCCAAAGCCGCCGTATCATGGTTTGAGGATTCAAACTAGTGATACGGCGCACGAAATTTGAAATTACTCCTGTCTAACACCAGTTAGACAGGCGTAATCGCTCTGTGAATCTGGGCCTTGGTTTTTAAAAGTGGGTTGTTTGTTAACTTTACTGTATGGTTTATTTTTGATGAATACAAAGACTTGGCGCTTGAACTTTTTATATTATTGTAAGAGGGATTCGCTTTGATTTTAAGCAAAGAGATTGGGAGCTTGAAACTTGAATGAAAGAGGCGCTCCATCTAGCCATTTTTTACCCTCATTTTATTTATATATTCTGAGGCCTGCTCTTTGTATTCAGCTGGAGAAAAATAGTATTCTTTATACAGGAGTTGATTTGAACTATTTGGTTTTTGCTGAATTATAAAGTGAAGCTTTAAGGATCCAGTGGTGCTGAGCGCAGTCAGAAAAGCACATTACTTTCTCATTTAAAGTTAGTATTGTTCTTCTTATTTAAAGCATATAAAGTGTTACTAAACCAGGATCCTGATTTCACTATTAGTCCCACGTGTATATAACAACCAGCGCCACCCCTAATTATAACTAAGGTATTATATACCAAACACTGTGCATAAAATATCAAAAATATTGCAGCTGCTCTACACTCTCAGTGGATTCACTTCACTTTACAAAAAAATGATATTTTTGTGTATGTAGTGCAGCCCTACTGACGTGATAACTCTCAAATATCAAATCTTTGTGCAAATGATAAAAGTAACAGAAAAAAATGCTGCACTAAAAAATATGCCTTTGTGTTTTTTACACATATATACACACGCTAGATTATGTCTGTAGAAAACCACATAAGAAATAATATAATGACACCACTAACTCGAGTTAGTGTAAAGCGCTGTACACACAATCGGTTTGTCTGGTGAAAACGGACCAATAGACCGTTTTCATTGGACGAACCGATCATGTGTGGGCCCCATAGTTTTTTTTTTTCCATCTGTGAAAAAAAATAGAACCCGTTTTAAGTTTTAAAGCGCTGTACACACAATCGGTGTGTCTGGTGAAAACGGACCAATAGACCGCTTTCATTGGACGAACCGATCGTGTGTGGGCCCCATAGTTTTTTTTTTCCATTGGTGAAAAAAAATAGAACCCGTTTTAAATTTTTCCTATAGTTAAAAAAAACTATAGAAAAAAAACGATCGTCTGTGGACAAGTCCATCGGTCAAAAATCCACGTATGCTCAGAATCAAGTTGACGCATGCTCGGAAGCATTAAACTTAATTTTTCTCAGCACATCGTAGTGGTTTAAGTCACCACGTTGGACACGATCAGATTTTTAACCAACCAATGGTGTGTAGGCAAGACTGATGAAAGTCAGCTTCATCGGATATCCGATGAAAAAATCCATTGGATTAGATTCCATCAGATATCCGATTGTGTGTACAGGGCTTAACTCTGTGCTCAATTATAGTGCATCAAGTGAACTATTAATTAATTAGTATCTCTACTTATCCATATATCCACTAGACATGTGCACACTGAAATATTTCATTTCAGAATTTAGTTTTATTTATTTACTCCCGAAATTCGTTTTTATTTAATTTGTTTCGTTAAAAAAATGCATTTGTCTGAAAATCCGAATCAATTAAGGTCGAATCTGTCATTGAAGGCTAATGGTGTCTGTCAAATGTTCTAAGAAGATTCGACAGAGCAGCTAAACTGCAATCGTACATTTCCGGTCGAATGTTCCGCCTACAAGCTATAGAAGAATTCTAACGTTGTATGACACGAGTAATAATTATATTTATAAATTATTATTACTAGTCAACTAACATTCAAATTCTTCTATGTGCCGAGCATTTGACCGGAAATGTATGATTGTGGCATCATACAGTTTAGCTGCTTGTCCAATCTTCTTAGAACTTTCAACAGACACCATAAACCTTCAATGACAGATTAAAAGTTTTTATGTTTTTCGCTGCTTCGTCGAATCTTCATCGTTCATGTCGAATGGTCTACCCCAACACTGTCTCTATAATGTTGAATCTTTTCTCTCTATGTCGAATCTTTCATCTCTATGTAGAATCTTGGACTAAGAGTTAAAGGGGTTGTAAAGGAAAAAAACATTTTCATAATAAGCATTCTTTACCTGCAGACATTCCTCTTTTCACTTCCTCATTGTTCGTTTTTGCTCAGAAGTTGCTCTATTTCTTCTCTGTTCTGTTCACTTCCTGCTTGTCTGATTGTTACTCACCACAGTGAAGGGAGGCTTTACTGCGGTGGTCAGTAAGGTGCTCGCCCCCTCCTGGGAACTACATCTGTGCGGCAGGACGCTCTCTACGTGTTAGAGACTTCAAGGAGGTGTGAATTACTGGGCGTGCCGCAATGCATACTGGGAAATGTAGTTCTTACAAGAACGAGCGCCGAAAACCAGGAAGTGGATTAGAGAACAGAAACTAGAACGTCGGAGGTGATATAGATGAAGGGATTTAATAGGTATTTACTAGAGCTGTTACTGATCAAAATTTTTGTGTTCGATTAATCGTGTTTTTTTAATCGATTAATCGACTAATTTCGATTAATTATAACGCACATACAGATCCAACTACTTTTAGCCGATCTCCTTGCAGGCTGATTCCCAGTGCAGCTCCAACCACTGGAAAAATGATTAGCAGGATACAAAAAACACACAAAGGCAGCGCTTGATGGGAATAGCATTAAAACTTTTATAGTGTTTAAGTAGGTAACAAAATAAATATTGCACTGGAGATAAAATCGATGTAGCTACATAAACTGTAAAAAGTAATAGCAGTAATACCAAACGGTACCAAAAGCAGTCATAAAAACATGTAGCTAAGTATGATACTGGTATAAAAATGTGTACAACGATACCACTGCTGAATCCAGATAAGGAGGGGTTAACATCAGTCCGTCGGCATGTAGATGTCCCGTGAAGGGAACTATCACAACTCCCAGTGGATGGTTGTAGAATCCCAGATTAATAAAGGGAAGTAATAGAGGGAAGTGTAACAGCCCTTGCATGTGGCAGATAGTAAGGTCCCGCCGGCATGTAGATATGAAGGCATGGCAAAGGAGCCCTTCAGATGGACACGGCAAGCCCTGCCGGTGTCCGTGGCGTTACCGGAACTCCGACAGAACTCCCTGGAGGCCCAGAAGCCGGCTGAGAGGTGAATACCAATCAAAAGAATTGTAATCGATCAAAAAGATTTTGATCGATCAAAAAAATTTAAGATTAAACGATTAATTAAAAGTTAGTTTGCACAGCACTAGTATTTACTAGTTTTTTTTAACAGAATCATTACACTATTCTGAAACAATGTTGAATCTCCTATCTATATCAAACTGTTGTAACAATGAAATGAAAATAAAGCATTTTTTTTGTCGGATCTTTCAGATTTCGAATTCTGCGTGTTCGTTTTCGGTTGTTAAAACCATAACAAAAATACCCGAAATTCGGACGAAAATGCATTCGGACGAAATAAAATGCACATGTCTAATATCCACACTATTCATTTTCTATAGATGATCACATGCATAAAGTGTTAATTAGTGCCATACCTTAATGCTAATTAAAGTAATTTTGTGCGACAAATAAAAATGATATACATTAATGCTCAAATAACAACATCTGTCATAAAATACATCCAATATAATTGTGCTCAAAATAATCACAAACATGTTCCCATGCACTACAAAAGTGCCATGTGCAAAGTGCTATTTTGATTGATTCACAAACTGACATACATAATATATACAGTCCATTTACAGTTCAAAAAAATCCAAAGCAACTGGTGATAGCAAAACGTGTCCTTGTGTCCACTCTGGTGTTACCCACCTCCACTTCTGTATATGCACTTACCTTAGAGCCTGTGAACCACCTCTGGGCTCAGTGATTATGAGAAAGGAGTGAATAAGCACTGATCCAGTGCGAAACGCGTCGGCTGTTCCTTGTTTCCACTGCTGTGACTCTATTTTTGTACATGCTGTCTATTGAATAAAAGACCACCCATCAGGTTTTGGAGTGCGGCTATCCATTTTTCTTTGTCTTCATTTGGCTCAGTGATTATGTTGGAATCCTGGGCTAGTTGCTGGTAACGTGTTCCACATGTGTATGATGAAAAAAACCTCTCCTTTCCACAGTGGATCAGCTGTTCACCTTCAGCCCTTTGCTGTTTCAACAACTTCCAGTGAGATTCCCATGGGTACAGAGTAGATCTCTCATTTAAATAACCTTGCTTCTAAAGATCGGATATTCCGACAACAATTGGGTGATGGAAGGGTTTTGTCGGATAATCCAACCGTCTGTATGCTACATCGGACAATTGTTGTCGAAATTTCTAACAACAAGTGTTGGATAGCATGCTCTCAAATTGTCCGACAACAAATGTGTTCTGTTGGATTATCTGATCGTGTGTACACAAGTCCGTCGGACTAAAATCCAAAGTACAAACACGCATGCACCGAACCAATGCTAACCATCAGACAACATTAGCAGAAGTTGCCCAAAGGGTTGCTCTAAAGAGCTGAAAAACAACATAATTTCGTGTAAGTTGGCTAAAAATGTTCTGCCGTCTGTATGCAGAACAAGTTCACGGCCAACGCCCTTTAGACTCTCCTCCACTTCTGGGCTAATGCTTCCAGTGTCATGCAATCACAAACACAGGAAACAAAGTGCGCTCTGTTTTAAAATGTATTAAATTACCCCCGCTAAAAAGGACACTTACAAGATAAAAAACAAAACTTGCATGTGTCTAATAATATAGCGTCCACTCACTCACCACTGTAGCTGTGTGACGTCACTGGCTCGGCTCCTCCCTTCTACATGCGTATCAATCTTTGATTGGTCTTCCTCAAAGATCTGCATGCAAATTTTGCCTTTTGTCTTGTAAGTGTCCGTTTTAGCGGGGGTGATTTAATACATTTTGAAACAGAGAGCACTATGTTTCCTGTGTTTGTGATTGCATGACACTGGAAGCAATAGCCCAGGAGTGGAGGAGAGTCTCATGCCGCGTACACACGGTCGTTTTTTGCGATGAAAAAAAAAACAACGTTTTTTAAAACGTCATTTAAATTGATCGTGTGTGGGCAAAACGTTGTTTTTTGTCTTAAAAAAACGACCAAAAAAAAATTCCAACATGCTTGAATTTTTTGTGTCGTTTTTCAAAACGTCGGTTTTTGTTTCACAAAAAGTCACCGTGTGTAGCAAAAACGTCGTTTAAAACGACGTTTTTTCAACCCGCGCATGCCCAGAAGCTAGTTATGAAGCGAGCTTCAATGGAAAAGAGTGGTGAACGTAACCTCGCTTTTTGTGAAAAAACGATGGTGTGTATGCAACATCGTCTTTGAAAGTGACGTTTCAAAAATGTCGTTTTTTACTTCACAGAAAACGTCGTTTTTTTTCATCACAAAAAATGATCGTGTGTACGCGGCATAAGGAGTGAGGTTATTTAAATGTGAGATCTACTAGAAGCACATGGTGATTGAAAATTATGGACATTCAGAACAATCAAGAATTTTTATATGCGTTTACCATAAGGACTTTATGTCGTAGGAAAGTGTGATGATTTTACTGTTTAAATTATGAATATAATTTGCACAAAGGTTTGATACTAATGCCGCGTACACACGGTCGTTTTTTGCGATGAAAAAAAACGTTGTTTTTTAAAACGTCATTTAAATTAATCGTGTGTGGGCAAAACGTCGGTTTTTTTCTTCAAAAAAACAACCAAAAAAAAATTCCAACATGCTTGAATTTTTTGTGTCGTTTTTCAAAACGTCGTTTTTTGTTTCACAAAAAGTCACCGTGTGTAGCAAAAACGTCGTTTAAAACGATGTTTTTCAACCCGCGCATGCCCAGAAGCTAGTTATGAAACGAGCTTCAATGGAAAAGAGTGGTGAACGTAACCTCGCTTTTTGTGAAAAAACGATGGTGTGTATGCAACATCGTCTTTGAAAAGTGACGTTTCAAAAATGTCGTTTTTTACTTCACAGAAAACGTCGTGTTTTTTTCATCACAAAAAATGATCGTGTGTACGCGGCATAAGAGTTATCACGTCAGTAGCACTGCACTCACTATATACACATATACTACTGTACATCTAGTCTCCCACAGTACACCGGCAAGGAAATGCAATTATTTTAGTAAATATAACCTGCTAAATACCTTTTCTCATCAGCAGTATATAGCAGTCTCGTGACTTCTATTAGTGTCTGGTTAAATCCTGTAGGAGAAGCTTTTATTCTCTTCTGACTGTTCAATGAGGCTGCATGACCCCTGACCATCTGCCTGGACAGTGCTTATTGGCCCTGTGCTGATCACATGCACCCTCCCCAAAAAATAAATAAATAATTATTTAGCAATACACACCAAACTGAGCATGTGCAGTGTCTTCAAGGCTCCGTACTATCAGCAGATGCTTTACTGCATATACATTTTTATAGATTGATTGTTGTGTCCCTGGATGACAATCAACATCCTTAGTAATATAAATGCCACGTCCTACTAATTTGAGAGATTGTTTGTGGAAAGAAAATGGACTTTGTAGGCATCGAATATAGAAAATTGAGAAAATAATTTTAATTAAATATAGATATAAAAATAGTATAAATAACTACAAGTCATCAGCACCACACATGTTGATGTAACATGTAGATCTAAAACAACATATTCTAATTTATACAGAAAAAAGGCAGTGTCAAGACAATAAATAACACAATAAGTTTGTACTGAGATAACCAATACAATGCAGATAAAAAAAAGGGTTTTTTTGCCAAACCAAGAGAATAACTGCTGTGTGTAGCGGAAAAAGATGTTTTTTTCAAGTCTTGACATTCATACGCTTCCTTTCAAAAAGCTCTACATGTTTCATGGTATAGACCACTTCATCGGGAGCGTGAGGAAGAAGAACTGCATAAATGAAACACAAATTATAATAAACAAAATAACATATAATATATTATATATATAGAAGCGCATTATACCTCCATCGTTGGATGGACAGAGTAATGTGCTTGGTAGACTTACCAAAAAATGAAAATCTAAATGGTATGTATCAAGAACCAGGGAAAATATGAATTGAGGCTACCCGGTAGTGGCCATAGAGAGCCGTGGATGTCTCCTGATGTAGGAGCACCGTTGCTGTAAGGATCGAGCGGGCTGGGTAGCGCGGACAGCCCAGAGAATTATTCCAAGATGACAGTAAGCTCCACCAAACGGGGTGCTACGAAACCTACACAGTAATTGGAGAATTGGTTTATGTGGTTGGCAGATATTTTGAGTATTTATTATAATAGTAAAAATTATTAATTACATGTAATCTAGTAAAGATGTCACAAGGGGGCGCTCAAAACTGGCAGTGCTGTTATAGTGAATTTATACAAATAAATAACTAAATAAATAAATAAATAGACAGCTTGTGACTAGTTTGTTGGTGGGTAATTAGAAAAAGCCAAAAGACACTATTTGGTACGTTAGTATTTAATGCTAGGACTAGAAAATTTTTTGCACGCTTGTCAGAGAGAGGATATGTGTATATGAAATAAAACACAACACTAGGTTAGGTTACCTTGCCTAGGAGATGCTGGACTCTCCCTTGGTATATGGATTTCAGTGTATCCAAGCGTATTGCTCAAAGAGAAATTCTCTGCAGGGAGATAGCCATAGTATAAATCTATGTTGATATAGCTTGTGCCTGTTTAGGCGGACAAACTAATGAATGCAGTTTTGAGTGAAGAAAAGCTTACCTTGTTTGTCTTAAGCTAAGAGAAACGCTGCTCCCGTGCTGTGTATGGCAGCACCTGGTCTTGCATCGACCATAGGGGCTGCCTTGGGTTTAATATGCTCCCCCGAGTCGCGTGCGTCAGAACGTTTGACGTCACGCATACGGACCGCGCGGACTGCCGCCCATACGCATTGGCGCCGATCACGCTGCCCAAAAGAAAGATGGCGCAGTGGGCGTGCGAAGGGCGGAAGTCCAAAAAGTTCAGCCATTGGAGGACGGACCAGGGCCTCCCTCTGGAACGTGAGGGCACGCCCGTCCATTTCTAGCAATGGCTTACGTGGCCCGCAGGTGGGGCTTAGGAACTGTCACTTGGAATAGGAAACTGAGGGGGGGGGGAAGGGGGGAGAGGGGAAGGAGGAAATAATGGGGGGGGGGGGGGGGGGGGGGGGGAAAGGGGGAAAAAAAGGCAAGGGGGAGGGAGGGGAGGGGAGATGGAGGGGGGGGAGGGGGGGGGGGGGGGGGAAAGGAGGGCCGCCGCCACTCAAACCATACCACTCCATCCATAGAGCAACAACGGACATGGACCAGGCATGTCACAGGCAGTACAGCTCAAAACGAAGCAGCCTCAAGAGATTAGCCCCTGGTGGTAAAAAAGAAGAAAACAGCAAAATTTACAAATAAATTCAATGCGAATGGGTACAGTTGCTATCTGTAATCATCCACTAATTTTAATGCTTGGTTATACTTCGCAGATAACATCAAATGCTTATTAAACCATAATGTACATATTGAATAACCAGACATGTATAGAGAAACATAAATATATATGAGGAAAAAGGTATGAAAAACATATAAAGAAAGATCATCATCATCATCATAAATGTTTATAGATAAATATGGTGCATGGTGGTTCCCTTGTGTATCCTATTGACGGGGGAGGGGAAAAGATATGGCCTACTGGTAGTAATAGTAGAAGTAAAATTAAAATAGAATGCTTTCATGAGAGAAATAGCCTGCTTTGCAGGCATGATTATCATGTGTATAGCAAGAAAATGCCCAAAATGCCAAAAAGCAAAGCAGGCTATTTCTCTCATGAAAGCATTCTATTTTAATTTTACTTCTACTATTACTACCAGTAGGCCATATCTTTTCCCCTCCCCCGTCAATAGGATACACAAGGGAACCACCATGCACCATATTTATCTATAAACATTTATGATGATGATGATGATCTTTCTTTATATGTTTTTCATACCTTTTTCCTCATATATATTTATGTTTCTCTATACATGTCTGGTTATTCAATATGTACATTATGGTTTAATAAGCATTTGATGTTATCTGCGAAGTATAACCAAGCATTAAAATTAGTGGATGATTACAGATAGCAACTGTACCCATTCGCATTGAATTTATTTGTAAATTTTGCTGTTTTCTTCTTTTTTACCACCAGGGGCTAATCTCTTGAGGCTGCTTCGTTTTGAGCTGTACTGCCTGTGACATGCCTGGTCCATGTCCGTTGTTGCTCTATGGATGGAGTGGTATGGTTTGAGTGGCGGCGGCCCTCCTTTTCCCCCCCCCCCCCCTCCCCCTCCATCTCCCCTCCCCTCCCTCCCCCTTGCCTTTTTTCCCCCTTTTCCTCCCCCCCCCCCCCATTATTTCCTCCTTCCCCTCTCCCCCCTTCCCCCCCCCCTCAGTTTCCTATTCCAAGTGACAGTTCCTAAGCCCCACCTGCGGGCCACGTAAGCCATTGCTAGAAATGGACGGGCGTGCCCTCACGTTCCAGAGGGAGGCCCTGGTCCGTCCTCCAATGGCTGAACTTTTTGGACTTCCGCCCTTCGCACGCCCACTGCGCCATCTTTCTTTTGGGCAGCGTGATCGGCGCCAATGCGTATGGGCGGCAGTCCGCGCGGTCCGTATGCGTGACGTCAAACGTTCTGACGCACGCGACTCGGGGGAGCATATTAAACCCAAGGCAGCCCCTATGGTCGATGCAAGACCAGGTGCTGCCATACACAGCACGGGAGCAGCGTTTCTCTTAGCTTAAGACAAACAAGGTAAGCTTTTCTTCACTCAAAACTGCATTCATTAGTTTGTCCGCCTAAACAGGCACAAGCTATATCAACATAGATTTATACTATGGCTATCTCCCTGCAGAGAATTTCTCTTTGAGCAATACGCTTGGATACACTGAAATCCATATACCAAGGGAGAGTCCAGCATCTCCTAGGCAAGGTAACCTAACCTAGTGTTGTGTTTTATTTCATATACACATATCCTCTCTCTGACAAGCGTGCAAAAATTTTTCTAGTCCTAGCATTAAATACTAACGTACCAAATAGTGTCTTTTGGCTTTTTCTAATTACCCACCAACAAACTAGTCACAAGCTGTCTATTTATTTATTTATTTAGTTATTTATTTGTATAAATTCACTATAACAGCACTGCCAGTTTTGAGCGCCCCCTTGTGACATCTTTACTAGATTACATGTAATTAATAATTTTTACTATTATAATAAATACTCAAAATATCTGCCAACCACATAAACCAATTCTCCAATTACTGTGTAGGTTTCGTAGCACCCCGTTTGGTGGAGCTTACTGTCATCTTGGAATAATTCTCTGGGCTGTCCGCGCTACCCAGCCCGCTCGATCCTTACAGCAACGGTGCTCCTACATCAGGAGACATCCACGGCTCTCTATGGCCACTACCGGGTAGCCTCAATTCATATTTTCCCTGGTTCTTGATACATACCATTTAGATTTTCATTTTTTGGTAAGTCTACCAAGCACATTACTCTGTCCATCCAACGATGGAGGTATAATGCGCTTCTATATATATAATATATTATATGTTATTTTGTTTATTATAATTTGTGTTTCATTTATGCAGTTCTTCTTCCTCACGCTCCCGATGAAGTGGTCTATACCATGAAACATGTAGAGCTTTTTGAAAGGAAGCGTATGAATGTCAAGACTTGAAAAAAACATCTTTTTCCGCTACACACAGCAGTTATTCTCTTGGTTTGGCAAAAAAACCCTTTTTTTATCTGCATTGTATTGGTTATCTCAGTACAAACTTATTGTGTTATTTATTGTCTTGACACTGCCTTTTTTCTGTATAAATTAGAATATGTTGTTTTAGATCTACATGTTACATCAACATGTGTGGTGCTGATGACTTGTAGTTATTTATACTATTTTTATATCTATATTTAATTAAAATTATTTTCTCAATTTTCTATATTCGATGCCTACAAAGTCCATTTTCTTTCCACAAACAATCTCTCTTACTGCATATACAGACTGATTTTACTGTTGTGACTTTAGTAACACTTTAAGTGTGTTCCTTAAAATACCACTCGTAATGTATAGAAAAATACAGGAATTGAGTTTAGTCCAATTTTTATACTTCTGGAGATGATAATGTGATCACAACATAGTTCTTCTCCCACATGACTGGTAACTTTTAGCGTTAGTTGTGTTCAAAACTATACAGCCAAAGTCTTGCACAAACAGGGATATTTATAAAATGTCTGCCGACTAGACAACTGAGGAACTTTTAGTGATTTCCTATAAATACTGAACAGCTCTCGCTGGATAATGAGGGTAGGGATTATCTTATGGTCAGCCCCTAGTTACAGGAAAGGCAATGACTCACAAAGAAGAGTGTTTTTAGTTTTACAAAAGGAAATGCCAGGTGGTATCTGATTTTATGATCCCTTGCACAACTTGGATGGAGGTTTTTCACACAGACACGGCTCAATGGGAGGTGTCTGAAGCCCCGTACACATGGCAGAGTACCTCGATGGGTGGAACACATCGTTCCGCTCGTCGAGGTTCTCGGCTGGCCGTCAGATTCGGCGACCAGCCCGTCGGGAAAGGCGACCAGCCATTCTTCCCGACGGGCCGTCGAGCAAATAGAGAACCTGCTCTATATTTCGGCTTGACGGCATTCCCGACGGGATGCTTGCCGAATCCGTACACACGGCCGAGGTTCTCGGCTGAATCAGGATGCCAGCGAGGTTCTCGCTGGTTTCTGCCGAGAACCTCGGCCGTGTGTACGGGGCTTCACAGTGTGGTTTCTTGTAAGCCTTTTAGGCCGCATTCCTCTTCTGGTGAGGCCAGGACAGCCATGGAGTCCACTGGATCATCCAACGGATTAAAAAAAAAATCTGGTTCTGAGGTCTTTTATTTCATTTCATTCTTCAGCAGAGCCAACCATTCCCAAGAAGAAGACCACGAGAAAATAGGTTGAAACGTTGGGACTTTCATGCAGTTCAACCACTCATGTTATTCTGTCAGACCCGAATTTACTCCCTTTGCCGCCCCAAGGCCGGATCCTTCAATGCTCTTACCCACAACTAACTTCCCCTGGATCCGCCCCTGGGCGCTGCCCCTGCACCCACTGCTGCCTCTGTGGCCTTGCCTCTGTGGCCTGGTCAGGAATCCGGCCCTGTATGCCGTATGATCATATGGTTGCGTGACTGTATTATGGCACGATTATTGTATCCTTCCATCCAGAGTCTATATTTTAACACTGATCTGTCATTTATTCAAATAAAGACCTTTTTATATAATTTTCATACTTTTATTAACCCATTTTGCTTAAAAAAAAAAAAAAAACCCTGGGGGAACCTTCCCACGTCATTCTGAATTTAGGATTAACTATTAGTTTTAATAGTTTAACCACTTGCTGACCAGCTCACGCACTTATACGTCAGGAGAATGGCGCGGCTGTGCAAAGCAACGGTGAATTTCGCACCATGCGGGCGTGCACACGCTCCTGCCGAAAGCTCTGTGTCTGCGGGACCCGCAGACTCGAAGTCAGCCGGTGTCCCACGATCGTGTCACGGAGCTTCAGAACGAGGGGATGCCTGTGTAAACAAGGCATCTTCCTGTTCTGCCTAGTGACAGGACACTGATCTACTGCTCCCTGTCATCTGGAGCAGCCAACAGTGCCATGGCACATGTACCCCAGCCCCCTCACAGTTAGAATCACTCCCTAGTACACACTTAACCCCTTTTCTCGCCCCCTAGTGGTTTTATATATATATATATATATATATATATATATATATATATATATATATATATATATATATATATATATATATATATATATATATATTTGGGAATATTTATTATAGCAAAATATATTGTTTTTTTTTTCAAAATTGTCACTCTTTTTGTTTATAGGGCAAAAAAAAAAAACGCAGAGTTGATCAAATACCGCCAAAAGAAAGCTCTATTTGTGGGAAAAAAGTTTTGTTCGGGTGCAACGTGCAATTATCAGTTAAAGCGACGCAGTGCCGAACCTCAAAAAATGGCCCGGTCATTAGGCAGCCAAATCCTCCGGGGCTGAAGTGGTTAAAACGGCTGATACACCCACCTTGATTGATAATATTGTATCTTGCGGATCATTCCCTACCTCTAAAGCTGACATGTTAGAGCCATGCTTTTTTAAACATTTGGAACATAACAAAAATCACTTTAAAAAGACATTTGGTGTTGATTAATAGGCATTATGTGGACCTTTATGTGGCCACTATTATGTAATATTCTCTAGTCTAAATGTTATTTGTTAATTTACTGTACAGGGTCAAATGTGGTTTTCTAGCAATATGTAACATTCCCCAGTCTAAAAGTTCATTTTTGATCTACTGTACTGGGTCAAATGTTCTTCAAATAAAATAAGCAGGATAGTTTATTTTGTAGAATCATAGCATGCATTTAAATCATTTCCATGTCATTCTATTATAAAACAATTTATTATGAGGTCATAAATAAGCTAATATCATCTCCGAGTGGTTTAGTTTACTTATAATAGTGTATATTAGGCAATGCAGTAGTATGGTTATGTCAATGGCTGTTTATCTTATTGAAAAGTTAGAGCAAACCATTGCCGCAGTCTTGTCTGAATTTATTAATATCAGATTGAACTAATGGAAATGACATGTTTAATCTGAAAAAGAGTCCATTTTATATATGAACAAAGGCATCTAATGACAGTGACAAGTTTAATAGGGTTAAAAGATCAGTCCCTTGTGCAATTAGGTGATTGATGAATGAAACCAAAACAGATCAACTTAAGTATTTTTAGTCATTTTGTTTAGATTTTCCCCTAATAAAATTGTTCAGCATGCTTCAATCATCTACAACACTGTGTATTGTATTCTTCTGGTTCTGAGGCATACATACTGCTATTTTGTAAATGTTGCTGAACAAGGGCCTCAGAGCAAAAATGACACATCAGTGAAACTATACAAGAAATACAGGAGAATCTCCTGGAAGAACAGACAGTTCTGAATTACAGTAGGAAATGATCAAAACACAACAATTGAGCGCTCAATGGGTAGAAAGAGCATTGACTCGATCTGTTGGCTCCGGGTTGCTCAGTGGGCTCCAGGTGACACCATAAGCTCATCCCTTCTATTTCTCTTGTTTTAACATAAGATTGTTTTTTTACCATCACAACGTTTGATTTAATGTATCCAATATTCGTCATCTGCTGTGGGACTGCCTGCTCTTTCTACCCATTGAGCGCTTGATTGTTGTGTTTTGACTGTTTTGATCCGTATTCTCCAGCTTTGGTTATTATTGAGCTTTACTGGGCTTAGACCCCTCTCCAGTGACTATTACTTCCCCCTCCCTGTTTTCTATTTTCTCACTAGTCCACATTTTAGCGCTGGTGAAATTTTTGTTTCTAGTGAATTAGGAAATTACTGTATGCTTGACCGAGCAACACCTTATCCTTCACTTTGATTCTCTTTTTCTCCTCTTTGAGTTCTCGCTATACAATGTTCCATATGAGATACCCTCATTGTGATATGTTATTGTGACCTGTATCTCCCCTCCCCTCTTGTGGCACTACTGCTCCCATTTGGGGTGCCACATCAGGGGAGTGGACGTCTATGCTTGATCTGCATCTGCAGTCTTTACCCTACGTCTAGTCTACTCATTATTGTTAGTGACACAACCTGTTCTGTTGTAATACATATCGTAATGTTATTTCACAACGTACATTCTCTAATTGTACTCTTTTGAAACTCCAATAAAGTATTTGAGGAAATTATGCTGTGCCTCCACTGTTGATCACCATTCACCTGTAGGTCTCTCATTGGAAACATTGTGTAGGAGATTTGGCTGTTTAGAAAAATCTCTGAGCATTGAGTTCATGGCTAATGCAATTACAGTTATCTGTTAAGCCTCGTACACAAGCTCGGTTTACTCGGCAAGAACCAGCAAGAAAACTGCTGCCGAGTAAACCGTGTGTGTGTACGAGGCTTTCAGGTTTCTCGACAAGAAATCTGCCCAGAATCTAGACGAGAAAAATAGAGAACATATTTTCCTGACGAGAAACCCGACAGTGTGAATACTTACCTGTCGCATGCTCAAAATGCTCATACGCGATGACGTCACCGCGTTCTTGCCTTTCAAGAGAACCACAGTTCTTTTGAAAGGAGAGTCTGTACACTCAGGTGGCAAGAGATACTTGCAAAGAATCTCGTCAGGAAAAACAAGGGTTTTTTTCCTCATGAGATTCTGGCCTGTGTGTACAGGGCTTCAGAGATAAAACAAGAATGAAAAATGGAGAACTGCAGCTAGAAAAACCTGAAGGCTTGCATGGGTCCTCCACACATTTCTAATCAAAAGGACTACTACTCATAGAGATCCAGGGAGGTGGGTCCAGGGGGGAGAAATGGCTGCGCCATCTACTAGAAGTATGGGTAGTCATTTGTAATCATTATTTTTAATATATCGAGGAATATAAAAGGAAGCGAATCAGAAGATTGTAGGTTCGACTCCTACCTGGCTCGCCAAAAAAAAAAAAAAAAAAAGGACAACTATTGTAAGAAAATCTTGGTGCAACATGGGATTCCTGTGGTCACCGAACAAACGGTCAACATACCATTTATTACAATATGGCTTGAAATGGCTGGACTTAAAGTGGTTGCAAACCTTTGAAATGAAAAATTATCAAGGCGTTTCCCTAAATATTGCCACTGATGCACCTAACGTAATTGCTGTCTCCTTTCTCATTCCTCTTCTATCTGCATGAGTCACTTCTGACAGTCTACGTCGACACCAGACAATCCCAAGAGATGACTCCCCCCAGCAGACAGCAGATGATTAAAGAGGAAGTAAACTTCCTATGCTGACATTTACCTATAGGTAAGCCTATAATAAGGCTTACCTACCTATAGGTAGTGTAAATAACTCCTAAAAGTGCACCGTTTAGGAGATATTTATATCACATGCAGCCAGTGACATCACTGACATGGGTGCTGTTCCTCCCAAGCATTGTGCCGTGAACGGTTGCTCCTGCGCGCATGTGTGGAAGTGACATCATTACTGCTCCGACTACTCCCAGCGCTGAAGCCCGCAAACCCGGAAGTAATTCCGGGAAGTTTGTCAGCCGTCTCAGCGGTGTGCAGGTGCCACTGGAGGACTTTGTTCTAAGGTAAGTATTTCATAATGAACATACTAGATCATTATGCCAGGGCTCAAAATTTCAAGTCCTGAGCTACTAGCCAGGCCTCAAGCGTTACTCGCCACCAGTTGCCCCACCTAATTCATACACTGCCCTGCACCTAATTGCACCTGTAAACACGCCCTCGTAGATTATGTAATGGAATGACACTGTTAAATGTTTTATGCAGAATCAAGTTACAAAATTAAATATTACCAACAAGAACTTTAACAAAATGGGACAGGGCACTGGGGTCAGACCAGAGGGACAGGGCACTGGGGTCAGACCAGAGGGACAGGGCACTAGAACTGGGTCTCTTCCCCATTCTCTTGCTGTCTCCTCTGCAACTCCCATCCATCCTCTCTCTCTCTCTCTCTCTCTCTCTCTCTCCCATTCATCTTATCATCAGGAGCCTGTGTGTGCAGCTCCATGCTTGCATGCCCCCACTTCCCCCTTTTATTCAGGCTGGCAGTGAGGAGAGGAGCTACAGCACAGCGGGAGGGAGTACAATCCAGCGATGAGATCCACACAACTGCACAGCCATTGACACCATAGCACAGCACACACTGACACCGCACAGCACACATTGAGACCAGTCTGTTCACAGTGCTCAGGCTGAACTGTTGGACACTTACATAGAGCACAAGGAGAAGAAAACTGCACAAACTGGAAGGCTGCCGCTTCCATGTCAGGGCAACTTTCAGTGAGCGCTGCACCGGAGTGGTAATTTTCGCAATCCTCCACCTCACTCATTACTTTCTGCTCCCTGCTCTCTTCTCTCCAGCTACATTGGTCGGGGGAGGGGGGGCAGGCTCAGAGAGGTCATACTGTTAGGTCCCATGGCTAAATGAGAATTGTAAGGAGAGCACCTGTGTACTGCTCTGCCTGTGCGTGGCTCACCAGACTACTTTTCCCGAGCATGCACCTTTCCTCTTCGGCCGCCAATCTCATCGGGACTCTAAGTGTAGGCACAGATTGAAGGGAGATTGGACATGTAGGCCTTTCATCACTCGCCCCCAGCTTAAATCCACTCGCCAAATGCAAGTAGGCGAGTGGAAATTTTGAGGGCTGATTATGCCTTTGTCTTACAGTTTTTTTTTTTTTTTACAACATTTTTAACGACCTCAGCAATGCATGTTTCCCAATAAGGTTGTGAAGAGGGGTCTCAGATTTCTCTCTGTTCCCTGCACATGTTGTGCAGTGTGTGATGCCAGATCCCTGCCTCCTGCCTTCTGAAGCTCAGAAATGCTATTTAAATTATATACTTTGAATGATTGTAGTAGAGAGTAGGTCTGCAGATAAACACCCACAAGGTAGGTAGGAGGATTTATTTAATCTACCTCAAGGTTGTCACTTCAGTAGATATGCAAAAGGGTTTACAACCACTTTAAAGAAAGACCAGAACTAAATCCCCCAGGGCAGGGGTGTATTTAGGTTTTGTGCTGCCCCAGGCCTGACTAAACTTGTGCACTACCTAATTTAAATATGACCCACCCCTTCCTGTTAAGGCCACACCCCTTGCTCTTTAAGACCCACCCTGAAATTTTCAAGTGGGGACACTAGTTCTGATGGCCTGGGGGGGGGGGCAATGGATTCCCTTAATTTGCATAGATTTCCTCTTACTTCCTGTTTGGCTATGGGACATGAAGTGAAGGGAAATCTCTGCAATGGGACAGGGATGGTAAAAAATGAAGCGACGCCCCCCCTACAGTTGCAGAATGCCAACCACCCACATACTGGAAGCAGTGCAGCTGATTTATGGGGGCGCTAAACTAATCTGCCTAACAGTGTAGCGCAAGCCGGCAGGGAGACTGTCCGTGCTGCCCCCTTGCAAAGTGCTGCCCTAGGCCTGGGCCTTGTTGGCCTAGGCCAGGATACAGCATTGCCCCAGGGTATGTGCAACACTAAGTGGATGGACTAATTTCAATATAACCCAGGGAACTAGGATTTTAAAAACAGAATCTTGGGATTTAGCTGGTGATCTGTAATTTGCTAGAGTGCAGTGGGTCATCGTGGTAACCGGCCACATCATCATTGTAGCGGTAGGTTGATCATCGTGATTGGCTTGGATTTTCATTGCTAAAGAATGTGATTAATGTTGGCTTTACGTCTATAGTTATTGACATCAACTGGGATCACTGTTTTGTTTACAAACAGAATCTGTAATTTAGCAGCAGTAGTGCTACCATCAGAACAAGACAGTTACTATACAAACAGCGGTTAGAGAGTCATGCCAGAAAACTGGCCAAATTTGGCCAGTGTGCACAGCAGTTTGCTCTACTGCAAAGAGACTGGGTATGGCTTGAATGTGCTAACCCATATTTATTAGGTATCCTGGGTTGTCACTAGAGTCAGATATGATTTGTAACTACATTACAAAATGTAACTATGTGTGTTTCAAAGTAGTTACTAAACTGGCTTTTTAGTAGCTTTGTGATGATTTTTTTGAAATGCATGGAAAGGCCCAAGGACGGCTGACCTCGGCAAATCTTGGGAACAAAGTCTTTCTGAGGTAAGCCGAGGTGTCCTCAGGCCTTTTCGGACATTTCCGAGGCTCTCCAGGGTCCCCCCACCTCTGGCCGCATGCGGCATTGCATGCCATTGAAGTCAATGCCGAACAAATAATTTTCGTATCTATTGATTTAAGTGGGGAAACTCGCTTTGATATGCGAATACTATGGATTAAGAGCATTCTCCTGGAGCGGATTATGCTCGTAATCCGAGGTTCCACTGTACACAGGATAAATACATATAAGGGCGCTGTTTAAGAAATTCAGATAAAAGCATACTGTCACGTACCTCTTGTATAGCCCCGGCTCTGATACCACTGATATTGTGGCCGCAAGAGTGTGGCGAGGTATGAGCGCTGCAAACTGATGAACTAATGTCTCTAACACACTGCTCTCTCTTGCCATCAGTATGTTCCCTGTACTGCAGCACAACTGAGTGACTCCTTGTGCTTCTTCTCCCTCTCCCAGCATGAGCTCTGCTATACATGGATTGCAAAAGTCTGAAACCAAGTTAAATTCAT
The DNA here is from genome assembly GCA_029574335.1 of Rana kukunoris. Classification (NCBI taxonomy): domain Eukaryota; kingdom Metazoa; phylum Chordata; class Amphibia; order Anura; family Ranidae; genus Rana; species Rana kukunoris. Next base: position 115,522,597 of record CM056051.1, on the reverse strand, counting down.
GTTCCTACACTGTTTGCATTTAAAAATACATTTAGGCTGGGTTCACACCAGTGCGAATTGTATGTGGTTTTCCCCCCATCCACATGGCAGTAGCTTGTGACTGGCTCTCTATGGAGCCGGTTCACACATCTCTGGAGCGGCTCCTGTGCATTTTCTGGTCCCTTTCAGGTCTGAATTCAGCCATAAAATCTTTCCTGAACATCCGATGAATGGAGAGGCACCAGACTCTCTGCTAGGAGCCGTTCCTTATTGTGAACCCAGCCTCAAGGATGTACTATTGGATATGGAACTGAATTGAATTGTGTTTTTTTTTCTGTTTGAAATTCAGCTTTGTGCAGCACTTACTATGGCAACCAAACAGGTGACACGCATGTATCCCATCCTGTATCTGCCAGTTACACCAGACACCAATGCAATTATGATTATGCCAGCTGACAGAACAATTTAGGATGATGTGCAATGCACTCTCAGTGCCATGCATGTTCATTTCCCCTTTGTAGTACAGAGGTACGTAGGGCTCCAGGTCTTAAGAAAACACAGAACTTGCTTTCTCATAGTCTAAAAGCATACATGTGCATGCAACTTACAGGCAAAAAATATCTTTACAAACTTACAACCAAAAGAGTTAATATAGTTGTCAGAATTACATTTCTACCTTCGTACCTTCATAGGCACTTGAAGATTCTGTGTTTTTGCAGACACCATTAACTTTTAATATGCTGTTAACGCAAAGAAAACATACTTAACTTTTTTTTATTTCATAATGTTGAAGTGTGGGAGCCTGTCCGGCATCAGCTAACGAACCATGTAGCTCATTTTAAAATAGCTGATTAAAAATAAATTCCTCTCATCTGTTAATAGGTTTGATCGTAATCTAAATATAAATTATCTTTAATGGTACTTTTATAGAGATATAACTTCTTTATTGATTTAACACTTATACTTTCCGTACCCTACTATTATACAAAATCAAAATGGTAAAATAAAAGCAACTGTCGGTGTTGATGCTGCAATCCTTCCTACATTTTAATACACACCAATCAGCCATAACATTCTAACCATTTATCAAATTATTATGAACACCCACCTAATAATGAGTAGGCCCCCCCTTTTGCAATACAGCCCTGATCCTTCAAGGTATGGACCTAAAAATAAAACCCAAATGAATAACAGGGCTCAAGGTTTCCCAGCAGAGCATTGACCAAAGCATCACGCTGCCTTCTCCGGCTTGTTTATTTCCCGTAGTTCATCCTAGTGCCATCTCTTCACCAGGTAAGCGACGCTTATGCAACCAGCCATCCATACGTTGTGAAAGAAAACATGATTTATCAGACCAGGCCACCTTCTTTTATTGCTCCTTGGTCCAGTTCTGATGCACACATGCCCATTGTAGATGCTTTTGGTTGTGGACAAAGGTCAGCATGAGCACCCTGACCGGTCTGTGGCTACACAACCCTATATGTACGCAACAAACTCTGACACATTGTGTTTTCTGACGCCTTTCTATTAAAACAAGCATTAACTTTTTTCAGCAATTTGAGCTACTGTAGCTCTTCTATTGGACTACATAGGGGAAGCCACATGCATCAAAGAGCCTTGGCCACCCATGACTCTGTTGCAAATTCACCAGTTTTTCTTCCTTGTATCACATTTGATAGGTCCTCATCACTGTAAACCAGAAACAACCCACGAGAGCTGCAGTTTTGAATATGCCCCAACTCAGTCATCTAGCCGTTATAATTTGTCCCTTGTCAAAGTCCCAATTTATCTGCTTTCAAAACATCAACTTCAGGAACTTGTTCACTTTCTGCCTAATATATCCTGCCCACTTTCAAGTGCCATTTATTTCTCAGTGGTCAAAATGCCATGGCTAAACCACTATAGGGTCTGACATCTTTGCTTCAAGCAGTGCTTACTGTTAACCTAAGCCTACGTCTCACCCACAGTTTGTCAATATAGAACAGGTAAAGTGTGACAAAGCTTGATAGATTAAATTAAATGAGAATTGAGTTAGATACAGATGCAATCAATGCCAGAATAGAAAGCACAGCCATCCTGCTACATTTAGACTCCTGCATGCTACCAAGAACAGCTATCTCTCTAAATAAGGACAACCTATATCAAGAGAAATATGGACACTGCTATTCAAAATCTTGCCTTCCTAAAATGTTTGTTGCCTGGCTATCATACTGATCTAATGTCTTCAGTATTTCCTTGAAAAAGCACATAAACAAAGAGTTCCAACTTTTCTCTGACTTGACTTTACAAGCTGCATGTATATACTAGATCATTGAATTGTGCAAAACTCAGGGGATGACATGAATGCCAGGCAACTAGCATATCCAGAAGGAATGTAGTAATGGTAGCCTCTGTATTTCCATTGGATCAGGTTCTTGTAAGGGGGGTTACATGAGAATAGTATGTCTGCTATGTGGAAGTGAAAGCTACACAAAGATAGAGGGCAACTGACTAAGGCCAATAGGGAATGTTTAACTCCTGACCAAAAAGGATGGTTGCTACTTTCAAAAGTACTACAGGGTGTTTTTCTGTAGATAGAAAGGCATGTAAAGTAAGCTGATTATAATCTGTAAATTGCATATAGTGACTTAAGGACTCACAGGTACACTTTAGTTCTTTTTAAAGCTTTTTATGCAAGTCAAGCAAAGAAAGTTGTTAATAAATTCTTTACCCTTGAAATCACTCAAGGTGTTGGGCTTATACTCAAAAGCAAAGATCTTCACTAAGCAGCTGAGTTAGGAAAGTATTTTCTAAGCGCCTGAATATGAAAATAAAGAAAATTAATGCTTAGAAATCAGTAGGTTATAAAAAAGAAGGAGAACCTATGTGCACTTTTTATTACAAAAGTCAGCATCTGAAGTAAAAAACGTAACACTTAAATAAAACATAAGAATTTTGCAGCCAAGTGCTGAATTCTGATAAAAAAAAAAAATATGTTACTATGTGGCAATAATCACCAAATATGCATTTAAGAGAAGAATTTGAGGAAAATAAAATGTTGTCAACTACTAAGCATAGTAGTAAATCTATCATACTTACAACTATACATGTGCATGTGACCAACAAAGGAAAAGGCTCTTTTGAAACTTACCACAAAAAGAGTTAATACAGGTGTCAGTGAAGAAGCTAAAACTGAAAGGTTAAATATTACAATAAAATAATAATCTAAAACACACTTCAAATCCATGATGAACTGTTTCAAGAACTGTGGGCTTAAAATGATATTAAAGCTTTATTTATTTATTTATTTATTATAATTTTCTCCTGTTTAGGTGAACATTTTCAATATATGTTGCCTTTTGATGTATAAAAGTTGTCCTTTCAATCTGATTAATGTGGTCCCTTCAGTGCTAGCCTCCTTTAAAATTTAAGGGTGGCCGGGGGGCGGAGCTAGCCGGGGACCGCGATGGACGCCTGAGAGCAGAGCTCCAGCTACAGCAGGCAGACAACGGCTATTAACAGCCCATCCGAGCAGCAAAACATCGCCCTGCACGGCGGATTCACCGCAGCGTAGGCTCCCTACATAGCGGGCATGACTAAGCCCAAAAAATCGGGGAACCGTCCCCAGAAACTGACGGAGTTCTATCCCCTCGAGGCCAAGCAACATAGCGCCGGAGCGGCCTCCACGCCGACGGCGGGTCCACGCTCGCAACACCACCCGGCCAGCAGAACAAGCAAACGGAGCAGTCCTCCTAGATCACCCACCTCTCCTCCACCTACACCCTCTTCGGGGAGCCCTGAGAAGTCCAGGTTCAGATCAGATGCAACGGATGAAGAGGTGAGTGCTTTACTTATCTCAGGGGAGGAATTTAGGGAGGACACGAGGGAGCTCCCTGACTCCATTGACACTTTCCCCACGGCCAATCAGCCAGTGATGGACACTGTCCTGAAGGAGATGCTGGTCTCCTTGAGGAGTTCTTTACACACTGACATGGTGTCGTGCCTCCACAAGTTTAGCAGAGAACTGGGCTCAGTTGCTGACAGAGTGACACATGTAGAAGTTAAAATGAGAGAGTTTGCTGACACGATAAATGATCTGGTAGATGCCAATGATGGGAGGGAGGATGAGCTGGAAGCACTTAAAACAAAAATGGCAGATTTGGAAGACAGAAGCAGAAGGAATAACGTTAAGATAAGGGGGATCCCTGAGACAGTACAGCAAGCTGATCTGCGTCTATATGTCTCCCAACTCCTAGCTGCAACCCTCCCTGACATGACGGAGCTGGACTTTAATGTGGATAGAATCCACCGTCTACCCAAGCCCTCGTATCTGTCAGAGAACATACCCAGGGATGTTATTATGAGATTTCATTTTTATCATACCAAGGAAAAGTTGATGGCAGCATCCAGGGTGAAAGGGAAAATTCCAGCGCCATATGACAATCAACAATTTTATGCGGACTTGTCGCAGTTCACGCTGCAAAAGCGCAGGAATCTAAATACAATCACGAAGGCTCTCAGGAATTGCAATCTTAGCTACAAGTGGGGCTTCCCGACAAAACTGATTTGGGCTGATTTACCAAGCCTGTGCGCCAAGACTCATGGTGCACAAGCAGGAGTAAACCTGTTTTTGACATTTACCAAAGAAACACGCTGCCAGTGCAGCGTGTTTCCTCATTTACTAAAGTGCCTAATGCGCCCAGAAGAGGGCGCACAGCACGCCAGTACAGAGCTGGCGTGCGGCATTTAGTAATGTAAACATCGGGGATTCGGGCGGGAGTTTATGAGGGGAGGGAGGGGGGTGATGCAGGGGAAGTGTAGTGACATGTGTTTCAACTTGTGTGGCGGGCCGATTTGAAAGGGAAAGTGACTTTTGGGACCCGATCCCCGTGCCCTTGCAAAGTACGCTAGAACCTCGGAAGGTTCACTTGCATACTGGGCATGCGCAGAGGGAAAAATCGGAGCTCACCGCGCGCCTCTTCAGTACGCCGGGAAATCCTTGGTAAATACCAGGCGGCGTAGCAGTGTTTGCACTGCCTGGAGCGGCGCACGGCAAGCTCCGAGCTGTTCTCGGGCTGCGCTGACACTGAAGGGGAACTCCGCGCCAAATTTCAAATGTGAAACCGGCGCGGCTTCCCCCCCAGGGGTACAATAGGCTCTCCGGCTTGGTCCGGAACGTGAGGGGTTAACCCACGCCAAAATCGGCGTGGGGTTCCCCCCCAGATCCGTACCAAGCCCTCATCCCAGGCATGCAGTCTGGCCGGACAGGAATGGGGGTGGGGACGAGCGAGCGGCCCCCCCCCTCCTGAGCCGTACCAGACCACATGCCCTCGACATGGGGGAGTGTGTGCTTTGGGGGAGGGGGGCGCTGCCCCCCCACCCCAAAGCACTCTTGTCCCCATGTCGATCGGGACAAGAGCCTCTTCCCGACAACCCTAGCCATTGGTTGTCGGGGTATGCGGGCGGGAGCCAATCAGAATCTGGGAGCCCCGTTTAATAAGGTGGCCCCCAGATTTCGGGCCCCCACTCTATGTGAATGAGTATGGGGTACATCGTACCCCTACCCATTCACCTGGTGAACGTTTTCACTTTTGAGGGTCTTCCGCCGCCCCCTTTAAATTCTTCTGCCTGGACGGGGGTCGTACATCCCATCCAGGACTTGGACGTGGCGGGCTTCTCGTCGCTGTCTTCTGCCGCTGCCCCCTTCACCACGAAGCTCCGTGCTTGTTTGATGAGGGCAGCGGGCTTCCGTCGTCTTCTCCGGGGCGAGGGTCGTACATCCCACCCCGGATTTCGTCGCCGGGTTCTGCCTGGCTCCTACTAGGGGCCAGGGCTTCTTTTGCCGTCTTCCGCCGGAGGGCGCCACTCTCCGGGCTTCTCGACGTTGTCTTCCGCCGCGGGGGCCAGGCCTTCTTCTTTGCCGCCCCCCTCGATTTTTTCGACCTGGATGGGGGTCGCACATCCCATCCAGGACTTGGACGTGGCGGGCTTCTCGTCGCCGTCTTCTGCCGCTGCCCCCTTCACCACGAAGCTCCGTGCTTGTTTGATGAGGGCAGCGGGCTTCCGTCGTCTTCTCCGGGGCGAGGGTCGTACATCCCACCCCGGATTTCGTCGCCGTCTTCTGCCGCTGCCCCCTTCACCACGAAGCTCCGTGCTTGTTTGATGAGGGCAGCGGGCTTCCGTCGCAGTCTTCCGCCGCGGGGTGACACTCGCGGGCTTCTTCTTCCATTCGATGTTGACACGGCGAGGTCCGGCGCTGAAATGCCTTCTGAGCGGCGGGCAAGGACTTATATTGGCATTGGGCGTGGGCGTGGTTATGCCAACATGTGACCTTAACCCATGTGACAGTGATGTGACGTGACATCACTGTCACATGGGTTAAGGTCACATGTTGGCATAACCACGCCCACGCCCAATGCCAATATAAGTCCTTGCCCGCCGCTCAGAAGGCATTTCAGCGCCGGACCTCGCCGTGTCAACATCGAATGGAAGAAGAAGCCCGCGAGTGTCACCCCACGGCGGAAGACTGCGACGGAAGCCCGCTGCCCTCATCAAACAAGCACGGAGCTTCGTGGTGAAGGGGGCAGCGGCAGAAGACGGCGACGAAATCCGGGGTGGGATGTACGACCCTCGCCCCGGAGAAGACGACGGAAGCCCGCTGCCCTCATCAAACAAGCACGGAGCTTCGTGGTGAAGGGGGCAGCGGCAGAAGACGGCGACGAGAAGCCCGCCACGTCCAAGTCCTGGATGGGATGTGCGACCCCCGTCCAGGCCGAAAAATTCGAAGGGGGCGGCAAAGAAGAAGGCCTGGCCCCCGCGGCGGAAGACAACGTCGAGAAGCCCGGAGAGTGGCGCCCTCCGGCGGAAGACGGCGAAAGAAGCCCTGGGAGGAGCCAGGCAGAAGCGGAGGAGCCCGAGGTGGGGCGACACCCCCGTTGTTCTCCGCTGTTTTCGGCCGGCCCCCCCCGGATGTAAAAGAGCTTCATTTTGGGGTGGGGGCACAGTCGAGCATGGCGGAGAGCATGGGTGGGTGTTTCCCCCCCCCGGCAGAAGACGGCTAGAAGACCGAGGAGTGGCGACGCCCCCGTTGTTCTCCGCCATTTCCGCCGGCCCCCCCCGGATGTAAAAGAGCTTGATTTGGGGTAGGGGGCCTGGCCGAACATGGCGGAGAGCATCGGTGGGTGTCTCTCTCCCCGGCGGAAGGCGGCGGCGAAGACCGGGGGGGGGGTAGGTGTACCCCCCCGGCGGAAGGCGAAGACCGAGGAGGGGTTTCGCCCCCGTTGTTCTCCGCCATTTCCGCCGCCCCCCCCCGGATGTAAAAGAGCTTGATTTGGGGTAGGGGGCCTGGCCGAACATGGCCGAGAGCATCGGTGGGTGTCCCCCCCCGGCGGAAGGCGGCGGCGAAGACCGGTGCGGGGCTGGAGCCCCCCGGCAGAAAACGTCTGGAAGACCGAGGGGCTCCGCCCCCGTTGTTCTCAGCTTTTTTCGGCCGGCCCCCCCCCGAATGTGAAAGAGCTTATTTTGGGGTGGGGGCCTGGCTGGACATGGCGGAGATCATCGGTGGGTGTCCCCCCCCGGCAGAAGACGGCGAAGCCCGGGGCCCAATGGGCTGGTGGTGGGGGGTCCCGGCAGAAGACCCCCGGAGCTGACTAATAAATTATTTTTTTCTGTGTGTTTTTTTTTGGTGTTTACACTTTTCCACCCGGTGAATGGGTAGGGGTACGATGTACCCCATACTCATTCACATAGGGTGGGTGGCCAGAATCTGGGGGCCCCCTTAATATAGGGGGCTCTCAGATTCTGATAAGCCCCCCGCCCGCATACCCCGACAACCAACGGCCAGGGTTGTCGGGAAGAGGCTCTTGTCCCGATCGACATGGGGACAAGAGTGCTTTGGGGTGGGGGGGCAGTGCCCCCCTCCCCCACAGCACACACTCCCCCATGTCGAGGGCATGTGGTCTGGTACGGCTCAGGAGGGGGGGGGGCGCTCGCTCGTCCCCACCCCCATTCCTGTCCGGCCAGACTGCGTGCCTGGGAGAAGGGTTTGGTCTGGATCTGAGGGGGAACCCCACGCCGTTTTTTGGCGTGGGTTTAACCCCTTATGTTCCAGATCAAATCTAAGAGCCTGTTGTGCACCTGAAGGGGGACCCCCACGCCGTTTTTTTTTGTAATTTGGGGTGGAGTTCCCCTTTATCCCGGTCCTGTCAGGGGGGGGGGGAATGCCTGCTCGTCTGTCCCTACAATGTATGAACAGCGATCTGTCATTTCCCCTACACAGTCCCACCCCCTTTACAGTTAGAACACACCCAGGTAACATATTCAACCCCTTCCGCGCCCCTAGTGTTAACCCCTTCCCTGCCAGTGTCATTTTTATAGTAAGCAATGCATTTATATACCATTGCTCGCTACAAAAATGCCAAATCTCACAAAAATGTGTCCGCCACAATGTCGCATTAGACAGAAAAAACAATGATAGCCACCATTACTAGTAAAACAAAAAATTATTCCAAAAAACCCCATAAGACCAACCCCTACTTAGAACTTTTGCCCAAGCCAATCAAACGCTTATTGTGATTTTTTGCAACCAAAAATATGTCCAAGAATACTTATCGGCCTAAACTGAGGGCAAACATTTTTTGAATATATTTTGGGGGAGATTTATTATAGCAAACAGTAAAAAAGATGTTTTTTTAGTTACCAAATTGTCGCTATATTTTTGGGTCAAGCAAAAATAAGAAAAAACGCAGAGGTGATCAAATACCACCAACAACAAAAAAAAAAAAAAAATTTTTAGGGGGGGGGGGGGGGGGGGAGGATGAGGACGCCCAATTTTTTTGGGGGCCACGTCGCACAACCACGCAATTGTCAGTCAAAATGACGCAGTGTTGAAATGCAAAAAATGGCCCCGTCAGTGACCAGTAATATGCTCTGGGGCTCAAGTGGTTACAAATTAAGAATACACTAAAGTTAGCCCAATTTATGGCCATAATGTGAAAGATGATGTTACACCGAGTAAATAGATACCCAACATGTTACACTTTAATATTGCACACACTCATGGAATGGCGCCAAACTTCAGTACTTGAAAATACCCATAGGCAACGCTTTTTTATGTGTTTCAGGTTACCAGTTTAGATTTACAGAGGAGGTCTAGTGCTAAAAGTATTGCTCTCGCTCTAACGTACGCTATGATACCTCACATGTGGGGTTTGAACGGGGGTTCAATATGTGGGCGGGGCTTACACATTTAAGGCCCGCCCCCATATATGGAAACATTCTTCAAACCACACATGTGAGGTATCATAGCGTGCGTAACAGCAAGAGGAATATTTATAGCACTAGACCTCATCTGTAAATCTAAACTGGTAACCGGAAACAATAAAAATGCTGCTTGTTTGCTTCTGACTGCGAGCTACTAGGGACAGGGGCTTTTAAATTATTACTATTTAGGTTTGTTACGTAAAAATTCTATAAGACCTCCCGTTCAGCTTGTAAAGCATCACTTCATGGGGACCAAAAAAAAATTTAACACCTCTAATGCTTTCATCCGCCATTGCAGATTTGATTCTGGTACTGCATTTCGAGTGAACTGGGCATGCTCGAACAGTTAGAAAAAGAAGTTGGAAGTTTCATCCTGAAAATGACTTGCATCTTTCTGAGCATGCTCAGAAAGCTCTTTTTTTGGCTTAGTAATTTAAGGACATCCTTAACAGGTGTAAGCAGTTCCAAGTGCACACAAACTAGAGGCTGACATTTCTTCATGTGTTTCCAATTGGTTCATTAGCACACATGTTATAAAAAGCGTGGATACTGCACGTGTCAGCTGCCCCTCAGAGGGGGCAGATTTGCTGGCTGGAAGGAATGGCGGAGTGAAACAGAGATGTTTTGGAGCAAGTTTTGTATTTTTTGATGTTTTCTCTGCTACATAATTTTGCTAAATGTTTCTCAAGATGTTAATGACTAATGTTTTAATCCTGTGGGTCTATCCTGTTATTTCAAAAGCATGATTTATTTTCCAATGACTGTGAAATAAACGTTGGTCTTTTTTGTTTTTAGGTGTTTTTATATATTTTTGGTGTGTTTATTTGTAATTTTTTGTTTTGCTTTCCTTGTTTTGTGGACCAATAAAATTACTTTCAAATTTTGAAGTTTGTTTTGTGATATTTTTTTCCTGCTATGGATTTCAACCGCTGCAGCTGAACTAGTTTGGGCCTAAACCATCAAGTGTGATTTGTCTCTAAGCTCTTTCCTGGTGTGTATGCATGAAATGTTTAGTCACCAGAAAAGGAAGGACAAAGCGGTAAGTATTGTTTCCTAGAATTGATGTCCAGACTGACTTTTTAAAGCACATGTGCAAGATGTAGGAAAAGCTGCATACAGGGCCTGTTGGAGGGGTGGTGTATTGGTGGACAGGCTTGAAGTGCTGATTTACAGCGCTGTGCTTGAAACTAGCACAAGACAATCCTATTCTAATTGTGGGTTGTTTGAGGGAAGCCAATTGAGTGTTAGAACCCCTGCTAGTGTTTTTAGGCTGGGCTTTGTGTCCCTTTTCCTAAAATTGGCTTCACTTCCTGTCACACAGCTGAACAGGAAGTGAGGTTAAAACCCTACCAATGGTCTTTTCTTTGGGACACAGGTCAATCTAACTAGTGTCACCATTAAGCAAATTGCACTGCAGTGTACACCCCAAATGATTAGTTATTTTGGGGTTTAGTAAAGGCAAAGCCGCTCTGCAGTAGAAGCGTAGGCAATGAAAATCAGAAGGGAAGCACTGATGGTTTTTACTTCCAATCCCGCCAAGTTTAGAGTTTTCTTCCTTGCTTGTCCACTTGTAGTGCAAAGTGGATTTGCCTTTAGTAAATGGACCCCAAAGTCCAAGATTCCTACTAATTTGGGGTGTACACAGCAAAATGCCATTTCCAAAATGGGAAACTATTTATATTGATCTGTGTGTCCCCAACAAAACATTACTCAGGTGTTTCCCTCACTTCCTGTTTGGCTGTGTGGCAGGAAGTGAATGAATTAAGTAGAAAGTGACAACATTTGTGAGGTGTCTTTACCCTATCAGGGGTGCAGGCATCCCCAAAACAAACAAGAAAATAGTTGATTTAACATTGGGTGGTGTTTGTGGGGGTCCCTAACACACATTCATACATATTAGCAACGCTGGATCCTGGCCTATTGGCATGGTTATATTTTCTTAAGCCTCTCAATAAAATGATCTGAAATTTGGGGTTAAACTGGAACAATAATCATCACTTTTATTTTTTGGATTTCTTTCATTTTGGATAGAGTTGGGGGGGGGGGGTTAGAAGCTCTGTCAGTTTATTTTGTATTATCCCTGTCCGTTTGGGGAGATTGGCCTTCACTTCCTGCCCCATAGCCAAACAGGAAGTGATCGAAAAACTAGGCAAATTAAGGGTCTCCTGTGCCCCCCCCCCCCACAGAACTTGTGTGTGTCCCCTGAAAATTCCTGGGTGGGTCATAAAAAAACAGGGTGTGGCCTTGACAGGAAGGGTGGGTCATTTTTCTATTAGGGGGGTGCCAAAATTTGGTCAGGCCTAGGGCAGCACAAAACCTAAATATCCTACTGCATATTAGGGCTTATTTAGACAGGATCCAATTTACAGCATGTTTTTAGATTGTGGGAGGAAACCCACACAGGGAGAACATGCAAACTCCAGGCAGATAGTGTCACGGGCGGGATTCGAACCAGCAACCCTTTTGCTGCTAGGTGAACATGCTACACACTACGCTACTGTGCTGAACGAACATGATTGCAGCTGAAAGCATGAGATGTTTTTTTTTTAAACCAATTACATGCTTTCCAGCCTGGAGGACAGATGTGGGGTCTAATTGACCCCGCCTTTCTCTATAAAGAGGACCTGTCACACACTAGTCCTATTACAAGGGATGTTTACATTCCTTGTAATAGGAAGAAAAGTGAAAAATAATACAAACAAAGGGACAAACAAGTGCAAAAATTAAAATATTAAGTAAAAAAATAAAATAACAAAGGAATTTAAATGCTCCTGTCCCTAGTAGCTCGCACTCAGAAGCGAACACGCATGCAAGTCCCACCCACATATGTAAACATCCTTCAAACCCCACATGTGAGGTATCATAGCGTGCGTTAGAGCGAGAGCAATAATTTTAGCACTAGACCTCCTCTGTAACTCAAAAGTGGTAACCTGAGAAAAAAAGTCAAGCGTTGCCTATGGAGATTTTTAATAACGAAGTTTAGCGCCATTCCATGAGTGTGCGCAATATGAATGCGTGACAAGTTAGGTATCTATTTACTCGGGGAACATCATCTTTCACCTTATCCCTAAAAATTGGGCTAGCTTTACTGCTTTCTTATTTTGTCATTCATGAAACAGGTTTTTTTTTGAAAGCCAAAAAAAAAAAAAAACGTTTGAAATTTTTTGGCACAAATACTGTTGGAAATGTGTCCGAAAAAATGGCCGCCACTTTATTCCCTAGGGTGTTTGTTAATAAAATATATATAATGTTTGGGGGTCCTGAGTAAGTTTCAAGGAAGAAAATATAATTGTTACATGAAGGAGAGAAGTGCCAGAATAGGCGCGGTATGGAAGTGGTTAAAGTGCAACAATAAAAGTGAAAAATTCCTTGAAATTTCGTACCATGGGGGGGGGGGAGGCAATTAGGGGCGCCATCAGGAATTATGGGGCCCCTTACACAGCTTCAGGCATGGGCCCCCTGGAGCAGAGAATAGGGGGGGGGGGTGCCGCCTGATATTAAGAAGGGGGGGGGCTGCCGCAATTTGATAAGCGGGGGGTTCCTTTACCAAAAAATACATATAGAAAAATATATATTAAAAAGGGTGGTAGCCATCCGGGGGCCCTGGGGACCACTGGGCCCTTTAATAAAAAGAAACTTCTGGGCTCTTTAATGAAAAATAAATTACAATATCTACATATATAAAATAATAAAAAAGGGGGTTGCCTTGGGAGCTCTGGGCCCTTTACTAAAAAATAACTACCAAAAATCTAAAAAAAAAAATAACATTGGGTGGGAGCTGTGGTGGCTCAACGTGAATGGAACTGCGCTGACAAGCCGTTCACCTCTGCAGCCAAGGGTTCGGATCCCGGTCTCGGCTACATGTGAATTGAGTTTGGCTCCCAGTGGGGTGTGCTATGCAAGGTACGCCTGTGCTTAGTATGCCCACCCCCCCCCCCCCCAAAAAAAAAACAACACACTTGCACACACTTTGGCCATGAGGTCTCCTAAAATAAAGGGAGGCGAAGGACCTACAGGGCTGGCTGGGTGGGCTACACTCCTTCATAGGGGGAGTCCCTCTGTCCCATCGGGGACAGGCCCCCCTCACACCCACCATTGCCACCGGGGGCATGGAGAAGGATGGCGATTGCAAGTCCAGCTCCTCTCTCTCGACTTCACGCACAAAATACACTTTAAAAAAGAAATTAAAGTAAAAAGTAACAAACCTGGGGAAAATGTTTATAACATTTTTAGAAGCAAAAAGGTTGTCATCTGGGCCCTCTGGGAGCTTTCAAAATTATATTATATATATATATGTTTAAAAAATAACCAAAAAATATATAATTTTTTTTTTTTTGTTTTTTTTTGTAAAGGTGGGGGGTTGTCATCTGGAGCCCTGGGGATCTCCGGGCCACTGGGGACCTCCAGACCCCTAAAACAAAACATTGGCCCTTTAATAACAAAAAATTTGGGGGGTTGCCACCCGGGGCCCTGGGGACCTCCAGACTGCTAAAAAATATTAAATTCCAAAAATTGGCCCTTTAATAAAAAATCCTACAAAAACCAACTAACAAATATATATACAAAAAAAAAAAGAGGGGGGTTACCATCTGGGGCGCTGGGGGGCCTCCAGGCATCTGGGCACCTCCGGACCCCCGGGCCCCTTACAGGTGTACAGGGCCGCCATCATGAATTTTGGGGCCCCTTACACAGCTTCAGGCATGGGCCCCCTGGAGCAGAGAACGGGGGGGGGGGGGTGCTGCCGCATGAAATTGAGAAGCGGGGGGGGGGGTGGTGCCACAAATTGAGGAGCGGGGGGGCCCTTTACAAAAATTTTGACAGAAATAAGAAATAAAGAAAAATATATATAAAAAAGGGGGGTAGCCATCCGGGGCCCTGGGGACCTCTGTGCTCTTTATAAAATAAAAATAAAAAAGAGAGAAAATACATATATATATATTTTTTAAATATAACATTTATCGAAAAAAAGTAAAAAAACAAGGGGGTAGCCTTCCAGGGCCCTGGGGACCTCTGGGCCCTTTCCTTAAAAAAAAATAAAAACAAATATATTAAAAAAAAATATATATTTTTTTAAATATATATATTTTATTTAAAAAAAAGGGCTTGCCATCTGGGGCCCTTAGTGGCCTCCGGGCCCCTGGGGACCTTCGGAGCCCTTAAAAAAAATAAAAAATAAAAAATATTTTTTTTTGTTTTAGGGTGGTTCCCATCCGGGCCCCTGGGGGCCCCTGGGGACCCCCGGGCGGTGTAATCCCTGTACCCCCCTAATGGCGGCCCTGCAGGTGTACTGCCTGTACCCCCCTGATGGCGGCCCTGGGTGTAATGTCAGCATGTGAAAAATGACATTCTGAAGGAAAAAAGCCATTTAAAACTGACTCGCGGCAATAATGAATTGTCAGCTCCTGGAAATTGCAGGAGAATTCATTCATTAAAAACACCAAAAAAAAAGCGTGGGGGTCCCCCCAAATTCAATAACCAGACCCTTTAGGTCTGGTATGGATATTAAGGGGAACCCCGCCATCAATTTTAATAAAAAATGACGTGGGGTTCCCCCCAAATATCCATAACCAGACCCTTCAGGTCTGGTGTGGAATTTAAGGGGAACTCCACTCCAAATTAAAAAAAAAATGGCGTGGAGTCCCCCCTAAAATCCACACCAGACCCCTTATCCGAGCACGTTGACCTGGCCGGCCGCAGAAAAGAGGGGGGGACAGAGCGCGGCCCCCCCCCTCTCCTGAACCGCACCAGGCCACATGCCCTCAACATTGGGAGGGTGTTTTGGGGTGCCCCCCAAAACACCTTGTCCCCATGTTGATGAGGACAAGGGTCTCTTCCCCACAACCCTTGCCCGGTGGTTGTGGGGGTCTGCGGGCAGGAGGCTTATCGAAATCTGGAAGACCCCTTTAACAAAGGGGCCCCCCAGATCCCGGCCCCCCCCTGTGTGAAATGGTAATGGGGTACCTTGTACCTCTACCATTTCACGAGTAAAAAAAATGTAAAGGGTTAAAAAAGACAAGAGCCGGTTTTTGACAAGTCCTTTATTATCTTCTTTCTTCTTTTCTTCGGGTTTCTTCTTCCTCCTCCTTCTTCTTCCTCTGCTTCTGTCTTGGGTCTTCTATTCCCGCATCTTGCCCGGCGTGTTCTTCCATCTTCTGTTCCTCCCGCTGTCCTTCTCGTCCGCATCTTCTTCTCCTTCTTGTTCTTCTTCGCCGGAGCGGCCGCTTCCAATTGAAATCCCCGCTGTCTGCCGGACCACGCCCCTCCTCTGACGCCACGGGCAAGCTCTTAGGAGTGTGCTGCAAGTGCGTCCGAGGGGGGCGTGGTCACAAGTGAGAGGGCGGGCAATTCAATTTGAAGCTCGTGCGCGGCTTTTTCTTTGCAGGAGTCGCCGCTTCCAATTGAATTGCCCGCTTTCTGGAACATGTGACCACGCCCCCCTCTGACGCACTGGCACCACACGGGGACTTTCCTAAGAGCTCGCCCGTGGCGTCAGAGGGGGGGCGTGGTCCGGCAGACAGCGGGGATTTCAATTGGAAGCGGCCGCTCCGGCGAAGAAGAAGAAGGAGAAGATGCGGACGAGAAGGACAGCGGAAGAAGATGGAAGAACACGCCGGGCAAGATGCGGGAATAGAAGACCCAAGACAGAAGCAGAGGAAGAAGAAGGAGGAGGAAGAAGAAACCCGAAGGAAAGAAGAAAGAAGATAATAAAGGACTTGTCAAAAACCGGCTCTTGTCTTTTTTTACACTGACACTTTTTTTTTCTCGTGAAATGGTAGAGGTACAAGGTACCCCATTACCATTTCACACAGGGGGGGGGTCGGGATCTGGGGGGCCCCTTTGTTAAAGGGGTCTTCCAGATTTCGATAAGCCTCCTGCCCGCAGACCCCCACAACCACCGGGCAAGGGTTGTGGGGAAGAGACCCTTGTCCTCATCAACATGGGGACAAGGTGTTTTGGGGGGCACCCCAAAACACCCTCCCAATGTTGAGGGCATGTGGCCTGGTGCGGTTCAGGAGAGGGGGGGGGCCGCGCTCTGTCCCCCCCTCTTTTCTGCGGCCGGCCAGGTCAACGTGCTCGGATAAGGGGTCTGGTGTGGATTTTAGGGGGGACTCCACGCCATTTTATTTTTATTTGGGGTGGAGTTCCCCTTAAATTCCACACCAGACCTGAAGGGTCTGGTTATGGATATTTGGGGGGAACCCCACGTCATTTTTTTTTTAAATTGACGGCGGGGTTCCCCTTAATATCCATACCAGACCTAAAGGGCCTGTAATGGAATTTGGGGGGACCCCCACGCTTTATTTTTTCGTTTTTTTAATGAATGAATTCTCCTGCAATTGCCGGGAGCCGACAATTCATTATTGCCGCGAGTCAGTTTTAAATGGCTTTTTTTTTTTTTTTTCAGAATGTCATTTTGTGCAAAGACATATTTCTAACCGCAGGAAAAGTGCACTTTATTCACCTGCTGACATCCCCCCCCCCCCCCCCCCATGGTACGAATTTAAAAAAAAATTATTCAAATGACGTGGGGGTCCCCCCAAATTCCATTACAGGCCCTTCAGGTCTGATATGGATATTAAGGGGAACCCCGCCATCAATTTTTAAAAAAAATGACGTGGGGGTCCCCCCAAATATCCATAACCAGACCCTTCGGGTCTGGTGTGGAATTTAAGGGGAACTCCACTCCAAATTAAAAAAAAAATGGCGTGGAGTCCCCCCTAAAATCCACACCAGACCCCTTATCCGAGCACGTTGACCTGGCCGGCCGCAGAAAAGAGGGGGGGACAGAGCGCGGCCCCCCCCTCTCCTGAACCGCACCAGGCCACATGCCCTCAACATTGGGAGGGTGTTTTGGGGTGCCCCCCAAAACACCTTGTCCCCATGTTGATGAGGACAAGGGTCTCTTCCCCACAACCCTTGCCCGGTGGTTGTGGGGGTCTGCGGGCAGGAGGCTTATCGAAATCTGGAAGACCCCTTTAACAAACGGGCCCCCCAGATCCCGACCCCCCCCCTGTGTGAAATGGTAATGGGGTACCTTGTACCTCTACCATTTCACGAGTAAAAAAAAAGTGTCAGTGTAAAAAAAGACAAGAGCCGGATTTTGACAAGTCCTTTATTATCTTCTTTCTTCTTTCCTTCGGGTTTCTTCTTCCTCCTCCTTCTTCTTCCTCTGCTTCTGTCTTGGGTCTTCTATTCCCGCATCTTGCCCGGCGTGTTCTTCCATCTTCTTCCGCTGTCCTTCTCGTCCGCATCTTCTCCTTCTTCTTCTTCGCCGGAGCGGCCGCTTCCAATTGAAATCCCCGCTGTCTGCCGGACCACGCCCCCCCTCTGACGCCACGGGCGAGCTCTTAGGAAAGTCCCCGTGTGGTGCCAGTGCGTCAGAGGGGGGCGTGGTCACATGTTCCAGAAAGCGGGCAATTCAATTGGAAGCGGCGACTCTGGCAAAGAAAAAGCCGCGCACGAGCTTCAAATTGAATTGCCCGCCCTCTCACTTGTGACCACGCCCCCCTCGGACGCACTTGCAGCACACTCCTAAGAGCTTGCCCGAGGCGTCAGAGGGGGGGGCGTGGTCCGGCAGACAGCGGGGATTTCAATTGGAAGCGGCCGCTCCGGCGAAGAAGAACAAGAAGGAGAAGAAGATGCGGACGAGAAGGACAGCGGGAGGAACAGAAGATGGAAGAACACGCCGGGCAAGATGCGGGAATAGAAGACCCAAGACAGAAGCAGAGGAAGAAGAAGGAGGAGGAAGAAGAAACCCGAAGGAAAGAAGAAAGAAGATAATAAAGGACTTGTCCAAAACCGGCTCTTGTCTTTTTTAACCCTTTACATTTTTTTTACTCGTGAAATGGTAGAGGTACAAGGTACCCCATTACCATTTCACACAGGGGGGGGGCCGGGATCTGGGGGGCCCCTTTGTAAAAGGGGTCTTCCAGATTTCGATAAGCCTCCTGCCCGCAGACCCCCACAACCACCGGGCAAGGGTTGTGGGGAAGAGACCCTTGTCCTCATCAACATGGGGACAAGGTGTTTTGGGGGGCACCCCAAAACACCCTCCCAATGTTGAGGGCATGTGGCCTGGTGCGGTTCAGGAGAGGGGGGGGGCCGCGCTCTGTCCCCCCCTCTTTTCTGCGGCCGGCCAGGTCAACGTGCTCGGATAAGGGGTCTGGTGTGGATTTTAGGGGGGACTCCACGCCATTTTTTTTTTAATTTGGAGTGGAGTTCCCCTTAAATTCCACACCAGACCCGAAGGGTCTGGTTATGGATATTTGGGGGGAACCCCACGTCATTTTTTTTTTAAAATTGACGGCGGGGTTCCCCTTAATATCCATACCAGACCTAAAGGGTCTGGTTATTGAATTTGGGGGGACCCCCACGCTTTTTTTTTCCTTTTTTTAATGAATAAATTCTCCTGCAATTGCCGGGAGCCGACAATTCATTATAGCCGCGAGTCAGTTTTAAATGGCTTTTTTCCTTTGAAAAATGACATTTTGTGCAGAGACAGTTCTAACCACGGGAAACATGCGCTTTTTCACATGCTGACATTAGAGCCCCCCATGGTACGAAATTTAAAGGAAAATTACACTTTTATTATTGCACTTTTAGCATTATTAAAATCACTGCTCCCGAAAAAACGGCCGTTTTAAAAAATAAAAAAAGCATTGGTACATGTCCCCTGGGGCAGGACTGAGGTCCCCAAACACTTTTTAGGACAAAACTTGCAGATTAGCCTTTAAAATTCACTATTAAGATTTCCCCCCATAGACTTATACAGGAAGTTCGGCGGCGGCTTTACTTATCAATCACATCGCGCTGCTGCTGCCGCCGGTTCATGCGCCTAATTAGGGATTCATCCAGCGCACTAATTAAGGCATGTACCGGCGCAGCGCAGATTCATTAGTAAATCAGCCCCATTGTCACTAAGGAGGGAACGGACTATGTGATAGATTCTATGACCAAGGGTCTGGCCTTCCTTAAATCATAGGGGATTACACCTGACCCTCAATCCCAAGACCCAGTGAAATCCAACCGCTTTACACCATCTCAGGAATGGCACAAAGTGAATTCAAGAAATGCCCGCACCCATAAATAGTTCGGATGGGTGCAACATACCAACGTTCACCTGCTGAAGGAGAAGTCCGTGCGGTCCGTGTTACACTTATAGCTCGGACTTTCCTACCCCTGATTATTTGAGTGGCCATGAGCCACACTCTTGTTTACCTTCCATTGGTTGGGCTATCCGCCTGTGTTGACTGTTTTTTTTTTTTACATTCTTGTTTTTCTCCCCATTCGGATCAAACCGACGTCTCTATGAGTGCTCCGAGCCCATCTCAGCAGGACCCATGAAGACCCGATGGCCACAACAGACCCCTCAGCCGGCACAACCAAAGATGAACAATATTCTGACAGTAAGTACGATTTATTCACCTTATGCTACTCCACCATCGCACACAACCAAATGGCGTTGAAATTTCTGTCAATTAATGCCAAGGGTCTTAACCACCCGGCAAAAAGACGCTCGCTGTGGAAAGAAGCCTTACACCAACACTGTGACATCTTGTGTGTACAGGAGACCCACTTCGCCATGACCTCTCCCCCTAAGTGCAGCCATCCCAAATTCCAGCACTACTTTTACCCCAATGCGGACGAGAAAAAGAAGGGAGTGATGATAGCCATAAGGGACTCTGTAGCCTTTAAGCTACATTCACTGGTGGCAGACCCCCGGGGTAAATTTTTGATCCTGATCTGTGACATTGACTCCATTACCTACACAATAGGGAACGTTTATGCACCGAACAAGGGGCAAATTCGTTTCTTCCACAAGGTTATGAAGAAAATAAGGACTATGGGGAAGGGTAAAGTTTTATTGTGTGGAGATTTCAACATCACCCCGGACCCTTCTGTGGACTCCACGGCCATACATAGACGAGCTCCTGCGTCCTTGGGAGATTCCCCGAGGACTCACAAAGTGTTCGATGCCTGGAGATGCCTCAATGCGAATAAGAGAGACTTTTCCTTTTTTTCCAATTGCCATAGAACGTATAGTAGAATTGACTTGTTCCTAGTGGATAAGTGCTTATTGTTTGATTGTACTGGTGCCAATATCAATACCATCACCTGGTCGGACCATGCCTCGATTACGCTGTCTATAGGCAACAATGCTAATAGAGGAAATACACGTATCTGGAGAGCGAACCCCAGGCTGTTTCAGGATGGTCCGACTAGGCCCAGAATAGACAGTCAACTAAGGCAATTTTTCACATTCATTTGCCCATCGGTGTCAGACCCTAATGTGCTTTGGAATGCCCATAAAGCATTTGCGAGAGGGATCTTGATTCAGCAGGGGGCTAGGAGTAACAGGTTGAGGCAGACACATATGAATAACCTAATCTCAGAAATAGAGGCTCTTGATAAACAAAATAAAAGTAGAATGTCCCCGACCACTACGGCTCGACTATCACAGCTCCGTACTGAGCTCCGCCTGCTGTTCCAAGAGGACATTGAAAAGTCCTCAAGAAGGTTAAAACTACAATATTACACAAGTGGCAATAGAGCGGGTAAGATGCTGGCCAATAAGCTTAAAGGACAGAGACACAAGGCACAAATCCCTTTTCTTATCCACCCTGTGACAAAGACTAAGCTCTACCACCCACAGGAAATAGCAGATGCCTTTAGCCAATACTACAGTATGCTGTATAATCTTAAAGACGACCCTAGTATTCCCCAGCCGAGCACCCCACTGATAGACTCATTCCTGCAACACATAGATCTACCAGAGCTCACTCCTGAACACCTAGAGAAGTTAAATTCTCCTATTTCAGAGAAAGAGATAGGGGAGGTCATCAAGAATCTCCCCAACAACAAGTCTCCAGGGCCAGATGGCTTCACGGGAGAATACGGGAGAATACTATAAAAATGTTCAAGATACCCTAGTCCCACATATGGAGAAGCTATTTAATTTAGCGGCTACAGAATCCCTTATACCTCCGGAGATGTTGAAAGCTATGATAGTAGCACTGCCAAAACCTGGAAAAAACCCAGATTCCCCTCAAAATTAGGCTGGTAGACATATTACCCAAATTAATTGATAGGGACCAATCCGGGTTTACTAGGGGACATCAGACGTCGGATGTCACCCGCCATTTGGTCAATGTGATCCATATGGCGGTTGGTGAAGGAACGCCTTCTCTGCTCCTGGCGCTGGATGCAGAGAAGGCGTTTGATAGATTAAATTAAATGAGAATTGATTCATTGGCAATTCCTCTGCAGAGTATTGGATAAATTTGGGTTTAAGGGATTCATTTATTCAGCGATAATGGCATTGTATACTCTTCCATCTGCACCGGTTTATGTAGCAGGGGTGCTGTCTACTCCATT
This sequence comes from Rana kukunoris, assembly GCA_029574335.1. Taxonomy (NCBI): domain Eukaryota; kingdom Metazoa; phylum Chordata; class Amphibia; order Anura; family Ranidae; genus Rana; species Rana kukunoris. The sequence goes on along the minus strand of CM056051.1, from coordinate 115,501,003 downwards.
CGCCATATCCAATGGGACAAGGCAGGGGTGTCCCCTCTCACCATTGATTTTTAATCTTTTAATGGAACCAAAATGAAGACAAAGAAAAATGGATAGCCGCACTCCAAAACCTGATGGGTGGTCTTTTATTCAATAGACAGCATGTACAAAAATAGGGTCACAGCAGTGGAAACAAGGAACAGCCGACGCGTTTCGCACTGGATCAGTGCTTATTCATGGCAGCCATGAATAAGCACTGATCCAGTGCGAAATGCGTCGGCTGTTCCTTGTTTCCACTGCTGTGACCCTATTTTTGTACATGCTGTCTATTGAATAAAAGACCACCCATCAGGTTTTGGAGTGCGGCTATCCATTTTTCTTTGTCTTCATTTTGCTTAGTGCACTGCCAGCACCCTCGGTATCCTGCACCACCTGTAACCATTTAGTGATCCCACCTGGAGCGGTGACTCCTTTCTCTCTATCGTTTCTGGATTTTAATGGAACCACTTGCTTCCTATCTGCGCAGCCACCCGGATATCTCGGGCATCACGGCGGGAGGAAGGGAACATGTCATCAGCCTTTTTGCCGATGACGTCATCCTGATGCTGTCAAAGGCAGAAACCTCCTTACCAGCGGTACACAAGGCGTTACATACATTTAATACTGTATCGTACTATAAGGTTAATGAGTCTAAATCATATATTCTGAATTTGGGAATTCCAGCAGAGGTTGAGGACTTCCTTAGGAAGAAAGTTCCCTACGCGTGGAAACAAGAGGGTATCACCTACTTAGGCATCACCCTGACCCCCAAAACAGGGGACCTTCTGCGGTCCAATTTTACACCCTTTCTGGAATCACTAAAGTCCAAATTGACGGCCCTAGCGAAAACAGAACTGTCATGGCTGGGCAGACTAGCAGCCTTCAAAATGCAGATCCTCCCACAGGTGTTATACCTGTTCCGCACACTCCCCATAGTTATACCAAACTCCTATTTTAAATCTATGCAATCCCTGATAAATAACTACTTATGGCAAGGAGGGAGGGCAAGATGTGCTTTTGGTAAGCTTGTCAAACACAGGAAGGCGGGGGGGATAGGCCACGTCCACATCCAGGATTATTATTTTGCTACCATTCTAGCCCAACTTAAACAATGGTTTTTGCCATATTCTGAAGCCTTATGGAAAAATCTAGAAGAAGTTCAGGTCCCACAGAATAATCTAATGAACTTTCTACTGACAGCCCCAATTGCTGGCTCACTTACCACTAAATTAGCACCACCTATACAGGCCTCGGTCAGAGCGTGGTTGTACTTGTCCAGAAATACAAAAGGGGAGGTTGACATATTACCTGTGGAACTTCCATTGCCGGCACTAGGACTTTTGATACCGAACATGAACATCTCAACTTGGATAGATAAGGGGATTAAATATGTAGAAGATATAGTAGAGGGATCCCATCTCAAGTCATTTGCTAGACTCCAGACAGAAAATAACTTTACAGCCTCTGAACAGTATGCTTACAAATAGACCACTTGTGGAGAAACACCCCGGGACTGCTCACTAGCATACCGGGGAAGATCTTGAGGTTCTATAGAGATCCCCGAAGCTCGACAGGAGGAATATCTATTGTATATAATACCTTGCAGAGTAAGCTACTTTGTGAGAAATCTCAACACATGCTAGCTTGGGAAAGGGAATTGGGGGCGGAACACACAGCCTGGGAATGGGAAAGATCATTTAGACTAAAGTACGCATCTACAAGAAGTACCAATCTAAGGGAAATGCAACAAAAAATTACACTTAGATGGTACCTTACCCCATATAGGTTGTCAAGAATTTTCCCTGGAGTCTCTCCACTCTGCTGGAGAGGATGTGGCGAAAAGGGCTCACTGTACCACATTCTTTGGTCATGTCCCAAGCTGCACCAAGTCTGGAAGCAGATTGAAAGATTGACGACTGTGGTGACGGGGGCTCATCGCATGTTATCACCGGGGATGGCGATACTATCACTGGATCTACATAGTATACCGGCATTGCATAGGACCATTGTATCACAAATCATTATGGCTACACGTCTTGCAATTTTGAGACACTGGAAATCCGTAGAGGTACCCACGATTACGGAGATCATACACATCATACATACACATGGCACATACGAAGTACTTCACTCCTCGGCCATGGGTAACTATGATAAGACATCTCATGATTGGAATGATTGGTTGAATTGGTATAAGGGAGGTGCACGTCTGTAATGAAGCAATAGATCGGGCGAGGGTCATATAATATAATATTATTTACTGTGATATTAAAATGGAAAACTTAATACTGCTGTTGACAATAAGCACACATCACTTAGAAATTGAATGCGGGAGAGTTTTTGTTCTATTTTGTTTTACTTTGTTTTATTGATGTTACTCCTATACATGGTTATTCAGTTGATTTAGTCCTCCTTGTTCAACCTGCATCTGATTATTACACATACCTATGATGGGGTAAGGTACCAATGTTATAGGAACTCTAACTACAAAAGGAGCGTATCTCCGTACAAAGGGGCAGGGGGTATGCTAACTGTGCTCCCTGGAGCGACCGAAGAGAGGGATCACGAGGGGGGGGGCAGGAGGCAAGGTACATGTCCTAAACCTTGATTAAGTACCTGTGATTACGTGTATATAAGAATTAACTGGAGATTTCCTTCCTGTACCTAATGCCCTGCTTAATTTCTTCTTCTTTTTGGATGCATGTCTGTATGTTTTGAAAGAATTTTTCAATAAAATATTGGACAATAAAATTTAAGGGTGGCCCTTTCCCCTTCTGGGTCCTATAGGGCCGCCCTTGTGTAAGCACTCTGAAATGGAACTAGATCCCAATGTCCTTTGCTGTGTGCATTAGCACAAATATAAAGTCTAGTGTTTAATACTACTTTAATGTTTGGAAATGCCCTGCAAGTCCCTGGACTTGAAAGTTATTGCTCTCTGTAAGTAGACCTGACTCATACAAGACAAAGCGAGAACATTTAAAAAAAAAATAGATGGAACCACTGTGACCTTACAGCTATGTGTACCAGCAGCAGGTGTCTTACCTGAAACAAGGGTTTGTCTCACCCCTTACTAAAAAATTGGAGTTGGTAGTTAACAAAATTTGCCAGGTCCTTGATTTTTTGCAAGTAGTTTGTTTGCAAAATAGTTCAATCTGATATATTAGGGTCACAATCATCACAAATGCATTCCTTAGCATGCCTTCATAGTTGTAATGGAGCTGAGAGCTGCTGAGCTGTAAGAACAGCCATCTTTTCTGGTCCCTGAAGAGGGCCTTTAAAAACCAATCAAAGAGTCTGGAGGGTGTGCTAAAGGGGTGTTGAAGTGCTTTATGATGTTCCATCGGAAAGTCCCTTAATGGCAGTTATTCTAACCATACTTATATTTCCAGTTGACATCTTTTACTTTCCAACAATCAACATATTTAGCAAACAGAATACAATTATGATTTGTTAAACCCCAAATATGATGTGCTTTTTAGAAAGTTTAATGTGTACCATCAGCTTTCTTTGTGATATTTTGTGTAATCATTTTTATAAATCTAACTTTATCAAAACAGGAATTGTGGAATATTAATGGATTTTGGCTTTAGTAAATAAAGAAGACTCAGAATGTGCATTTTATCAAACCATTCAACACATTGTTTTACAACTGGTTTATGACAGAACTCATTAATGGTCTTTTGAGGATTCTGTTTATTGAAAATTGTAATGGGATTTATGATGGCTCTGCTCTCCATCTAACTTTCTCTGTCTGCAAACATAAGAATTACATCTGACAATTTTTGGCAGAGTTGCAGATTTTGGAGAAATTAGAGTGGCAACGTATTCAATACAACTTATGTATTCTCTCATTATTATTCATCAGACCTCATTATCGTCACACCAGGCCAGGCAACTGCAAAAGTCAGACCTCAACAACAACTTTATTATTTAGAACAGCTAATGCAACAGTCAAGATTCACTCCTCCTCTAGTGTATTTTACACTTCTACTTTATATAATAAGAATCTATTTAACCTTTTTCATCATATTTTACCATTCAGGTTGGTATTACAGGTAAAAATCTGTAGAGGGTGAAGGTATCCTGTTTATGGGGTAGAAAATGGTGCTGGAATTCCACTTTAAATCTAATAGGGTGTGCTGATTATCAGGAAACGGGGAGAATGCAAAACAGGACCTCTTTGTATAAATATATGCAGGGGTCTACTCTGGAGTAAAGGAAAAATCGTGGAAAATGTCAACTGTTATTATAGTCTTACACTCTCAGTTTTATTGTTTTTTTTTTCATGTTTCAGTTTGTGTTCAGTTTGTGTGATTCTGATCTAGATTTAATCACTTGAAAATACTTTGCTCCTAAATCTCTAATTTAATTAGAATGATTTAAAATAACTGTCTTATCACCTTTCACCATTCTTTTTTCTAAGTGATAGAGGTTAAGGTTTTGAAATAATTGCTAGGGACTTTTGCCATTTAGAACACTATCTCATTTGGCTTTTTTTCAATAAAATAATTTTGAAGATAGAACTAAACATGTTATTCTTTGTAGGAATGTACATTATTTCCATTCTTGTACCACTGGTTATTGTGTTAAGGTAGGGGTTATTTAAACTTGGTTAGTAAGACCACAACCCAAATCAGGACACATCCAAAGCCCATTGATTGTCAATTAAACAATCACAGTGCAGAAAATTAAAAAATGGCAATGAGAGATATTACAAGTTGGTACAAAAGTTGCTAAGCACAGGTAAGACCCTGTTAGTTGTTAAAACATAAACAACTTTTAATCTATAACTTAAACGTTAAACAGGACGGCTTGGGATTTCAGTATAGCAGAAGCACTGTGTTGTCAGCTCAGACCGGAAGTTAGGAGCTCACTGGATTTCTGAGAGAGTAATGCCATGTACACACGATCGGTCCGATAGAACCGATCGTGTGTGGGCCCCATAGTTTTTTTCCCATCGGTGAAAAAATGTAGAACCTGTTTTAAAATTATCTGATGGTTAAAAAAACGATAGAAAAAAATGATCGTTTGTGGGTAAGTCGAAAAAACCACACATGCTCAGAATCAAGTCAACGCATGCTCAGAAGCACTGAACTTCATTTTTCTCAGCACGTCATAGTTTTTTACGTCACCGCGTTGGACACAAACGGATTTTTAACTGATGGTGTGTAGGCAAGACTGATGAAAGTCAGCTTCATTGGATATCTAATGAAAAAATCCATCGGTCCGTTTTCATCGGATGAGCCGATCGTGTGTACAGGGCAAAACAGAAATTTTCTGTACCTGCAGCATTTTTTTTTAAGAAACAAAATATGGAGAAATATGCATGTATGGCAGAGATGTACTGTATATGTTTTTTTTTTTTTGCCCAAACCTATATACTTTAACTTTATCTGTTATCTGCATATTGGCAATTGTATCTAAACATCTAAATTAAAGTTGATGTAAACCCAATTCATGAAAATTGAGCTAGGTACATATATCTGCACTATTTTGTTATCTCTCTTCAAAGAGCTATACCGTGTACACACGACTGTTTTTTCAGATGAAAAAAGTTTGATGGACATTTTTCATCAGAGAAACCGATCGTGTGTGGGCCCCATCTGACTTTTTTCCATCGGTGTAAAAAAATAGAACACGTTTTAAATTTTTCCAGTGAAAAAAAAAGACGATAGTAAATTCTGATCGTCTGTGTGGAACTCCATCGGAGAAAAATCCATGCATGCTCAGAATCAAGTCGATGCATGCTCGGAAGCATTAAACTTATTTTTTTTCGGCTCATCGTAATGTACGTCACTGCCTCCTAAGCTTTGCTAATTTAAGAGATATTCACAGGACCTACAGGAATAGGCTTACCTGTAGGTACAAGTGGTGTAACTGGGTTTACAACCACTTTAAGAGAAACTGGAAAGTATTCATGGAGATTATTTTTCCAATGCATGCTCAAAACATTTAAGAGCCAGTACACACAGGGGCGACCTGGGATCCGACTTGAAGTTGCCCCAAGTCGTCCCAAGTCGCGTGGTTGAGAAAATCAATGTAAGTGAATGGAGCCATCTTAATACACACTACTGAAGTTGCTCCGACTTCAGAAAAGGTTTCTGTACTACTTCAATCCGACTTGTAGGCAACTTGTACTCATTGATTTCAATGGAAGTTGCCTCAGAAGTCTGATCACTGTCTTAACTGAAGCAACTTTACAGGAAGAGAACATACATTTCTCAGGCAAACCCCTCCCTCCCCCAGAGCTGATTGTTGTTTGATTGGCCACTGGAAAGCCTCCTATCCTGGAGGCGACTTGAAGTTGCCTTGTACTGTCCTGGAGGCAACTTGAAGTTGCCTTGTAAGTTGCCTGATGATTCATACTCAAGTCGTGTCCAAGTTGCCTCCTAAAGTCGTGCTGGAAGTCGTGTTGCCCCTGTGTGAACCGGCTCTAAATGTATACCATAGTATTTTTTAATGTAGCATAGCTTACCTGCTCAGTTGTCAATAGCTTTGGGTTTTGTGTGTGAGCCTGGAACATGCCTGCTTGAGCTGCTGGAACACCTATGCATGTTTCTTGCCTCCTCTCACATATGAAAGCCTGGTGCAAGAATTATCAGCAATAACAACTCTCTTAAAACCTTGAGAAGAAGCAATTTACCCAGCATAGGCTCTAGGAAGTACACCCTCTTGTCTTTCCTCTGACCCTGTTAGATGGTCTGTAAGTGTGGGCCCAGTAAATTAAAAATAACTCAAATAAAGGTAAATTGCGGAACCTTTTTGATTTTTCAATGTTTATTTGACAGCAACTAGTAACTCACTGTTTGCTTTGATTGCCTGTGATCGCTCACATGTAAGAAATTTTAGTTTTAGTATCACGCCATGCCCAAAAAAGAAATACACCTATTACAAAAGTGTGCACTTTTATCAAGTCAGCCAGTAAATGTGTCACTTAACAATAGTCTGTTGCTTAGAGTAAGCTACAGTGAGTATTTTTATTATATTGCCTTTTCATTGATATGATATGCATTGATGTGCATTGCTTATATATTTTGTGCCATATAAAAATAATACATTATAGACACTGTTAAACAATTTCTTCTGCCTTCCACCAAAAAAATCAAAACAATTGCTACAGTTTAATATCATTAATCATGACTGTGAACGAATAATGGACAACAATTACCCTTTGGTACTTTATATCTCTGGGGACATGCAACAGCAAGATTCATATTCTGGTGTTAGTGGCTCCCACATGAACTGCCATGCCTTGTTCCTGTTGCTGGAAATAATAGTTTTCTATACATTGGGGTTGAATTACTAATAGAGTAGGGTGTGTTCCCTCTAAAAGTGAATTTTCACTTAGCTTAAAAAATGAGGTGAAGCTGTGTTGACTTCTATCATCCAATTGCATGCAAACAAAAGTCCTGCTTCTTTCTATTTTCCTTGCACATGATTGGGTATTCTTTGCAATGTTTCACTTACCTTCACTTCATGTACTAAACAAAATTAAATTAAATTTACACCACAATTGAAACTGTTCCACTCTTAGGCCGCGTACACACGATCGAATATATCTGCTGAAACTGGTCCACAGACCAGTTTCAGCGGACAGATTCGATCGTGTGTATAGGCTAGCAGACAGGTTTCCAGCAGACAAAAGTTTTAAAGCATGTTTTAAAACTTGTCTGCTGGAAAGCCGTCTGTTGGATATGTCCGCTGGTTAGTACGCCTAACCAGCGGATCGAAATCTCCCGCATGCGTTGAATGGATTTGACGCATGAGTGGAAGTATTTTACTTCCTGGTTTGGTGACGTGGCGGCGTCAACGTCACCGCCACGTCACCGCGCTGTCTGTTCGCGGGGATTTTGGTTTGATCGTGTGTACACAGATCAAACCAAAATCTCCCAGGAGACATGTCCGATGAAAACGGTTCCTTCGGAGCGTTTTCATCAGATATATCTCCTTGTGTGTACGGGGCCTTACAGTAAATCAACCCGGTTTCACAGTTGTATAAAGTTATAATAAATCTTTCTTCTGTGCTCAGGGCTGATCATTCTCAGGTACTTACTAGACATGTGCATTCATTTTCGTCCGAATGCATTTTCGTTCGAATTTCAGGTATTTTCGTTATCGTTTTAACAAACGAAAACGAACGCACAGAATTTGAAAACTGAAAGATCCGACATAAACTATTGCTTTATTTTAGTTTTCGTTGGTCGAATGTGCCTAATCTTAACTCCATTGGTCCAAGATTATTCTACATAGAGAGAAAAGATTCAAAATTATAGAGAGAAAAGATTTGACATTATAAAGTGTAAAGAGAGAAAAGATCGCTGCTGGAATTGGGTGGGGGAAGTAAAATAAAAATAATGATGATGATGAAGGTTATAGGCTGATTCTAACCAAAGAGAAGGAGCAGTAAAATATCTAGAACTAACTTGACAATTCAACATGAATGACGAAGATTCAACAAAGCATCGAAAAGCATACAAATGTCAAATCTGTCATTGAAGGCTTATGGTGTCTGTTGATAGGAGCTTCGGCAGAGAAGATTTGACGGAGCAGCTAAACTGTACGACGCTGCAATCATACATTTCCGGTCAAATGCTCCGCCCATAGGCCATAGAAAAATTCTAATGTTGGTTGACTAGTAATAATAATTAATAAATATAAATATTTCTAGTCATACAACATTAGAATTTTACTATAGCTTGTAGGCGGAACATTTGTCCGGAAAAGTATGATTGCAGCGTCGTACAGTTTTGCTGCTCCTTCGAATCTTCTTTAACCACTTGTCATCTGCCCACCGTCAAATGACGGCGGGCAGACGACTCCATTGTTCTGACATCACGTCATATGACGTGATGTCCCTTTAAAGCCGCGGGTGGGCGCGCGCGCGCGCGCACCCGCCGCTCTGCGGGGATCCCGTGCGAGTGCCCGGCGGCAACAATCGCCGCCGGGCACACGCGATTGCTCAGTAACTGAGCTGGGACGTGCAGCTCTGTGTGTAAACACAGAGCTGCACGTCCCTGTCAGGGAGAGAGGAGATCGATTGTGTCCCTTGTACATAGGGACACAATCGGTCACCTCCCCCAGTCACCCCCCCCTCCCCCTACAGTTAGAACACTCATAGGACACACATTTAACCCCTTCCCCGCCCCCTAGTGGTTAACCCCTTCACTGCCAGTCACATTTATACAGTAATCAATGCATATTTATAGTATTTTTCACTGTATAAATGTAAATGGTCCCAAAAATGTCAGAAAAGTGTCCGAAATGTCCGCCATAACGTCGCAGTCCCAATAAAAAAATCGCAGATCACCGCCATTAATAGTAAAAAAAAAAAAAAAAAAAATGCCATAAACTATCCCCTATTTTGTAAACGCTATAAATTTTGCGCAAACCAATCGATAAACGCTTATTGCATTTTTTTTTTACCAAAAATATGTAGAAGAATACGTATCGGCCTAGACTGAGGGAAAAAATATTTTTTTTATATATTTTTGGGGTTATTTATTATAGCAAAAAGGAAAAAATATTGCATTTTTTTAAAAATTGTCGCTCTATTTTTGTTTATAGCGCAAAAAATAAAAAATGCAGAGGTGATCAAATACCACCAAAAGAAAGCTCTATTTGTGGGAAAAAAAGGACGCCAATTTTGTTTGGGAGCCACGTCGCACGACCGCGCAATTGTCAGTTAAAGCGACGCAGTGCCGGAAGCTTATATTTTGTCTGGGCAGGAAGGGGGTGTAGGTGCACAGTAGGTAAGTGGTTAAACATTCGACAGACACCATAAGCCTTCAATGACAGATTCAACCTTAATTCGTTCAGATTTTAGGACGAATGCAATTTCCAACAAAAAACAAAGTAATTAAAAATGAATTTCGGGAGTAACTAAATCAATGTATTTTTCGGACGAAAAAAAAATTCCGAGACAAAATATTTCAGTGTGCACATGTCTAGTAATTACTCCATGAGCAATTACAGTGGGGAAAAAAATAATTTTTGATCCTCTACAGACTGTAAGTTTGCCCGCTTACAAAGAAATGAAGAGTCTATTATTTTTATCATAGTTGTATTTTAAATGATAGCGACAGAATATCAACCAAAAATCCAGAAAAACATAATACAAATGTTATACATTGAGTTGAAGTTCAGTGAGTAAAATAAGTATTTAATCCCTAAGAAAAATATGACTTAGTACTTGGTGAAGAAACCCTTGTTGGCAAGTACAGAGATAAGACATTCTTATAGTTGGTGACCAGGTTTGCACACATCTCAGGAGGGATCTTCTTTAGGCCACTCCTTTGTTGACTTGGGATTATGTTTTGAGTCATTGTCATGCTGGAAGACCCATCAACAACCCATCTTCAGTGTTCTGGTGGAGGAAAGAAGGTTCTCATCCAATATTTTACAATACATGGCCCCATTCATTGGCCCCGCAATGTGGCAAAGTCAGCTTGTACCTTTAGCAGAGAAACAGCCTCAAAGCATCATGTTTCCACCTATCTGTTTAGCTGTAGGGATGGTGTTTTTAGAGTCATAGTCAGAATTGTTCTTCCTCCAAACACAGCGAGTCCAGTTAATGTCAAAGAGCTACATTTTTTATCTCATCTGACCACAGTACTTTCTCCCAATCCTTCTCTGAATCATTTAGATGTTCATTTGCATTATTGTACATGTGTCTTCTTGAGGTGTTTGGAGGAAGAAAAAGGCTGACTATGATCCTAAGAACACCATCACTACAGTCAAGCACGAAGGTGGAAACATGGTGCTTTGGGGCTGTTTCTCTGCTAAAGGTACAGACTGACTTTCCTGCATGGAGGGGCCAATGGAAGGGGCCATGTATTGTAAAATTTTGGACTAGAACCTTCTTTCCTCAGCCAGAACACTAAAGATGGGTCGTGGGTGGGTTTTTCAGCATGACAATTAACCAAAACATACCACCAAGGCAATAAAGGAGTGGCTCAAGAAGAAGTACATTAAAGTCACGGAGTGGCCTAGTCAGTTTCCAGACCTTAATCCTTTGGACATTTTTTGGAGGGAGCTGAAACTTCGAGTCGCCAAGAGACAGCCAAGAAACCTTAAGGATTTAGAGATCTGTAAACAAGAGTGGACCAAAATCTCTCCTAAGATGTGTGCAAACCTGGTCACCAACTACAGGAAATTTCTCACCCCTGTGCTTGCCAACAAGGGTTTCTCCACCAAGTACTAAGTCATGTTTTTCTTGGGGATCCAGTACTTATTTTACTCATTGAAATGCAACTTAATTTATAGCATTTGTTTTGCGTTATTTCTGTATTTTTGGTTTATATTCTGTCTCTATCATTTAAAATAAACCCATGATAAAAATGATAGACCCTTAATTTCTTTGTAAGTGGGCAAAATTTCAAAATCTGCAGGAGATCAAATAATTATTTTCCCCACTGTACATGCAAGTGACTGTGATTCGCTGCAAGAGCTGTTAGCCTCCTTTTGCTTACAGTGGTGTTTGTGTCTGCAGCTAATCTTGTGTCTGCAGCTAATCTGTGTCTTTTGCTTACAGTGGTGTTTGTGTCTGCAGCTAATTGCCATGAACCCACATCGGGTCTTCAGCATGTAAATGCTAACGGCCCCATTTGTATGTGTGAATGGGGCCTAAAGGATAAAGGCTGTTCCAGGTGTAAGATTTCGCTGATTCTTCTGGGTCCCATTGGATGAGGTGGAGAGGTAGAGAGGTGTTGTAATGATCTTCCCCTCATCCTATCAGAGAGAAAAATGCAGGATGCCCTGTAAATGATGCCTATGTCGAGCAAATGGCCCCCCTGTGCTTACCATTCAGCAAAGCAGCCACTCGGCATGGGAGCTACTAAAGCGATTCTTTGCTTCTACAGCAGTCCCCAAGGTTTGACATATGAATACTTACATTGGTCCAAGAAGGACCAATGTAACCATGCAATAAAATCCATACCATGAGCTTTACCAGTAGTTAATTGTGAGCTGAAATAAATAATTACCTTTTCCAGGGTAGAAAATCTAAGCAAGTATAAGCAAGTAGTGGTATATTTCTATTAACATATTGTATGTCATATTTTAACATTATTACATTATCTCATGTGCCTATGATTATTTAAGTCATAAGTCATATAAAATGCATCTAAGCAGGGAAGTAGCAATTGGTGTGTGGAAAACATATATCACTGAGACTTACTGCACATTTATAGGAGCAAGTAAATCTTCATCGTAAATACAGATAGTGATGAGTCTCTGATTATTTTAATCTTTGAGAAGCTGCAGGTATAAATCAAGAATTTATATTGTGACCTCTTTAACCAAGCGTTATATGTTAGAAGCCTTTACTTTATCTATCGTGTCAAAGAATGAGATATATGGCTTTGTACAGTAGTTGGACACATGTAAAGGCTCAGAAAAGATACTGTATGTTTTCCTTGAAATACAGTATATTACACAGACAAGAAACAGCCTTTCATGATACTGACAGTAGCAGGAAGTTCGCAAGGTCCCTGTCTTCTATCAATAACATTAGTGCATGTCAGTTCCATTTTCTATCGGTCCTTCTAGTCTATCCCCACTGTAAGCAGTGCCAAGGCAACATATTCACAAGATGTCTTTATCAACTTCAGTTGGAAAACTGTCTTCGCAGTGTCATTCAGTGACAGTGAAACAAAATCATCAGTATTAAGAGGTTTGGAATATGGGAATAGTTTCATAATTGGCAAATGTAATTTCTAAAAATGCTCAAGGCTATTAACTTGTCTGGGAATTTTTCTCCTGAATAATTTTTTTTGGCTTATTCTTTTTTATTTCACTATATACTCTTACTTTATAGAATGAACAATGTTATATAGATTTGATAATAAAACAGCAATTTTGGATGCCATGCTATCTTACAATAGCTTAGAATTCTTATAGCAAAACACTACAAAGCTTCTATAACCTGCAGCAAGATTTCAGTAGATAATTAACAGGAGGAACCTGTCTCAAACAGTAACATAAGTCTGTATAATTTGAAGTAACACATATAGATTCATATTCCATGAGGAACTGCATTAGCACTGCAATATACATAATTGTGATGCTCTGTTTGCTTACCAGCTAATCAATCACCAACAGCTCTATTGGGCCAGTGTTTATCAAATTTGTCCTTAGGTACAGTTAATATGTCATGCATTCCATGCTTTCTGATACACAACTTTTGATATAGTAAACATTTTAAGATAAGCATGTATAGCCACTCTGCCCTGAGCTGTAGTATCTATTAAATGTAGAGCTGAAGTCAGCCTGAGCCTAAATGATAATTCAAATTTTGCAGGCCTCTGTTGTTTGCTTAAGCCTGCTTCTGAAGAGCGTCCCTGACGATAGTGTGGGAGGCTGCAATAAATATGTTATGAATATTTATGGTCATCCTAGTCAATCACTGGGAGGTTTATTGCCAGTGGTTCAAGCTGAGAGAGGAAATAAATATACAGGAATGACCTTAGGAAGACAGTTTTCCCCTGGGCCTCCTGTTTAGGGAAACAGAGAAATACAAGAATACCACCATCCAGTGACATGGATTTGATCCCATAATTACATTGCACAAAAACCTTGGATCAGTATACAGTGTCAATAAGCCATGGTATAGGAGTACATTTGCCAAGGAAAATCATTTGTATTTATAGAACGATGTACAAAGGAAGAGACCATATCCAAGTATCTAAGTAGCAAATCCCAAAGGGTAGATATAGTCAAGACTTGCTGTTATAAAGACCACAGCTTTCATTTGAAGACCACAGCTTTCCCTAAATTTGATCCGACCACTGCTTTATGTAAATCGCTGCATAAAGCGGTTGGTAACAGGGGTAGATATCCATGATTTCCACAGGTGGGCTAGGTACCCAGTCTGTGGGAGGAAGAAGCTAAAGTACAAGAAATAGCAAAATCCCAACCCACAAAGAAAGCAGCGTAAGCAAGGGTGACAAATATACAGGAACTGAAAAGAAAACAGGAGATAGAGAAGGTAAGAGACAGACTGAGAAGAAAGAGAGGGTGTTTAGTGTGTGTGTGTGGGGGGGGGGGGGGGTGTGAGGATAAAAGAGAGTTGGAGACAAAGGGAAAAGAGAAAGTATAGGGGAGGTAAGGTAGGAGCCGATTCACACAGGGGCAACACGACTTCCAGCACGACTTTGGGAGGCAACATGGACACGACTTGAGTATGAATCATCAGGCAACTTACAAGGCAACTTCAGATTCTGAAAACACTGAAAAAAAAAACACCATATGCAGCTTCTGTGCCCATCATATGCAACCTCAGTGCCCATAATATGCAGCTTCTGTGCCCATCATATGCAGCCTGTGCTCATCATATACAGCCTGTGTGCCCACCATATGCAGCTTCTGTGCCCACTATATGCAGCCTGTGCCCATAGTATGCAGCCACCGTGACCACCCTGCGCTCGCCCAACATCAGACCGGCATCTGTGGGACGGGCAGGCGACGGCTCCTGCATCCTCCATGGTTCCTGTGCGTCTCCTCCTCTGTTCCACTAGGCGTCCAATAGGGATGTCCTGCGGGTGCCTGAGAGTCTGAGCGGGCTGTAGTTGCAGAACTTGCGGGCGCCTGAGTGTCTGAGCAAAGCTCTCTGTGTGCACGTGACATCCATTTGTTGGTTGAGATCTTGTGTCTCAGCACTCCAACAATGCGATGGACAAGTTTCTCATTGCCTCAAGATTATAAATCTGCTATGTTTGGCCAATCTTAACATTGTAAATGTTTGTTCCACTTTATCTTTTTCTGTATCTAAACCCAAAAACACAAAATAATATATTGCAGATAACAAGTGCTTAGATGTGATTGCTGCATTACTTTTCTTTTGCAGGCTTTTTTTCCCCATTGTTTTTACCCTTCATGTCTATGATTTCTTCTTCATTGTATCCGTGGAAGAAGCCATAGTTGTAGCACAGGCTGGACTACAAATATGACTGTCTCTTTGTTCACTTCATTTACATGGTGGATTAATAAGACTAGTAGACTTGGAGTAAGGCTTTAAGCTCACATATAGTAACAAGAACATTGTATTCCTGGGTAGATCAACAGATATTTTCTGCACTATTTGTGGCCTGAAAAATAAAGAAAACAAATGCAACCACCACATCTATGGACTGGTAAACTGCAATATATTACATTTTTGTCTTTAGGTTTGGATACACTTTAATATATATATAAAACACCTGGTTTAAAGACACATTAAATAAATCCCTCCAGACAGAAATGTGTAGACTGCCATTGTGGATCTCCTTATGAAAACTCAGGGGCTGTCATTAATCCACTTCAATAATTTCTGCCTGAGAGTCTGAGCGGGTGGCTTCATTGGCGGGTGACAGAGTGGGCTGCCGGGTGTGGAGTGAGAGTCATAGAGTGGACGGTCAGCTGGTCGGCTCTGTGAGTAAGCGGGCGGTTGGAAAATCAACAAGCCGGCGGTCAGGGGAGCAGAGAGATGACATCATCTCTCACCGCCCCATGCCCGCTTTGCATCCCTGCAGTAACTCACTGTGCAGGCAGGAGAGAAATTACATCATCTCTCTGCTGCCTGACTTTGATAAGCAAAACATCACCTCAGCAAGTATCAATCCGCAAGGTGTGGCAGGTGAGGTGGAAAGTGACAATCTTCATCTGGTGGCAGGCAATTGACAATCCGCAACATGTGGCAAGTTATAATCCGCAACTTGTGGCAGGTGACGTTGCAAGTGACAATCAGCATCTGGTGGCAGGCAAGTGACATTCCGCAACGTGTTGCAGGTGACGTGGCAAGTGACAAGCTGCATCTGGTGGCAGATGACGTGGCAAGTGACACACTCAGGGCTCCCACTGACTCTGCATTATGGTAAGTGGAACCATTTCATTTTATATTACAATGTAATAATATAAATAATGCGCTTCAATCATCCTGACATCATAACAACCATGGTGCCGTGATCATTGAAGCACTAACACCAGTAATTTCCCTGTCAAATTGCCCCCCAAAAAAATTCCGGTAGTGCCCCTCCCGAGACTAGACTCTCATGCACTCCACAAATCTGGTCTTTATAGAAGAGTGGCAAGAAGAAAGCCATAAGAAGTCCTGTTTGCAGCTTGCGAGAAGCCATGTGGGGGAAACAGCAAGCAACGTGGAAGAAGGTGCTCTGGTCAGATGAGACCAAGTTTGAACTTTTTGGCTTAAAAGCCACACTTTTCACATTTATTTGTAAAAAATGTTGAAGACCATTTATAATTTTCCTTCCACTTCACAATTATGTGCCAATTTGTGTTGGTCTATCACATAAAATCCCAATAAAATACATTTACGCTTTTGGTTGTAACATGACAAAATGTGGAAAATTCCAAGGGGTATGAATACTTTTTCAAGGCACTGTATGTGTAAATGCTGTGTATAATTGATGGTGCTATATAAGTACCCATAATAATAATAATAATAATAATAATATGTAATGTGAATGAAGCTGTGGCTTCACCCTCTGCAAATCTGCAAAGTATTCATGTCTGTTTGTTATATGGGCAAAGTTATTTAAGGCTTGGAGATTTTAAGCATATGCATCTCAGGATTCATTACATAACCACATTTATATATACATTTTTAAACTAACCAGCATAAATAAGAAGAAATGCAAACAGCCAGCACGGTATAAAAAAGGAAAATATATCTCCCTAGAGGTACATTTTGCCAAATTCCTAATTTCTGTTTGCCAATGTTGATGAATGCTTTAAGGTCGACTGGCATTGATGACTGCTGCCATCTAACTAGAAGTAGCAGCTCTGAATTATATATACATTTATTTATTCATTTTTTACCAGTTTGATGTAAACCTGGAATAGGAAAAGTGAAGAGTGAGCGAATGTTGCTCTCCTTCTGAATTTGCTAAATGCCTGGCTGTGTTTCAGCACTTCCTAGACACATAGAACAAGCATGCAGCAAATGAAAGTTAAGGATATGTTAGGATTCTCTATTTCATTGCTTTATCCAGTTTAAAGTATGAAAATCTAAGCACAAGTATTATAATGTTCCAGCAACTAGCATTTTCAGACAAAGATGCCAGCAAACTTTTTTCCTATAATGGGTTTCTGTTAATATTGTTAACATTAACATTAAGGTCCCTTTCACACAGGGCGGATCAGTAATGATCCGCCCCGTGAACCTTCGCTTGCTCAGCGGGGATCACTCCATTGATCCCTGCTGAGCCGGCGGATGACAGGGCGGTCCCCGCACACTGTGCAGGGACCGCCCTGTCATTTCTCCACTCTCCCCTATGGGGGGATCGGATGAACACGGACCGTCTGTCTGTGTTCACCCGATCCAATCCGCCAGACGGCTGGAAAAGTAGATTTTTCCTCCGTCAACCTGAACAGTCCGCCCGTGTGAAAGAGCCCTTAGACAAGACTACTAGTGCCCGTGAAATACGAGATCTGCTCTGCTGTTAAAGTCACTCACAACCAAGAGATTAGTATTTGTTTCTGGAGTGCGAGAGATAACATTATGATGCTTGAACTAATCACCATCAAAAATTTGAAAAAATTATATTTTTTATACTCACCTAAAAAGGGTTGTTTTGCGGAAGTAGCTCTCCTGCCTCTTCTTCCACCACGGTGGATCTTCAGGCTCGTTCTACGTCGCTGTGTCTTCTTGTGAATGATCCGCGCTGCCTTCTGGGAACTGTGTGTATCCCAGTGGCAGCCGCCCATTCACAAAGCGCCGTGCGATTCACACATGCACAGTAGGAAACGGGCAGTGAAGCCATAAGGCTTCACTACCTGTTTCCCTTAGTAAGGATGGAGGCGCCAGGACCGAGCGATCGTCAGCGATCACTTTTGGGGAACGACATTGCAGGCGACTAGGACAGGTAAGTGTCCTTATTAAAAGTCAGCAGTTACACTGTTAGTTGGTAGCTTTTAAACGAAAGGTCCAGCCAAAGCTTGTTTGTCTGGGCTTCTCCTATGGATCACATAAGTGAAATTCATTTTGCACTCCTATGACTGTTTTCTGCTGACACGTCCGCTCTCTGCTGACATCACAGATATCAGTACAGGCACCACGTCATCCCGACAATAAATTCTGGATCCACCAGGTGCCTGGACTGACACCCATCTCAGCCTCTCAGCGAGCCGCTGAGACCCTGTGACCCTGAGATGTCCCGCTCCGCCCCCTCCACAGCTCAGCGCCCCATTGAGCGTGGAGGGAGAAGAGCAGAGAGCTGTGACTGACAGTCTTGAGCTCCCTGCTCGTGGAGCTCTGAAAACTGGTGGTGAAAGGGAGTCACCGCTCCAGGTGGGTCTTGTAGGCAATTAAGGAACCTCTCGGAACACCAAGGTGCTGGCAATGCACAAAGCAATAGTAGAAAATAGGAAAAGGGATGGACAGCCGCACCCCAGGGAAACTTCCAAAAAAGTTGTCTTTATTAATAAAAAATGGGCATACAAAACAAACACAGCCACGGGGAAGGACAGCCGACGCGTTTCACACTATGTTAGTGTTTAGTCATGGCCCGGGGGACAGATGCAGCATCCACCTAGGTAAGTGAGAATCAGGAAAACAAAGAAACCCCCATACTTCTCTTTTAACCACTTGCCGACCGCCACCTGTAGATTTACGTCAGCAGAATGGGACGGCTGGGCAAAGGGACGTACCTGTATGTCCCTCTAAAATTGCTGCCATGCATGGCGTGTGTATAGGCGGCTCTCGCGTGCCCCTGCTGCGATCTTCGTGACCGTGCCTGCGTGTCCCTCGATCGTGTCAAGGAGCTGCAGAACGGGGAGATGCCTGTGTAAACAAGGCAATTCCCTGTTCTGCCTAGTGACAGGACAGTGATCTCTTAGCCCAGCCCCCCACAGTTAGAATCACTCCCTAGGACACACGTAACCTTGCCCGCTACTGGTTAACTATTCCTTGTCAGTGCCATTTACACAGCAATCAGTGCATTTTTATAGCACTAATCGCTGTGTAAATGACAATGGTCCCAAAATAGCATCAAAGTGTGCATTGTGATAAAAATCGCAGATCGCCGCCATTACTATTTAACAATTATTCATAAAAATACCATAAATCTATCCCCTATTTTGTAGACACTATAACTTGTGCGCAAACCAATCAATATAGGCTTATTGCCAAAAATATGTAGAAGAATACATATCGGCCTAAACTAAGAAATATATATTTTTTTTTATATAATTTATATATATATATTTTTGGGGGATATTTATTATAGCAAAAAGTAAAAGTTGCTTTTTTTTTAAAAAAAAATTCACTCTTTTTTGTTTATAGCACAAAAAAAAAAACAAAAAAAACACAGAGGTGATCAAATACCGCCAAAAGAAAGCTCTATTTGTGGGAAAAAAAAGGAGGTCAATTTTGTTTGGATGCCACGTCGCACGACCGTGCAATTGGCAGTTAAAATGACGCAAAATCGCAAAAATGGCCCGGCCAAATCCTCCGGGTCGGAAGTGGTTAATGAAGGGAAAATTTGGGGACTCAGATCATTCAAATTGAGACCCTTAGATCAGCTGCTTTTCATCTGCCCTAGCCAACCACTGTTTAATGCATGGTAGGTGATCTCATGGTACTTTTTGGAGGCAGCAACAGATTATCTCTATTTATCTCAGCAGAGAGAACATCACACAAAAATTGAAATTGCGCCAGATGGTAACGCTACCAGCTTCAGTTAGTCAGGGTATATGTTCTTTTGTGTTCCACATAACAGGAGCCTATTGTATGATAACGCGAATAAAAAAAGAAAAGTAATAATCTGCATCCGTACATGGTGGGCTGAAAGGAAAAGCGCCCTATAAGCATAAAACTATCTCATATCCCACAGGAGCAAAAAATTCAGAACCTTTCAGAAACCTTTGTTTGGATTTATTTGGCATATCTACTATATGGACTTCCCAAATTTAAAGAAATTCATTTCTTTTTCCTTCTAATCTCTATCACTGATGTTTTTCAATGGTGGCCGAGCATTGTCATAAACTCAATTTTTATCACACAGGTGACACGGCAGTGACAGGAAAGAATAACATGCTACAGATTTTTTTTGTTCTCTTTCAGGAGATCACAGTGACAACATTTGCCCATTTAATATGGCATTTTGCAGTGTCATAATAGCAACATGCAAAGCCTGCACTTCTTTTATGTATATGTCTAGTTCCACAGTGACACGTTACTTATTAAGCATTATTTGACAGCCTTCAATGCCAGCGATGGAAATTCTCCTTTTAAATGATGCCACGGCAACAGATAATTTGAGACTACATGCTCCCTTCATGAGATGACATACTGTCAAGGCTGCTGTCTTTTTTTTTTGGGGTCATGAATTCTTGACGTCCTTTCCAAAGTGACTGGATTACAGGTGTACAGGAGTTATGTTCTGTGGAATGAGCCCCTCCCACTGTAGGGTGACAGGGTAATGTATGTGACAGATTACAGCCTAGAGGAAGCCACAGTGTGCAGAGAGAGTAGATTAAGGTTCACTAAACAAATTTCTTTCATTTTCTCTAACTTGTCCTGCCAAGCGGAAAAAAATGAACTTTCCAGAAATTGTTCTTGAAATCCCATTAGTTCTTTGAAAACCATTTTCCCAGCAGCTGCTCTGCACCCATTGCCATCACAAGACGCTGCTTTCCTGCTACCAGGATATTTTATTCTTTTTTTTTTTTTCCTTTCTCCTTTGCCTGTCTTGCTTTAACCCATGATATACTAAAATCCCTTATACCAAATCAATATTTAGCTAGGCCTTTTAGTAAGTACTTCATGCATGGACTAATATGTACTATCACAGAGTTGCTTTTCTGTTCCATTGATTTTTTTCTACACTTTTTTTCGCCTTTACATTTACGTGCTTAACTTGGGAGGGTTTATTTACTAAAGTAAAATCCACAAGTGCTCTGCATAAGGCCGCGTACACACGACCGAGAAACTCGTCGGGCTAAATTCATCGTTCCGCCCGTCGAGTTTCCCATTCAGCTGTCGAAAAGCTTGTCGAGCAAAATTTCCCCATAGAACAACGAGGAAATAGAGAGCATGCTCTCTTTTTGGCTCGACAAGCTTCCAGATGGGTTGCTCGGCGAAAAGTGTACACACGACCGGTTTTCTCTGCAGAATACGTCTCCCATCGAGGTTCTCGCTGGATTCTGCCGAGAAACTCGGTCATGTGAATAGAGGATTCCCTTGCCCAGTGTGAAAAGAATTTTGATATATTAGTAGCAGGGCCAGATTAACATATGGGGTTATTGGAGCTACAGCTCCAGGCCCCTTAACTTAAAGCGGGATTCCACCAGCAATTTTCTTTTTTTTAAAGTCAGCAGCTACTAACAGTGTAGCTGCTGACTTTTAATAAGGACACTTACCTGTCCTACCTGCCCGTGCTGATGGCCCCCCCGATGCCGATCCCGCGATCGATGCAGGTCCCGCGCCGCCATTCACACTAGGGGAAACAGGCTGTGAAGCCTTACGGCTTCACTGCCCATTTCCTACTGCGCCTGCGTGAGTCTCCTGTCTGCTTGTGAATGGGCGGCTGCTCTCTGAGAACACACACAGTTCCCAGAAAGCAGCGCGCCCCATTCACTAGCAGAAGAAAACAGGCCGCAGCTGCGGAAGAGGCAGATTACGGACTTCCGCATAGCAACAGGTATTTCGGATGAGTATAATTTTTTTTAATTTTTTTTAGGATTTTTGGCCAAATATTTTTTTCCTGGGTGGAACTCTACTTTAACTGCTTGCCGACCAGCCTCCGCAGTTATATGGCGGCAGGTCGACTCTGCTGGACAAGATCACGTAGCTACACATCATCTCTCCCAGCAGCCAATGGGGGCGTGCGTTCGCCGCCGAGCACCCGCGATCGCTCGTTACAGAGCGAGTACCGGGAGCTGTGTGTGTAAACACACAGCTCCCGGTCCTGTCAGGGGAGAAATGCCTGATCTTCTGTTCATACAATGAATGAACAGCGATCAGTCATTTCCCCCAGTCAGTCCACCCCCCCTTCAGTTAGAAAACACCCAGGGAACATACTTAACCCAGTGGCATTTTTATAGCACTTTATAGCCATTTCCTTTTCACCTATCTCTTCACTCAATTCTACTATTATCGTTTTTACCCGGCTGGGTAATAAAAGAACATTACCTTTATTGCAGCTCTCATCAAGTACCCTAAACGGCAGAGATACAGAGGTAACGTGCCACCCAAAACAAACCAGCAGCTCCTTCGGGGGTAGTGCTATACTTGTTGGGCCAGATTCAGAGAAATGTGGCGTAATTTTGTGTGGGGGCGTAGGCGTAGCGTATGCTCTTTACACTACGCCTCCGCAACTGTTAGGCCGCATACACACAATCGAATCTATCTGCTGGAAACGGTCCGACGGACCGTTTCAGCAGACAAATTCGATCGTGTGTATTGGCGGACAGACAGGTTTTTCCAGCAGACAGATTTTAAAGCATGCTTTAAAATCTGTCTGCTGGGAACCCGTCCGTCCGACATGTCTGCTGGTTAGTACACTAACCAGCAGACATATCTGCCCGCGCATGTGTCGAATGGAATTGACGCATGCGTGGAAGTGTTTTACTTCCTGGTGATGGTGACGTGGCGGCGTCAACATCACCGGCACGTCACCGCGCTGTCTGCTGGTGGGGATTTTGGTTTGATCGTGTGTACACGATCAAACCAATATATCCCAGCAGACAAATCCAATCAAATCAGTCTGTCAGACCAATTTGATCGGATTTATTTGGTCGTGTGTACGTGGCCTTATGGGCAAGTGTCTTATTCAGAAAGCACTTGCTCCATAAGTTGAGGCGGCGTAGCATAAAGTGTCCGGCGTAAGGGCGCTAATTCAAATTATTAATGTGGGGGCGTGAATCATGTAAATTAATCATGACCCCACACAATTTACGTATTTTCTGAACGGCGCATGCGCCGTCCGTGGACGTATCCCAGTGCGCATGCGTGAAATCACGTCGCAACTAGTCAATGTAAACGACGTGTACGTAAATTACGTCCAGCCCCATTCCCGAACGATTTACGCAAATGACGTAAACGACGTACAATTCGACGCTGTCCCGACGTCCATACTTAACATTGGCTGCTCCTCATATAGCAGGGGT
This sequence comes from Rana kukunoris, assembly GCA_029574335.1. Classification (NCBI taxonomy): domain Eukaryota; kingdom Metazoa; phylum Chordata; class Amphibia; order Anura; family Ranidae; genus Rana; species Rana kukunoris. Next base: position 115,477,882 of record CM056051.1, on the reverse strand, counting down.
AACTTTACGCCGGACTAACGCTTACGCAAACGACGTAAACTACGACGCCCGGCCGCAAGTACGTTCGAGAATCGGCGTAACTCCCTAATTTTCATATTTGACGCATAAATCGACGGAAGCGCCACCTAGCGGCCAGCGTAAATATACAACTACTATACGACGGTGTAACAGACTTACGCCGCTCGTATATTAGCCGGCTATTCTTAGTATTTACGCGGCATATCTCTAGATGCCACGTATACACGATCATTTTTCGGCTTGTAAAAAACAACGTTTTTTTAAAATGTAATTTAAATTATTGTGTGTGGGCTTCACATAATTTTTCGGCTTCTGAAAAACGACAATTTTTTTTTTTTTAATTTGAGCATTTTTTAACGACGTTTTAAACAATTACTCCATTACGAACGGTAGTTTTACCAGAACGAGCGCTCCCGTCTTATAACTTGCTTCAGAGCATGTGCTCATTTTTCACGTCGTTAAAGCCCACAAACGATCATTTTTTACAACGTTAAAAACGACAACGTTAAAAACGACAATGTTAAAAACGACGTTAAAAATAGAGCATGTTTGAATTTTTTTTTGCCCATTTTTTAGAACCCGAAAAATGCTCTGAAGCCCACACACGATGGTTTTTAATGTCATAAAAAAAAACGTAATTGTTTAGAACCCGAAAAAAAGGTTGTGTGTACGCGGCATTAGTTCTACATCTTGTGTCTGTGTCATGTTCGCTCTCTGGATGCATGGCCCCCTACTTTGTTTCTTTTCTTTTTCTCATGAAAAGAATATGTTCAGAAGACGGTTGGCAAGGTCACACATTGTTGTTACTACTCATAGTCATAACAATATGTGCCGGCTTAATTAATCTGTCAAACAATATGATCACAATTATTTTGAATCTGTTTCCCAGACATGGTAAAATTAAGTATTAGATTAAAATTGCATTTGGTAAAAATAACACAAAATAATTTTATTCTTTGATAGTGGAAACAGGACATAAAAAAAAAAAAGGGAAATTAAGTAACGAGCAGGGCCGATCCTAGGGTCACAGGCGCCTGGGTGCAGAAATATTTCTGGCGCCCCCACATGGGTGTGGTCATCTTACCAGCTCCTCCCCTTTACAAATGTTTCTATGGCAATGACTTAAACACAGAGATGCTCCCCTAAGAAGTCTTTGTTACCCTGGGATCCTCCCATGATCCTTTAAGAATAAAGAAAATACTGGGAGAGCGTACACTTATGAGACCTGGAGGGGAACCTCTCTGATGCACACAGAGAGGGCTTCTGTTAGAGAGTCTGTTAGTGCCCCAGACATAGTACAGGAGATGGTCAGAGACTGTAGACATGATATAGGAGATGGTCAGAGACTGCAGACATGGTACAGGAGATTGTCAGGGACTGGAGAAATAATACAGGAGATGATCAGGGACTCAATAAATAATACAGGAGACAGCCAGAGACTGCAGATATAATACAGGAGATGGACAGATAAAAATAGGTCTGGATTGTATTGACGAGGCCCTGCAGGTCCACAACCTTTGATGTCCCAAGTAGAGTCGGACCCGAACCGCAAACCCTATTGGAGTCTATGGGACCGAAAGCCATCTACAGAGACCAGAAAAGAACATTAGCCTTTCAAACTACAATACCACCCCTGAGGAAGGAAAAGACGCATACCAATGCAAAATAATTTCCAAAACATGTTGGGTATATGTATGTGAATCCAACTGGCTGATCTCAATTAGTTTGGGCACCTGCCATCTCATCACCTGTTCCATTGTTGCCATCAGCCTGAGGAGCTCTTACATGCCTGACTGACACACCGCCGGTGGCGTTTGTGTCCACCATATCTGGTAAGAGTACCCAACCTTTACATTTACCATTCGGATGCCTTAGATGACCCTAGAGCATGGGTCTTCAAACTACGGCCCTCCAGTTGTTCAGGAACTACAATTCCCATCATGCCTAGTCATGTCTGTGAATGTCAGAGTTTTACAATGCCTCATGGGATGTGTAGTTCTGTAACAGCTGGAGGGCCGTAGTTTGAGGATCCCTGCCCTAGAGGAATGATGTTTTAAAGTGATTTTCTTACATTCATCTCAGTTACCATCTGGAGCACTCAGTGGATTGTATGATTAATTCCTGCCTTAAGACAACTCACCTCTCATGTGTTCCAACTTAGTCGATCTAAAGGACTTTCCTCTTTGTTTGTTATATATTGAACTCTGTTCTAGTAATAGACGCCCAATGTATTATTTTTATATGTGTTTCACCAAGATATTTATATAGATCACTTACACTGTATAACATATTGATTTGTATCACTAATTGTATTGCCTACTGGTAACAGTTTCAGCAATTACCCTCCCTGGGTGTGATTATTAGTAATCCAACAGGCATACTGTAGTTTTCACTATGTTTTTCACTTTTTTCTTTTTATTCTTGTTTGCAACATTGTTCCACTGTTGGTGCTGGCAGCTGCACACACATTTGTTATAAGCAGCGCAACTTTTTCAATTTTTCCTATACTACAGGAGACAGTCATACTACAGGAGACTGGAGAAATAATACAGGAGACAGTCAGAGACTGCAGTTCCTATGGGCATAAGTAGATAATGGCCGATCGGCTCTCACCTGACCCAGCAATACAGCAACAACGGTTCCTCTGATCAGGAGTCAGCTCACTCTGAATTGCCCATGGATACTCTGCTGGGTAGAGCCCAGATCTGTATTTTTGGCAATGACTCCATTTCTTTTCTCCGCCTAGGATGGCACTAGGCTGTGTGGCTTTCCCTCTGGTGGCGCAGGGCAGCGGGGTTCTCTCTCTGATGGTGTTCTCTCAGCACTGTCCTCTCCCTCTGGAGTCCTGGGTGCACTTCCCTAAAAGCTTTCCCGGGCTCCTGGCTCTCTCTCTCTTCCATTCAGCTGGGCATGCTGTGTGGGCTGCAGTTTCTTTGTTACAGTGCGAACAGTCAAACTACATATCCCACAATCCCCTTCTCTTCTCCTTTTTCTTCTCTGGCCGATATGAAGGCAGGGGAAAAAACATAAAGGGCGGCTGTGCTGGCAAGCGCTGCTCACTAGTACAGCATTGCGCGCGAAGAGGAGCAGGAGAAGGAGAGGTAGTGGGAGGAGGACTGAAGAGCCCGCAGCTGCAGTGGCATCACTAGGGTTGTTGTCATCCGGATGCGGTAAAACATGGTGTCACACACCTGCCACCACCTACAGTCACCCCTCAGTACAGACCCCCTCCACTAAGTATAGACCCCCTCCATCAGTGCAGACTCCTCACTAAGTATAAACCCCTTCCTCAGTACAGACACCCTAGGACAAACCACCCCCCCTCCATTAGTACAGACCCCCCTCAGGACAAACCACCCGCTCCATTAGTACAGACCCCCCCAGGACAAACCATCCCCCCTCAATTAGTATAGACCCCCCTCCATTAGTACAGACCCTCCTCTATTAGTTAACAACAAAAACCTGGGAAATGCTCAGGGAAAAACCAAGCCTACTTACTGACCAGCTTGCAAACGCATGTGTGAGCCACAGTGCCGTGCCAAGGCACCCCATAATCTGTGGTCCTAACACTAAACAATGAGTGTCCCCACAGTGGAGGCACATGCATTTTAATGGATAGAAGGGGGCAGGTGGACTGAAGGGGAGCCACCCCTCCTTAAAGGTACAGGAGCACACCAAACACCCAGCATGTAGCACAATGGCTGCAAAGGTGTTGGTGCGCTGCTGGACCAATATAGACACCACAGGTGAAGCATAAACATGTCCACAGCCCCCTGTCTAACAGTATGCGTTAAAAACAGGGGTTTTGTCCGCACGCATTTGCAAACGCATGCGTGAGCCACAGAGCCGCGCCAAGGCACCCCGTAATCTGTGGTCCTCCTCTATTAGTACAGAGCCCCCTCAGAACAAACCACCCCCTCCATTAGTACAGACCCCCCAAGAACAAACCCTTATCTCCATTAGTACAGACCCCCCAGGACAACCCCCCATTAGTACAGACCCCCAGGACAAACCCCCATTAGTACAGACTCCCCCCAGGACAAACCCCCTCTCCATTAATACAGACATCCCCAGGACAAACCCACCTCTGCATTAATACAGACCCCCCAGAACAGCCCCCCTATTAGTACAGACTCCCCCAGGACAAACCCCCCCCATTAGTACAGACCCCCCAGGAAAAAAAACCTCTATTAGTACAGACCCCTCCAGAACAACCCCCCCTATTAGTATAGTCTCCCTCCAGGACAAACCCTCCTCCATTAGTACAGACCTCCCTCAGGACAAACCAACCCCTCTCCATTAGTACAGACCCCCAGGACAAACAACCCCCTCCATTAGTACAGACCCAACCAGGACAAACCCCCCATTAGAACAGACCCCAGGACAAACCCCCCCCCATTAGTGCAGACCACCCCAGGACAAACCCCCCATTAGTAGAGACCCCCCAGGACAAACCCCCCCATTAGTACAGACCCCCAGGACAAACCCCCATTAGTGCAGACCCCCCAGGACAACCCCCCATTAGTGCAGACCCCCAGGACAAACTTCCCCATTAGTGCATACCCCCAGGACAAGCCCCCTCATTAGTACAGACCCCCCCATTAGTACATACTGTACCCCCCCAGGACAACCCACCCCATTAATACAGACTCCCAGGACAAACCTCCCCATTAGTACAAACCCTCCTCCATTAGTACAGACCCTGAGGACAAACAACCCCCACCATTAGTACAGACCCACCCAGGACAAACCCCCCATTAGAACAGACCCCAGGACAAACCCCACCATTAGTACAGACCCCCCAGGATAAACCCCTCATTAGTAGACCCCCCAGGATAAACCCCCCCATGACAAACCTCCTCATTAGTGCATACCCCCAGCACAAGCTCCCTCATTAGTACAGACCCCCCATTAGTACCGACTCCCCCCAGGACAAACAACCCCATAAGTGCAGACCCCCCAGGACAAACTCCCCCATTAGTACAGACCCCCAGGACAAACCTCCCCATTAGTACAAACTCCCCCCATTAGTACAAACCCCCCCAGGACAACCCCCCCTATTAGTGCAGACCACCAACCCCCATTTGGAACAGACTCACCCATTAGTACAGACTCCCCCTAGGAAAAAAAAAGCTAGATACAAAACTACAGACCCCCCCAGGACAAACCCCCCCTCCATTACAGTACATAACAACACCCAGGCGGCAGCTGCAGATGAGAGTACAGTGTGCAGCCGCGCCGCCCGGGTGGATCACAGATCGCCGCAGACTGGAGTTTTTTTTTTTTAGGCACAGAGAGGAGCAGACTATGGCCCAGATTCACAAAGCACTTACGCCGACGTAAATCACTTTACGCCAACGTAGTGCAAACATACGTCTAAAAACAGGCCATCCTACCCCGACATAACTTGCTTACGCCGGTGTAGCGTGGGCGCAAATATGGTTTAGACGCATGTTGCTTCTCCCATTGATTAGGCATTCAAATATGCAAATGAGGGTAATACGGCGATTCACAAACGTACGTGTGCCCAAAGCATGCTATGCGATGTTTGCGTAAGTTGTACGTCCGGCGTAAAGTTTTTCCCCATAAAGGAGGTGTAACTCAGCAACAGACATGCTCAGGTCTGCACCAGGGAACACAAGCTGGCGTATTTTACATTGGACGTGTGTCTGGCTGGGCGTAGGTTATGTTAATGGCGTACACAGTGATCCGGCGTATCTTGGGCAGTTGTTCCGACGTGGTTGTGAGCATGTGCGGCGCATGCGCAGTTCGTTATACGTACTTGTCTGGCGCTCGGCCTATCATTTGCATGGGGTCACGCCTTATTTGCATGGATCACGCCCACTTCCACTTACGGCGGCCTGCGCCATAGAAAATATGCGATGTTGGCACATCACACAGCGGCGGCGGTGGGGAGAGCCACCGCTCTACACAAACAAGGAAAGGAGGAGGATTGAGGGGAGCACTCTGACGCTTTAGCGCCCCCACCTCTGTGGTACCTGGGTGAACTGCACCCTGTGCACCCCGCGTAGGATCGGCCCTAGTAACGAGTCCTCCTTTAATCAGAAATATATGTGTTATTATGATTGGAATAGAGGTTTGATATTGAGATTATTACTTAAGTATTCATTTCTGATATGATGTTAACAATTTAAAAAATGATATTGAGATATTGTAATTGGTTTAGACAACCTTTGTTTGGAAATTAAATACAGGTTATTGGTAAAAGGTGTAATAGGCTCCTTTCACACGCATGGAGTGGCCGTTCAGGTCCACTGAAAAAACTGACAGGTGAACCTGAACAGCCGCTCCATGCTTCTCTATGGCGTGTCGGATGTCAGCGGTGACATGTCCGCTGACATCCGATCAGATTTGCTAAAATCAGACGGATGGCGATACGTCGCCATCCATCCATGGCAGATCGGATCTGGTGAGATCTGATGAAAACGGACATGCTGTTCATTTTAGTCCGATCTCTCCATAGGAGACAGTAGCGCTCTACAAGCCCCTCCCCGCTCAGTAAACAGAGAGACCTGTCATCCGCCGGTCTTAGCGGAGATCAACGGAGAGATTACTTTAGTTTAGTATAAGGTTGTTAGTAATTATAGTACAGCTGTCATAATACTTTTTTGTTTTATTTATTGCTAAAGAAAACCTCTACATTTACGGACATCTCCATAGCCCAACGGTGTGGTTATCATTTATTACATTATGACATCAGGAGGATAATGTAAGATGGAAACTAAAGACTTGTGTTAGCTTGCTGAAACTAACAACAGAGAAAGCACAGAGAGTTTGTAATCTAGCTAGGGAAAGGTTTTTGCAGGTTTCCCGTTGCATCAGAGGGGGGCGGGGTCACCCATACACGTCACTGGGTTACCCTGGCGATTCCCATTGCATCTCTGGCCCGCCCTCAGCTATACAAGAGCTGTCAGGCTGGTGACGCGTCATTCGTCTGGTGGGAGGCAGGAACATGTGCGATCGTACGTATCCTCGCTGGAGATCATCGCTGGATACCGAGAATAGATTACATCCATGGAGATCGAGAGTGGATTACATCACTGGAATCTTTTTTTTATTTTATTTTTTATTTTTATTTTAATAAAGGACTTGTCCCAAGCTGTCTCCTGTCATTTTTAACATTTTGGCACTTTTTTTGTGAAATGGTAGGGGTACAATGTATCCCTTACCAATTCACATGGGGGGGGGGATCTGGGGGACCACTTTGTTAGAGGGGGCTTCCAGATTCTGATAAGCCCCCTGCCCACAGACCCCCACAAAGGTTGTGGGGATGAGGCCCTTGTCCCCATCAACATAGGGACATCCTCCCCATGTTGAGAGCATGTGGCCTGGTACGGTTCAGGAGGGGGTTCTGCTCTCTCGTGCCCCCCTCTTTTCCTGCGGCCTGCCAGGGTGCGTGCTCGGATAAGGGTCTTGTATGGATTTTTGGGGCGAACCCCACACCATTTTTTTTATTTGGCACAGGGTTCACCTTAATATCCATACCAGACCTAAAGGGCCTTGTAATGGAATTTGGGGGGACCCCCACGCATTTTATTTTTTATTTTTCAATGACTTTCAATGACTTTTATCTGTATTGTCAGGACCTGACAATTCATTATAGCCGACTTGTTTTCCTTTAGAAATGTCATTTTGTGCAGAGATTGTTATAAACACGGGAAACATGCTCTACTTTACAGGCATGCTATAGAAACTCACAGGTACGAAATTTCAAGGAATATTTCACGTTTATTGTTTCACTTTAAGCATTATTAAAATCACTGCTCCCAAAACTTTTTTTGCGTTGATACATGTCCAATGGGGGAGGACCCAGTTCCCTAACCACTTTTTATGACAATAACTTGCATATTAACCTTTAAAATTAGCACTTTAGATTTCTCCCAAAGACTTTTAAAGGGTTTTTCGTGGGTTTTCGAATTTGCCGCAAACACCCCAAATTGTTCCCTGTTCAGCGAACGGGCGAACAACCAATGTTCGAGTCAAACTCATGTTCGACCTGAACATAAAGCTCATCCCTATTCACCTTGTATAGTTGTCTCTCATTCTTCTCTCAGCCCCTCCTCTCACCATTGACATAGTCTTGTATAGTTGGCTCTCATCCTTCTTTTTGCCCCTCCTCTCGTCATTGACATAACCTTCCAAGGTTGGCTCATTCTAAATGTAATTTGCAGAGGTACTAAATGTACTTACTGATGTGTCATTGAAATGTTTTTGTTTTTTTCTCAAATGCATTTGGTAATAAACTCAAATCCATTAATCCTCATTAATGCCGCTAGCTTCTATTGGAGGAAAAACTGATTAAACGGGTTAGAGGACTTGCCCTCATCGCTATTCTTGGCCCCTTTTAAACCCTCACATCTTATGCCTTTGTTCCCCAATCCTCCTAGCTGCATTCACATAGCTTTGAAGGTCAACAAGCTCCTCCTCCCTGTTCTCTGGTGCTCCTTTTTACACTGACATAACCTTGTATGGTTGGCTCATATCTTTATCTATGCCCCTCCCCTCTCTACTGACATAACCGTGTATGATTGTCTCTCATCCTGCTTTCTGCCCCTCCTCTCTCCAATGATATAGACGTATATGGTTGGCTATCATCCTTCGTTCTGCCCCTCCTCTCTTCATTGACATAAACTTACAAGGTCGGCTCGCCTCCGCCTTCCTGGCCTTCGTCTCTCTAATGACATAACCTTGTAAGGTTAAATACCCTTGTAAAGGTAGGTCAAATTACTCCTCCCTGTTCCCTAACCTCGCTCTTGCCACTGACATAACCTTGTAATTTTATTTTGCTTCTACTTGGTACTCCCCACCCCTCCTCTCTTCGTTAATGTAAACTTGTAAGCTTGTCTCTCTTCCTCTCTACTCCCTCTTCTTTCCATAGAGGACCAACCTAACAAGTTCATGAGGCACCCCACCACTCTTTGCAGACAGATTGCCCTAAGGGCCATTGGATTGTGCTTTCATAACAAATGTCCTTTCAAGTCTATGAGCAACGTAAAATCCTTCATCAGATACCTAGAGACCAGTAGATTAAATAATAAAGATTATATATTTTGAATGAAGGGGCACACACAATGATGAAGAATATACAAAATAAGCTTGAAATGAAAGCTAAAAACCAGACAAGTTAAGTGTATTGACAACAGCCTTTTAATCAATAAACAAAGACATACAGAGAAATTATACGGCGAAGAGAAGGAAGCAGAACAAGGAAGAGAAGATAAGAGAATCAGACATCACATAACCTCTGAAGTAAAGATGAGATAGAAGCACAGACAGCCAGTGTTGGGTTGCTAGGAGAAGAGGAGAATGTTGGAGATAATGCGGAATTTGAATCTCACAGAAAGAGGAGACTGATGCCATTTGATTTAAACAGAGGTCTGGACTTTTCAAAGCACAATCAGTGTCTTATCAACCCAAATTCTAAACAAGGAACTGCGATACAAAAAGAGAAAAGTTTTCTTTTTTTTTTTATATCATGGAATTATTTATAAGCTTTACAGGAGAATACGAACTGCTCACCATACGCTCTTTGACATTGAATTAAGGCCCCATTCATATTTGTGCACTTTGTATGCCACTTACGTGTTTTAACTGTACTTAAAATATTTCTCAGTATTATCACCTACGTATGCTTTTACACTCTGCCCCCTGCCAAAGCTGCAAGGTGACTAAGGTAGAAATACACAAAAGAACATAAAATGCTCATAAATACATTTGATTGCCTGTTTCTTGAAATGAAAAGTTAGGAAAAAATTCCTGCTTGTACAATTTGTAAAAAAAAAAAAAAAAAATGCCACTCTATGTAGTAAAGTGAATTTATTTTAGCCTAAATCTAAACTAAGCTCACCATAACACTGAACAGAACTAAATTCCCTACATATGCCTTAAAGGGGTGTTCCACCCAAATGTAATGTTTATTAAAAGTCAGCAGCTACAAATGGTGTAGCTGCTGGCTTTTAATAAACAGACACTTACCTTCTCCACGTTCCAGCGACGCACCGACCGGGGCTCCGCTCCTTTCCCCCCCTCCCCGGCCGGCATCCTCATTGCGATTGTGGGCACCCAACCGTGACAGCCTTCGGCTTCACGGCCGTGCACCCACTGCGCATGCGCGAGCCACACTGCGCATGTGCGCGCGGCCCGCCGCTGATTGGACAGGCGATCGTCTAGGACCTGTCAGTGTCCTAGACGATCGCCAAAGGGAGGGGCTGCAGTAAGGCGATTAGGCCTAATCGCCTTACCAGCCCCTCGGCGGAAGCAGGAAGTGGGACAGGAAGTCCCACTCCTACTGAAGCCCCCTCTCCCCCCCAAAAAAAATTACATGCCAAATGTGGCATGTAAGGGGGTGAGGAGTGGGATAAGCGAAAGTTACTTTTTAAGGTGGAACTCCACTTTAAAGTGATTGTGAATGATCACCTTGTAAAACAACTCATTCAGTTTAAAATAGAAAAAAAAAGACAATACTGTAGATAAAAATACCTTTTGCTCCTTTCTTATAAGTGATCACATTCCCTCTTTTCTCAGCTGCATAAGAGCTGGGGAGGAGAAACAGCCGGACACTGAGCTTCACAGTTAAAGGCTGTGCGCTGGGGGGGCGGTTAAGCCTGATCATTGGAGGAGAGCACACTGAGTTCCCAGCAGCACAGCTAGAGAACTGACCGTGCTGTGCTCTCCTGTGCCACAATGCCTTGATGGTGATTGGAAACTCAGGCACCGGTCACTGCACTGCCAGGAGCAAGGGAGTGTCTTCACATGTGCAACTGTGAATTTCAGAGGCATGAAGCAGAAGAGCAGGACAGTGTGATAGTGCTGTGGGCCCTTTCACACTGAGGTGTATTTCAGGCGCTTTAGCGCTAAAAATAGCGCATAATTAACGCCTGAAATAATTCTGCCCCTAGCATTCTTAATGTGAAAGCCTAAGGGGTTTCACACTGATGCCGCATACACACGATCACTTTATGTGATGAAAAAAAAATGACGTTTTTAAAAACGTCAATTTCATTGACCGTGTGTAGGGGAAAACGTTGTTTTATGTCTTGTAAAAAACGACAAAAAAAATTGAAGCATGCTTCAATTTTTTGTGTCATTTTTCAAAACGTCGTTTTTTGTTTCACAAAAAGTCACTGTGTGTAGCAAAAAACGTTGTTTAAAACTACGTTTTTCAACCCGCACATGCCCAGAAGCTAGTTATGAAGCGAGCTTCAATGGAAAAGAGTGGTGAACGTAACCTCGCTTTGCTAGAGCATTGTGAAAAAAAACGATGGTGTGTAGGCAACATCGTCTTTGAAAATTGAAGTTTCAAAAACGTTGTTTTTTACTTCACAGAAAACGTTGTTTTTTTCATCACATAAAGTGATCGTGTGTACGTGGCATGAGGCTATGCGCCGACGGGAGGAAAAAATATCTCCTGCAAGCAGCATCTTTGGAGCAGTAAAGCAGCGGTGTGTATACCGCTACTTCCCATTGAAATCAAATATATCTATATATATATAATCGAATATCGCGGTAAATACGACGGTATATCAGTGCTAAAAATCTCACCGCTATATAACCACCGCACCTTCCACACCCAATGTGAAAGGGGCCTAAGTTTATGCGCAAGTGGAGTGCAAAAGGATTATGCCTCGTACACATGATCACTTTTTGTGATGAAAAAAATGTATTTTTTCATCATGAAAAAAAAAGAAATTTTCCAAACTTCATTTTCAAAAATGACATTGCGTACACACCATCATTTTTGGAAAATGATGAACAAAACTACGGCACTTATATGCCGCGTACACATGGTCGTTTTTTGCGATGAAAAAAAGCGTTGTTTTTTAAAACGTCATTTAAATTGATTGTGTGTGGGCAAAACGTCGTTTTTTGTCTTAAAAAAAACGACCAAAAAAAAATTCCAACATGCTTGAATTTTTTGTGTCGTTTTTCAAAACGTCGTTTTTTGTGTCATAAAAAGTGATGGTGTGTGGGCAAAATGATGTTCAAAACACTGTGTCATTTATTTTATTTGGGGGCGCACATAGGGGGGCACAGTATAACGTTGGGGGGCCATGGCCCCCTCTGGCCCCCCTAGCGATGCCACTGCATCTAATTGCACAATATCAACTAGTGCCACGCTATACAATAATAAAAACAAGAAATACACCTATTACTGTATTATAAAGAAAAGGAACAAGCCCAAACATTAGCCCAAAAAAGTGTCAAAAAGTACCGTATTTATGAAATACATTAAACAGTTCAATAATGTGTCAGTCCTTCTATAAATAATAAAACACCAAACACTCCACAGGATTTATGTAAATGATGAATCACCAGGTTACTTCCACCTTGCATTCCACAGTGCAAGTGAAAGGAATCCACCACCAAAAACTGAAGGGTGGCTGTTTACCTCTTATTATAGACCTTAGTTAAAGGTCTGTAAGTGTATGGGCAGTATAACAGCTGGGATCAGTTTAAGTAAATGGACTCTCCATTTTTTCTTGTCTCTCTCCCAAAAACTAGCTTTAAGGTAAGTCTATGCAGCATATAAAGGGATATAAAAAGAAAGACCCACTAGTGCTCTCTGTATAAAAACTTTAATTTAAAAGAGAAGTATGGGTTTTATGTTTTTGTTGAATCATACCTAACTAGGTGGATGCAGTATTGGACCGATGCTGCATCTGTCCCCCTCTGGCACTAACACTGAGAACTGAACGATCAAACACCACCAATCACTCAGTCACTCACAGCTCCCCAAGTTCTCTCTGCCCCCCCCCCCTGTGCTCACTAGAGCGCTGGGCTGTGGAGGGGGCAGGAGTGGCTGGCTCAGGCTCTTAGGGGCTTGCAGTCTGCACTCTAATTCACCCCAAAGGTGTTCTATAGGGTTGAAGTCAGGACTCTGTGCAGGCCAGTCTAGTTGAATGAATTAGAGCGCAGACTGCAAGCCAGGCCTTCTCTCCAACATGAGTGCCTGACCTCACATGTGCTTCTGGAAGAATGGTCAAACATTTGCATAGACACACTCCTAAATCTCTGCTCAGTGCATTTTTACATGGACATTTGTGTGCATTTTTAGTGTGTCTGCAGTGCATTTAAATGTGGTTTCGTCTAAGTTCACATTGGAGTGATTTGTCATGCGATTTGAGAAATCAAATCGCATGATAAGTCGCAGCCTATTGGAGGCAATGGCACTGTTCCAATAGGTGCGGCACCAATTTTGCATTGCCACACAGATTTCCAAAAGTAGCTCTTGCACTACTTTTGCCGATTTCAGGTGCAATTTCAATAGACATCTGTGCATGAAGCCACACAGATGTCTATCAAGTAGCAGCTTAAATTGCGCTGACCTTGCTACTTTGAAATTGCACTACTTCAAGTAAAGTAGCGCAATTTCAAAGTATCATCAATGTGAACCAGGGCTTCAGTGCATTTGAGGTGTGTTTTTTTTTTAAATAATTTTTGAATGTATTATAAATTTTTTTATACTAAGTTGTATTTACACATGTTCATACATGCTTGTGCACATTCACATGCATTTGCAGTACGTTCTGTTTTTAAATGCACACAAAAGTACTGCAATGGTCTAAATTAGGCTCAATGAAATACATATTTTTTTTCTTGAATATGCATTCATACTGTATGTATGCTAAGTTTAAAAATGTACCTGACTGCATTTGGTGTATGCAAAATTCAGGGAGGAGGGTTGAAGGTGCAAGATACCAAAGGCACTCACACATTTTGGAGCTCTTGAATATTTTGTCCCAGCAGTATTAGGCCCTGTAGAAGCAGCCTCAAAAATAATGCTGCTTGAAGAGGGGACAGTCAGTAAATCTGTAACCCTATGCAAGCAATCCTTAAGTAGCATCCTATGGTGTCTCATCCCCCAAAAGTACTTCCATACCTGGAGCTACAAGCAAAAGCTCCTACCACCCAAGCAGAGCTTCCATGGACAAGTGTCCTCCAGTACCTAGAGCTACAGATGAAAGAACCCACCTCTTCCACAAGCAAGTTTCCTCCAGTACCTAGAGCTACAGATGAAAGAACCCACCTCTTCCACGGGCAAGTTTCCTCCAGTACCTAGAGCTACAGATGAAAGAACACACCTCTTCCACGGGCAAGTTTCCTGCAGTACCTAGAGCTACAGATAAAAGAACCCACCTCTTCCACGGGCAAGTTTCCTCCAGTACCTAAAGCTACAGATGAAAGAACCCACCTCTTCCACGGGCAAGTTTCCTCCAGTACCTAGAGCTACAGATGAAAGAACCCACCTCTTCCACAAGCAAGTTTCCTTCAGTACCAAGAGCTACAGATGAAAGAACCCACCTCTTCCATGGGCAAGTTTCCTCCAGTACCTAGAGCTACAGATGAAAGAACCCACCTCTTCCACCGGCAAGTTTCCTCCAGTACCTAGAGCTACAGATGAAAGAACCCACCTCTTCCACGGGCAAGTTTCCTCCAGTACCTAGAGCTACAGATGAAAGAACCCACCTCTTCCACGGGCAAGTTTCCTCCAGTACCTAGAGCTACAGATGAAAGAACCCACCTCTTCCACGGGCAAGTTTCCTCCAGTACCTATAGCTACAGATGAAAGAATCCACCTCTTCCACGGGCAAGTTTCCTCCAGTACCTAGAGCTACAGATGAAAGAACCCAACAGGACGAAGTCTGTTTAGACGAAACGGCGTAGGGAGACGGCGTGCTGACGTTTACAACCGCAAATCGTGTCCAGGAGATATTCGAGTTGTGCTAGCCGGCCGGCTACATTTACATGCATATTTTACCTACATTTTTGTAAGTGCAATTTTAATTTAATTTTAATAAATGGTAAATGGTTTTACACTATATACCCTTTTTTCTTATAATTTGTCATCAATCAACACTGATCACTTGCTCATTACGGGAGGAGCTGTTGACCATTGGATTTCGTGCTATTGAACCCCGAGGCTGGGGAGAAAGCCATCTGCGATCAGAAGGTCTCTAGTTGGGATCTTCCCCTCTGGTAAGGGACAGTGTTTTCTATCAGTGAAGGTGTTTTTCTATCCGCATCACTTTTCTGAGGTTCCTGTTTGTGATGTCACCATCTGCTTGAACATACGAAATTTCACTGCCGATTTATACCATCAGATGTTTTTTCCACTTGTATTAATTGCTTGATGGACTATAAGTTTTTCACTGTTTGGTATTGCTCTTTATCATTTTAGAGCTTCTCATATTGCGCAGCTTGTTTTTGTAATATTACTGTTTTTGTTGTGAGTATCTCACCATTTTAAGCCGCTTGCAATTTATTTTCTTTTTTTTTGTATCTTGCCTAGACAGCGCAGTATTACCCCCTTTTTACCCCCTTTTTACCAAAGATGAAAGAACCCACCTCTTCCACGGGCAAGTTTCCTCCAGTACCTATAGCTACAGATGAAAGAATCCACCTCTTCCACGGGCAAGTTTCCTCCAGTACCTAGAGCTACAGATGAAAGAACCCACCTCTTCCATGGGCAAGTTTCCTCCAGTACCTATAGCTACAGATGAAAGAATCCACCTCTTCCACGGGCACGTTTCCTCCAGTACCTAGAGCTACAGATGAAATAACCCACCTCTTCCACGGGCAAGGTTCCTCCAGTACCTATAGCTACAGATGAAAGAATCCACCTCTTCCACGGGCAAGTTTCCTCCAGTACCTAGAGCTACAGATGAAAGAACCCACCTCTTCCACGGGCAAGTTTCCTCCAGTACCTAGAGCTACAGATGAAATAACCCACCTCTTCCACGGGCAAGTTTCCTCCAGTACCTAGAGCTACCTCTTCCACAGGCAAGGTTCTGTCAGGCCATAGCACATGCTGAAGCCTAGTAGCAGAATCTTCTCTGGAACACACGCCCCCTCCCAGAGAAGAAGTCCCAGGAGAGAAAGAT
Organism: Rana kukunoris; assembly: GCA_029574335.1. Classification (NCBI taxonomy): domain Eukaryota; kingdom Metazoa; phylum Chordata; class Amphibia; order Anura; family Ranidae; genus Rana; species Rana kukunoris. The sequence continues at coordinate 115,461,962 of CM056051.1, read as the reverse complement.
AGACTGATCAGATCCTCCCAAATATTTATCTTATGCCCAGCCACAGTTTCTGGGTTTGATAACCGAGTGATTGATCCTCCCACACTATTGCTGGAAGATTCTTCCAGACACAGACAGGAGCAATCAGCCACCCGGTTTGGAGAAAGTCTGAACAGACCTGAAAAACGGAGAATAAGGGGGAAAAGAAGGGCGGAGAAGATAATCGCGCAATATTCCTATTGCGCGATTATCTTCTCCGCCCTTCTTTTGCATCAGAGCCAATCAGAATAACTCGAATATTCGGCAAAAGGAATATCGCGCAATATTCCTTTTGCCGAATATTCGAGTTATTCTGATTGGCTCTGATGCAAAAGAAGGGCGGAGAAGATAATCGCGCAATATTCCGTTTGCCGAATGTTCGAGTTATTCTGATTGGCTCTGATGCAAAAGAAGGGCGCATCAGAGCCAATCAGAATAACTCGAATATTCGGCAAAAGGAATATTGCGCGATTATCTTCTCCGCCCTTCTTTTGCATCAGAGCCAATCAGAATAACTCGAATATTCGGCAAAAGGAATATCGCGCAATATTCCTTTTGCCGAATATTCGAGTTATTCTGATTGGCTCTGATGCAAAAGAAGGGCCGAGTAGCTGATGCGATTCTTTTATGTTGCCGAAAATTCGCAATGCGATTTTTCGGCAACATAAAAAAATCGCATCAGCTACTCGGCCCAGGGTCTCTCTCTAATCATACCAGCCATGCTTTTAGACGTCGATGGAGATCACTAGGATGTGATCTGTTTTAAAAATAAATTTGAAAAAATACGAATATTCGCCATAGCGAATATTCGCCGCAATATTCTAGTTATTCGCGAATACACGAATATGCAATATTCGTAGCGAATATTCGCAATGCGAATATTCGTGATCAACACTACGACTCACCTGTGAGCTGCGTAGACCTTTTTTTTGAAAATTGTATACACTTTAAGTTGATTCATGTGTACAGTTAAAAGCTTATGTTTCAATTGTAACTGGGGTGAACTTTTAGAATGACGTTATTGGCCCCTCAATAAGAATCTTAGGTTGGAATAGAGTTCCCACCTCATCCCTTTAAAACTGAACACATATTAATTACACAGGTTCTGTGGCTAATTAAGGTGGTAATTGAACTCACTTGGTGCTTTAATTAAATAAATATAAAAGTGAATTTGCGCAAAAAAACACATCAATCAATAAAACATATGTGACAAATATGTAATCAATGAGTGAAAAGTAGATAGATAAATAAAATAGAGATACAAGTCCATATGTGTAAAAAAAAAAAAAAAAAAAAAAAAAAAAAAAGTCCATATAGTGCAAACGTGCAGTGCACAAAAGATGCTCTCAGTGAAGCTGTAAAGCTGACAATAAAGTGCTAGTGCTCCTCCGTGCATTCAGCCTCTCAGGCCTCTCACCTTGGTGGCATATATAAATGCCGTGATACTGGGTCAAACTAGCCCGTGCCACTCCAAACACACAGCCTCACAGGCCTCTCACCTCTCAATAGATCAATAAAAAGCCTCCAAACAAATCCTCTGGGTAAATTCAATGATAGTGGACGACACCAGGAGCTATTCAGTCATCTCTATGTCTTGTGGTACCCCTTCGCTATATTACTCGGGGAAACATAAGGAAAGATAGGCCTCCAATGGTGTAGTATGTCACAACGTATATATTTATTAAAACAAAGTAATCTCCTTACATCAATAAAGAATAAAAGCAGGCATCAAATAAACAAGGCGGCATCTGCCATATATCTCACGTCACTTCCAGGTGTACGTCTGAATCCCTACGCGTTACGGCTCTCTTGCCTTCATCTGGGTCCCCAGATGAAGGCAAGAGAGCCGTAACGCGTAGGGATTCAGACGTACACCTGGAAGTGACGTGAGATATATGGCAGATGCCGCCTTGTTTATTTGATGCCTGCTTTTATTCTTTATTGATGTAAGGAGATTACTTTGTTTTAATAAATATATACGTTGTGACATACTACACCATTGGAGGCCTATCTTTCCTTATGTTTCCCCGAGTAATATAGCGAAGGGGTACCACAAGACATAGAGATGACTGAATAGCTCCTGGTGTCGTCCACTATCATTGAATTTACCCAGAGGATTTGTTTGGAGGCTTTTTATTGATCTATTGAGAGGTGAGAGGCCTGTGAGGCTGTGTGTTTGGAGTGGCACGGGCTAGTTTGACCCAGTATCACGGCATTTATATATGCCACCAAGGTGAGAGGCCTGAGAGGCTGAATGCACGGAGGAGCACTAGCACTTTATTGTCAGCTTTACAGCTTCACTGAGAGCAACTTTTGTGCACTGCACGTTTGCACTATATGGACTTTTTTTTTTTTTTTTACACATATGGACTTGTATCTCTATTTTATTTATCTATCTACTTTTCACTCATTGATTACATATTTGTCACATATGTTTTATTGATTGATGTGTTTTTTTGCGCAAATTCACTTTTATATTTATGCTTCACTTGTGTATGGTAAACACTACTAGTTTTTGCTGCAATCTGAGCATTATTATTGTCATATTGATTGTTTTAGCGCAAAGGATTTCACAATTTTATCACTTGGTGCTTTACCTGCATTAAATTAGACTCAGAACCTGTGTAATTCATATGTGTTCGGGTTTAAAGGGATGAGGTGGCAACCCTAGGTTGGAATTCAAACTGATCTTTTTACTGCTCTCATCTTGCATATTATCTGATGGGCTCCACAGTATGTTCAAATATTGGCATCTTTCTCTGTCATAGTGGGATTTCCCATAACACGATGAATGAACTAGTTTAGCAATGCTCCAGGCAAACAACTTTGTGCATTGGAGCATAATGGAACACTTTGCTTGCCAGCATATTTTGTAGTTTGTAAATGACCTGTGGTAATTTCAGTGCTCAGTTTGTAAATGACCTGTGGTATATTGTATCCCTTCTATTTACAATAATGACCCCGTATTTGTTTATTTCTTTTTTTTGCTTGCAGTCATTATGATTGATGGTTGCTGAACCACTTGCTGCTCATTAGTCTGCATATGCATGTATCCAAAAATCTAAATGGCTTTAGTCACTGAAAAATAATTAGTCTTTCATGGTCAACAAAACATATGATTTTAAATCATTTTAATGGGAATAATACTATGATGAAAAAGGTATGCTAACAAACCTGCCGAAATCCACAAAATGTAATATAAGTGTGTGATGCTAGCAATGGATAAAATAAGCTTCCATTTGATACAAAGGTAGGCCTTTGTGAACTAATTGTAGCAGCAATCAATTGATTGATTTGTTGTTCCTATCATTTGTGCTAGTAATAAAGGAAAATTTGCCCACATGATACTGCAAGTCCAAAACATGTGAAGCAGTTAAAGGGTCGATTCACTAAGAGTTAAATAATAAAATGCCGTAAAATAACTCATGCAGAAACAAATGTGTAAATGTTAAATTCACAATAAATTGTGCGGTATAAAACCACTGCAGGAAAGTTTTGTTAATTAGGTAATTACCGCATATTTTAATATGTTATTATCGCATTGAGCTGGTTGCTAATGAGCGGGTCGGGTGTGGCGTCACCGCCCCGGCCTCCGCCCCCTTGTGATATCCCTGGCCAGGAGCATGCTGGGGTGGTGACATCACAAGGGGATGGGGCCATCTGGTGATGTGACTCCTCCCCTTAGCTATTTAAGAACTGGCAGTCAGCTTAAGCATTCGTTTGGGGGGGATGCAGTTTCTACAGCAACTAAACAGGAAGCACTATAAAAATTAATCTTTTGCCCAATTGATGGCTACTTTGATCCCCCTCTTTTTGATTGATTCTTCTAAAATTATCTATCAAACACACTAAATGGAATATACCAAGGGCTGCAGATTGCTGAAGATAGTAAAAATGAAGCAGATATGCAAGACCTAAAAGATTACAAGGGTAACAGTGTGATTCCTAGACATGTGCAGACTGGAATATTTTGTTTTGTTTTTTTCGTTTTCGTCTGGAAAATACATTTATTTAGTTACTCCCGAAAATCGTTTTTCATTGGGGAATAGCTTTCGTCCAAAAATCCAATAATACTTGGTTTCTGTCGAATGGTCAAAAGAATATTAGACGGAACTTCGAAACTTTAAGTCGAATCGTACATTTTCGGTCAAATATTCCGCCTACAAGAATTCTAATGTTGTATGACTAGTAATAATGTCGAATCTATTCTCTATAATGTCGAATCTATTTTCTCATAAATCGAAATCTATTCTCTGTAATGTCTATAGTGTCGAATCTTTTCTCTATGATGTCGAATCTTTTCTCTATGATGTTGAATCTTTTCTCTATAATGTCGAATCTCTCTATATCGAATTGTTACCGTAACGAAAACTAAAATAAAGCATTTTTTATGTCGGATCTTTTGGTTTTCGTTTCTTGCGCTTGAAAAAAACAGATTTTCGGACGAAAATGCATTCTAACGAAAACGAATGCACATGTCTAGTGATTTCTGCAGAAATCTTTTTCCTGGCTATCAAGTTCCCTAGCAGTTCCCTTGAAGTTGCCATCTTTTCCAACATGATCTTAAAAAATGCACTTTCTTAAAAAATAGCACTTATGGTCTATTAAAACTAGGTAACTTTTAGAAACATTAACCACTTTACTCTTATGCCGCGTGCACACGATCAGACATTCCGACAACAAAAGAGTGGGTTTTTGGATATTGGCTCAAACTTGTCTTGCATACACACGGTGCAAATGCTGCCAGAAATTCCGATCGCCAAGAATGCGGTCACGTATTAACATGTACAAAGGCACTATAAAAGGGAAGTTCAATACCAAGTGCGCCAACCTTTGGGCTCCTTCTGCTAATCTCGTGTTAGTAGAAGTTTGGCTGAAAGACGATTCACGCTTTTCAGCCTCATGCTTTTCGTTACAGCGTGACAAATGTGCTATCTCCATTACGAACGCTAGTTTTACCAGACCGAGCACTTCCGTCTCATACTTGATTCAAAGCATGCGTGGAATTTTGTGCATCGGAATTGTCTACACACGCTCGGAATTTACGAGAACGTATTTTGTTGTCGGAAAATTTCAGAACCAGCTCAAACAACAAGCTCCCATCGAACATTTGTTGTAAAAAAATTCTGGGGGGTTGGCGCCCCCACCCCAAAGCACCCTGTCCCCATGGAAGAAGGCAGAAGGCTGAAGGCAAAGAGGGAGAGCGAGCTGACCGCTGCTAGTAAAAGAGCTGCAAGAAGATAGCAGCGACCAGCCCCGAAGACTGCATCGGAGAGCGGGAGAAGACCCCGGAAGGCAGAAAAAGACCCCCGGAGCTGGCTAATGAAATATGATAAAAACCTGTGTTGTGTTATAATTTTCTTGACACTTTTCCCCCCCACCCGCAGACCCCGACAACCAATGGCCAGGGTTGTCGGGAAGAGTCCCTTGTCCCCATCAACATGGGGACAAGGTGTGTTGGGGTGGGGGGCACAGTGCGCCCCCTGCCCCAAAGCACCCACCCCCCATGTTGAGGGCATGCGGCCTGGTACGGCTCAGTCCCCCAACCCCATTCCTGACCGGCCGGGCGGCATGCTCGGATAAGGGTCTGGTATGGATTTTGGGGAACGCCATTTTTTTTTGAGTGTAGGTGTTCCCCTTAAAATCCATACCAGACCGAAGGGTCTGGTATCATCCTGGGGGGGGGCCTCATGCAATTTTTTTTTCATTTGCTTCCCCTTTAAGATTCTCCGCACACCAGTCGCCTCGCAAGTCGGATCATCTTGGTGCGACCTCTATTCAAATCAATGGGCTATCATAAGGGAACCATTGATTTTGAATAGAAACAGAAAAACGCGGCTGAAAACTAGCGCGGCAAAACGTGCATTAAATTCAATGCAAAACGCAGGAAAAACGCTGCTTATTTTCCTGGCGTCTGTACTAGCTTTACAGCCCGTTTTTTTAAACGTCCATGGAAATGAAGCCTAATGTTTAAAATAATTTTATCCTCCTAGGCTGCTGTCCATGCATGTATACTTGAATTGTAATTTGGGAATTTAACCACCACGACACAAATGTCATCCAAAGCATCTGACATAACTGCTGGGACCTGGGGAATTTTGCAGAGGGATTTTTTTTTCATTTTTTGATAGACTATTACATTTTTTTTTTAGTATAATTTTTTATTCAAATTTTTTTTTTTTCAATTATAACAAAACATATATGCAATAACAAGAAGGGGAATAAACCTATATTAGAATAGAAAATAAGTCAAGACCAACAACACTGAGCAAATAAATCTGAAAAAACAGTAGCGACTCAAAAATAAGGGTTAATATGGATTATGAATTGTTACGCCATCCTAATGAAAATTCATTATCGATCAAAATAAGGTCATAAAGCCTCAAAATATACCTAGTATATGAATATTACATCAACTGTTAACCTATTGTACATTACTTATATATCGCTGCTTTAATTCTTCCTAGGTTATACCTTCCTTACATAGGTGTGCGCTGCGCACACCTTTGATCTTTAGAGTGCACACCCTAATGCAATAGGCTGCCTATTGCATTAGGGTGTGCACTCTAAAGCTCAAACACATATGCATGTATCTACATATATATGACCCTGGCACATTGATTTCCCTGCTGACACAGTGAAAGAGAAAAGCATAAACACTTCTCTTATGGCAGATCCGGTAAGAAAGAGATCTTTCCCATGTTTCTGCTGCTACATAGAGAGCAATAATACTAATGTGCATGGGGTGATCAGGGTGTGCCTGGGCACACCTGGCACACCCTGTGCGCACACCTATGCTTCCTTATCTACATTAGGATAAAAGAAACCTTCCTCCTAACTCCGATGCTTGGGGGTTCGGAGACAAGATCTACTAAAAAGACTGCAAAGGCTACAAAGCATAAAAAAAAACCAGCAACTGACTTGCTCGAACTCAAAACTTTCATGGCCTCTGACACCCTACCCCCCCAAAGTTACTCCATCAAACCTGGTCTGCCATTACAGATCTTCATTCCTAACCTAGACGGTGAAGCAATCAACATATCGGGGTGTACAAGCAAATTACTATTACTTTTTAATAAACAATCATCGCCACAATGGTCATCATCATTCATTTCTTTTTAACACTTTAAAAAAAAAATATTAATCTGCATGAATGTGGATCAGGTCATGGCAGGCCTTATACATCTCATTGTGCAGTTCTGCTAAAACAGGTAATTTGTGTTAATGATATACTACTGACAGCAGTCTGAACTGTAATAGATCACCAAAGTAGTAGGCATATCTTCAGTGTGCTGAGCCGGATTGGCTTTGCTATAGTTTCCAGAGTGAGAAGAAGTGCCAAGACAAGACATATGACCTCACATCACTTTCTCTGAATACACAATGCAGAAGCATTGAGTGGCAGTGTTCTGCTACAAAGTGCTCACTAAGAGATCAGGAAATTGTCAGTTCTTGGGTTTATGCCGCGCACACATGGTCGTTTTTCGTGATGAACTAAAACAATGTTTTAAAAAACGTCATTTAAAATGATTGTGTGTGGGCAAAACGTCGTTGTATGTCTTCTGAAAAACGACAAAAAAAAAATTCGAACATGCTTCAATTTTTTATGTCGTTTTTCAGAATGTCGTTTTTTTGTGTCATAAAAAAGTATCGTGTGTACGCTAAAACAACGTTTTTAAACCCGCGTATGCTCAGAAGCAAGTTATGACGTGAGCCTGAATGGAACAGAGCGCCGTCGTACGTGCTGTACGTAACCGCGCTTTGCAAGAGCATTTTCAGAACACAATGGTGTGTAGGCAACGTCGTTTTTTAAAATGAAGTTTGAAAAGCTTCGGGTTTTTTTCATAAGAAAAAACGTTTTTTTACAAGACAAAAAACGACCGTGTGTACGCGGCATTAGAGTTGGACCAGAGATAGGAAAAATCCCCATTGTGTAGTATTTCCAAATAAAATGTTATTAGTTAATAGTAACTCACATAAAAGCAGAAGAAAATCTGCATCGACAACATAGGACTTCCAGTTGCGACAGATCACAGATCAGGGCCCTCGGGAAGTCACGTGATCTGTGACGCAACACATAGGGAGGAGCCGGGTGATATCATCTATGTGGCCAAGACCGGAAGTCGTATGTTAATTATGTTGATTTCCATTTGCTTTTATGTGAGTTACTATTAACTACTTGCTGACCATGGACTGGACTGGTACATCGATTCATGCACAAGGTCCTGTGGGCGCATGCCCGCTGATTGGCCAGCGGAGGAGCCAATCAGTGGGTCTGGCAGACGCGATGTTCACCAGCTGCCTGGGATCTTTCCCTGCAGAGACAGTACAGCGATCTGACGACGTAAACAAGGCATATCTCCATTCCGACAGGGGATGACACTGAGATCTTGTCTTTCTGCTATGCAAGAAGATGGATCTCTGTGTCGTTCCAGGCAGCCCATCCCCCATACAGTTAGTAAACACACTGAGGGAACACAGCTATCCCCTTATTAGCCCCTGATGTTAGCCCCTTCCCTGCCAGTGTCATTAGTACAATGTCAGTGCATATTTTTAGCACTGATCACTGTATTAATGTCACTGGTTCCCCAAAAAGTGTAAAAAATGTCAGTGAGGTGTCCAGTCTGTCCGCCGCAATGCCGCAGTCCTGCTAAAAATCACTGATCACCGCCATTATTAGTAAAAATAAATAACTAAATAAAAATGGCATAAATCTATCCCCTATTTTGTATTTTCCTTTAAAGTGGTAGTAAAGTCTTTACTACCACTTTTACCTACAGGTAAGCCTATAATAAGGCTTACCTGTAGGTATAAAGAATATTTCCTTTGCAATGCGCCACTGATTCCAGCGGTGCATGCGCAGCGGGGATTCTCGGCAAAAGGAAAGAAATATTTAATTTTTTCAATTTTTTTTATTTTTTGTTTATAGGGGAAAAAAAAAAACTGCAGAGATGATTAAGCACCACCAAAAAAAAGCTCTATTTGTAGGGAAAAAAAGGACATACATGTTATTTGGGTACCGCGTTGCACCACGGCACAATTGTCAGTTAGTAACGCAGTGCCGTATAAAAACAAGACCTGGTCATGAAGGGAGGTAAATCTTCCAGGGATCAAGTTGTTAATATATACACATTCTTGTGCATAGAGTTGAGTTTGCCCCTGCCCTCCAGGGAACCAGGAGAGCAGATTTTTTAGTCTGTAAAAAACAAATTTATCTTTTTCTAGTTTGACCTCAGTGGACTGGGCGTTTAACCCTGGTGCATGAAGCTCCGACGTTAAGCTGTGGCTGGAAGGCAGAGGCAAACCATCCAGCACCTTTTTTTTAATTAAATAAATGAAGGTTTTATGCTATGTGAGGCATTTGTTTTTTATGTACCTGTGGATGACCCATCGGGAGATATTCATACATCTGAGAACCAGGCTGTCTCTATTGGACCTTCCCATTGACCGTTACTGATTATTGCAGACCGTATCATGCTTTAACTGATCTCCTATCACTAAGAGATCATTGATTTTTGGTAAGAGGCTTCTTGTGATTTCGGTGGAGGTTTTATCTATACCAACACTTTTTCCATTTGATTTACTGGCACTCGTGGGATCACCTAACATGAACGTTTTCACTATGTTGATGGACTTATCTACTTTGTGATTCACCTATGAACTTTATTTCACTTACGATTTTGTTTAATAAGCATTTATCAGTTTACACCTATAATTTTTAGCGCAATCTCATTCTTTGAACATCCAGCACCGCTGCCAGCAGCCTATCAAACTCAGTGGAGCTGGATGTTAAGGGCAGCAGGCACACAAGAACAAATTCTCAGAATGCAGTCTACTTGCACCCTGAGGCCACGTACACACGATCAGACCGGTCCGATGAGACTGGTCCGACGGACTGTTTTCATCGGACCACGCTGAAGTGGTCTGATGTGCGTACACACCATCAGTCCAAAATCCCATCGGGCCAGAACGCGGTGACGTAGAACACAACGACATGCTGAAAAAACGAAGTTCAATGCTTCCAAGCAGGCATCGACTTGATTCTGAGCATGCGCGGGTTTTTGGTCTGATGCTTTTGTGTACTAACCATCGTTTTGGTCCGACGGACACGTGTCCGTCGGACAGATTTTAAAGCAAGTTTTAAAACTTTGGTCCGACGGACAACGGTCCGATGGGCTGTACACACGATCAGTTTGGTCCGGTCTGATCATGTGTACGCGGCCTGAGCATTCATTTCTGAGTGCATCCAGCCCTAAATACTGCAAGGTACACCATCCAGTCCCCTCCAGTCACAGTATCTTTCAGAATCTCATAGAGTCTGACCAACTGGCAGCAGCAGGGTCTGGACTGTGTACTTGTGTCCTCCAGGCACAGCTAAACAACGGAATCTTATTGGCCAGGGCTATATACCTAGCGTGAATGGGGCCTTTATCAAAAAAAGATGTTGGATGGAGTTCCACTTTAAATTCTCTAGGGCTTATTGAATGAGGCAAAGGTTAGTAACAGCCAAGCAGAATCCACTTTTCCATTCATCTTGCTACAGTAAGGTGAACTCTTATTGGTTGCGAAGGATTATTGCACTTTGTACTGCATTATTAAAAAAGCCCAGACAAATATATCTACTTCTTTGAAGAGAAAAATCGATAAACCTCTTTGAAGAGAAAAATCAAATACATCAAGTCATAAAGGTTATCTGTAAACCATCCATTCTTTTCCAAATTTCACCAAAGTCATGGTGATTTCTAAAGGACTATATTGTTTTGGGGGAAGTAAAATGTATGTAAACCCTAACAATGAACTTATTTGGCTCATTTTCTTCTGTTAAGGCCAATTTACACAAGATGCAGTGGGATGTGTTTTTGACTGCGCTCCAACTGCATAGAGAGTTTAAAATCCAGGTTATCCTGTGGGTGACATGTGTACAGTAGTTCACAATTTTGCGAAAAAAAGTACAGCAAGCTGCATTTTTTCTGCAAATGTACAGGAATGTATGCAAATACATGTACATGCAAGAACATGCACTGCAACACAGTGCACATATAAGCCCAAAGAAGAAAGAAGAAGTGACCTCAAGATTAGGAAAAATGCACCCCCAATACTGGTGAGATACTTAAAGGGGTTGTAAAGGTATTTTTTTTTACCTTAATGCATTGTACAGTATGCATTTAGGTGAAAAAACATCTGTGGATTAGCAGCCCCCGAGCCCTCCGTTTACTTACCTGACCCCTCGAAAGTCCCACGCCATGAACACGCTTGCTTCTCGGCCAGGCTTCTGTGCGAATTCATTGGTTGATTGCAGGGCCGGTCTTAGGTGTTCAGGCGCCCTGTGCGACTTAATCCTGTGGCGCCCCCCCCCCACCTTCACCCCTCGCCCCCTGGTCACCTAAACATACACAAAGAGGAAACACAGAGGGGGACACTTAGGGTTGCCACCTTTTCTATAAGCTAAACCCGAACATTTTAGTGGTGCACAGCACTGCGCTTGCTTAACCCAACCCATTCACCTGGGGCTGTGCTGCAACCATGTGCAATGCACATGGCTACAGCACAGTGGCATGGGTTTTTAGGGGTTAAAAACAGGTGGTGAGGAGGCAACATAACGCTTCTTCACCACCTGTCAAATACCTTCAAAACATGATCCACTATGGATCACTTTTCAGAGTGCCCTGCAACTCCATTTACACTTGTGGTTGGGGGGGACAGTAAAAACTTGAGGTTGAGCTGTGTTATTACTGCTACCCAACCATTTCCCTCAAGCTGAAAAGGCAGCAGAGGGGGATGTACACTTGCCACAGCCAAAATGCTTTCCATAACAGTGCGACAAAAAAATGTCTGCACTGTTGGGTTCAGCGAGCAGTATTGCCTGTCGAATGTGGCCCATTCAAGTTAATGAGCCACATGTGCAATGCATTAAATTGCGGGGGCGATACTGTGGGATTTAAACAGGCGCCTGTCAAATGCCCTCTAAAGAGCAATACAAATGTGGATTGCTCTTCAGAGGGCACTACATGTGTAAATGAGCTGTAGGGCTGTTCAGCCATTCCAGTATATTCTGTGGAATCAGTGGAATCAGCTAGGGGCATAGGGGAAGGAACAAGACTATTTAACCCCTGGGCAGGCAGAGTGACAGAAGGGGGCCAGGATGATAGGGGGGGGCAGGCAGAGTGACAGAAGGGGGCAGGCAGAGTGACAGAAGGGGGACAGGATGATAGGGGGGGCAGGCAGAGTGACAGAAGGGGGACAGGATGATAGGAGGGGCAGGCAGAGTGACAGAAGGGGGCAGGCAGAGTGACAGAAGGGGGACAGGATGATAGGGGGGGCAGGCAGAGTGACAGAAGGGGGCAGGCAGAGTGACAGAAGGGGGACAGGATGATAGGGGGGCAGGCAGAGTGACAGAAGGGGGCAGGCAGAGTGACAGAAGGGGGACAGGCAGAGTGACAGAAGGGGGACAGGCAGAGTGACAGAAGGGGGACAGGATGATAGGGGGGGCAGGCAGAGTGACAGAAGGGGGCAGGCAGAGTGACAGAAGGGGGACAGGATGATAGGGGGGCAGGCAGAGTGGCAGAAGGGGGCAGGCAGAGTGACAGAAGGGGGGCAGGATGATAGCGGGGCAGGCAGTGTGACAGGAGGGGGGCAGGCAGAGTGACAAGAGGGGGGTCAGGCAGAGTGACAAGAGGGGGTCAGGCAGAGTGACAAGAAGGGGTCAGGCAGAGTGACAGAAGGGGGCAGGCAGAGTGACAGAAGGGGTCAGGCAGAGTGACAGAAGGGGGCAGGCAGAGTGACAGAAGGGGGCAGGCAGAGTGACAGAAGAGGGGGGCAGGATGATAGCGGGGCAGGCAGAGTGACAAGAAGGGGTCAGGCAGAGTGACAAGAAGGGGTCAGGCAGAGTGACAGAAGGGGGCAGGCAGAGTGACAGAAGGGGTCAGGCAGAGTGACAGAAGGGGGGCAGGATGATAGGGGGGCAGGCAGAGTGGCAGAAGGGGGGCAGGATGATAGGGGGCAGGCAGAGTGGCAGAAGGGGGGCAGGATGATAGCGGGGCAGGCAGAGTGACAGGAGGGGGGCAGGCAGTGTGACAGGAGGGGGGGCAGGCAGTGTGACAGGAGGGGGGCAGGCAGTGTGACAGGAGGGGGGCAGGCAGTGTGACAGGTGGGGGGGGCAGGCAGTGTGACAGGAGGGGGGCAGGCAGTGTGACAGGAGGGGGGCAGGCAGTGTGACAGGAGGGGGGCAGGCAGTGTGACAGGAGGGGGGCAGGCAGTGTGACAGGAGGGGGGCAGGCAGAGTGACAAGAGGGGGGGCAGGCAGAGTGACAGGAGGTGGGGCAGGCAGTGTGACAGGAGGGGGGGGCAGGCAGTGTGACAGGAGGGGGGCAGGCAGTGTGACAGGGCAGTGTGACAGGAGGGGGGCAGGCAGTGTGACAGGAGGGGGGCAGGCAGTGTGACAGGAGGGGGGCAGGCAGTGTGACAAGAGGGGGGGGCAGGCAGTGTGACAGAAGGGGGGGGGGCAGGCAGTGTGACAGGAGGGGGGCAGGCAGTGTGACAGGAGGGGGGCAGGCAGAGTGACAAGAGGGGGGGCAGGCAGAGTGACAGGAGGGGGGGCAGGCAGTGTGACAGGAGGGGGGCAGGCAGTGTGACAGGAGGGGGGCAGGCAGTGTGACAGGAGGGGGGCAGGCAGTGTGACAGGAGGGGGGCAGGCAGTGTGACAGGAGGGGGGCAGGCAGTGTGATAAGAGGGGGGGCAGGCAGTGTGACAGAAGGGGGGGCAGGCAGTGTGACAGTAAAGGGCAGGATGACAGGAGGACCTGTGGAGTGGACACACTATTCTTTGCAGGACACTGTATTATGCTGGCACCGGGCCTGACTCCCGATCATCACATACAACACAGAGGTGATAGCAAAGAATCCTAAGAATCCCCCCCCCCCTCTCTGGCTCTCCCCCCTCCCTCCTCAGGTCAGTATTTTTATACCCAGCCAAGTATGTAGATGTAGCTGATTCTGCAGCTGGTCTCCTGCACGGTCTGTTCCTAGTCAGCTGTCTGTGTGATAAATGACATGCTGATCGGCCGATCATGGAGCTCCCATCCCCGATCCAGCGCGCTTCTCCAATTCTCCACTGACACCCGAACACTGACAGGGCACTGCTGGCCAGACTCTTTCTTCCATAGCAGTCTCCTCCTTTGTAAAGTTTTCCAGGGTTTCTTAGTCCCCTCACCATTGCCTGCGAAGACGGCAGGATACTATAGAAGCAACAAGGAGAAGGGAGGGAGGGAAACAGTGTCTGACACTTCGGCGCGACAGCGCCCCCTCTGCAGCGCCGGGGTGCTGCTGAGCAGTGACCCAGCCTCCCCTGCCTGTGATAAATGATGATGATCATTCATCATGTTAAACTGACTGCGAGTCTGCGACTCACATTCTGCAAACTGTGACGGCCGCACGGCGCCCCTGTCGCCTATGGCGCCCTGTGCGACCGCACAGCCCGCACACCCCAAAGGCCGGCCCTGGTTGATTGAAAGCAGTGCAGCTATTGGCTCGTGCTGCTGTCAATTGCATCCAATGACGCGGCACACCAGGGGGCGGGGCCGAGTGATACAGTGAGTGGGTATGGCCACCGGCTGTATCACAGGAGCGTGCCCGCAAGAACTTATTACCATGCAAGCTCGCTCGCATGAAGGTGATGAGTTATTGCAAGGGAGAGCTGAGACAGCCGCCGAGGGACCCCAGAAGACCAGGTTCGTGGTCAACTCTGTGCAAAATGAGCTGCACAGTGGAGGCAAGTATGACATGTTTGTTATTTAAACAAAAAAAAATTACCTTTACATACCCTTTAACCTTGATTTTTTTTTTTATTAATATAAAAAGATGTTATATTTACCTGCTGTATTTTAGTCCCCCACTGGTGCTGTCTGCTACCCCTTTCTTCAAAGTGCCCCTCAGCATGCCGTGTACAAAGGGGGCACCTTTCCGAGCTGGGCTGTGTGTGTCCATAGGCACACACATGCAACTCGGACACACACCCAACTCCCTCTCACAGCCTGCAACATATGTTGGAAGAGAGTACAATGGGGCTGCATATGGGACAGCACATAATTGGTGGAGGACTCGTGTAAGGGGGGGGGGGGGGAGCAAATACAGGGAAATCGTTAGGGTAAAGAAGATAAGGTTAAAAAAGTTTTAACTTTAGAACCACTTTTAATACACAGTTAAATGTTTTTTGTTGTATCAATGTGATAAATTAAAACATACACCTGCTAATTTTGTCAGAAATTAATCAATGAATGAATAAAAACTTAAAAAAATAAATCCAATGCAATATGCACCATATCTAGAGATGGGTAAGCTGCAAAATATAATTATTTTTTGGTTTGGGGTTTAAATGCGCTTTCACACACACTTTCAACTGCTAAATATTTCACAAGGTAACTGTTGGCTTTCAAATGAAATCCCAAGGATCACCAGAACAGGCACCCCCCCCCCTGCCCCCAAGCCATGTTTCTAAGTCTCAGCTGTTTCCCCTGTGGGCCAAGGCCTGAGACTGGCATGACAGGTGTTGCCAGGTAGAGAGGAGGGGGACCAGTAAAAGTCCTATCACCAATCTCCCCTAGCTAGTAATGCCCTGTACACACGATCGGTTCGTCTGGACCGTTGTCATCGGACGAACCGATCGATTGTGGGCCCCATAGTTTTTTTCCCATCGGTGAAAAAACTTAGAACCTGTTTTAAAATTATCTGATGGTTAAAAAAATGATAGGAAGAAAAAAGAATGTCTGTGGGCAAGTTCATCATTTAAAAATTCACGCATGCTCAGAATCAAGTCAGGCGGCATACACACGACCGAGGTTCTCGCTGGAAACCAGCGAGAACCTCGCTGGAAGCTGCATTCCAGTGAGGACCTCGGCCGTGTGTACACAGAGCGCTCGCCCCGCCCATCGGAAATCCCGTCGAGCGAAAAGAGAGCACGCTCTCTTTTTGCTCGACGGCCCGCCTGGATGAATGGCTGGTTGCCATTCCCGACGGGCGGGTCGCCGATTTCGACGGCCAGCAGAGAACCTCGACGGGCGGAACGATGTGTTCTCAGCATGTCGTAGTGTTTTACGTCACCACGTTCTGACACGAACGGATTTTTAACTGATGGTATGTAGGTGAGACTGATGAAAGTCAGCTTCATCGGATATCTGATGAAAAAATGCATCGGTCCGTTTTCATCGGATGAACCGATCGTGTGTACGTGGCATTAGAGACTATTTCCGAAGATACAGCAGCTGGAGAAGAAGCGAATGGAGCATGATTTGTGCTCCATTAGATTTAGTGGAGGGCAAGGGGGACCCCAATGTCTCAGGTTAGAGATCCTGTCACAGCAAAATGCTATTACATTACATGAAATTACATTTTCAGCCCCCTATGTAACAGCAATAAATTTGAGTGGAAAAAAGTCTGACAAAAAAGAAAATTACACCTAAGCATCCAAACCCCCTCTCCATTCCCACATGCACATAAGAACATAAAAGCAGGTGCTGGGAGGCCTAAGTACAAAAACCTCAATTGCAAGTCACATGTTATATATTGCCATGCATGCTAGATTGCTACAAATCATTTTAGCTACATCATTTATAGTAGAATCTAGACTGATGACCTGTTAAGGCTTTCTTAAGGGTTTGCCTTCGGGGAATTGTTTGTACAGATGTTTGATGCTGTTTCACAGGCACATGCAATTTTATGGCTTGACATGTCCGGTATCTATTTACTTGGTTGTTTTTATATATATATATATATATATATATATATATATATATTGTGACGGTATGCGAGGTGAGATACTTGACCATAGATATATTTCACCGCGCATACGTTCTATTTTGAGAAGCTGAACCGGAATCCGGGCCGGGTTTTACGGCCTCTGGTGTTCCGGTCCGGATATTTGGGTCCACTGGAGTTCAATGTCAGGTGGACCTTAAAACAACCAGGAAGAGATCAGAAGGGAGCTCTCTGGTTTTGGGACACTGAGGAGGGAACCTGAGTGTGAGGAGCTCTAAAGACATTGCAAGAAAAAGGTTTGCGTTGTTTATTTTATGGGTGGTGGGGACCAGCCCCACACTGTATAGATAGGAGACCCTGATGTTTAGTTAGCGCCGGACGGCAAGGATTTAAGTTTACTGTTTTGTTTGTTTTAACCTGCAAACCTTTTGTGAAATAAACCTGGCAGCTGCCAGACTTAAAAAGAAAGTGCCTGTTTACAGACTGTGTTTCAGAAAAGTGATCCCCACGAGCTAATCTCCCACACGTGGTGGATTCAGCGGGCAACTTTTCTGAAGATGGAGGAAATGTTAAAAGCCCTGCTACAGGCCAATGCAGCCCAGCGGGAAACCAACCGCCAAGTCGCAGAAGCTGCTGCAGCGCAGCAGGCTGCCCTCCTACAGGCCAATGCAGCCCAGCGGGAAACCAACCGCCAAGTCGCAGAAGCTGCTGCAGCGCAACAGGAGATGAACCGACAGTTTGCCGAAGCTCTGGTGGAACTGAAAAAGGGGTCCGCACCTCCTGTGGCAGCAGAACCAAAGATACTACGGGCCTCCTACCATCTGCAAAAGATGACACCAGCGGATGATGTTGAGGCATACATGGCGACTTTCGAGAGAGTCGCTGTCCGCGAAGGATGGCCAAAAGAGCAGTGGGCGGGACTATTGGCCCCATTCCTAACTGGAGAACCCCAAAAGGCCTATTTTGACCTAGAAACAGATAAGGCACAGGACTATGAGACTCTCAGATCAGAGATACTCGCACGCTTGGGTGTCACCATGGCAGTTCGGGCCCAGCGCGTGCATCAGTGGTTCTACTCCAGCAACAAGCCACCCCGATCA
This sequence comes from Rana kukunoris, assembly GCA_029574335.1. Lineage (NCBI taxonomy): Eukaryota > Metazoa > Chordata > Amphibia > Anura > Ranidae > Rana > Rana kukunoris. The sequence goes on along the minus strand of CM056051.1, from coordinate 115,444,096 downwards.
CAAATGTTTGACCTGGTCCACCTCACCAGGAAGTGGTTGCAGCCAGAGACCCTGACCAGCCCGCAGATTGTGGAGCGTGTGGTAATGGACCGGTACCTACGTGCGCTTCCTGCTGCCCTGAGGAGGTGGGTCGGACAGGGAGACCCCAACACTGCAGCCCAAATGGTGGACCTAGTGGAGAAGTACAGTGCTACCGAGGACTTGGTAAACCCACCTACGCCCCACTTCGGTGTGTCTAGAGGTGCAAGATCTCCCAGCGGTTCGGGTAAGACTGTTCCAGGGTTCAAGAGCTTGGGGAGAGTGGATAAGACTGTTGTTACAGCAGATGAGACTGTGGGTCCTAGACCTGGAGACTGGCCACAGAAGCCAGGAAGGTCTTTGGGACCGTTAAGAGGACTGGGGGTGGGGCAAATACGGTGTTTTCGTTGCCATGCATTGGGCCATATTGCTGCAAACTGCCCTCTAAATGATGAACCTATGCAATGTGATTATGCTGATAGGAAAAGACACATTTCTCTGTTTGCACAGGTCGCATGTGTTGCGCTAGATCAGAGTCACCTTGAAAAACAGATGTGCGTTATTTTAGTGGATGGCAAGCCTCTCACAGCACTACTAGACTCTGGTAGCGTGGTGACCCTAGTTAGGAGTGCTTGTGTAGACCCCGAAAAACTACACCCCAGTAGTATTGGGGTAATTTGCATCCATGGGGACACTCGGGACTACCAGACAGCAGTGGTTGAGGTTGATACCCCCTGGGGCAGGGTAACACATTCAGTGGGGGTGGTACCCTCACTGCTCCATGAAGCTTTAGTAGGGAGAGACTTTCCCCATTTTTGGAAGTTATGGGAGCATAAAGGGAGGTTCGTAGATAGAGTTCCCCCTGCTGGGGAAACACGGGAACTCTCACCAGACCCGTTTTTCAAAAGGGAAAGGCAGGCTATTGGTGGGATCGAGGAAGCCGGAGATCCTCTTCCTTTCCCTGCCATGGTCGGGGAACCGGAGGACTTGGAAGCTAGCACCCAGCCTGAGGGTAACGAACAGGAAATCCCGCCTGACCCTGACATCGAGAGTAGCCAAAATGTGGTACCCGACTTGGAGGTCAGGAGGGAGGATTTCTGTACTGAGCAGCTGCGAGAGCCCACCCTCATGAGTGCCAGGGAAAATGTTAAGGTGTTGGATGGGGAACCGGTGGATCCTAATTGGGTGGTGTCCTTCCCCTACATGGCAATTAAAAACAATCTATTATATCGAGTGATAAAACACGGAGAGGAAGAGGTAGAACAGCTGCTGGTTCCCAAACCCTTTCGCAGGGTGGTGCTAGACCTGGCTCATGGTCATGTAATGGGGGGACATTTAGGGGTCGAAAAAACCAAGGAGAGAATCACACAGGGTTTTTTTTTGCCTGGGTTGCATGCAGAGGTCAAGGAGTATTGCGAATCGTGCCCCGAGTGCCAAATGTCAGCACCGTCGCCCCATTTTCGCAGCCCCCTTGTCCCTCTACCAATAATTGAGGTTCCCTTTGAGAGGGTTGGCATGGACCTGGTCGGGCCAGTGGTGAAATCTGCCCGAGGTCACCAGCATATTCTGGTGATCCTGGACTATGCGACTCGCTATCCTGAGGCCATACCCTTGCGGAACACCTCCGTAAGGCTATTGCCAAGGAATTGGTCCAGGTGTTTAGTCGAGTCGGGATCCCGAAAGAGATCTTGACCGATCAGGGCACCCCTTTCATGTCTAGGGTTACCAAGGAATTGTGTAGATTGTACAAAATCTCCCATCTCCGTACTTCTGTCTACCACCCCCAGACAGATGGTCTGGTCGAAAGGTTTAATAAAACATTGAAGAGTATGTTGAAAAAGGTGGTCGACAAGGATGGGAGAAACTGGGATTATTTGCTACCATATCTCATGTTTGCCATACGAGAGGTTCCACAGGCCTCCACAGGCTATTCCCCCTTTGAGCTCTTGTATGGTAGGCATCCCAGGGGCCTGCTAGATATTGCTAAAAAAACGTGGGAAGGAGAGGTCAGCCCATATAGGAGCATCATAGAACATGTCTCCTTGATGCAGGACCGAATCGCAGCCGTCCTGCCCCTAGTACGGGAACATATGGAGCGAGCCCAGGAGGCCCAAAGGAGGGTCTATAACCGGGGTGCCAAGGTCCGTACTTTCAGCCCGGGGGACAGAGTGCTGGTACTGGTTCCCACAGTAGAAAGTAAATTTTTAGCTAAGTGGCAGGGTCCCTTTGAGGTTGTCGAAAGGGTGGGGGAGGTAAACTACAAAGTCTACCAGCCAGGCAAAAGGAAACCCCACCAAATTTACCATATAAATCTCTTAAAGCCCTGGAAGGACCGAGAGACTTTACTGGCCACGACCTCACCTCCAACAGACCGGATACCCGTGATACTTGACGTTCCCATCACGGATTCCCTGTCTGTAGCACAACAAAATGACGTTAGGGCATTTGTGCAGAAAAATAGAGACTTTTTCTCCCCCTTACCCGGACTGACCAACACGATCCAACATGACATAGTGACGGAACCAGGGGTTCGGGTAAATGTAAAACCCTATAGAATCCCAGAGGCCCAGCGAGAGGCGGTTGCGGAGGAAATAAAACAAATGTTAGAGTTGGATGTGATCGAAGAGTCCCACAGTGAGTGGTCAAGTCCCATAGTGCTGGTCCCAAAACCTGATGGCAGTATCAGGTTTTGTAATGACTTTAGAAAACTTAACAGTGTGTCCAAGTTTGACGCCTACCCGATGCCCCGGGTCGACGAACTTGTGGACAGGTTGGGACAGGCTCGCTACATAACGACCCTGGATCTAACGAAAGGTTATTGGCAAATACCGCTTACTGAATCAGCCAAGGAGAAGACTGCCTTTTCCACTCCTGAGGGCTCGTTTCAGTATAAGCGGATGCCGTTTGGTCTGCATGGAGCCCCTGCATCATTCCAGCGAATGATGGACAAAACTTTGAGACCACATCGCTCGTATGCAGCGGCGTACTTGGACGATGTGGTCATCCACAGCCCAGATTGGGAATCGCACCTGCCCCGCGTACAAGCGGTGGTAGATTCCCTTAGGGAAGCACGTCTCACGGCCAATCCAAAAAAATGTGCCATAGGCCTGGAGGAGGCCAGATACCTTGGGTACATTATTGGCTGGGGAGTGGTCAAGCCGCAGACCAATAAGATTGAGGCAATTCAAAAATGGCCCCAGCCAGTCAATAAAAAACAAGTGAGGGCCTTCCTGGGCATTACAGGGTATTACAGACGTTTCATACCCAATTTTGCCACCGTTGCTGCCCCCTTGACCGATTTGACGAAGGGTAGGGGGTCGGTCATGGTCAAGTGGAACCCCGAAGCCGAGGAGGCATTTCAGAAGTTGAAACAGGCTCTTTGTATGGTACCCGTACTAGTAACCCCGGACTTTAGCCAGGAGTTTGTTGTACAGACGGACGCCTCTGAGGTGGGCCTAGGGGCCGTACTCTCACAGAACATGGATGGTGAGGAGCACCCAGTGGTATACCTGAGCCGGAAGCTGAACAAGCACGAGAAAAATTATGCCATCGTAGAAAAGGAGTGTCTCGCCATTAAGTGGGCTTTAGATTCCCTGAGGTATTACCTACTGGGGAGGTCATTTAAGCTGGTCACAGACCATGCTCCCTTGAAGTGGATGTGTGATAACAGGGAGAAAAATGCTCGGGTGACAAGATAGTTCCTGGCTTTACAGCCTTTTAAATTTACGGTGGATCATAGGCCAGGAAAACTCCAAAATAATGCAGATGCTCTCTCCCGGGTACACTGTATGGTTGGGGCAAGTGCTCAGCCGCAGGGGCTTGAGCAGAGGGGGAGGATATGTGACGGTATGCGAGGTGAGATACTTGACCATAGATATATTTCACCGCGCATACGTTCTATTTTGAGAAGCTGAACCGGAATCAGGGCCGGGTTTTACGGCCTCTGGTGTTCCGGTCTGGATATTTGGGTCCACTGGAGTTCAATGTCAGGTGGACCTTAAAAACAACCAGGAAGAGATCAGAAGGGAGCTCTCTGGTTTTGGGACACTGAGGAGGGAACCTGAGTGTGAGGAGCTCTAAAGACATTGCAAGAAAAAGGTTTGCGTTGTTGTTTATTTTATGGGTGGTGGGGACCAGCCCCACACTGTATAGATAGGAGACCCTGATGTTTAGTTAGCGCCGGACGGCAAGGATTTAAGTTTACTGTTTTGTTTGTTTTAACCTGCAAACCTTTTGTGAAATAAACCTGGCAGCTGCCAGACTTAAAAAGAAAGTGCCTGTTTACAGACTGTGTTTCAGAAAAGTGATCCCCACAAGCTAATCTCCCACACGATAGAAATACATATATATATATATATATATATATATATATATATATATATATATATATATATATATATATATATATATATATATATATATATATCTACACTCATCTTCATATATGTTGCATTTACGGTGTTTAATATTTCACACGTATATTTATTTCACATACACAAATGCGCATTATCCACTTCAGCCCGAGAAGTATTTAACCATTTTCTGACCAGAGCACTTTTTGCGATTCGGCACTGCGTCGCTTTAACTGACAATTGCGCATTCGTGCGACGTTGAACCCAAACAAAATTGACGTCCTTCTTTCCCCACAAATGTACCTTTCTTTTGGTGGTATTTGATCACCTCTGCGGTTTTAAAAAAAAAAGAGCGCCAATTTTGAAAAAAAGCTATATTTTTTACTTTTTGCTATTATATATATCCCCAAAAAATATATAAAAAAACACATTTCTTTCTCAATTTAGGCCGATATGTATTCTTCTACATATTTTTTGTAAAAATAAAAATAAAATCGCAATAAGCGTATATTGATTGATTTGTGAAAGTTATAGCATCTACAAAATAGGGGATCATTTTATGGCGCACATCGAGTCCATGGGTCCCGCAGGCACAGTCACGGAGCTTGCGGCGGCACGCGCCTGCACGTTGGTGAATTTAAAGCAACGTACAGGTATGTTGCTTTGTGCAGTCATGCCATTCTGCCCACGTATATCACCGTTAGTGGTTAAGTGGTTAAGGTTCTTACCAAGATATATAAATATCTTCAAGGCACTATCCATGCTCATTTATCCAGGAGTTGTGGCTATATGTAATTAATATTTTTAACTTTTTGATTTGTTAGGTTTTTAAAAGGAGCAGTGATTTTATTGATGCTTAAATTAAAAAAAATATATATAAAAAATTCCTTTAAATATTGTACCTGCTGGGTGTCTATACCTGTGATAACGTCTTTAAATAGCACAATCACCTGCCTGCCAGTAAATTAGGAAGAACTGATCTAGCTAAGCTATACAGTGTATAAATATATGTACATCTCCTAGGGATATTTATATATCCTCTACACACTGTAAATTAAGCTAAACTGACTAGCCTGCCTGCTCTATCTAGCTATATAAAAAGACGATCTCTCTGTCTCTCTGACTGATCTCTGTTCAGCGCTGTAACACACTACATGAGGCCGCCCAGCAGGTGGCCTTATATAGTGTGGGGCGTGTGCTAACGCCCTGAGCCATAATTGGCCAAAGCCACCATGGCTTTGGCCAATTATGGCTCTCCGTTTTTTGCGCGCTGTGATTGGTCAAGCATGCAGGGTCATAGTGCATGTTTGGCCAATCATCAGCGCGCAATGCCGCATTGAATTATGGGCCGTTGCGCGTCACTCGAGTTTGGCGCGAACGACCCGTTTTGTTCGAATTTCATCGAATGTCCACACATCTCCCCCGTAATGTCCACATCTCCCCTGTAATGTCCACACATCTCCCCCGTAATGTCCACATCTCCCCTGTAATGTCCACATATCTCGCCCGTAATGTCCACACATATCCCCCGTAATGTGCACACATCTCCCTTGTAATGTACACACATCTCCCCTGTAATGTCCACACATATCCCCCGTAATCTCCACACATATCCCCCGTAATCTCCACACAACCCCCCCGTAATATCCACACATCTCCCCCGTAATGTCCACATATCTCGCCCGTAATGTCCACATATCTCGCCCGTAATGTCCACACATCTCCACCGTAATGTCCACACATCTCCCCCTGTAATGTCCACACATCTCCCCCTGTAATGTCCACACATCTCCCCCTGTAATGTCCACACATCTCCCCCTGTAATGTCCACACATCTCCCCTGTAATGTCCACACATCTCCGCCGTAATGTCCACACATCTCCCCCGTAATGTCTACATCTCCCCCGTAATGTCTACATCTCCCAGAATAGAAAGCACACTCACAGCAGGCAGCAGACGATGACATCAGTGCACTGCTAAGATGGCCGTGGCTCCGGAGCTAGACCAAAGCCGCAGTCTTTCCTATGGGCGAGACTGTCGAGCTCAATCCGCAGATCGTACTCGATCAAAATTATTTGATCGATCAAAGAAATTAACGATCAATCGTGGAATTAATTCTTAATTGTTAATTTCCGCAGCCCTAGAAAATATATAAAGTTTGAGGGTTTAACTAAAACCGCTCTGACAGTGAAATGGTTAAAGGTTGGTTGTTCCCTAAACAAATTCAAAAAATCTAGAAACTTGTTTTCCCTGTCCGATTCTTACTTTCTAAAATGAGAATACATTTTTAATTTTTTTCGTGAGGGTGACTATTTTTTTTTAGGTTTCAGCAAATCATGCTTAATCCCCCAAAAAAGAGGTGATAGCATGGATTTCAATCTTCTTAAATCCAGGCAACATTTAAAAATACATTATCGGAAATGTTCCGTAGTACCTTCTGGCCAGTAAATGGTTAAGCGAAGCTTGAGCGTGGGCTGAAAGATGTGCTAGCTAAGTCAATAATAACAGTGCAGACATTCGGACATATCAAAGGCAGAAAGCCAGGAGAAATTCTATCTGTCTGGAAATGATTCTAGCTTTTATTACCAGTAAACAGGCTTGGCGCTCATTATTTCCATTTATATATATTTTTTACCACTTCAAACAAAGCTCTATTGCACACAGGATGAAGTCTTATCTTTTATGTATAATTTTAATTGTGTTTGCATTATAAGCTTTAAGGCATTTCAGTAATTTGAAAAAAAAAAAATTAAATAACATAATAAGCTCATGTTGTAAAGTCTACTATGGCTGCCAGAGGTAGAAAATAAAGGTCCAGTGGTTTTAGAGATCAGGTCATGAGGCTATAGAATCAAGCCAGCCGGTGACATTCTATTTTCTAATGACATCACAAGATGTTTTACATATCCTCCATGTATGTGATCAGAATACCAGTAAAAATGGGAACGTCTCCAAATGATGGAGAATGGTCAAAGAAAAGTGCCTTTAGAAAAGTTATACATGCTTGATTAAGCACTTGCCGACGGTTGGACGTCTAAAGACGGCAAATCCCTACACCATAATTATGATCAAAGCGGCTGGTCAGCCGCTTGATTGTTCTTATGGGTGGAGAGAGGGGACGTTGCCCCCTCCTGCCATCCTCTGGTGCTTCTATCGTCTCACCGCTGCGATTGCTGAGTCAAAAAAAGAAGCGCCAGCCCCTGATGTCCACCATAGAGATTTCCAGTGGACCAGATGGTCGCCGGAGGCTCTATGCTCAACAGAGGGAGGGCACGATGTAACGCCCGGCCTCTGCATTAAAAAAAACAATGGGAAGCCGTGATTGTTTTTTTTTTTTATTATTTTAGGCTTCCCAGCCTAGAGGTGAGATGTGGGGTCTTATTGACCCTATATCTCACTGTAAAGAGGCCCTGTAATGCCATAGTCCTATTACAAGGGATTGTTACATTCCTTGGTATAGGAATAAAATTGATCAACATTTTGTTTTATTTTTTGAAGTGTCAAATATTTTTTTTAAAGTAAAATTAACAATAGAAAAAATGTAAAGTGCCCCTGTCCCCGTGTGTTTGCACGCAGAATTTTGTCAGCAGTAAACTGAACTACACATTTAGTTCACCAAACTACAAATGCTAATTCAGCTAAAGCCACGTACACACGGCAGAGAACCTCGACGGGCAGAACACATCATTCCGCCCGTCGAGGTTCTCTGCCGGCCGTCAGATTCGGTGACCCGCCCGTCGGGAATGGCAACCAGCCATTCATCCAGGCGGGCCGTCGAGCAAATAGACAACATGCTCTCTATTTCTGCTCGACGGCATTCCCGACGGGATGCTCGCCGAAAGCGTACACACGGCCGAGGTTCTCGCTGGAATGCAGCTTCCAGCGAGGTTCTCGCTGGTTTCTAGCGAGAACCTCGGTCGTGTGTACGCCGCCTAAAACTACATGTATGCACTTGTCCTGACAAGGAACATCCATGTAGAAGGAGGTAGTTGAGTTGTGACCTAATCGATATGTTGCTGCTTCATTATTCAGTCATAGGCTGTAGCAAGGAATGTAGCTAAGGTTTTTTGTCAGTGCCAGATTTAGACCTTGTGGGCCCTGGGGCACTTCCATTTGGGGGGCCCTCAACATAGAAATTTAATTATATGACAAAAAATGTTTTAAGAAATGATAAACTGCACGCCTATCCCATATTCGACCAAGCTCGTAATTGTGAGTAAACTTGCTAACAAAGTTTTACACTATTCAGGAACGAGGAGTGTCGGATTTGCCCCTTGACCTACTCAGAACAAGCAGGAAAGTGAGCTTTTATCTCACGTTTCTCACTGCAAAAAAATTGATGCTGGTCATTAACTTAACTCCCACTCGATGGGATTGGGGCTGTTGCTTGGCACTTTCTAACATTTTCTAACTTTTCTCTTTTCCTGCCCACTTGTCTCTCATAAACAAGGCAATGCATTCTGTGCCACAGTCATGTTAAAACAAACATCTCAAATAGTAAAATAATTTTAGAAGTTGAAATATAAAATATGTGGCAGAAGCCCTCATCCCTTTCTTTGCCACTGAAGCCAGGCTTAATTGTTTCGTATCCTGATACCCACACACATTGCAATTTTTTAAATAATAAAACACATTTTATAAATTTTACATTTTTTATAAAGAAAGTCTGGGGCCCCCTCTGTCAAGGGGGCTGGAGGCAATTTCCCATTTTGCCTGCTTATAAATCATAAATCCAGCACTGTTTATTGTTGAAAGGGTATCAAAACCAAGAACAAAAATGTAATATACAGTATTGCAGTCTTTAAATGTAGTTGCTACATTTGTTTTGTTTTCTTTTTTTTCTTTTATCTTCACCTGGTGAGACTGCCAGTAATACACTGGCTGTCCCACTGGCTGTCCCAAGGTGACCATACTCACTCAACATACTGTATTTATGGAGGAGGAGCATTACCACCCTAGGGCAGAAGTATACGAACCACTCCCCTCTCCTCTTCTCAAGTGAGTGGGAGACTATAGTTCACAGGGAGAGCTGGGAGAAATAATCATTGATAAAAGGCAGCAGATGCAGATAACACAAAGTTACTAGCTTAAAGGGCATGCTATGAATTAAGATAAAAAGCCTTCTGTGTGCAGCAGCCCCCCCCCCCCCCCCCACAATACTTAGCTGAGCCTCATCTTTGTCCAGCGATGTCCACAAGTGTCTCAGCTGCCCAAGATTCTCCCCCCTGATTGGCTGAGACACAGCAGTGGCACAATTGGCTGCCGTGGCTGTCAATCCAAATCAGCTAACCAATCAGGAGAGAGAGGGGGCAGGGTTGAAATCGTGGCTCCATGTCTGAAATGACACAGGGTTCTGTGACTCGGCTCAAGTTCCCCCATAACAAGCAGCTTGCTTTGGGGGCACTAAACAGGAGGGAGGGGCCAGGATCCCCTGACATCTCTATGAAGATCAATGGCCCACCCATCAACTAATCCCCATGTGCCAGGGTGCTAGGTGTAGTCCTCTGAACTTTCCTTTCGGCTCCACATCCAATCACTTTCCAAAGCTTGTCACCTCAACCACCACAACATCTCCAAAATACTCCCTACCTAACCAATTACACTACAAAACTTCTAATCCACTCCCTGGTTATCTGTCGCCTCGACTACTGCAACTCCCTTTTCATTGGCTTACCTTTTACATGGGCTATTAACTATTCAGTCCACAATAACTGCTGCTTCCAGGCTCATCCATCTTACAGACTCACCCAACAAATTAAATTTAAAATGGTATCCACAACCTGGCCCCCAGCTACATCACTAACCTAGTCTCAAAATCCAACCAAAACGTTCTCTTCGCTCTTCCCAAGACCTTCTGCTCTCTAGTTCCCTTGTCACCTCTCCAATGCTCACCTCCAGGACCTCACCCGAGCCTCTCCCATCCTTTGAAATCCCCTACCCTAATCTATCTGACTATCTCCTACGCTATCTACTTTTAGGAGATCCCTAAAAACATTTATTTTCAGAGAAGTCTATCCTGCCTCCACCTAACAACTGTACTTTTATTTTCTCCATCAGCTCATCCCCCACAGGTATTACCTTTTGTATCACTTGACCCTCCCTTTTAGTTTGCAAGCTCCAACGAGCAGGGCTCTCTTACTCTTCCTGTGCTGAATTTTATTGTAATTGTACTGTCTGCCCTGATGTTTGAGATTGTATTTATTTTTATTGTATGTTTTATTTTTGGTTGAACTAGACGGATTTGTGTCTTTTTTCAACCTAACTATGTAACCCCCCAGCTCTCTGCTGGCACTATATAAATCCTGTATAATATTAATTTATTTTAGTAGCATGGTGACCTCCAAAAAGCATTCCCAAGGTAATTGGTGGTCTGATGGGATCAAGGTCCCATCAATCACCTGCAGCTCGAACCCTGCCAGTAAATATCCCATTGAGCCTAATTTATTTTTGCCTACGGTGTGATATGCTTCAACACTGTATTGCTTGGGTGTTTATGTCATCATTTTGCAGAGTTTTACACGTGCTATACGTAGATATTAGGCATTATTTTTGGTTGTGTAAGCACAATCACACCACCAGATGATTTATTTACAGATAATCTCACAAACATGCATGCTGAAATTGTATGCAATGTATGTTTATAACTACTACCCATGAAGCTGAACATGACTAAATAGTACTGGTGCCAGTATATTAATGTATAATAATATCGATGGTCCAAAAATATTCTGTATAATATTGGTCTGGTGACAGGCCCACACTTTTGGCGCCCAATGGCATGGGATTTTCGGTTGATGTCCAACAGAACTTTGGCTCAAGCCACAGCCATCTTATTTCTACAAATTCCTTGTTTGCGTGATCAGAGATTGCCTCTAATCCTTTCTTGATCCTAAAATTTAATGAAATGCTCTCCATTTCTCCCAAAAAAACTGCAGTGCCTAAAATAAAGAGGTTCATATATACTTTTTTTTTGTCTGGAAGGTGATTCTGGACATTTAATTTCTTCTTGTAATCTACATTGTAAACTATTATTGAGTAAATGTATCTTTGTATATCTGTAAAGTCTGTTATCAACTTTGTAAAGCCTACTATTTTGCTCTATTATTAAAGTAAATAAGATGCACGCAAACCCTACCTCTCCAGCAGTCTACTCTTTATCTGAGATGTATCTTAGAGCCCGGGGACATATGAATTATGCATGGAAGTTTGGATTCACAAGCAGAGAGAAAAGGAAGAGTGTCTGATAGATAAGGACGAGTCACACACAATGGCAGGTAAGGACAGAACAGGGACTGGCAGTCACAAGTAAATGACAGAATGCACTTGGCAGGTATGACAGCCAGACATGTATATGAGGGAGGTGGAGAGATTCAACTGCAAAAGATTAGGGCTGGCAAAACTACTGATAACAAAAGATGATGGAAAGCCCAAAATGGACACATCAGTAGTCAACTTGACAGTCATTCGGAGCTGCAAAAGGTTTCCTGCCAAAATAAATCACATTTTTGAATTTGTATTAGTCTAATTAAAAAATCTGATAATGCTCTGCCAGATTTCAATTACTTTAACTGTACTCGCCAGTGTCTTGTGTCAACCCAGGAAACAATGTTACTTCAGAGACATTCAATTGTTATGTACGTGTAGCACTTCCCCGAAGGAGCTGCTGGTTTGTTTTGGGTGGCACATTACCTCTGTATCTCCGCCGTCTAGGGTACTTGATGAGAGTTACAGTAAAGGGAATGTCCACACTTTTCTGTGCTTTTATTACCCAGCCGGGTAAAAAGGATAAAACAGTACAAAGGTGAAGGGATAGCAAATAGGAGACAGCAGATTTAGATGTAACTGAATATATGGGAAACAGTCCTACTTCCAACGATAACTTTATATATAACATAGTTAGTCAGGTTGAAAAAAGACACAAGTCCATCTAGTAATTCAATCACCATTGCATCGCCAACATTTGGGTGAGATTGTGGCATAGATCTTGTACAATCTAAGGGGGTCCTATACCACCTTGAGAAGACTTTAAATCCATTTTCCTGCGTTGAAACATTAATTGTTCCCCTGAGAATGTATATTTCCCCACGCCTCCACTCCTAAGTCTAAGGATAGTTCTTGTTCCCTTGGGGACACTATTAAACAACCGTGTGATGAGACCTTACACCCCCCCCCCCCTACATTCGTGTCACATGCCCCTTATTCAGTCACTTTGGCTGTAATAATAAACTCACATCAGGTTTTGGTGCATTCAGCGTGATTGGTTAGAAAGACGCATACTTTACAGTTAATGTCATGACATTTTAAAATTCTTCCTTCATGCAGCTGTATTTTTTTTATCTTTAGCTTCTGAATAAATGTAATTCAAGGTGAGATATTCCTGGCTGACTGTCAACATCAGAAGTGCAGGCTTTTACTGGGTCACAATGTCCCTTAAGCTTAAAATGGCAGAGAAAAAACAAATTATTAATAAAAGAAAGATAGGTAATATTGATCATTTATCTCATACAAATTCTCCCTTTTGGTTCTTGCCAGGATTACTAGTGCTTGACATTGATGATAATTTTCCTGATATTATGTTCCTGTTTGAGTTTGCACTATACATGATATTATAGTCTGTATGTCCAAAATTATTAATATAAGCATAAGCAGAAAATCTAAACAAGATCTAAACAAATTGCAATAAAACTGCATCAGCCAGAGAAAGTGACACTGTACATTGAAGGGTTCCTCTGGTAAATAACCATTGACACCAATGCAGCGACATTCTACTCATCCACACCAGTACTGGGGCAGACTTCCTACCACTGACAACAATCATGGAACATTCTTCTTACCAATGACTACCAAAGATGGAGCATTCTTCTCCCCACCAGTGAAGGCCCGTCCATAGGGGGCGCCCGGGCGCCGCCGCCCCCCCCTCCTGTAGTCACAATTTTATTTTTTATTTTCAAATGGCCCCTTTAAGAAAAAAAAATAATTTAAAAAAATCCTTTACCACATGCTCTATGTGGCGCCGGCCACGTGCATTACGGGAAGCGCCACGTCCATGCAATCACAAGATTGCAGACGCGGCGCTTCATTTGCGGCATTTAGTACCGCCTTGTGGCGCTTACCGAGCTGCCACAGCATCTGCCCGGCACTCGTAGTATCTATTACTACGGCCGGGCAGTTTGATTGACATCTGAGGTCATGATGTCACTTCCTGTTTTCTCTCTCTCATTGCGCCCGAGACAGAGAAAACCCGGAAGTACTGTATGAGGACCAGACTCCTCCATAGACTCCTCCACAACGGTAAGTGCTGCTGCTGCTGGCACTCTGTGTATTATATCCCTACGATTGTCAGCAGCACCCCCTGTCCTGTCCCCCCCCGCTTATCATCATCTTCTTTAAAAATGTTATTTTTCAGGGGGAATTTCGTCGGCACCACCCCCCCCCCCCACATCATCTGTAAAAATAATGTGATTTTCTGCTTGTCAGCTTTATAATTAATGTAATTTTCAGGAGGAATTTCAGCAGGACACCCCCCCCCCCCGCCACCGCAATTGATGGGACAGGTGATGCAATTGATGGGACAGGTGCTGCTATTAATGGGACAGTTGCTGTAATTGATAGGACAGTCGCTGTAATTGATGGGACAGTTGATGCAATTGATGGGACAGTTGATGCAATTGATGGGACAGTCGCTGCTATTGATGGGACAGTCGCTGTAATTGATGGGACAGTCGTTGTAACTGATGGGACAGCCGCTGTAATTGATGGGACAGTCGCTGTAACTAATGGGACAGCCGCTGTAATTGATGGGACAGGTGCTGTTATTGATGGGACAGCCGCTGTAATTGATGGGACAGTCACTGTAATTTATGGGACAGGTGATGTAATTGATGGGACAGGTGCTGTAATTGATGGGACAGTTGATGCAATTGAAGGGACAGTCACTGCTATTGATGGGACAGTCGCTGTAATTGATGGGACAGTCACTGTAATTGATGGGGCAGTCGCTGTAAGTGATGTGACAGCCGCTGTAATTGATGGGACAGGTGCTGTTATTGATGGGACAGCCGCTGTAATTGATGGGACAGCCGCTGTAATTGATGGGACAGTCGCTGTAATTGATGGGACAGTCGCTGTAATTGATGGGACAGTTGATGCAATTGATGGGACAGTTGATGCAATTGATGGGACAGTTGATGCAATTGATGGGACAGTTGATGCAATTGATGGGACAGTTGATGCAATTGATGGGACAGTCGCTGCAATTGATGGGACAGTCGCTGTAATTGATGGGACAGTCGCTGTAATTGATGGGACAGGTGCTGTAATTGATGGGACAGGTGCTGTTATTGATGGGACAGTCACTGTAATTGATGGGACAGGTGCTGTTATTGATGGGACAGCCGCTGTAATTGATGGGACAGCCGCTGTAATTGATGGGACAGTTGATGCAATTGATGGGACAGTTGATGCAATTGATGGGACAGTTGCTGCTATTGATGGGACAGTTGCTGTAATTGATGGGACAGTGGCTGTAATTGATGGGACAGTCGCTGTAATTGATTGGACAGGTGCTACAATTGATGGGACAGTGGCTGTAATTGATGGGACAGTCGCTGTAATTGATTGGACAGGTGCTACAATTGATGGGACAGTGGCTGTAATTGATGGGACAGTCGCTGTAATTGATGGGACAGTCGCTGTAATTGATGGGACAGCCGCTGTAATTGATGGGACAGTTGATGCTATTGATGGGGCGGTGGCTGCAATTGATATGGGCGGTGGCTGCTATTGATAGGGGCAGAGGCTGCTATTGATGGGGCGGTGGCTGCTATTGATAGCGCGGTGGCTGCTATTGATAGGGGCAGAGGCTGCTATTGATAGGGGCAGAGGCTGCTATTGATAGATAGGGTAGTGGCTGCTATTGATAGATAGGGGCAGAGGCTGCTATTGATAGGGGCAGAGGCTGCTATTGATAGGGGCAGAGGCTGCTATTGATAGGGGCAGAGGCTGCTATTGATAGGGGCAGAGGCTGCTATTGATAGGGGCAGAGGCTGCTATTGATAGGGCGGTGGCTGCAATTGATGGGGCAGAGGCTACTATTGATAGGGACAGAGGCTTCTATTGATAGGGGCAGAGGCTGCTATTGATAGGGGCAGAGGCTGCTATTGATAGGGGCAGAGGCTGCTATTGATAGGGACAGAGGCTGCTATTGATAGGGACAGAGGCTTCTATTGATAGGGGCAGAGGCTGCTATTGATAGGGGCAGAGGCTGCTATTGATAGGGGCAGAGGCTGCTATTGATAGGGGCAGAGGCTGCTATTGATAGGGGCAGAGGCTGCTATTGATGGGGCGGTGGCTGCAATTGATAGGGGCAGAGGCTGCTATTGATAGGGGCAGAGGCTGCTATTGATGGGGACAGGCGCTGGCTGCAAGTGATAGGGAGAGAGGCTGCCTTTGATGTGACTCAGGGCTTCATTTGATGTGACTCAGGGCTGCATGTAAGAAGGGACTCCGCTGTGGGCACCTGAGTAAGGAGGGACTCCGCTTGGGACACGTGATGTAAGGAGGGACTCCGCTGGGGACACCTGATGGCATCTGGTGGCAGGCCACACGCTCTGGGCTCCCACTGATTCTGCATTATGGTGAGTTGAATGGGTTAATTTTATATTACAATGTAATAATAGAAATAATGCGCTTCAATCATCCTGACACCATAACAACCTTGGTGCCGGGATGATTGAAGTATCTTTATCTGCTGATTGTTAAACTTTCTAGAATGCACATATTTATATTGTTGTGGAGGATCTGGGCCTGCTGTCCCTCTCTCTCCCTCCAACCCTCGTTCATCTCAGATGCTAACCACACCACCTTAGAGCTACGCCCACTATTTTGATGAAACCACGCACAATTCCAGGAAGTGGGAGGGGTCAAAAAGGAAGGGCGGGGTCTGGCGCCCCCCCATTCTAAAACGTCACCAGCCGCCACTGCTCCCCACTGACCACCAAAGTAAGGATGCATTTTTCTTTGCACTGACTACCAAAGCTGGAGCTTTTTTTCCAAAGGCATCAATATATGGGAGAATTTTTAATTGCTCTGACCACCAATGCCAGGGCATTCTTCCTACTAGCCACCAATGTAAGGGAGCATTTTTTTTCCTTGCACCAGTGCGGGAACTTTTTCTTACTAACAAAAATGCTGAAACCTTCCCACCACTGACTACCAAAAGTTAGAGCATTCTTCCTCTCACTGACTGAAACAAAAAGCAAGGGGAAGGGAAAACTGCCCAGCAGTGCATAACCCCAGAAGAGTTGTTATAAAGTAGGGTGACCAGACATCCCCAGTTTCAGGGGACAGTCCCCTGATTGAGGACACTGTCCCCGGACCAAGTCTGTCCCTGGTTTTGTCCCCAGAATGGATTTAATAGGGGGCATGGGCAATTTCAAAGACAATCAGTGCAGAATTAAAATATAAAAATTAGAATTACACCCCCCTCCGACGTGCCTACTAGCATAGGGGGGGTTGTATTTTCCCCATTATCTGTGCCCCTTTCTGATGATCATGTGCTGGTCAGAGCGGAGGGAATATTTCTTTAGTTTCGGGCGCATGACCATTCAGCTTCGCTCGCATGTTCTTCTGCCTTGGCTCAAATCCTGGCCAGCCACCTTCTCATCTCCTTGCCTTCCCTGGCAGAGTTATCTTCCTCCGCTCCCCATCCAGTAGTAGCCGGGGCCCGAAGAGTAAGACTTGAGAAGCTGTGAGGCGGGCGGCGACGGGCAGAGAGTCACTAATTGCCATTACTAGTAAAGAAAAAATATGTCCCCGGATTTCATTTAAAAAATCTGGTCACCTTATTATAAAGCCCACTGCAAAGCAAGTATTGTATAAAATGTGAAGATCTTAGGAAGAAGCAACATGCTTCCCACCGCACGTCCAGTGGTGCCAGATCATCCTCCCCATCTAGGCTCCAACTTCCATCGCTGGTTGGGTTGTCTCCATGTAGCAGCAGCTCCATCCTGCATGTGCTCTTCTCCCCCTGCTCACGGCCAAAGTAGGGGAACACAGCAGCTCTGGGCTCCAGAGGCAGCAGCTTTGACATTTACTGCTTTGCACAAGCTCCCATTTTGTGAGTGTATGTTTTAATCATTAATAAATGTTGTTAACTTTGTTTACTACACTATGGAGGTTGCACTTATATTTTGCCTTGTGTTTCCTCTCACTGATCACTAAGGTAAGGGAGCTTTTATCATTGCACCAAACATCAATGCCAATCAGGCTTTGAACCATGTCTACTTAACCATGCCCCTAAGGCAGCTACTTTTATGCCCTGTACACACGATCGGTTCATCTGATGAAAACGGTGTGATGGATTTTTTCATCAGATATCCAATGAAGCTGACTTTCATCAGTCTTGCCTACACACCATCAGTTAAAAATCTGATTGTGTCCAACGCGGTGACATAAAACACGTGCAGAGAAAAATTAAGTTCAATGCTTCCGAGCATGCATCGGCTTGATTCTGAGCATGCGTGGATTTTTGACCGATGGATTTCCCCACAGACGATCGTTTTTTTCTATTGTTTTTTTTAACCATCAGAACATTTTAAAACAGGTCCTATTTTTTTTCCCCGATGGGAAAAAAAACTATGGGGCCCACACACGATCGGTTTGTTCGATGAAAGCGGTTCATGGGACTGTTTTCATCAGACGAACCGATCGTGTGTACAGGGCATCAGGGTTTATATACATTCTAATTTATATATAGTAATTTCAGCATTAGAATTTTACCAACTAGAACTTTCTTATGATTAGCTAGGAATAAAAAATACCTGTGGTGGATATTTAGGAGGTTATACATAATGTAGAAGACTTACAGGGAAATCTGTTATCATTCAAGTAACTTCCTGTCCAATCTTTTACAACCTGCAGTATCCAGTTTGCCAAAAGATACTTTTTAGTGAGGAAGATAGTATGCCTAACCAGCGGACAAAAATCTCCCGCAAACGCCGAATGGATTAGACGCATGCGTGGAAGTATTTTACTTCCTGGAGTGGTGACGTGGCGGCGTCAACGTCACCGCCACGTCACCACGCTGTCTTCCGGCGGGGATTTTGGTTTGATCGTGTGTACACCGATTAAACCAAAATAGCCCAGCAGACATATCCGATGAAAACGGTCTGACAGACCGTTTTCATCGGATAAATCTCATGGTGTGTACGCGGCCTTAGAGACCAGGACACTACCTACATGGAGTTTGCATGTTCTCCCTGTGCTTACATAAGTTTCCTCACACATGCCAAAGGCATGTTGGTGTAGGATAATTGGCTCTAGTATGTGTATACATGCAGTTGAGGTAGGGATCTTGGATTGTAAGCTGCTTGAGGGCAGGGACTGATGAGTATGCAAAGTGCTGCAAAAAAATGTTGGCGCTATGAATACTTATAATAAATAAACCAACATTTTATGTAACACATATTCTTTGCAGCCATATGTAAGGCCATTATATACAACTTCTTCATGAACATTTTAGACTTTTAGTTTATGTTGGATCGTTTATAAATGCCTGTGGTGTTAACCACAAAGGAGGTAAGTCTTCAACTAAACCACAGACAGCAATAGATTTATTTTTTAATCTGTTCAGAAAGAGGCCTCATTAGCATCATGCCTAGTGTCACAATTCCCCGCCACTGCAGCAGCAGGTATCTCTCCCCACCAGCTGCCTGTCAAAGTCAGCTTCCCCCATGCTCCTCCTTGGCTCTGAAATGTCACATGACAGGGGGAAGATGGACATCTCTCATACTGTGCTGTAGCTGAGGTCTTTAAGTTAGGTGGAGACAGAATGACCTAGGGCAGTAATGGCAAACCTTTTTGCGCCCGAGTGCCCAATCAGCGACACAAAACCAATTTTTTTTTAAAGTGCCAACACAGAAACAAACCTACCAGCGGCTCTGTACAGAGGATGAGACTGATTATCCCTCTGAATGAGCCGCAAGGGACCAAAAACTTACAATTCTGCCAGATATGCTTAGAAAACAGGATCTAGGAATGCGTTGTGCTCAGAATGCACTGTGCAACATGCACTTACCTACCTGGCCATTACACTCACCTACCTGACCATTACACTCACCTACCTGACACATACATTCACCTACCTGACCATTACACTCACCTACCTGGCTATTCCAATCACCTACCTGAGCATTACAATCACTGACCTGACCATTACACTCACCTACCTGACCAATACACTCACCTACCTGACCATTACACTCACCTACCTGATCATTACACTCACCTACCTGATCATTACAATCACCTACCTGACCATTACACTCACCTACCTGATCATTACACTCACCTACCTGATCATTACAATCACCTACCTGAGCATTACAATCACCTACCCGACCATTACACTCACCTACCCGACCATTACACTCACCTACCTGACTATTACACTCACCTATCTGACTATTACAATCACCTACCTGAGCATTACAATCACCTACCTGACTATTACACTTATCTACCTGACACATACATTCACCTACCTGACACATGCACTCACCTACCTGACCATTACAATCACCTACCTGACCATTACAATCACCTACCTGACACATACATTCACCTACCTGATCATTACACTCATCTACCTGGCTATTACAATCACCTACCTGAGCATTACAATCAACTACCTGAGCATTACAATCACTTACCTGATCATTACACTCACCTACCTGATCATTACACTCACCTACCTGAGCATTACAATCACCTACCTGACCATTACACTCACCTACCTGACTATTACACTCACCTACCTGATTATTACAATCACCTACCTGACCATTACAATCACCTACCTGACCATTACAATCACCTACCTTACACATAAATTTACCTACCTGACACATGCATTCCCTGAATGAATGCCTTTATTGTGCAAAATTTAATAAAGCCTGTAACTGCACTGTACATGTCCACTCCACATTGATCTTACCTGTCTCCTGTCTCCTGTCCCTCCGGCAGCTTATTCCCGCCCGCAAGTCTCCTCTGATCCCGGCCGCGTGTTCTCTCTGACCCCAGAGATTTGTGGGAGTTGTAGTTTTTCATGGTAGGTGCGCTGTGAATTGGTCAGCTTCCATGATTGGATTTCTACCCGCACGCCACCCCTGGCCGCTCCTTAGTCACTCCCATCTCAGACACGTCACACGGCCTAGAGAGCTGTGGGAAATGTAGTTTGCGATGGGCGGTGCGCGATCTTATGTCAGTGTTTGCGGTGAGCGATTGCATGTCACCGCTAGCTTTTCTAATTTCTCCTGGCATGCCCACAGAGAGGGCTTGACGTGCCAGCAGTGGCACGCGTGCCACGGGTTCGCCATCACTGACCTAGGGGGAGGGTACAAAAATTGGTGCTTGAGATGTAAGTTGATTTGTGCTTGGTGATTTGGTGTTGGCGGTTAGAGGATTGGTGGGGGTGATTGGTGTTAGAAGGTGGATTGGGCAAGGGAGAGATTATTTTTGCCATATTGGCCATATTTGAAGGTTCATTCCGTGCATTATAGTTTCACCTCATATCCAAATTAGTAGTGAACTCCTACCTCATCCATACTTGTCAGCACTCAGCACATACAGTATACTGATTTGTTCCTTGTTCTGCTTCTTCCTCCTACATTCAAGCCCTGCTACACAGTGTCAAACTCAGCCACCTTACTTACAATGTTTACATTTACAAAAAATACAGTGATGTAATAATGATTACAGCTTAATTAATTTGTGACTTTTATATCTGCCTTGAGTTTAGTTTAATTAATCTTATAAAATTCATTTAATATCACCAATTTCTATTAAATGCTATCAGTAATGGTTGTGGGAGATTACTCAAGATATACATAGATAGTGTATGGTTATGGTTATAGACAGTAAACAATCAGTACAGTTAAAGGAAATTAAAGGAAAAAATGTAACTTTAAAAAAAATAACAAACATGTTATACTTACCTCCACGGTGCAGCTCGTTTTGGGGTCTCTCGGTGGCTGTCTCTGGTCCTCCCCACAAGAACTCCACACATTCATGCGAGGGAGCTCGCATTGTGTGGAGTCCTTGCGGGTGCACTCCCATGATACAGCCGCCCCCACCCCCGGCGCACCGCATCATTGGTTGTGATTGACAGCAACGCGAGCCAATGGCTGCGCTGCTTCAATCGACCAATGAATGAGCCAGGAAGCCGACCAAGACTTTCGAAGGGTCATGTGAGTAAACGCATTAAGGTGAAAAACGTTTACCTTTACAACCCCTTTAAGGCAATTAATGCTATAAAAATATTTTTCTAATAATAATAAAAAAAGATGATCTCTAAGGATTTAGTACATTTTGGTTCTGAGCCAATTGACTGCACAAGGCTCTTGGGAAAGAAATATTTTTATATTTTTAACTGCATTAGCCATTATGACATCAGATAAGGAGTTCTGTTATTTGCTGCTAGCACAACCTCTTTTCTTCTAATGTCAAGAAATGCCCATGTGTTAGGTTTCCCATTTAAAACAGAAAAGCAGTAATCTCTTTTAATCACCACACTTCCCTGTAGGCACCAAACATAGTAAAATAATTTTTGGAATCTATTCCCACTAATCCTGTTAATCCAGGTGCACCAGTACAAAAGATGCCCCCAGAGATGATTGCATTGATTTTGAATGCACTTGAATCACATAATCATCTAGACAGCGGTTTATGTGTATAAATGCCTTTGATCTTTGCGACCTACCATGAAGATTGTTCCTTCATTTGCCTTAATATTTTTCTTCTATGTATCAACTTATTTTCTACAAAGCAACCTTTTCATTGTACATCTCAAACACTTTTTAATATCTAATTAGTAGTAATAGCTGTAAAGAATGGGTAAAAACTGCTATACATTAGACATTCTTATCAATTGTACATTTTCAATAAGCTATTAAAACTCTTCTTTGTTCTACTTTGTGCCGTAGATTGTTTTATCATTGTGGGTGTACTTATGCCAATATTATATATTCCAATCAGATGAAAGATAACAGCTTGATTAGATTATGGGAAGTTTTCACGAAAGCATTTCTCGTTTATCAAAGGTTTGTAAAAGAAAATGTTTTTCTGTGTTGCCTGTACCAGTATTCGGGCTACAGGTGTCACACTTCTAGCACTGGTTAGGCTAGCCGCACACTGTTAGATTTCTCTAAATTAGCCCATGGGCTGAGTGTGAGAAAATCAATAGATTCCTCCATCCATGCTAAACAGTCTGGATAGAGAAATCCGAAATGCCTGCGGCTCTTTGCCTGCGCTGCTGCTGATTGATTCCCTGAACAGTGACTGCAACTGATAGGTTACAGATATTGTTTGGATAATTTTAAACCCATCCTAGTAAAGTTGATGAAAGTGCTAATTTAGCAGGTATCAGTCAAATTTAAGCAGTGTATGTTTAGCTTAAAGTGGAACAAAACTCCATCAAACAACCCTAACTTATACTGCCAGCATTAGTAAATAAATATGAAGGTATATTATATTTTCTTGATTTACATATTTTTCACATTTATTCAGTTTCTTCCTGGTTTCTGGCCTAGGCCAAAATTATGTAATACATCCTAGGACTTTTCATGTGCATTTTTTGCCCTGATCTGCCAGTGAGCCCCCCAAAATCCTTGTGTAAATATATGTAGAGTCCCCTTTAAAGGCTGCTGATGAATTGGGATCCCCCACCCTGCACAGCCAGGCACACCAAATCTTCACAGGCACTTCAGAGACAGAGAACAGTCCATGAATTTGTTTTTGTTACAGTAGTTATTGAGGGATAATAACTTGGATAGGGATGGGAGATTATGGGATGCCCACTTGACTTCAACAATAAACTTCAGGGACACTTTTCCTATATACAGTCTCTATATACAACTCCAACTCTTCCTCAAGCACGCACTTGCTTGAAGAACCCAGCTAGACCACTGTGTGAAGATCTGACTAAAGGAAATTGCCCATTACAGGCAGGAACCCTAAACCCCTTAGTTGTGTAGCAAAAGAGTGTCCAGCTTGTACTCTTCCTCCTGTGGCTATTGATCCAAGAACCACCTCTTTAGGCACTGCCAACCCACCTGGCTGCAGCTGCCCCCTTTAATAGCCCTCCAGGCTAACATTCCACCACAGTCCTCCAGACTGACACTCACCAGCCCACCCAGCGGACTCTCAGGACCTGTAGTGAAGACCGGCTCCTGTGTTCCTCTTTCCCCTCTTACTTGCTCCTGTGCTTCCAGGAAGGGCTTTCTCCATGTTTTATGGCAGGATCCCTCCATCACCGGAGCCCTGGCCCAAGGTCACCCTCCCAGACTAGAGGGAACCTCTGAGGGCCACCAATAGCCTCCTCAGCACTCCATCCTCCATCCAACTGCCCTGATGGCATGAATCATGCCTAATTATGAGGTGGCCTTCCCTCTGCCAGACCTTTACTGGGGTGGGAATTGGCTGAGGCCCTCATAAATATGCCAAATAGCTCCTCCTATCCTCCACCCACTATGTCCAGAACATTCTCCAATGTTCCAGAAAACAGGGGGAGACACTAGAAAAGCTGCTAAGATGAGTCATCCAGAACTGAGTCACTGAACCCTGATCCAGATTCACAGCTCAGGCACAGCCCTGAGCACAATGAATTTACCTACACTACAAATCTACACCAATACCTAGCACAACTAAAGTGTGCTACATATAGATTTCTGAAAGTCAGTATTTGTGCAGGGATATTCAGGACCCAAATGAAGGCACTTGTGCTTGGTATCGAGGCATTGGGAATAAAACACACATGGCCCATACCTGAAAGTACATCATTATTGTTCTGGCTAGCAGATCAGGATGGCATAGAATGCAGGTTTGGCAGGAGCATACACTGTGTGCTTTCTGCTATACAGCGTATGTGCTACATTTTACAGTTACTTTAAGGACTTTCATTTCTTAAAATTATCATTAGGCTTATGTGGAGTGGGTATACAAATGTGTGGGTGTAGAGACCTTGAGAACATGATTGAAAAAAATAGGCCAACATCAGTGTTTAAGACTGTACTCTGTACATAATGTACTGTAGCAACATGAACACATAATATATGGCAGTGCAGAGTCAGTATATATACAGTACATATATTATTTACATCTCAATATAGCCAATGCTTTAGTAAAACAGAAATAGTTGTACAGCAAATTATTTACGGTTTTGTATAGATGACGTGTCCTCTATATTTTAACGCTGATTTGCACCTCTTGTTCTATAAAGTTAAGATCATCCATTTTTCTATTACATATTTAGTGGTATTTACTAAATGACAAATTATTACAATACATACAGTATGTATGGCACATTTATGCTCAAAGTGTTACTAAACCCACAACAGTAAAATCAGTCTGTATATGCAGTAAAAGCATGCTTGTTTTACTTACTGTGGAATTGCATGAATCTGTCTATGGTCGCCGCTGCCGCCCCCTCTTCATTTGCTCGGCCCCTTGTCGGGCGCTGGGCATATGAATTACAGCGGCGGGTGTGTTTTGGAAGTGCCTGATTAGAGCCATAGGCAGGGGCACACTCACACTGGCAGCATGTGGCACAGTGGCAGCATTTGATGGGCACACTGGCAGCGTTTGATGGCACAGTCGCAGCATTTGATGACACAGTGGCTGCAATTGATGGCACAGTGGCAGCATTTGATGGCAAAGTCCCAGCATTTGATGGCAAAGTCCCAGCATTTGATGGCAAAGTCCCAGCGTTTGATGGCACAGTGGCAGCGTTTGATGGCACAGTGGCAGCGTTTGATGGCACAGTGGCAGCGGTTGATGGCACAGTGGCAGCGGTTGATGGCACAGTGGCAGCGTTTGATGGCACAGTGGCTGCATTTGATGGCACAGTGGCTGCAATTGATGGCACAGTGGCAGTGTTTGATGGGCACAGTCGGAGCATTTGATGGCACAGTCGCAGCATTTGATGGCACAGTCACAGCGTTTGATGGGCACAGTCGCAGCGTTTGATGGGCACAGTCGCAGCATTTGATGGCACAGTGGCAGCTTTTGATGGCACAGTGGCTGTGATTGATGGCACAGTGGCAGCATTTTATGGCACAGTGGCAGCGTTTGATGGCACAGTGGCAGCGTTTGATGGCACAGTGGCAGCTTTTGATGGCACAGTGGCAGCGTTTGATGGCACAGGGGCAGCGGTTGATGTCACAGTGGCAGCATTTGATGGCACAGTGGCTGCAATTGATGTTTTTTCAAAAAAAAAATTAGTTTGTTTGCGCCCCCCCAAAAAAAATTATCACCTCATGGGTGTCAGAGAAATATTTATACCGTACTTTATTAAACTGAGCGATTAAAAACCTTTTTGTCTATATAAAAATTAAAACAATGAATAGCGGTGCAAAAAAGAGAAAAGGATTACATTTATTGATACATAGAAGAAGCTTATATTAATCTGATATTCGTGACTATTAACATAACAGATATCACCTTTAAAACCAAGGTGATACACATGTTTCACAATTATACAAATGATAATTTTGCTTCCATGGACACATCAGTATATGAAGACAAGTTGTAGGAAAGGAAAAATGACAGAGATGAAGAAAAGTAAATGATTAGAAATTACCAAATTTCCCTAGGTGATGTTATAGGTATAGTGTTGCCAGATTACAAAGATAACTAAGGTCTAACTCAGATATGGTTACAATGGACATCCATGGACTCCTAATATACTCTTAGGCAAAATCTTAAGATAGAAGGAAAGTAGTGAGAGTGAGAGAGATAGATAGAGAGAGAGAGGGAGATAGAGAGAGAGAGAGAGAGAGAGAGAGAGATATTTAGATGTCTTGTCTTGCTCAAATCATCGTCTCCAGGGAAAGGGGTCTTCTCAAACTTTCTATCCGACCAGTGGCGGCCCGTGCGCCCACTCACACTCCCACTGTCCTTTCATTTGCTAAAATGTCCTAGTGGTCTAATGTGATTGGCCAGCGGGGACCGGAGTAGAGGTCAGTGGGAAGTGCCATTTAAATCACTTCCGGTTTCTGGAGAGCTTGTGGGGGAGTCCGAGGAGCGGCACAATTGAAGGTAAGCAGCCACATTCATATACCTACATTCCCCCAGCTAAATCCATCCATGCCTGCCACCACCAGCCGAACCACCACCGGGTCCTGCAGCATCTCTCCGCACTAGTATTGTCACTGCCAGCCAGCCCCGTCACCACCAGCAGCCCCCAATGTTGTCCCGCCGAGCAGCACTGCACACAGCTTCAAGTCTGTATGCTCTGATCGAACTGACTGTGAAGGGAGGGGGGGGTCCTGCTTCACCATTTCCCCCAGCTATTCACTCGTAATCTGCTGGTGAATACAGAGACATGTGCTGGGCAGGTGAGAAGACCTCTCCTGCCAGGCAGATTACGAGTGAATAGCTGGGGGAAAAGGTGAAGCAGGACCCCCCCCTCCCTTCACAGTCAGTGCTGCTCAGAGCATACAGACTTGAAGCTGTGTGCAGCTGGACTCGAGGGGAGAGCAGAAGGGAGGGGGGATGGGGGACTGCTGATCGTAGTAAATGCTTCTCCCATTCACCACTAAATCTCTCTCTCTCTCATATGTCTGTTTTATCTGTCTCTCATTCTTCCCCTTAGACCTAATGTTTAGCTGTCCATCTATCTGTATGTCTGTCTATCTATCTATCTATCTATCTATCTATCTATCTATCTATCTATCTATCTATCTATCTATCTATCTATCTATCTATCTATCTATCTATGTATCTGTATATCTATCTATCTATCTATCTGTCTGTCTGTCTGTCTGTCTGTCTGTCTGTCTGTCTGTCTGTCTGTCTATCTGTATATCTATCTGTATGTTTATCTATCTATCTATCTATCTATCTATCTATCTATCTATCTATCTATCTATCTATCTATCTATCTATCTATCTGTCTATCTGTCTGTCTGTCTATCTATCTATCTATCTATCTATCTATCTATCTATCTATCTATCTATCTATCTATCTATCTATCTATCTATCTATCTATCTATCTATCTATCTATCTATCTATCTATCTATCTATCTATCTATCTGTATATCTATCTATCTATATGTATATCTATCTATCTCTCATTTTCACCCTCCCACCCAATATCTATCTGTCTGTCTGTCTGTCCCCCCCACCCTCCTACCCAATGTTTATCTATTTCTGTCTATTTATCTGTATATTTATCCATCTGTCTCTAATTCCACACAATGTCTGTCTGTCTGTCTTTCTATTTGTCTGTCTGTATATCTATCTTTAGGACCTATTGTGGGCGAGTGACGGGGGGGGGGGGGCGGGGGGGTTATGGGATTGGTTGGGGCTTTGCGCCCCCCCAAAATAATGGAGCACCATCCGCCACGGTATCCGACCTTTATGCTCCCCTGCCCTCCACTACCCTCCCCCTCCAGGATTCAAAATCCTTAGGATGCTATTGGTGTAAAGTTGCCTTACAACCGTATTGGTTTAATCTCAAGCCTAGATATTCATTGGTTCAGAGTTCCAATCAGAATCTAAATGGTCGCTTTTTCAAGCTTCTTTCTAGCATGGCTAAATCAAAAAACTCAGTCTTTGGTTTGTGAAGCAATCCTTTGATGTGTAGATTGATCATCTGTTACACTAGCATGCTAAGGGCCCCTGCTGTGATGGAGCCTTTCAGCCTGTCCGAGAACAAAAGGACAATTTAACTAATTTAATTATCACCTGGGACCTTTACCAGGAAGAAGTAATTTTTTAAAGGACCGCTGAGCCCTTAATTTTTCATATCACAAAATTGAACCAGTCCAGTAAAACATACATTCATCTTTGCACTGGTTCCCCTGGTATAAATATGAAATTCAAACTTTCCACCACATGGGTTAATCAGTGCATTGTGTAAAAAGGCTGTTTGATCCTGTCTCCTCTGATCCTCCACTACTTCCACAGTCCCCAAACCATCTGCTGCAAGTACAGAGCCTTGGGGACACTCTGCACATGCTCAGTTTGATGTGTATTGTTAGAGATTTTTATTTTCTTGGAAGGATGCAATTGATCAGCACAGGGTCAATAAGTACTGTACACACAAAGGATCAGGGGTCCTGCAGCCTCATAGGACAGTCAGAGTAGAATTAAAAACATCCCCTTACGAATTTTTATATATACTGCATTTCACCTTCCCATTGTCACAAGATGACTTTCATTTTGTAAAGCTGAATAAAGGGGGTGTTGTGGCTCTTGCTAAATTAAATAACAGTAAAGTGCTAAGTTCAATTCAAAGTGCAAATCACAAAATGTGCATATGACTAATGAATACGCATAAATTACCAACGCGTAACTAATGCATTTCCCCCAGCCTCTCACCTTGGCTGGCTTGCAAACAAGCCTCTCTAAATCCACAATGACCGCCGCTCCTGGATGGCAATATAACCTTTAGCAAGGAGGGTTGACTCTCAGAAATACAATGAGAAATGGAGGGGGCTCCATAGTGCATTAACGTTTTAACTTGTTTATTGAAAAAAAGTAGTACACTTACAATTAGGACCACAATCAGCATCCACGTCTGTCTCTCAAACAATAACAATGGCACTTCCGCTCTAGGCCGCGAGCGGAGATGACGTCACCGCCAGCTCTCTTCCCTGTTCCTTACACGTTACGTGGCTGCACACGCCACTTAATCATAGGGTATATCATAGGGTAAGGGAGGAACAGGGAAGAGAGCCGGTGGTGACATCATCTCCGCTCTCGGCCAAGAGCAGAAGTGCCATTGTTATTGTTTGAGAGCAGGGGAGGGTTGGCAGCCTTAGGCCTGGGGGGCAAGTCCAGTCAAGTGGCCCACAGAGCGTGGAAAAGTGATGGATCGAGGAAAACAGTCTAAGATTTTTCATGATCACAAGAGTCCGCACAGAGACTCCCCTTACATCAAAGTCCGCACAGAGGCCCCTCTTACATCAGAGTCCACACAGAGGCCCCTCTTACATCAGAGTCCACACAGAGGCCCCCCCTACATCAGAGTCCGCACAGAGGCCCCCATATACATCAGATCTGATGTAAGGGTTGTTCTGGGAAACTTGATTTAGGGGTGCATGCTGTGAACTATTGTGTAAAGAGGGTCTCTGCTCACCAAAGCCTGCCCCCCTTCCCATTTAACCACTTGACAACTGCCCTATAGACAAAGTGTGTCTACAGGGTGGTTGCTTAACTCTGGGAGGCCTTTAATTAACGTCCTCCCAGAATCGCGCTCCCGTGCACACCCCTGGGGCGCGCACACGGGAGTGTCCGTGACCGCCGGGTCCTCTGATAGCGGCGGTTTACAACGTGATCACTTCGTCCAATGACGGAGCAATCACTTGTTAACAAACCAGCGTCATTTGATGATGCCGGTTCCTCCCTCCCCTCTCTGTACCGATCGGTACAGTGTGAGAGGAGAGGGGAGGAAGCGGATGGCATCAGCAGTGCTGTGAGCTGGATCTGTGACAAATGTAGTCACAGATCCAGCCATCCATCCATCCCTGCTCAGCAATCCCTGCACAATACTCTGCCCCATATTGTGCAATCCCTGCAATACTCTGCAAATACCCCACAATACTCTGCAAATACCACGCAATACTCTGCAAATACCACGCAATACTCTGCAAACACCACGCAATACTCTGAAAACACCACGCAATACTCTGCAAATACCACGCAATACTCTGCAAATACCACACAATACTCTGCAAATACCCCGCAATTCTCTGCAAATACCCCGCAATACTCTGCAAATACCCCGCAATACTCTGCAATACCACGCAATACTCTGCAAATACCCCGCAATTCTCTGCAAATACCCCGCAATACTCTGCAAATACCCCGCAATACTCTGCAATACCACGCAATACTCTGCAAATACCCTGCAATACTCTGCAAATACCCCGCAATACTCTGCAACTACCCCGCAATACTCTGCAATACCACGCAATACTCTGCAAATACCCTGAAATACTCTGCAAATACCCCGCAATACTCTGCAAATACCCCGCAATACCCTGCAATACGCCGCAATACTCTGCAATACCCCCCCTCCTGCTTCTACTGACTCAACGCTACGATCAAAGCCAGGATTGTTTTTTTTTTTAGGCTTCCCAGCCTAGAGGTGCGATGTGGGGTCTTATTGAACCCATATCTCACTGTAAAGAGGACCTGTCATGCCATATTCCTATTACAAGGAATGTTTATATTCCTTGTAATAGGAATAAAAGTGATCAAATTTTTTTATTTTTTGCGTATAAACGTGTCAAACTAAAATAAAGTAAAGTAAAGTGAACAATAAAATATATATTTTTTTAAAGCACCCCTGTCCCCATGTGCTCGCATGCAGAAGCGAACGCACACGTAAGTCCCGCCCACATATGAAAACGGTGTTCAAGCCACACATGTGAGATATCGCCCTAGACCTCCTCTGTAACTAAAAACATATAACCAGTAAAAATATTTAAAGCGTCGCCTATGGGGATTTTAAGTAGCGAAGTTTGGCGCCATTCCATGAGCGTGGGCAATTTTGAAGGGTGACATGTTGGGTATCTATTTACTCGCCGTAACTTCATCTTTCACATTATGCAAAAACATTTGGCTAACTTTACTGATTTGTTTTTTTTTTAAGCACAAAACTGTTCTTTTAAAAAAAAAACATGTTAGAAAAATTGCTGCGCAAATACAGTGCGAGATAAAAAGTTGCAACGACCACCATTGTATTCTCTAAGGTCTTTGCTAAAAAAAAAACATATATAATGTTTTGGGGTTCTATGTAATTTTCTAGCAAATAAATGATGATTTTTAAATGTAGGAGAGAAATGTCAGAATTGGCTTGGGTGCTCCAGAACGCCTGATGGTGCTCCCTGCATGTTGGGCCTCTGTATGTGGACACGCTGTGTAAAAGACTCACACATGTGGTATTGTCATACTCAGGAGGAATAGCAGAATGTGTTTTGGGGTGTAATTTGTGGTATGCATATGCTGTGTGTGAAAAATAACCTGCTAATATGAAAATTTTGTGGAAAAAAAATAAAGATAAAAAAATCTTGATTTTGCAAAGAATTGTGGGAAAAAATGACAATTTCAAAAAACTCACAATGCCTTTTTTTAAATACCTTGGAATGTCTTATTTCCAAAAAGGGGTCATTTGGGGGGTATTTGTACTTTTCTGGCATGTTAGGGTCTCAAGAAATGAGAGAGGCTGTCAGTACATCAGGTGTGATCAATTTTCAGATATTGGCACCACAGCTTGTGGACTCTATAACTTTCACAAAGACCAAATAATATGCACCAATTTGTACTTGTTTTTACCAAAGATATGTAGCAGTATAAATTTTGGCCAAACTGTATGAAGAAAAAATACAAATTTGCTAAATTTTATAACAGAAACAAAGAAAAACATTTTTTTTACAGAATTTTCAGTATTTTTTCTCTTATAAGCGCAAAAAAAAAACAAACACCAGTGATTAAATACCACCAAAAGAAAGCTCTATTTGTGTGGAAAAAAAGGACGAAAATTAAATTTGGGTACAATGTTGTATGAGTAATTGTCATTCAAAATGTGAGAGCACCGAAAGCTGAAAATGTGTCTGGTTATTAAAGGGGTAGTTCCCCCAAAAACCTTTTTTTTAACATTGATTGAGGCTCGTTTTGTCAAGGGGAATCGGGTGTTTTTTTTTTTTAGAAACGAAGCAGTACTTACTGTTTTAGAGATGCATCGTCTCCGACGCTTCCGGGTATGGTCATCGGGGAAGGGCGTTCCTATTTGATTGACAGGCTTCCGACGTTCGGATACATCGCGTCACGATTTTCCGAAAGTAGCCGAACGATGGTGCGCAGGCGCAGTATAGAGCCGCACCGGCGCTCGGCTTCTTTCGGCTACTCGTGACGCGATGTATGCGACCGTCGGAAGCCTGTCGGAAGCCTGTCAATCAAATAGGCACGCCCAGACCAGACGATCATACCCGGAAGCGACGGAGATGATGCATCTCTAAAACGGTAAGTACTGCTTCGTTTCTAAAAAAAAAAACACCCGATTCCCCTTGA
Organism: Rana kukunoris; assembly: GCA_029574335.1. Taxonomy (NCBI): domain Eukaryota; kingdom Metazoa; phylum Chordata; class Amphibia; order Anura; family Ranidae; genus Rana; species Rana kukunoris. Next base: position 115,411,650 of record CM056051.1, on the reverse strand, counting down.
CATAACGAGCCTCAATCAATGTTAAAAAAAGGTTTTTGGGGGAATTACCCCTTTAAGGGGGTTTAAGTGCCAAGTGGTTAACAAAGTCCACAGAGCACCCCTTTTTATACACTGGGAGGCAGGAGAGACTAGAGAGGGTGAGCTTACCAGGATGGAGGCTGAGGCGCAGGCAGGCTGTCTGATGCTTTTTTGGGTTCAAACTTCCTGCCCAGTGCCCACACATGCCCGGGGAGTGTGGGCAGGGCAGACTCAGAAGTAGGAGGTGCAGATGAGCTCTATCTCTCCTCATGTCTATGCAGAGAGAAGGGGATGTCAGCGCTGGTGAGCACTGAGGCTGAGCTATGTGTGAGAAGAGATATAGCTCAGCTCTGCAGCCATCTACCTCAGAGCTGACACAGGTATGGCTGCACAGTGGAAGGTGAGCAGTGGTCGTGACCTGTGTTAACAGAGCCCCAGCAGGCATATTCCTGCTCTGCAAAAACAGCATTTGATAATGGCGGCCGGTGTCTGTGCGTAGTGTCACCAGCCCAGGGGGGAGATTTCCACCCTGCCCCCCCTGCCAGCCCTCCTGTTTAAGAGACAGACGTGCATGCTGATTGTCGTCCTAATTGTACTACTTTTTTTCAATAAACAAGTTAAAATGTTAATGCACTATGGAGCCTCTCCATTTCTCATTGTATTTCTGAGAGCCATCCCTTCACATTAGAGGTTATATTGCCATCCAGGAGCGGCAGTCATTGTGGATTTAGAGAGGCTTATTTGCAAGCCAGGTGAGAGGCTGGGGGAAATGGGGTCACTTGGATTGAAGCACCTCGCACTCAAAATTAGTTGTGGATTGGAGCACTGTCCACTCAGAAATTGCTGTGGATAGTAGAAGATTTTGCATGATTTTTGGACTTTTTATTTATTCATTTATTTATTTATCTTTGCACAGAGACTCACGGTTTGCACTTTGCTTATGCATCTTTTGCATGAAGATATTATTAATTTGGACAATATCCATTATTTATTATCAGTTTTTATCAGTTAGATATTAATATTTTATATATTTTTTCACGGGTCCTTGGAATTTTCGCAGATTATGGTTGTTTGATCACATTTTAATTTTTTTTGTTACGCATTAGTAATTTAGCCGTATTCATTAGTCATATGCACATTTTGTGATTTTGGATTGCACCTAGCACTTTACTGTTATGCATTTAATTTAGCAAGCGCCACAACACCCCCTTTGTTTATTCTATTTTAGTGTGAGAGCACATTTATGGTTGTGGCAGCTGTTTATTTATATACCTATATTTTGATTCTTTAGTGTGGTTTGCCCATTAGTTCCCCCCATATACTCATTTTGTAAAACTACTCCACGCTGATTTTATTTTATTTTTTTAAATTTCTATTTTTTTGCAGGGGGGAGAGTTTTTTTTCCATGGTTTCAAAATTTCCAGAAATTTCACTGGAGAAGGAAAACACAGTACAGGAATAGAAGAAACCTCTTCCAATGGTGACATCAGTTCTAATGGCCCTGGCGACAACCAGAAATTCACTCACTTTTAAGGTATTTCCTCCCACTTTCTGTTTGGTTATGGGAAAGGAAGTGAAGGCACATGTCATTGAAGTGGTAGTAAACCGCAGTTGAAGAAAACAAAAAATCCCCTGCATGGCAATGTCATAATGTGCTGGTATGCCTTGCATACTATCACATTATGAGAGATCTACCTCAAAATGAAGCCCTCCAGTGCCACGCTGTCCCCCGCTGAGAGGGCTTCTATTTTCCCCCGGTCTTCCATCCGGGTTCGCTGCTTCCGGCTTCATGAGTGGCTGGGGTTGCAATGACGTTTACGGCAGGGGCTCTGAAGGTCTGCCACTGTATGCCAGACCTTTAGAGCGCATGCACCGGTGATGTCATCAGCTGTATGTACTCTGAATATCTCCTAAATAGTTAGGAGATATTCACAGTACCTACAGGTAAGCCTTATTATAGACTTACCTGTAGGTATAAGTGGTAGAACAGAGTTATAACCCACCCTGCCTTTTATCAATGGACAGTTCAGACTGGTGGTGGTGATGTAATAGTATGGGGGATATTTTCTTGGCACACTTTGGATACCTTAGTACCAATTGAGCATCATTTAAATGCCACGGCCTACCTGAGTATTGTTGCTGACCATGTCCATCCCTTTATTACTACAGTGTATTTACCGATCTTCTGATGGCTACTTCCAGCAGGATAATGCACCATGTGAAAAAGCGCAAAGCATCTAAAACTGGTTTCTTGAACATGACAATGAGGTCACTGTACTCCAATGGCCTCCACAGTCACTAGATCTCAATCCATTACAGCACTTTTGAGATGTGGTGGAATGGGAGATTCGTATCATGGATGTGCAGCCGACAAGTCTGGAGCAACTGCACGAAGCTATCATGCCAATATGGACCGAAATCTCTAAGGAATGTTTCTAACACCTTGTTGAATCTTTGTCATGAAGAATTTAAGCAGTTCTGAAGACAAAAGAGGGTCCAACCCGCTACTAAAAAGGTGTACCTAATAAAATGACAGATGAGTGTATATAGTATGGACAGTTTATGCAGCACTTTACATATACAGTATATTGTACATTCACATCAGTCCCTACCCTCAAAGAGCTTACAGTCTAAGGTCCCAAACTCCCATTCCTACATACACATATTGGGGCCAATATAGACAGGAGCCATTTAACCTATCAGCATGTCTTTGGAGTGTGGGCCAAAAGCCACACAAGCACAGCGAGAACATGTAAACTCTAGGCAGGTAGTGTTATGGTTCGGATTTAAACCAATGACCTAAGTGCAATCAGATCCAAAGAAACCTATGACAAATGTTTGATAAGTCACAGGACTGTAGTATGGCTAGATAACATGGTGGCTTGAAATTTACACAGTTATATTTATATGTCAGCCTGCTGCTAAAATCCATCTAGTAAACAGTAAAGCTTGTATTTTGCAATTATAAATCGACCCAAGCAATTTTACATTTTAAAGGGTAAAATAAAGGTAAAGAATAAATGACCCTATACTTTACTTAGCTACAGTCATAATGTCCTTCAAATCAATCACCAGAGCACACTTGAAAGGTGATGTGACATATGCCAACTGAGGCTTAATAATTACACTGCATAAAGAATTATTGGTACTGAAAGAGACATTTTAAATGATAACGTTTTGGGACTATGTTATATTCTCAGAACAAATATATCAACACTATCATCAGTAAAAAGAAACTGGTTTTATTTTAGATTGTTATGTTGACCTTTCCATTGCTCGTCTTCTTTACAGTACCAGTAGTAAATTAGATGGCAACTACTTTAAACAATTTTTCATCCTCTTTTACAACAATATTGACATTTCATTACTAGTCAACATAATATTAAACCAGCATTGCCATGATAAATTCCTTCATATTGGTACTCTATTCTCAAAATGTAGCTCTTTATTTAAGGCTGTAAAACGTGTGGATGTTAAGTCAATGGTGGAGAATAGTAAGATGTGTGCATGCTGTGCTTGTATAATGCATTACAAACCATCTTTTTCCAAGTACGTTGGTAGCTTATACAAAAGCCAGCTTCACGGTGTGCAAGAAGATTTCATCACGTTACTTTTCAGGGTAAAATCTATGCTCTAACATATTTTCAGTAATGGCTCAGTTAGATATAATCACAAAGAGACCAAAAATACAAAATATGACACATAGATTGGAAGCAAATGACAATCAATACAGGTCGGCACAGAAAAAGACATCTTTGTTAACAGCCCTTGAATAATGGAAAGTAAATGGAAAACAAAGCACCTGGAAATCCAACAGCATTCAACTGTATTGAAGGTCCCTGTTGGACAAAAAAAGTCATTATCCAAACAAACTACACAAGTCCCATGCTGGAAAAAAATATCCTTAATATACCAAGGCTATGGTTCAAACAAGAAAATGTTGTTCTATTGGAAGTGGAGCCACAGTTTGTACTGAGAAAATTTCAGCAGTACTGTTCTGCAGAATTACTAATGAACTTCGATTACTGTGGGCGTTAAAGGTTCTGAAGATGTTTTCCAAAACAAGGTATTACTGTAAACTTTTTATAGCACATCGCATTCGCTTAAAAAGACACCTTTTTTATAGCAGGATTCCGTCAGGCTACATCAAAAGTAAAGCATGTGGCAGAGATTTTTTATTTTATTTTGTGTATTAGTGCTAAAGTCTTTGATAAAATGTGTTTAGAGAAGGAAGGGTACAGTGCATTAAAAATAAAGAGAGATGAAAATCCAGGCGCATACCTGATTTGGTCAGAAAAAGGGTGGTGGGGGTGAGTAGGAGATCTATGAGGATTCATGGAGAGAAGATTCCAGCTTTGGAACAGTGTCCCCACCCTCCTGCCCTGTTAGATTCAGTTTTTAGGATAATAGTTTAGCACTTTTAGCATGTTTTTAACTTTTAGCATGTTTTTTATTCTGCTCTTACTATCACAGCTGATAGGTAGGGTATTAGGTCTTTGAAGAACATCATCCACAGTTAATGTTATATTGAGACTGGGGAACAAGCTCAGGTATGGCATCCCTGTGGCATTCATGGTGTTACTTGGCTTTGTATTTAATGAATGGCTGCTGTGGCCACCAAATCAATGCCTGGTGTGGTGTTCAGTTGGTTGAGTGATAAACGCAGTGGAGACAATTTTAGACTGGCCCAGGTGACTCCAGAATATATACAATACCATTGTTGTCTGCTGGCAGCATGCTGGACTTCTGAAATTCTATTCTCACACCTGTAGTCTCTCCTGATATGTTTGCTCATTTAAACCATTTCACCACTTTTGTTGCCGATCTCTGGAATCATTCTATGGCATTGACTTACTAAAACTGGAGAGTGCAATGTCTGGAGCAGCTGTGCATGGTAGCCAATCTGCGTCTAACTTCAGCTTGTTCAATTAAGCTTTGACAATAAAGTCTGGAAGCTGATTGGTTTCTATGCAGAGCTGCACCAGATTTTAAATTATAGCATAGCACCCCCTCTGTAACTCTAAACTGGTAACATGTAGACATTTTTAAAGTGTCGCCCATGGCGATTTTTAAGTACCATAGTTTGTTGCCATTCCACAAGTGTGCGCAATTTTTAAAGCATGACATGTTAGGTATCTAATTACTCAGTGTACCATCATCTTTGACATTATACAAAAAAATTGGGCTAACTTTACTGTTTTTATTTTTTTATTTTTTATGAAAGTGTCTATTTTCCCCAAAAAATTGCTTTTGAAAGGCCACTGTGCAAAAACTGCATGACATAAAAAAATTGGAACAATCACCTTTTTATTCTCTGGGGTCTCTGCTATATATATATATATATATATATATATATATATATATATATATATATATATATATATATTTGGGGGTTCTAAGTAATTTTCTAGCAAAAAATATGTATTTTAATCTGTAAGCAACAAATGTCAGAAATAGGCTTAGGCGTGAAACTGTTAAGCGCTAATTAACTCACCTATGGTCTGCTAGCACACTACTATTGAGGGTTGTGTTTATACTTGTAATAATGTGTATTGTTTTTTTTAGTGAGCTTGAAGTCAACAAGTCTGACCTGGAATGAGACTTTTGATTCATCCAGGGGGCTAATTAACGTAATGTTTATAGTATATGTCTGTTATTCTAATTATTGTCCTGTAACTTGTATTGTTAGGGTAATATGATTGGGGGGGATGTCCTCCTATGGTAGATATTTTATGCTATAGTGTCAAATAATTGTTCCATTTTCATAGAAGCTATTGTTGGCTAGTCTTGTACGATCGGCTATAATGTCTGATCTCTGCTCAAACTGGAGGATACTGTTTACTGATGGAAGCACTCATGCGGAGTGGGTGACAGATTCCGTTGCATTGGTGGCAGCGGTGGGATGCTTCCTGCAGTCTGGGAAATTCAAACCTCCACCTGGATCCAAGGTCCAGAAAGCAGCAGTGGAGAGGTACAGATGCCAGCCGCCATGGAAGAGGAATTCAGAAGGAGGTTGCGAGAGATACGTATAAAGCACAGGGGACCAGTTTCAGAGCAGGCCCTGCTGGGATGGTATGATTCTGTCTGCTGGGAACTCTGGAAGGAAGCGTTAGCTCGTGAGCAGTGACACCAGGGAAACATTCTCGCTTCCCAGGAAAGGTAAAAAGGTTAAAGGAGCTCCAATATGGCTGTGCTCTAGAAGCTGCCCTGGACACAGACAGTGACGTGACGTGACGTGACGTACTGTGAATGTCAGGTAGCGCTCTCCCTCTCCTGCTCCATCAGATGATGAGCTGGCAAGCTCCCATTCTAAAATAGTGTTTTATGGTACTGCACTATATGGGCCAGATTCAGGTAGACTTACGACGGCGTATCAGTAGATACGATGGCACAGATTCTTAGTTACGATGACGTATCTTTAAGCGTATGCGTAAGATACGCTTAAATGTTGCTAAGATAGACCGGCGTAAGTCTCCTACGCCGTCGTATCTTAGCTGCCTATTTATGCTGGACGCTAGGGGCGTGTACGCTGATTTACGCCTAGAATATGTAAATCAGCGAGATAGGCCTATTCACGAATGTACGCCCGGTCGTCGCAGGAAAGATACGCCGTTTACGTAAGGCGTTTTCAGGCGTAAAGATAAACCACCAAAAATATGGCGCAGCCAATGTTAAGTATGGATGCCGGGACTGCGTCAAATTTTTCACGTTTTACGTCGTTTGCGTAACTCGTCCGTGAATGGGGCTGGACGTAAATTACGTTCATGTCGAAACCAATGAGTCTTAGCGGCGTAATTTGGAGCATGTGCACTGGGATACGTCCACAGACGGCGCATGCCGTCATTTACGTGGGGTCACACTTAATTTAAATAAAACGCGCCCACATCAAACACATTTGAATTTGGCGGGCTTACGCTGGCCCATTTACGCTACGCCGCCGTAACTTAGCTTGGTGAATACAGCACTTGCCTCTCTAATTTACGGCGGCGTAGCGTATCTGTGATACTCTGCGCCCGCACAAAATTACGCCATATGAGTTTATTTTTTTATATGTGATTGCTGTTTGGACCAAACAAGTTAAATCAATCGGTGGAGAATGCAGTTTTCAGGATAGACGCAGATGATTATTCCAGGCTATTGTCATTTATAAATCTGGTAAGTGCATCCCCAAAAGGGGAGAAAATCCCCCACGTGGTGACCACCCCCCTTGGTGAAAGGAGCACTATATAAGGAACACTCGAATCAATGACATTCTATCCACTTGCACCATTATTGTTTCCTATATGTGATATATAGAAGCCTTTTAAACGATTGTTTGGAAGTAGCGCTGCTACAGTACTACACTGGACTTTGGGACTGTCAATAGGTTCATTCCTTCTCTTTTGTACTGTTTGTTTTAATGAAATATAGGATAGCTGGATATGTGAGGAAAGGTTGGACCAAACTGAGGCAAAATCTTTGTGTTAGCATTAAAATTTTAGAAAAACACACAGGGCCAGATTCTCAAAAGAATTACGCCGGTGTATCTACAGATACACCGGCGTAATTCGAAAATCCCGCCAGCGTATCATTGTTTTGTATTCTCAAAACAAGATACGCCGGAATTAGGCTAGGATCCGACTTGCGTAAGTCACTTACACCGTGGGATCCTAAATGCAATAATACGCTGGCCTGCTAGGTGGCGTTTACGTCGATTCCAGCATTGAATATGCAAATGAGCCGATACGCCGATTCCCGAATGTTTTTGCGCCGCTTCGCCATAGTTTACATTGTTTCCGTAAGCGTAAGGTTACCCCTGCTATATGAGGGGTAACCTTACGTCAGTCCGCCGTATGCCATGTTAAGTATGGCCGTCGGGACAGCGTCGGGTTTTTCCAATGTTTACGTCATTTACGTAACTCGTCGCGAATAGGCCTGTACGTTAATTACGTTCACGTCGCAACCAATGTATTTGCGGCGTACTACGGAGCATGCGCACTGGGCTACATTTAAGGCCGGGGCATGCGCAGTTCGTTCGGCACGGGGGTGCGCTTAATTTAAATACAAGCCGCCCCCTTTGAATTACGCGGCCTTACGCTGGGCCATTTACACTACACCGCCGCAAATTACGGAGCAAGTGCTTGGAGAATACGGCACTTGCTCCAGTAAGTTGCGGCGGCGAAGTGTAAATGGCTTACGCTATGCCGCCGCGGATTCTGCGTGAATCTGGCCCACAGACTGTTTTGAACAGGGACCTAAAACAGAGAGAATCAAAATAATTAATACATGTGAGTTTACAACCACTTTATGTCAGCACTGTTTGCAGACAATATTCTAATCTTCACCTTAAAGGGTCACTAAAGGAAAACATTTTTTTTTGCTGAAATGACAGGGTATAGAGACATAGGCCCAGATTCACAGAGCAATTATGCCTGTCTAACTGGTGTTAGACAGAAGTAATTTCAAATTTCGCACGCCGTATCACTAGTTTGAATCCTCAAACCATGATACGTCGGCTTCGGGCTTCGATCCGAGAGGCTTACGTCTTCGTAAGCCTTCGGATCTACGCTGCGATATTTTTGCGGCCGCTGGGAGGAGTTCACGTCGTTTTCATGCGTCGGGATATGCAAATGAGTTTTTACGGCGATCCACGAAGATACGAGCGGTCTTCGCAATCGCTTTCGTCTATTTTTTTATACGTACTGTTAGACCAGCTTTTTGCTGGTCTAACGGTGCGTAGCCCATGTTAAGTATGGCCGTCGTTCCCGCGTCGAATTTAAATTTTTTTTTTTACGTAACTCGTTCGGGAATAGGAATCTCCGTAAACGACGCTACTCAAGAAAAAATGACGTAACGACGTGATTTCGCGCAATGCACGGCGGGAAATTTGCGAATGGAGCATGCGCAGTTCGATCGCCGCGGGAACGCGCCTATTTTAAATGATTCACGCCCCCTACTCGCGCAGATGGATTGCGACGGGAGAAATACACTACGCCGCCGTCGTTTACTGGACAAAATCTACCTGGATTCCACGTAGAGCCAGGTAAAAAACGGCAGCGTAGTGTATTTCTGATACTCTACGATAGTCTAATTGTATGTGAATCTGGGCCATAAAATGTAACTGATTCCTTTTCAAAATGATTAAAAATAGATAAAAATCAATCATATAATGTGCCTGCAGGTTAGTTTCACTTTTAAACTGGCTTCATGTTTCTGCAAAGTAGAAATAGACACACAGAACAAAAACAAACAAATCCAGGGCAGTGTTTTGTTTTTAAAATGAATCCGATTGGTTCTGGGAAGTTTTAGACACACAGTAATGACAGCTTAAACCATCGTGAGAAAGCTCCCAGTATGGTGGTGATAAGGAAACAGACAAGCAGGAAGTGTGGAGAACAGAGCAGGATTACAGCAACTTCAAAGCAAAAACGAACAATAAGGACATGAAACCAGTACTGCAGTAAGGTAAAGGAAGCTATTTAGCTAAAAAAAAAAATTCCTTTAGTGATCCTTTAAATTCAATATGGGCTATGCCAATACTACAAGATATTTGTATTACCTTTAAGGGCTGCACTGGGTTCAAAATAAACTTTTTCCAAAGCGAAAGTTTGCAGTTAAACACATCCAAATAAAACATATGGGACCCTAACTCCCATTTAACCTCTTGCCTACAGGGCATTTTCCCTCCCTTTCTACCCAGGCAAATTTTCAGCTTTCAGTGCTCTCACACTTTGAATGACAATTACTCAGTCATGCAACACTGTGACATAAACCTGTACGACAGGCATGCAGAGCGAACTCCTAAAATGAACACAGTCAAATTCATCCATTAACATAATTGTATTATACAAAACTGTTAACACAACTGTAAGGTGAACATATTTAATTAGAAATACCAGTCCACCAGGTTTATTCATGAAGGTAGTGCAAAAAATTAAAATAAATCAGTTAATGCAAAGTGCTGGCTTACTGCACATTGCACTTTCCTCATAAAATAAGGCGTTATACATTTTGTATGAGATAGCAATAAGGAAGGTTTTTATGTTCTTTTTTTCAAACATATATTTTAATTTTAAATCTAACTTGGATTACCCATTCATATCGTATTCCATTTTTCTTCAGAAATACTCTATATCTGTCACTTGTCCAAAGCCTATAATTGATGCAGCATTGATATATTTCCAGCTATGTTTTAAATATGAAAATCAAAAATGATTGATATTGTTTCTTTTAATTGGGATTTCAGAAATTCTAATTACAGCTTTTCAGGATGAAAAATATGCCCTGGATTTCACCGCATTGCCTGGTTGCTAGATACAGTTTAATTTACACTTCTGAAACAGTAATGTATATATTTTTCAAGATATTAGCACATTTGTCATGTTTTCAGGCAGGAGCTGTACAGGTGCAAAGAGAAATTCTAGCTCATAACTTGCCGGATATGTAGAGCATTCCAATATAAACCAATAAAGACAAATAAAACCCAGTTTGTTCAGCCCAGGTTATTGCACATATATACTGTACAGGTGTATCTTGGTCTTTCTGCACTCTAAACACAGAACGTGTAATATCAGCACCCACAAAAGAAAAAATGAATATAAATCATTCATTCACTCTCATAATTCAATACTCTATGCTTGGATGCTGCAGAGAATTGTTACATTTTTATATTTTCCATGCAATATTTAAAAAATACAGCAAAAATATAAGTATTTACAAATAATATTCACTCTTCAGCATTGTCTAAAGATTTCAAAGCCTCTTTAAAATATTTGTCTTTGTTTTTCTCAGAATAATATTGTTGCTCTGTCTTCTGTCAGCCTTAGGCAGGTGCCTCTGCTGCCAATCCCTAGTTGATTCTTGATATTCCGTGTTAGTTCAACCAATCCAGCAAATGCAAAAACAAAAACAAGTGCCACTTTCATCTTTACAATTAATTTACCGAAAAACAATGCCAGTTGTCAGGCTGCATTTTAAAGCACACCAATGGGGTGAAGGACAGCAATAAGCTGAATTACTAGCTGCTTTAGTAGAGTAACTGTTTGGAAATCCAGTTTAGTTTAGGGCAGAGGTGGCAAACACAAGGCCCGCGGGCCGAATGCGGCCCTCGAGGCCATTTCATGCGGCCCTCGCACCTCTCCAGTCATCCTCCAGACCTTTACTTTCTGCTTTCAAGCAATGCATCCAACTTCTTCCCAGCAGCAGCATAAGGAAAGGGGATGCACTGTGATGTAAGGGAGAGGGGGGACTCAACTTCTGATAGTGGGGTGGCTCTTGACATCTAATGTAAGGGAATGGGATGTGCTGGACATCTAATCTTACAGATACAACTGGCCCTTTTGAGGGCAATCATAATGCTGATGCGGCCCACAATGAAATTGAGTTTGACACCCCTGGTTTAGGGCATTCAAGACATTCTGGTACATGAGAACATGCACATTTTTTACCTTATATGCACAGGAGTGACAGTTCATGTACTTTATGCTCTTGTCTTTAGCCGTAGTACAATTTTCAGCTGGCAAAACAATACTGAGGAACAATAAATCAATAATGCCTAAGGCTCAAAATCATAGCTACAATAGCCCCTGGCTGTTGCACTTACATAAATGTCATAGGGAACTTCATTCATGTGGCTGAACCTTACTTACATAAGCCACCACCAAAACTAGTCTGGACATTTTAAAGACATTTTTGCAAACCAAAAAATTAAGTTTGGAATTAAAGAATGATGAATGTAATGGATTAAGTTACTGCAAAAAATGGTTCTATAGACTGCTATTGCAGAAACTAACTTCATTACTGAGGTAGCAAAAACAGAAATCATTGATCAAATGAGACCACTTCTCTTGGCATAGTTTCAGAGAACCATTTGTCATAAAACAGAGCACAGAGGTAAGTGTAATCAACCAGTTACACTCATCACCCACTATCCTTTCCAGGTATATTCCCTACATGTCTTTCTTAACATGGTACAACCTTCTGCTCCCAAATCCATGTATTCAATACTAATTCTGAGAATTAATCTTGGTGCAAACATTTAGTAGGGTGCAGAATCACCAGTTAAAGTTTATGTTACCCCAACAGTTCATATTTATGATCTGTGTCTGTTGTACCATGTATTTGTGTTAAAAAGCATTTTTATCAGGCATCAAAATAGGTGACTTAACACTCAAAGTAGTTGTACTTGTAACCCAAAAAAGTGCCTTTGCCATGTAAATTGTCCCTTTCTATGTTCTACAATACCTGGCTGACCCTGCCTGTCCCTGTGTTCCCCTCTATAAATTGACCACATGTATCATTGTTGCTGATCTCTGATAGCATGGTCATCTTATATGCCTCCGACATTTAGCTATCTCTTCAGTGTCTCTGCATCTCCCCCTCCGTCTCTCCCTGTTTCTTCTGCAGTCTGTGTGAGACCCAATCTCCAGTCAAAGTGTATGTTACCCCAACATTTCATATTCCTCATCTGTGTCTGTTGTACCATGTACTTGTGTTAAAAAGCATTCTGTTCTATTAGCATTGGTTCCTTTGTGTGAAATACTAGGTGATCATGCCAGACCTCTACTTTTCTATTTAAAATTGACCACTGTATGCATAGATGAACATCCTTCCCAGTGTGGACAGCCTGCCCATCCTCCAATGGGCAAAATTGTATACCAACATGCCCCCTGCACATTTCTTCACTGGGAAGGTCAGTGTTTTGCTTTTTCTCTGCCTCCTGATGACACCCCCACCCCCTTGCAGTCCCCATTCCCACCAACTGCAACTGAGAACAAAGGTCTTGTGATCACTTATATATAAAAAATATATATTTATAATGTATGTGTGAGAGACACGTTGAGAAGCGCCACCTAGTGTGGAGTACACGTGACTGTCAGGGTAAACCCCCCACTGGCAGTTGAACATAGTCAGAGTTAGAGGTAGGGGTGACAGTGCAATGGAGTGAACATCAAGTTCTGCAAAAAACAGTGATGGAGATGCATTAAATGTTGATGCAAGTTTACGGGACGGAAGCTGTGAGCAGAAATTGTGTTTACGACAGGTTCAAACACTTTCACGAATGGAAGAAAATGACTGAGGATGATCCATGTTCGGGTTGTCCATCGACAAGCAGAACCCCAGACATGATCGAGCGGGTGTGACAAATGCTGGCTACGATTCATGGCGGAGAAATTGGACGTTAACAAGTACATGGTGGGTGCGCACCATCTTTCCACTGAGATTTGGGTAAACTGAAGATCTGTTTTCGTTTTGTGCTGCACAAGCTGACAGATGGACAAAAAGAAAAACGATGGATAACTCTGAAGATTTCATTACCATGTGTGACCAGGATCCATCCTTTCTGCGAACCATCGTCACAGGGGATGAGACCTGTGTGTGAATTCTTGGCTCAGGGCAGCGTACCCGTTCTTGATCATCCACCTCACTCCCCTGATCTGCCAGTGCCTGAAGAGCATCACAAAAGGCTCATGTTTTGCATATGTGGCGACAATCCAATAATGTGTGACAGCGGCTCTATGATCGATTCTTAAAGAGGCCTTTACTGACAGTTTCCAGAAGCTTTATGAACTTTGCCAAAAGTTTCTTGTGAACGATGGCTATTATTTTGAAGGCCAATAAAGGTAAATTGCTTGCATCTTCTTTTTTGTTTGCTTTCTGATACCATTCACCAAACTTTTTAGACACCCATCATACATTTATATAGTATATATATTTGCCTTGCATTTCTATTTTAAACAGAATGGGTTGCTTTACAAGGTCAGGGTTCATAAGTACTTTAACCACTTAAGGACTGCCTCCAGGCACAAGCACGTACAGGCACTGCCTCCAGGCACAAGCACGTACAGGTATGTCCTCTTTAAGTGCCCAGACGTGGGTCGCGGGCGCGCACCCGCAGCGCACACCCGTGACCCGGTCCGGAGCTCCGTGAACGCGGCCGTGGGACCCCGCGGACCCGATCGCCGCTGAAGTTCCACGATCGGTCCCCAGAGCTGAAGAACGGGGAGAGCTGTGTGTAAACACAGCTTCCCCGTTCTTCACTGTGGCGCCGTCATCGATCGTGTGTTCCCCAATACAGGGAAACACAAACAATGACGTCACACCTACAGCCACACACCCCTACAGTTAGAAACACAGATGAGGTCACAATTAACCCCTTCAGTGCCCCCTTGTGGTTAACTCCCAAACTGCAATTGGCATTTTCACAGTAAACAATGCATTTTAATGCATTTTTTGCTGTGAAAATGACAATGTCCCAAAAATGTGTCAAAATTGTCCGAAGTGTCCACCATAATGTCGCAGTTATGAAAAAAATCGCTGATAAAAATGCAATAAAACTATCCCCAACTTTGTAAACACTATGGGCCAGATTCAGCAAAGAAGTACGCCGTTTATGTAGTACTACGTGAATAGGGCTGTGCGTAAGTTACGTTTCATATCATAGGCATTTACGCCAACGTATCTTAGGGAGTTCTGAGCATGTGCGCGCATGCCCAGTTCGACCGGCCATTCATTAGCATGGGATCATGCTTAATTTAAATAGATGCCGCCCACCTCCTTCCTACTTTGAATTAGGGGGCTTACGCCAGCCGATTTACGCTACGTCGCGGCAACTTACGGAGCAAGTGCTTTGTGAATACTGCACTTGCCTCTCTAAGTTGCGGCGGCGTAGCTTATATTCGATACACTATGCCCGCACAAAGATACGCTACGCTACCTGAATCTGGCCCTATAAATTTTGCGCAAACCAATCGCTAAACGCTTATTGTGATTTTTCTTAGCAAAAATAGGTAGAAGAATACATATCGGCCTAAACTGAGGAAAACATTTTTTTATATATGTTTTTGGGGGATATTTATTTTAGCAAAAGTAAAAAATATTGTTTTTTTTTATAAAATTATTGCTCTATTTTTGTTTATAGCGCAAAAAATAAAAACTGCAGAGGTGATCAAATACCACCAGAAGAAAGTTATATTTGTTGGAAAAAAAGGACGCCAAATTTGTTTGGGAGCCACGTCGCACGACCGCGCAATTGTCAGTTAAAGCGACGCAGTGCCGAATAGCAAAAACTGGCCAGGTCCTTTACCTGCCTAAAGGTCTGGGTCTTAAGTGGTTAAATGATAATCAGAACTGCAGTACAACATGTCTCTAAAAAATTTAAAGTAGAACTATAAACTTTTGACCCCCTGTCAGATTTTTTTTTGCCATCTATGTCCCAATGAGGAGATTTTTCTTTACTCCCTGTTCCATAGTCAAAACAGAAAGTGAGAGGAAATCCCTGCAAATTCAGAAAATTAAGGCCTCCAGGCCACCAGAAGTAGTGTCCCCATTGGAACATATCCCCTGTATTACTTTTTAGGGGGCAACCAAAAATTTCATTTGCCTTCAATTTGAAAGTTAACAGTAAACAGGAAAAATAGAGGGGGGAATCTCCCTAATGGGCACACAGACAGCAATAAAAACGTAATAGATGTTCTAATCTCTGAAAGCTGTGTCTAAAAAATACGACATACATTATTGTGAGTAGTTAATTGACTTTTAGACTAATCTTTTAAATCTGTCAATGCTGTGACACTGCAAGGTCCTGCCACTGTGTAAATAGTTGTAAAAAGGATACAGAGTTCACATGTACAGTATGCAGAGTGCATGACTGGAGTATTGATTACGAGCAGAAAAAAAAAAAGTTTTTACAGCTTTCCCTGGATTTTAGCATTCCTGGATTGGTCCCCATAGTTTGTAGATTTCAAAGTGCTTTGAAAGTAAAGAAATCTCCAACCCAGTATCCAGATCTTGTTGAAGACCAGCAGGGTGTGTGTGTGTCCAGGTGCACACTTATAATGAAGGTTTAGGCATAGCTTAGGGCTCCATTCAGGAGGGAGGAGAGATCCTTTTTGAAGACAGGTGTGTATGTGTGTTCCTGTTAGGACACAGAAGTCCACGTTGAATAGATTATATGTCCATCAGGTTGAGGGAGCCAGGATAACTAGGAGAATCCAGGAGACTGAGGGAATCTGGAAGTCTCAGGCATACCCCTTTTGAGAGTTTAGGAAGGGGCCCAGAGAGCCAGGAGGGATAAGTGCAACAGTGCTGTTGAAGAGGGACCCAGGTGGCTTGGCATTTTGTTACCCATTTTACTATGTAAAGGACTTTGCTCTGACCTCTTTTTGAACTGGTTGCTGACCGTACAACCAAGATATACGGCAGCAAGGTGGCTCGGCTGTGCCAGATCACGTAGCTAATAAATGATCTGATGCTTACGGTTAGGGGTGTGTGCGCTGCTGACGACCCAGCCATGCTGTGATTTAACACAGCAGCTATCGATAACCAGGTGCCAGCCAATAGATTACCACTGGCACCTGATGCTCATCACGAATTTACACAGGACAGAGCCCTGCCTATGTAAACAAGGCAGAGCCCTGTCCTGTCAGCAGGAAAGTAATTGATTTTCTTTCCTCACGAAGAAGGGAATAAAATCGATTACTTCCCTAAGTAAAAGCACCTCCCACAGTACTCTAAAACACTGGCTATGCACACATTTATCCATTGGATTGCCCTAGATGTTTAACACTTTCCCTACCCAGTCATTGTAAAATGTCGTCGGTGGGAACCATCCCTCCCTCCGGGTGGACGTCATATGACGTCCTTGCCTTCCCGGGTGGCTAGGGGACGCGCACCTACGCCACCGCCGAATTGCTCGGGATGTCCGCCCGCAATCACAACAGGACCATGGATCTGTGTGTGTAAACAAACAGATCCATTTCCTGTCAGCGGTGAGGAGACCGATGTGTGTTGCTAGTACAGAGTGCTATGATCCTGGCGAAAATAAAAATAAATATTTAATATTTATTAGAACATATTTGTGAGATTCAAATGGGAGGGGGGGTGTAGTGCTGCGCTGTAGGGAAGGGAGTGGGGATGGGATAATATGAAGAGGAAGTGTGGCAATAAACTAGATATGTGAAAAAAAAAAAAAAAAGGAATAACCTAACTATTAAAATACATAGCAGTGTCAGAAAAATTACAGTGATCAAATATAGAACGTGCTAAATGCAGCCTAAGCCGGCTGCCAAACCAATGACAGTGCAAAATAACATATAAAGTGTAACTTCCTTATACACAATCCGGTGCACAGAGTGCCAGAAATAGCACACAACAGTGTTAATCAAGGTGAATGTCCATAGAACAGGTAAATGCAATGTATAAATGCAATATGGAAATAAAGTTCAAAAAAATTGCTGATACAAAAGCCAAAATGCCGTGATGACCAGTTGCAGATGCTATCTCCAAAATAAGTAAAGATGTCCCCTTACCTTACTGCTGTAAGGTGACAGCAAAAAACAAAGCCCAGGAGCACTTTTCGGGTTGAGTCCACTTGTGGTGTCATCCAAATCCACGGACACTTTCGCGAGTGCGTCCCAGGGGACGCGCAATCGCGGAAGTGAAGGACGACGTCCCAGGGACGTCGTCCCAAGATAACTCCACCGCGCCGTAGCAGTAAAATGCTTATGGCGCGGTGGGAAAGTGGTTAAGAAAGTTACACTTTATATGTTATTTTGCACTGTCATTGGTTTGGCAGCCATTTTAGGCTGCATTTAGCACGTTCTATATTTGATCACTGTCATTTTTCAGACATTGCTATGTATTTTAATAGTTAGGTTATTCCTTTTTTTTTTTCTTTTTTACACATATCTAGTTTATTGCCACACTTCCTTTTCATATTATCCCATCCCCACTCCCTTCCCTACAGCGCAGCACTACACCCCCCCCCCCATTTTTATCTACCTTGGTTGATACACCATTCAGTGCAGCAGCTGTACCCACCCACTCCCCTTCCCACCCCGTTTATGGTAAGCGCGGTAATATTCACCCCAATATTTGTGAGATTCGCTTAGATGAACCATGAGTCCTTTTGGGGACCTTTCAGAAAAGAAGAAAATAAACCCTTAGCTCATGTGCCCAATACATCAACTATCTGTACATTTTTACAACTCCTGTGTTCAAGCAGAGAGTTTGGAACAATGACGGTTCTCGTCACAGAACAAATAAATATTGTCCCAGCTCTAACAACCAAACAAGAAGATGTTTACTACCATTTTTGGTTAGTTATCCTGCTATTGGAAAAGTTTGCACAGATAGCTAACTAAGCATATATCACATGGAAATAAGCCTTATCCAAGAAAAACCATTGTGTTCAAGTAAAGAACTGTTTAAACAAGATGTGTCACTTTGAAAATATCCTTAAATGCTCCCGAAGTCCATCCGAACACATAGCAAAAGAAATTTGAAATGATACAAGTCAGAATTATCTTAAAATACACATGGTATTAAAAGAATATATTTTACAATTTGTATAATAATGAGTAGGTTATAAATGACATCTTAGGACAGAGGAAACAGATGATCATTGCATCTGTTGATTTTGAAACGTTGTTAGAAGAATGAGATATATGAGAAATGTGAGTTTAAATAGAAGTGTTTTGGAGAGCGAATAAATATTATGAAAGATATTAAATTGTGACTATAAAAAAATGTAAATTAACCTGTAACACGTATCCATCGAACACATATTAAAATGATTCATGTATCCACATTGATAAATATTTTGCATTGACTGAGAGATTTAACCTATGCATATTTAGAAAAACTGTTTGTAAAAGATATATGTTTATAAAGGAATATAGAAGCATGTTATGTAGAATGCAAAAGTATACTGATCGTATATTATGAAATATAAAGTTACCAGAGTTATATATATATATGGATAGTCTCCCCAATAATATAAATATTAACGTATAGATAATCTCACAATAAAGGTGAGACACCTGGTGGTTGAAAGTGATATTACTTAAGGATCCACAGAGTCTAGGGAACAGTTAATCATTAAGCTGTCAGCCAATAGAAACCAGACATGTCTTGACAGGAACTCCCATATGTGCCACAAACCTATGAGTGAAGCACAGATCAGCTGGGCAGAACTTGGTATAATTTTTATGGTCTTATTGTCATGGCGGATATAAAATGGGGAGAAAATTAGATAGAAAGGGAAGGGAAACCCCCAACGGGGACTCGATGAGGGGAGAGATGCAGGGATAACTGAGGACTGACTCCAATGGGGAGGGGCACATGAGCACAATGCATGAAGACAATGAAGATCCATAGACTGCAACCATTTTAGCTCTGGCCACTTGCCAGTAGGAAATAGCCATCTTGGTATTGGTAATTATGCAATTTTTGATTGTATCGTGAAACTATTGTTATTTCCCAAAATGTACTAGTATTGATGTTGTTATCTAAAGTGCAAAGTATTGAATATCTTGTAATCATGGTTTGTTCTCATAATCAATAACTGGTAGGTTTTTCCTTAAAGAGTACAAGTTTTCATTATCTTTTTATTTTTACATAGTTCCAATGTTACTGACAAAACAAACATCCAATATATTTCACATTGTTAACCACTTACTTACCTGCAGTATAGTAACGGTTGGGCATGTGAAATAGACGCTTTTGTTTCATTGTCATTTATATAAATTTATTTTGAGAACTTACCATGACACACAGATAACATGCCCATTTTGGGGGTATTTTATTGATTTTGAAGTCGTTCATGTAACGCAATTGGTATTTTAATTTCATGTAAATATTCATATTTTTGTCAATCAATAAATTAGCCATTTTGTACGATCATACGTCTCCGTGAATATGTTTCATATTATAGACTATGTCATATAGATTGACTTGTATTTAAAAATATTTTCGTTATAAAAGAATTCAAAATAAATTACTGTGCGGGTAAGAAATTGACCTTAAAAAAGCACAACAAGTCTCCCCCCCTTGTGAATCCTCTCCCCCCTACAGTTAGAACACACTTTAGGGAACATATTAACCCTTTCAGCGCCCCCTAGTGTTAACCCCGTCCCTGCCAGTCACATTTATACAGTTATCAGTGCAGTTTTATAAATGTGAATGGTCCCAAAAAGGTGTCAAAAGTGTCCGATATGTCCGCCGCAATGTCACAGTCACAATAAAAATCGCAGTCTGCCGCCATTACTAGTAAAAAAATATGTATAAGAATACGTTTTGGCCTAAACTGAGGAAATATTTTTTTTCTTTTTAATTATGATATTTATTAAATCAAAAAGTAAAAGATATTGGGCCAGATTCACATACACTTAATATTGCGCTGCGTAATCGAAATACTCTACGCTGCCGTATTTTACCAGGCTCTACACCGAATCCTGGTAGATTTTTGCCCGTACGCTACGGCGGCGTAGTCTATTTCTCGCCGCGTAATCGAAATATGCGATTAGGGGGCGTGAAGCATTTAAATTAAGCGCATCCCCGTGGCGATCGAACTTCGCATGCTCCGTTCTGAAATTTTTCCGCCGTGCATTGCGCGAAATCACGTCGTTACGTCATTCGTTGTTTGAGTAGCGTCGTTTACGAACATTCCTATTCCCGGAGGACTTACGTAAAAAATAATAAAAGACGTCGGAAAACGTAGAAATTTGACGCAGGAACGACGGCCATACTTAACATGGGCTGTCTAATATTAGAGCAGCAAAAAGCTGGTATAGTGTTATGCAAATAAAAGATGACTAAAGGTGCCGTAAGAGATTGCGATTGAAGATCGTAATTTCGGGGGTCGCCGGCAAAAGCTCATTTGCATACCCCGACACGGAAAACGACGGGAAGTCCACCCAGTGGCCGCAATTTTATTGCAGCGTAGATCCGAAGGCGTACGAACATGTAATCCAGTCGAATTGAAGCCCGCAGCCGTCTATTCATGGTTTGAGGTTTTCGACTAGCTAAAAAACGCGCGTAATTTGAAATTACTCCAGTCTAACACCAGTTAGACAGGCGTAATGGCTCTCTGAATCTGGCCCATTGTTTTTTTTTTTTTTAATTGTCGCTCTTCTTTTGTTTATAGCCCAAAAAATAAAAACTGCAGAGGTAATCAAATACCACCAAAAGAAAGCTCTATTTGTGGGAAAAAAAAGGGTGCCAATTTTGTTTGGGAGCCACGTCGCACGACCGCGCAATTGTCATTCAAAGTGCGACAGCGCTAAAAACTAAAAATTGGTCTGGGCAGGAAGGGGGTGAAAATGCCCTGTATGGAAGTGGTTAACCCCTTCCCAGTCGGTGTCAATAGTACAATAAAAGTGCATATATAATTAGAACTGATCACTGTATTAGTGTCACTGGTTCCCAAAAGTGTTGGTTAGTGTCCGAATGTCTGCTTCAATAGCACAGCTCTGTGTTATAAGTCGTCGATCGCTGCCATTAATAGTAAAAAAAAAAAAAAAAATTCCGGTATATCCAGCGGCGTCCGCAGCAGAGGACGAGCGATCGCTCATCTCTCTGCTGCTCCCCCCTCCATCCACGGTGAGGGAAACAGGAAGTGAAGCGCTCTGGCTTCACTGCCCGGTTCCCTACGGCGCATGCGCAAGTCGCGCTGCGCCCGCCTATTGGCTCCCGCTGTGTGCTGGGAGCCGAGTGTTCCCGGCACACAACGGGAAAAACCCGTCTTTTGCCCGAGACTGCGGGCCGGAAGTGGGTGCAAGTACCTGTCTTTAGACAGGTATCTGCACCCCCCTCCCCCCTGAAAGGTGTCAAATGTGACACCCGAGGGGGGGAGGGTTCCGATCAGCGGATCTTCACTTTAGGGTGGAGATCCGCTTTAAAGGGATTTCTTTTACCAAAAATATGTAGCAGAATTCATATTGGCCTAAAATTATCAAGAAACTACATGTTTTACACTTTTTTTTATTGAATAGGTTTCATAGCAGAAAGTAAAAAATGAATGATGCTTTTTCAAAATTGTAATTTTTTTGTTGTTTATAGAGCAAAAAAAAAAATCAGTGGTGATCAAATACCACTAAAAGAAAACTCTATTTGTGGGGGAAAAAAGGACATCAATTTTATTTGGGTACAGTGTCAACAATTAAAGTAACGCTGTGCCGTATGTAAAATGGCCTGGTCATAAAGGGGGGTAAATCTTCCTGGGGTCAAGGGGTTAATAAGCATGGGCTGGCAAAACCACAGCTTGGACTGGCATGGGCTCACTAAAAAATATATATATATTACTGACACTGAGCTAAACATCCCCACATCACATACAGTTATGTTTTCTGCAGTTTCAACCATTTGCAAAAAAAAATTTATTGGAGAGATCCTATTCTGCAGGTACATTTCACTTTTGATGTGATTGTTTGTACATTGGCACAAGGACCAGTTGATGACACTGCTATAAGATTTAGACGAGAAAGGTGAGTTCTGCTCTACTGCTTTCCAACTTAATGTAGAGAACATCCTATCATTTGGATAGAAATTGAATGCTTGAGACTGCTCTATGCCTGAATGCTGCAAAGAATTATCAAGCATGACAGTGCTCAAAGTGAATTATTATCACACTACAACACTAATCATGATAGTGACAGACTCTATAAAACATGCTTCTTTGTCTAATTAGTGAATTGCCTCATGCCCAAGTACTTGTTCATAAGGTGACAGATTCTCTTGAGGTTCTTTTTTTCTTTAAAACAGTTATACCGGTTTATTTATTTGAAATGCTTTAAAAAGGTAAGTGCTTGTACACATTGGTATTTAAACAAATTTACCTAAATAGCCAATAAATCTGATGATTCCTGTGACGAAAGTTGGGATCAGATCCCTGCCCTCCTAACCAACTGGTACAAAGAACTGGCCAATCTCACACCGCACTGTCACTTGCGCAACAATGCCACTCTCAGCTGCACCCGGCACAAACATTTTCCAGCTTGCAGGTCAACAATCTAGGTGTCAGAAGCCTGAGAGCGACTGTCACTGGGATACGTTAATTTAACAATTAAAGGGGTTGTAAAGGTTTGTTTTTTATTTTCTAAATAGGTTCCTTTAAGCTAGTGCATTGTTGGTTCACTTACCTTTTCCTTAAATTTTTCTTCTAAATGTTTTTTTTCTTTGTCTGAATTTCTCACTTTTTGTTCCTCCTCAGTAAGCTTGCCCCCTTCATCCGAACCATTCTGTCTGGGGGTTAGTCAGCATGCTCGCCCCTCCCTTTGGACTACATGCCTGCAGGGAGACTAAAAAATAGGGAATAGATTTATGGCATTTTTATTATTATTTTTTTTACTAGTAATGGCGGCGATCTGCCATTTTTATCAGGACTGCGACATTATGGTGGACAGATCAGACACTGTTGACACATTTTTGGAACAATTCACATCTATACAGCGATTAGTGCTATAAAACTGCACTGATAACTGTATAAATGTCACTGGCAGGGAAGGGGTTAACACTAGAGGGCGATCAAGGGGTTAACTGTGTTCCCTAATGTGTGTTCTAACTGTACAGTGAGGAGGCTCACTATGATGACATATCGTGGTTCCTAGCTTGTACTCATAATCTGCATCTCCTCTCCTCTCACACACACACGTCCCTGTTCTTTCTCTCGTGCCCAGCATCGCTCATGGCCGGCGGTCATCGAGCATCAGCACCCTCGCTGTGCAGCCCGCTATCTCACTTAAAGGGACCAACGTACAGCTATGACAGTCCGCGGGAATGAGCCGACCTGCCGCAGTATAATGACGGCGGCTCGTTGACAAGAGGTTAAAGACAGTTTAAACACTTTTCAGCAGCGGCGGCTCATCCATTAGGGATGCACGGACATCGCCCCTCCTATCCATGCATCCAGCCCCCTGATCTACATACAGGGTGCTGGACACATGGATTCCCACAGTGGGGGTGTTTTTTGAAGCACGTGATTAGAGTCATAGGAACTAAAAGGCTTCAAAAAAGTGTGAAGGCATGATGCAGAGAGGACACAGGAGCCGCTGCCCATCGCCCATAGGAGCCCACAACCCGCCCGCTGCCTTTACACGCGATCGAAAATTCCGACAAGTAAACCGTGGATTTTTTTTAGACTGAGTGTTGGCTCAAACTTGTGTTGCATACACACGGTCACCCACATTTCCGACTGTCAAAAACGTAGTGACGGACAACACTATGATGAGCCGAGAAAAATTAAGCTCAATGATTCTGAGCATGCGTCGAATTGATTCTGAGCATGCGTTTTTTTTGCGTGTCGGATATGCATATAGACATTACTGTATAACTATGGCTGTCCTTTAACCACTTTAGCCCCGGACCATATTGCTGTCCAAAGACCAGAGCACTTTTTGTGATTCGGCACTGCGTTGCTTTAACTGACAATTGCGCGGTCGTGCAACGTGGCTCCCAAACAAAATTGGCGTCCTTTTTTTTCCACAAATAGAGCTTTCTTTTGGTGGTATTTGATCATCTCTGCGGTTTTTATTTTTTGCGCTATAAACAAAAATAGAGCGACTATTTTGAAAAAAATGCAATATTTTTTACATTTTGCTATTATAAATATCACCAAAAAAGATATAAAAAAACATTTTTTTCCCCAGTTTAGGCCGATACGTATTCTTCTACATATTTTTCGTAAAAAAAAATCGCAATTAGCGTTTATTGATTGGTTTGCGCAAAATTTATAGCGTTTACAAAAAAGGGGGTAGTTTTATGGCATTTTTATTAATATTTTTTTTTTTACTAGTAATGGCGGCGATCAGCGTTTTTTTCGGTACTGCGATATTATGGCGGACACATCGGACACTTTTGACACATTTTTGGAACCATTGGCATTTTTATAGCGATCAATGCTATAAAAATTCATTGGATTACTATAAAAATGCCATTGGCAGTGAAGGGGTTAACACTAGGGGGCGGGGAAGGGGTTAAGTGTGTTCCTATTAGTGTTCTAACTGTATAGGGGGGGTGGACTCACTAGGGGGAATCACTGATCTTCCGTTCATACATTGTATGAACGGAAGATCAGCGTTTCCCCCGCTGACAGGAACGAGCGCTGTGTGTTTACACTCACAGCTCTCGTTCCCCGCTCTGTAACGAACGAGCGCGCGTGCCCGGCGGCGATCGCGCCCGCCGGGCACGCGCGCGGGACTCGGGGGCGAGCGGGGGCGCGCGCGCGGGTCGCCAGCGGCGCGCACGCGCCCCCTAGCGGCTGCGAAAGTCCCGATGTAGAGCTACGGGCTCTCGCCCAGGAGAGCCGACCTGCCGCAGTAGAACCACGGCGGCTGGTCAGCTAGTGGTTAAAATTGGGTTTAGATGATTAAACAGTCATCTACGCTATTGTTGGTAATAAAGCCAATGTTACTTTTAAATTAACATTGAGTACCTCTAAGGCTGGGTTCGCACTGGTACGACAAATGCTCCGACTTTGGGAGCTCATGTCGCATGACGTGTGAAAATCAATGTTTCCCTATGAGAGCCGTCTTAACTAGTCCGACACAAGTCGGTCCGACTTTGACAATGCTCCCTGTACTACTTTGGTCTGACTTTGATCCTACTTCAGCCCATTGAAAATCATTGAAGTTGGATCAAGGTAGGATCATTGTCCTAAACATGAGACTTGTGACATCCGACATGGTGATTACAGCAGCAGTAAGATGAATTTATGTCATACTGGGATTGTTTTGATTGGTCAAAGGACAAGTTAGACTATCACAAATTTGGATCAAAGTAGTATCCTGTTCATTCAAGTTAGATGGATGTAAGACCAATGTAAGACCGATGTAGGACTAATGTAATGACTAATGTCGCAGAGCAAAGTAGGATGACAGTCGTATGACTGTTGTGTAGTATCAGTGTGAACCCAGCCTCAGACCTGTCAACACCACACTGTGACTGACTCTTAATAGGCATAGGATTTCAAGACTATAAAAATAGTATCTCTCATATAAGAGAGAAGATGGTGCTTTAAATCATGATTTTTTTTTTAATTTTTGGCATCATTAGACAAGACTGAAGCAACAGATGACCTTTGTAAAAGGGAATTCTCTCAAATACAGTGCCTTGAAAAAGTATTCATATACCCTTGACATTTTTCACATTGTGTCATGTTACAACCAAAAATGTAAATGTATTTTATTGGGATTTTATGTGATAGACCAACACAAATTGGCACATAATTGTGAAGTGGAAGGCAAAATGATAAATGGTTTTCAACATTATTTTTACAAATAAATATGTGAAAAGTGTGGTGTGCATTTGTATTCAGCCCCCTTTACTCTAATACCCCTAACTAAAATCTAGTGGAATCAATGGCCTTCAGAAGTCATCTAATTAGTAAATAGAGTCCACCTGTGGGTAATTTAATCTCAGTATAAATACAGCTGTCCTGTGAAGCCCTCAGAGGTTTGTTTGGACAGAGTCACTACTGCAGTTTCTTACCTTGCCTCATTGATTGATACTAATGTTGGTCATCCGGAGGTACACTTCCATACCTTATAATCTCAATGTTTTGTCTTTTCCATATAATCTGAACTTTGACTTATCAAGGAGAACTGTTTTTTGCTAATCAATTACTTACACACCCATATCCTGTGGGTCTATACAGTGCTAATTTCTGTGAATTTGTGAGGTGGATTTGGATTTTATTAAGTGTAGTATGTCTTATGTGGTACCATTGTACATGTTGTGATTTTTTTATTTTGATAATAATAAATACAGTTTTAATTGATCCAACGAGTTCCAACAAGTTAGAACGAGATTCACACTGGATGGTGGGGCTTAATTAGTTTTTTTTAATCTTAGTTTTTGCATATGGTTTGTTAGAGAACCTTAGTGAAGAAACAGCATTATGAAGACCAAGGAACACACCCAAGGCCAAGGTACTGTACACAGGGATAAAGTTGTGGAGAGGTTGAAAGCAGGGTTAGGTTATAAAAAAATATCCCAAGATTTGAACATCTCACAGAGCACTGTTCAATCTATCTTCAGAAAATGGAAAGAGAATGGCACAACTGCAAACCTACCAAGACATGGCCGTCCACCTAAACTGAGAGGCTGGGCAAGGAGAGCGTTAATCAGAGAAGCAGCCAATAGGCCCATGGTAACTCTGAAGGAGCTGCAGAGATCCACAGCTCAGGTGGGAGAATCTGTTCACAGGACAACTATTAGCCAGGCACTGCACAAATCTGGCCTTTATGGAAAAGTGGCAAGAAGAAAGCGATTTGGTGAAATAAAGCCATAAGAAGTCCTGTTTGCAGTTTGCGTGACATGTGGGGGACAAAGCAAACGTGTGGAAGAAGGTGCTGTGGTCAGGTGAGACCAAAATTTAACTTTTTGGCCTAAAAGCAAAATGCTACAGTGCCTTGCGAAAGTATTCGGCCCCCTTGAACTTTGCGAACTTTTGTCACATTTCAGGCTTCAAACATAAAGATATAAAACTGTAATTTTTTGTGAAGAATCAACAACAAGTGGGACACAATCATGAAGTGTGAGGCCGCGTACACACGGCAGGGAACCTCGACGGGCAGAACACATCGTTCCGCCCGTCGAGGCTCTCTGCCGGCCGTCGAAATCGGCGACCCGCCCGTCGGGAATGGGAACCAGCCATTCATCCAGGCGGGCCGTCGAGGAAATAGAGAGCGTGCTCTCTATTTCTGCTCGACGGGCTTCCCGACGGGAAGCTCGCCGAGACCGTACACACGGCCGAGGTCCTCGCTGGAATGCACATTCCAGCGAGGTTCTCGCTGGTTTCCAGCGAGAACCTCGGTCGTGTGTACGCCGCCTAACACAATTTATTGGATATTTCAAATTTTTTTAACAAATAAAAAACTGAAAAATTGGGCATGCGAAATTATTCAGCCCCCTTAAGTTAATTCTTTGTAGCGCCACCTTTTGCTGCGATTACAGCTGTAAGTCGCTTAGGGTATGTCTCTATCAGTTTTGCACATCAAGAGACTGAAATTTTTGCCCATTCCTCCTTGCCAAACAGCTCAAGCTCAGTGAGGTTGGATGGAGAGCGTTTGTGAACAGCAGTTTTCAGTTCTTTCCACAGATTCTCGATTGGATTCAGGTTTGGACTTTGACTTGGCCATTCTAACACCTAGATATGATCATTTGTGAACCATTCCATTGTAGATTTTGCTTTATGTTTTGGATCATTGTCTTGTTGGAAGACAAATCTCCGTCCCAGTCTCAGGTCTTTTGCAGACTCCATCAGGTTTTCTTCCAGAATGGTCCTGTATTTGGCTCCATCCATCTTCCCATCAATTTTAACCATCGTCCCTGTCCCTGCTGAAGAAAAGCAGGCCCAAACCATAATGCTGCCACCACCATGTTTGACAGTGGGGATGGTGTGTTCAGGGTGATGAGCTGTGTTGATTTTATGCCAAACATAACATTTGCATTGTTGCCATAAAGTTCGATTTTGGTTTCATCTGACCAGAGCATCTTCTTCCACATGTTTGGTGTGTCTTCCTGGTGGCTTGTGGCAAACTTTAAACTACACTTTTTATGGATATCTTTAAAGCCTTACTAAAGGAAACAATTTTATTGCTTTAAAATATAGTCTTTACACATATGTCAACGAAAAACGTCATGAATATTGTTTAAAATATTGCTGTACCTGTTTAAACGGACATCCATTCTTCCTTCCATCTGTCCTGGCTTTTCTTTCCCCTGACTTCCTGGTTTTGCGGTGCGCGTTCTTGTTGTAAACGTCACAGCCCAATGGTAACTACACTTCCCATTAGGCTTAGCGGTTCGCGCATGTGAAGAAGCGATTTTTTTATTTCCCAAGTGCGGATGAGAACGAGCAAAGTTCTCATGCACACTTTAGCAGCTCTCCGCCCAAACCACCCCCAGTATACACCCCTTCACGCCCCTCTGCCTATATACATCAGGTTCTCCTCTCTCCCCCCAGTGCTAGGGTTGCCAGCTGTACTGTTTTCTCCCAGACAGTCCGGTTTTTGAATGATCTGTACGGGTTTTCATTTTCTCCTGACCCGGACACATCATTCACACCGGACTGCTCAGGGAAAGGGTATGACATGTCTGCAAAATCATCAGATACACCGCATCTCCCGTCCATGCAGCAGCCTGTCTCTCACTCTCTCTCACTCACACGGCACATTGAAGCTGTCCCCTCCCCTCCCCCTTCTCCTTCAGCTCTGCACAAGAGGAGGGGAGGAGCATACACGCTGATTTCAGGTCAGGGTAAACTTTTCTATGCATTGTAGCTGGACAGGGAGAAGGGGGAGAGAGTGGCTGGGACTGATAAGGGGTAAACTAAAAGTATGTACACTTGGAATGATTAGGGGGCTTAGGAGGATGTGTAAATACCCCCCATGGTATGAGAAAGGACATATGCCAGAAGTCTGTGTGGGATTCATTTGAAACCTGTTAGCTTCTTCTTCCCCTTCCAGAACTAGCCCCCCTCTGCCCCCAGCACATTTCCAACAACCCCCCCTTCCAGCACTATCCCCTCTGCCCCCAGCACATTTCCAACAACCCCCCCCCCTTCCATACATCCATCCATTCATCAAATCCCTTTCGCTCTTATCAGTCTGACCTACATACATCCATCCATCCATTCATCAAATCCCTTTCACACGTATCAAACTGTCCTATATCCATTCATCCATTCATCAAATCGCTTTCACTCTTATCAGACTGTCCTATATCTATCCATTCATCAAATCCCTCTCTCAGCTCAGTCTGACCTACATCCACACGTGTGAAAGTAATTTAATGAACGGATAGATAGACGTAGGTCAGACTGAGGTGAGAGAGAGATTTGATGAATGAATGGATGTAGATCAGACTGATAAAAGCGAAAGAGATTTGGTGAATGGATGGATGGATATAGGACAGTCTGATGCGTGCGAAAGGGATTTGATGAATGGATGGATGGATGGGTAGAGGAGACTTTGATATGTGTGAAAGGGATTTGATGAATGGATGGATAAATGTAGGACAAACTGATAACAGCTAAAATGATTTGATGAATGGACCGATGGATAGAGAAGAGTTTGATACGTGTGAAAGGGATTTGGTGAATGGATAGATGGATGTAGGTCTGACTGATAAGAGCGAAAGGGACTGGATGAATGGATGGATATTAGGACAGTCTGATACGTGTGAAAGGATTTGATGAACGGATCTGACTGTCCTATATCCATCCATCCATTCATAAATTCACTTTCACTGTTATCAGTCTGACCTACATCCATACATCCATACATCCATACATCAAATGCCTTTCGCACGTATCAAAGAATCCTCTATCCATCCATCCATTCATCAAATCCCTTTCGCTCTTATCAGTCTGACTTACATCAATCCATCCATTCATCAAATTTCTCTCTCACTTCAGTCTGACCTTCATCGATCCATTCATCAAATCCCTTTCGCATGTATCAGAATGTCCTACATCCATCCATCCATTCATCAAATCCCTCTCTCAGCTCAGTCTGATCTACATCCACACCTGCGAAAGTGATTTGATGAACGGATTGATGGACATAGGTCAGACTGATAAAAGGGAAAGAGATTTGATGAATGGATGGATGGATATAGGACAGTCTTATGCGTGCGAAAGAGATTTGATGAATGGATGGATATAGGACAGTCTTATGCGTGTGAAAGAGATTTGATGAATGGATGGATGGATGTAGGTCAGACTGATAAGAGCCAAAGGTATTAGATGAATGGATGGATGGATATAGGACAGTCTTATGCGTGAGAAAGGAATTTGATGAATGGATGGATGGATGTAGGTCAGACTGATAACAGCGAAAGTGATTTGTTGAATGGACGGATGGATATAAGACAGTCTGATACGTGCAAAAGTGATTTGATGAACGGATCAGACTGTCCAATATCCATCCATCTATTCATCAAATCACTTTCGCTCTTATCATTCTGACCTACATCAATCCATCCATTCATCAAATCCCTTTCGCATGTATCAGAATGTCCTATATCCATCCATCCATTCATCAAATCCCTCTCTCAGCTCAGTCTGACCTACATCCACACGTGCGATAGTGATTTGATGAACGGATGGATGGATATAGGACAGTCTTATGCGTGCGAAAGAGATTTGATGAATGGATGGATGGATATAGGACAGTTTAATACATGTGAAAGGGATTTGATGAATGGATGGATGAATGTAGGAAAAAATCATAACAGCCAAAGTGATTTGATGAATGGATGGATAAATAGAGGAGAGTTTAATACGCGCTAAAGGGATTTGATGGATGGATAGATGTAGGTCACAATGATTATAGCTAAAGGGAATGTAGGTCAGACTGATAAGAGCTAAATAGATTTGATGAATGGATGGATGGATATAGGACATTCTGATACGTGTGAACGGGATTTGATGAACGGATCAGACTGTCCTATATCCATCCATCCATTCATCAATTCACTTTCACTGTTATCAGTCTGACCTACATCCATTCCTCAAATCCCTTTTACATGTATCAAACTGTCCTCTATCCATCCATCCATTCATCAAATCAATTTCGCACGTTTGGATGTAGGTCAGACTGAGCTGAGAGAGGGATGGGATGAACGGATGGATGGATGGATGGATCTAGGTCATACTGAGCTGAGAGAGGGATGGGATGAACGGATGGATGGATGGATCTAGGTCTTATTAAGGTGAGAGAGGGATGGGATGGGATTAGGAGGCACATACATTATTGCATAGGGAGAAAAACCAGCAACATAAATTTTATAATAGGTTTTATATTGCAATGATGATGAAACAGAGTGAAAGATTTTACCTTTTCTTTTGGCTTTTCTGCAACGTTTGTCCTCCTTCAGCTGCTGCTTGGAAACTCAGTGGGCCAGATTCAGGTAGATCAGAGCATCTTTGCTCTGGAGTAACGCTTCTCATTTACGTTACTCTGCCGAAATTTTAGGAGCAAGTGCTGTTATTCATGAAGCACTTGCTCCTAAAGTTGCGGCAGCGCATCGCAAATGAGCCGGCGGAATTCAAATTGGGCGGGTGCGGGGCGTGTAGTATTCAAACTAAGCGCGATCCCGCGGCGAACGTACTGCGCATGCGTCGAGTGTCAATGCATCCCAGTGCGCATGCTCCAAATTCTGTCAGTGAACGTCAATGACGTCACATCCCCATTCATGAATGTTTTACGCAAGCGACGCGATTTGTTTTTTTTCCGACGCGATGACGACGCCTATACTTAACATAGGATACTCCACTAGGGGGCTGCTTTATCTATACGCCGCGTATCGCTTCCGGAAACGTCGTAAACTCACTGCATCGCGCCCGAAAAAGATCGTGAATTGCCGATTCCCGCTCATTAACATATTTTTTGAGCGTAAATCGGCGGGAACGCCCCCGGCGCCTTTTTTAAGTTGAAGTAACGATGCGATGGCGAAATTCAATTACGCCGATCGCATCGGAACTCCAACCCGGCGTTTCTTGTTTTCTGGTTACAGAAAACAAAAACGCCGGCTTAAAGTGACAGTTAGGCTGGCGGATCCATTGATCCGCCAGCCTAAATCTACCTGAATCTGGCCCAGTGTCTTTAGTGAAGTTTTCGTCTTAGCCAAGGGGGCGGGATCCAGACAGGGCAGAGCTTGCCTGAAACCAAACTTTCAGATAGTGAGGAGGTGCTGGGGTGTTAGACACACCCACGATATCACAGCTCCTTGCAGTCTACACAGACATACACAGCGTTCTCACGCAGAGCTGTAGTCTAACCAGAGGGAGCGAGCACGTTACTGACCACACTGAGAGGTTATCACTCTGTGAACATTTTCTTATCTACACAACCAGGAAGTGGGGAGAAATGACAAGACAGAACTCTAATTCAGAGGAAAAACGAACAAGCAGGAAATGAAAACAGCACTGCAATAAGGTAAAGGGAGGTATATAGCTGATAATTTTTTTTCCTTTAGTGACCCTTTAAGAAATGTCTTTCTTCTTGCCACTCCTCCATAAAGGCCAGATTTGTGCAGTATACAACTGATTGTTGTCCTATGGACAGAGTCTCCCACCTCAGCTGTAGATCTCTGCAGTTCATCCAGAGTGATCATGGGCCTCGTGGCTGCATCTCTGATCTGTCTTCTCCTTGTATGAGCTGAAAGTTTAGAGGGACAGCCAGGTCTTCGTAGATTTGCAGTGGTCTGATACTCCCATTTCAATATTATCGCTTGCACAGTGCTCCTTGGGATGTGTAAAGCTTGGGAAATATTTTTGTATCCAAATCTGGCTTTAAACTTCTCCACAACAGCATCTCAGACCTACCTGGTGTGTTCCTTGTTCTTCATGATGCTCTCTGAGCTTTAAACGGACCTCTGAGACTATCACAGTGCAGGTGCATTTATACAGAGACTTGATTACACACAGGTGGATTCTGTTTATCTTTATTTGTCATTTAGGTCAACATTGGATCATTCAGAGATCCTCACTGAACTTCTGGAGAGAGTTTGCTGCACTAAAAGTAAAGGGGCTGAATAATTTTGCACGCCCACTTTTTTAGTTTTTTATTTGTTAACAAAGTTTGAAATATCCAATACATTTCGTTCCACTTCATGATTGTGTCCCACTTGTTGATTCTTCACAAACAATTAGTTTTATATCTCTATGTTTGAAGCCTGAAATGTGGCAAAATGTCACAAAGTTCAAGGGGGCCGAATACTTTCGCAAGACACTGTATGTGTGGCAGAAAACTAACACTGCACGTCATCTTGAACACACCATTCCCACCACATGGTGGTGGCAGCATCATGTTGTGAGGATGCTTTTCTTTAGCAGAGACAGGGAAGCTGGTCAGAGTTGATGGAAAGATGGATGGAGACAAATACAGGGCCATCTTAGAAGAAAACTTGTTATGCCGCTTACACACAATTGGAAATTCCGACAACAAGTGTTCGATGTGAGCTTTTTGTCAGAAATTCAGACTGTGTGTAGGCTTCATCAGACATTTGTCGGAATTTCTGAAAAGAAAAATTTGAGAGCTGGTTCTCAATTTTTCCGACAGCAAAAAGGTTCTTGTCGATAATTCTGATCGTCTGTATGCAATTCCGACGCACAAAAATCCTATGCATGCTCAGAATCAATTTGACGCATGCTCGGAATCATTGAACTTAATTTTTCTCGGCTTGTCTTAGTGTTGTACATGATTGCGTTCTTGACGTTCGGTATTTCCGACAACATTTGTGTGACCGTGTGTATGCAAAACAAGTTTGAGTTTGAAAATTGCTGTTTACAAATGCTCTCCATCCAATCTGACAGAGCTTGAGCTATTTTGCAGAGAAGAATAGGCAAAAATGTCACTCTCTAGATGTGCAAAGCTGGTAGAGACATCCCCAAAAACACTTGTAGCTGTAATTGCAGTGAAAGGTGGTTCTACAAAGTATTGACTCTAGGCAGGACTATATGTAGATTTCAGAGTTACAGAGATAGAATTCATATAACTAACTTTTCAAGGGATGCACTAATTACTAACACACAAATCAAGTACAGGAACCTTTATATCATGTATTGATGATCTTAAGAACCACAGTAGAGGAAACAATATACAGATCAGAGGCCTGCCAGTCTCTACTCTTGACCTGCCAATATTGGCAAAATACATACTTTTTTAAATAGAAAACAGACTTAATTTCTTATTTTGGAACCTTCACCCTCTCTAATCAGAACATCCTATACTCCCTTAACTGAAATTTTCCAAAAACCTCTCTAAGTGGAAAACTAAACATGTATGTCTTTTTTATTGCTTTAATGCCATACCCATAATCCCTCCTAAACTGTTTTCGCCACTTCCACTCCCACATTATCGAATTTGTTTGAGGGAACAAAAAGACTACATTAAGATACTCACAATGTCCAAGCAAGAAATTGAATGGGTTCCCGAGCTTTAAGCTCCAACTCAAAGCAGCTCTCCACAACAGACTCCGGACTAGTTTCACTGCTACACCCGGTTATGCGAACAATCCAACTGTAAGAAGATCTTTGCTCTCTGAAATTCTTCCCTGATTAAGCTCCTCCCAATGTCCTCATCATTATTGTCTCTTTTTCCTGACCCTTCCCCTCTGTTGATATTCTTTTTGTGATATAGGAGTGTTGAACCTTGTGGTGATTTGTCGTACCATTATATGTGGTGTGCTCTCTAACAGCTGCGGGTCCTACCAGTGGCGTAACTAGAGACTTCTTACACTGTACAACAAAGTAAAACAATTCTGTTTCTGATTTCACTTGAGGGGGGTGGCTGCAGTGGCAGTGCCATCCTCTCCCACCACCACCTGTGCCTCTTACTGAGCTCACCCCCCCCCCCACCACTGATCTCATCACTATCCCCCCACCACCTCTGTTGTAGAAGTAATAGGGGGATAGGGATGAGATCAGTGGTGGGGGATGTGATCAGTAAGTGGCACAGGTGGTGGTGGGAGAGGATGGCATCACCACTGCCAACCCCCCTCACGTACATCGATCCCTCAGTATCACCGCTACCACACCCCTCACGATCACCGCTCCACGTATCACCGCTACCACCCCTCAAGTACCACCACAGCCACCCCCTCAAGTACCAGCAGTGGTACTTAAGGGGGTGGTAGCGGTGGTACTTTAGGGGAGGTGGCTGCAGTGGTACTTGAGGGGGGTGGCTGTGGTGATACTTGAGGGGGGTGGCTGCAGTGGCGGTGCCATCCTCTCCCACCACCACCTGTGCCTTTTACTGATCCCATCCCCCCACCACTGATCTCATTCCTATCCCCCATCACCTCTGTTGTAGAAGTAATGGGTGGGATAGGGATGAGATCAGTGGTGGGGGATGGGATCAGTAAGGAGGCACAGGTGGTGGAGGTTGGCATCGATAGCTGAGCTCTGCCTCTGTCATTGATTGACTTCCGTCAGTAATGAATCAATGTCCCCGTGAATTCCTATTGACTTCTGTACTGTCACGGGTCTGACCCTCACCGTGCCTTCTCCCGCCAGGATGCATTGCCTCACATGGGCGCCAGGAAGGTACTCCAACTAAGCATGCAGCCGCAGAGGTGAAAGCTCCTCCCCCACCATCTCTCATTTGTTGTCAGGGTCTGCTGACTTAATTTTTCAGAGTCTGCCCGCCTCCCTACATCTGTGTGCTGCCTCATCGCCTCTGCATTCTCTCTATGTATAATCTTTCCTCATCGGCGAAAGCACGCCCCGCGAACGAACGAACAGCACGCAGTGCGCACCACAGCAGGCCAGCCAACAGAACACACTGACAGCCAGGCGGGCCGGTGTCTCACACGGATGGGTGGTGGAATTACAGGACCCAGTCGCAACTGCGACTGTCGTGACCCTGATAATTCCACCACTGGGCGGCACCCATGCACCCTTATGGACGCACCGCCACTGATAAACACATGCACACTCACATACATATGACACACACATGCAACCCACATGCACACGCATGCATACATACATACACACACACAGATACATACATACACACACACATACATACATACATACATATACTCACACACACACATATATATATATATATATAAATATAAACACACATACAGCAGATAGTCATAAAACAACGGCAGACATTTACCTTGGCTCTTCCTGCCGGGTACTGCACTCTAGGGGGAAACCAAGAGCACAGCACACACTACTTTCACTTTAGATTAATGTGAAGACCTCCCTCCCTGCACAGTTCAGCTGACGGGGAGCTCATCTCAGCCGCCCTGCCGCTCCTCATATCGAAGAGTACAGGCAGCAAGGGGCCCGGTTGCCATGGCGACCTCAGCGACCCCTATAATTCCGCCACTGGGTCCTACTGGACCTTTGAAACAGATTAACCATTAACCCAATGTGTTTCAGGGGCTTCCCCTTCATCAGGGCTTAAATTACACTGTATAGCTACTTTTGTGTTTCCTCACTCCACAGATATGCTGCCTTGGGTTTCAACATGCAGTCCATGATGATATTTATTATCCTATTGTTATTGTTACTAAACAGTTACTATCCATTATCTACACATATACATAAGAATACTGTATACATATAATTACTGTATATGATCTGGAAATCCTCTAACTGTTCCCAAACTAGCCATATTATTTTATGTTGTTTTTATTTCATATCCCATACCTCGCCCAAGATTTAAACACTGTTTTCATCAAAAGTTTTGCTGAATATTGCTCCATGATATATTGGCTAGACACTGCATCTGACACTGAATACACAGAAAATCTTTTCCTGGCGCAATCATTTAAATGATTCTCTTTTGTTGTACATATTCCATATCCTATAATCTTACCAGCAATTTGAGAGCTGGTTCTATCGAGATTTGTGGAAGAATACTGCTCTGTGCTACACAGACTGGATTGATTATGAACTGTATTTTATACTTCTCAATAGAGTCTTTTAGTTTCAATAAGAGTACACTGGAGAAAGTAAACTTACATATACAGATCTTTTATAGATACCATATTTAAGAAATGTTATATTCTTTTTTTATTGCCTTATTGTCTTGCTTTTAGCCATAGCGAAAAGGGTATATTGAGTCTCCGAAATGTATTTGCCTTTGTTGCAAAATAAAATCTTTAATGGACTATAAAAACTAGTATGTCACTCCCATCTCTTCAATTTTTAGCGCCCTTTGTTGAGGTTTCTATACGAAAATCCTGAATAATATGTAAATTCATTGAGAAACCTATCAAGTGTTTGGAAATCACGCTGTTTGTATAGGAGATACCGCTAGGTGATCTCTTTGGATGTAACACTGTGTCAGAAGCCAACTTTACTTTGAAAGATTCGGAAGACCCGACCCACCTGTCAGCAGCTGTTCCTGTGTCTATTATCCTGAGGAAAGGTCTGCAAGCACGAACAAACCACCGTTACATGTCGATTGTCCAGCATTGTCTTGTAAGAATTGAATTTATAGGGGGATGTATCTTCAGAACTGTACCGGTGGAAGTAACAGGAATATTTTAATGCTAACATTCTAGTGATTGCTTTAATCATGGTTCAATAAGCATTGTGGACTGAATACATTATATTGCATATAGAAAGTGAACTTTAATCTTCATGGTCTATGAATTTTTTTTGTTGCCAATAGTTTTATAACAGTTTATGTCAACATGTCATTTGATATTGTTGGTTTATGTAGCGCCGCCTACACAGAATTTAGGTTTTGTGTTTTTTATGAACTTTTTTGAGGTTTGTTTACTTAAGAAGCTATCCAATCGACTTGGCACTTTACTCCCTTATTTCACATTCCTGACTTTGGTCCAAGACTAATGACTTTGGAAGTATTAAATTATTCCAAGACTTTATGGCCTCAATTTCACCATGCATTTTCCACACTTTCCACGATTTAGGCAAGACCGCCTGCTATCGAAAAAGAAAAAATACTGTGCTATCTTAAAATACAAAAAGCCGCTAACACAGCAAGAGAGATCAAAAAATTGCTAATAGAAAATGTGTGGAAAAGTGTAGCGCTAATAATGACACAAATAATGATAATACAATAAAGATTAAATCATGCAACACCACATGTGAATTAATGGTATTCAAAAGTCCATAAATGTTTTGAATGAATCGGTGAGTCGGTTTCTTTGAGTAAAACAGATACACAAAATCCAGTGCATAAAGAAGTGAAAAATCCACCACCGCTTATGACAAGGGGCTTACCGGACCGATTGGACCTAGACAGGCATATACCCCCTAGGCCAATCAAGCTTTGTTAAAGTTGATATACTGAAGCGGGTACACCATACACGTCATGCGATTCGGTATCAATGAAGGCAAACCTCAGACAGATGATTCAAAAATACTTCCCAGCAAGCAGCAACTCTCAACAGATCACTCAGAGGGCAAATCAGTACTCCAACCGATAAGCATGAAAAAGAGAAGGCAAGGCGTACATAGCGTAATTCCGTAATAAAAATCAATATTTATTATAAAGAGAAAAACTCACATTTTGCAATGGTCAATAGAGCTTATAGAAAAAGGGTAGCAGGAACAACAGTAGTCCATCCCATGCTATGACAGTAAAATTACAACCCTTGAACGGGTGTATCACCACACAACTCTGTTGCCTCATCCACAAACTTAAGAGACATATGCCATTATCTCTTAAGCTCGCACCACTAAAATTCCTTCTTGCATTCACTTCATTGCTCTCCCACATGATTTCACATGTCTATCTAGTGCTGAGAGAAGTCACTTCCAGTGGTAGACCTCCTTTTCTGTCCAAGTGGAGAGCTGCCTAGATCAGGCGTCTCCGATGATGAATGGAAGAAAAAAAAATATTCTCAATCACAGGCTATCCATGTATTCCTATATCTATTCCTATTTCCAGGAAAAGATTGTCTCCTTTTGGCATCAGACATCAGTCGAGCTAAGTCTTGTCTAACCTGTGGCCTCCAATCAGTGCTGGAGATGCTCAGATGAGTCAGCTATCTATTTACACATCTGATGGAATGCTCCCGAATCTTACCCTTTTGGAGAACTTCTCTGTATTCAAAAATATGTGTACAGTGCCTTGCAAAAGTATTCACCCCCTTGGTATTTTTCATGTTTTGTTGCCTCACAACCTGGAATTAACATAGATTGTTGGAGGATTAGAATCATTTAATTTACATAACATGCCCACAACTTTGAAGATTTTTTTTTATTGTGAACCAAACAACAAATAGGACAAAATAACAGAAAATGTCAATATGCATAACTATTCACCCCCCCTAAAGTCAATGCGCCAGATTCAGGTAGAATTAGATTCCCGCAGAGTATCAGAGATACTCTACGCCGCCGTACTTTACCTGGCTCTACGAGGAATTCAGAGAGATTTTGGCCCGTAAGGTACGGCGGCGTAGTATATTTCTCCCGGCGGAATCAAACTACGCGATTAGGGGGCGTGAGGCATTTAAATTAGGCGCATTCCCACGGCGATCGAACTACGCATGCTCCGTTCAGAAATTTCCCGCCGTGCATTGCGCAAAATCACGTCGTTACGTCATTTTTTTTTGAGTAGCGTCGTTTACGGACATTCCTATTCCCGAACGACTTACGTAAAAAATTAAAAATAAATTGAAAGTCGACGCGGGAACGACGGCCATACTTAACATGGGCCGCGTAACGTTAGACCAGCTAATAGCTGGTTTAACATTACGTAGCAAAAAAATGACGTACGCGATTGCGAACGACGCTCGTAACTTCGTGGATCGCCGGAAAAAGCTAATTTGCATACCCCGACGCTGAAAACGACGCGAACTCCACCCAGCGGCCGCAAAAAGATTGCAGCGTAGATCCAAAGGCGTACGAAGACGTAAGCCTGTCAGATCGAAGCCCAACGCCGCCGTATCATGGTTTGAGGATTCAAACTAGTGATACGGCGCGCGTAATTTGAAAGTACTCCTGTCTAACACTAGTTAGACAGGCTTAATGGCTCTCTGAATCTGGCCCAATGCTTTGTAGAGCCACCTTTTGCGGCTATCACAGCTCCAAGTTTCTTTGGATAACTCTCTCTGAGCTTGCCATATCTTACCACTGGGATTTTTTTGCCCATTCCTCCTTGTAAAACTGCTCCAGCTCCTTCAAGTTGGATGGTTTGCGCTTGTGAGCAGCAATCTTTAAGTCTGACCACAGGTTTTCTATTGGATTGAGGTCTGGGCTTTGACTAGGCAATTCCAAAACATTTACATGTTTCCCCTTAAACCATTCAAAGTATTTCTTTAGCAGTGTGTTTGGGGCCATTGTCCTGCTGGAAGGTGAACCTCTGTCCTAGCCTCAAATCACACACAGAGTGGGACAAGTTTTGCTCAAAAATATCCCTGTATTTAGCAATATCCATCTTTCCCTCAACTTATACTTATTCACATAGCATGGGGGGCAGGATCTGGGGGCCCCTTGTTAAAGGGGGCTTCCAGATTTTGATAAGCCCCCTGCCCGCAGACCCCGACAAACAACGGCCAGGGTTGTTGGGAAGAGGCCCCCCTGCCCCAAAGTACCCCCCCCCCCATGTTGAGGGGATGTGGCCTGGTACGGTTTAGGAGGGGGGGACGCACGCTCACCCCCCCCCTTTCCTGACCTGCCAGGCTGTGTGGATCAGGGTCTGGTATGGATTTTGGGGGGACCCCCACACAGTTTTTTCAGGGGATCATGTCAGCACAAGTCTGATCCTTGGATTATAGACAGGCTATGCTCCCAAGGAGAATGCAAAAATGAATACTAACTGTGCTGGGAAGGATGTGCTTTTGTGCCTATGGTGGTCAGTTTAAAATAGGGAAGCAGGGGGACAGGCAAGATCAACCAGGTATATCGCTGAATGCAACGCAAAGAGAAGAGGATACTTTTAATACAAGTACATAGTAACTCAGACACATACCACAAGTATGAAATGGTGGTTAACCACTGCCACATACATGTCCAAAGCATCATGGGACCTGTAGTTCAATGAAGCTACTGAAAGGAAAAATTATTTGATATAGTCAACCTCAATGTTATGGTGAAAAAAAAGTTGTGCTACCAGTGACACAGAAAAGCAGCCAGCATCAACATGACATATTGCATCCAAGTAACGTAAAAACAAAAAATGCAGCGCTGTAGAGATGAGCAGCCCCTGTATATTATACAGGAGATATGGTGGAATGGTGGAATATCAGAACTTCTGGTGGAAAACTGTCATGGATATAATACACGGGATGTGCAACATACAAGACTCTCAGGGAAGTGAATCTGACAACTGGGAAAGGGATAAACAAATTAATACTCTTACCAGTAGTGTATTTAGGTTTTGTGCCGCCCTAGGCCTGACTAAACCCCTCCCCCTAATTTAAATATGACCCACCCCTTTCTGTCAAGGCCACACCGCTTGCTGTTTAAGACCCACCCCGAAATTTTCGAGTGGGACACTAGTTCTGAGGGCCTGGGAAGGGGCAATGGATTCCCTGAATTTACATGGATTTCCTCTCACTTCCTGTTTGGCTATGTGGCAGGAAGTAAAGGGAAATCTCTGCAATGGGACAGGGATGGTAAAAAAATAAACTGACTGGGGCTATAACCCCCCCTACTCTATCCAAAATGAAAAAAAAAAGTGTTGCCCATAGTTCTACTTTAAGCACAAATTTCTGATAATTTTATGGAGAGGACTAAGAAGATATAACCATGCCAATGGTGCTGCAGAAACATTTAGCACAGTGAGGAAGGTTTGTGGTCCAGGATGATAGGTAAAAATTAGAAGTGGCGCCCCCCTCCAGTTGCCGGAAGCCCATATACAGGTAGCAGTGCGGCTTCTTTATGGGGGTGCTAGACTAATTTGCCTAACAGCTGGTGGGGACTCTATTCATGCTGCTCCCCTGCAAAGTGCTGCCCTAGGCCTGGGCCTTGTTGGCCTAGGCCAGGATACAGCATTGACTCTTACCATGTAACGTGGACACACACGCCAGTGGTGGTGGGTCAGTCAGGCAAAAACAAATCTTCTCGGGCACATTCTCCAAATTATTCTCCTGTAGAAGGGAAGCTGGATACCTCAGTTTCCGTTAGATATCACCAGTGCCAATGTAAAGTGCAAGCTGTGAGAGAAGGATCTCAGCGAGCCAGGATTCTTGGTGTCCAAAAGCTGATGTAAGCCTTGGGGAAAAATAAAAAAGGCCTCCACATAGTGCAGATAAATGGAATAATTTAAAAAAAGAATGTTTTATTGGGATAAAATCAAGTAAAAAGAGGGTACAAGCGGCATCAACTGGCATCAATTTTACTCCTTCCAGTGGCCAGATATATACAGTATACATTAAACTGTAGTACTAACAATAGTGATGTCACGGCATATGACAAGATCTTTTTTTTTTCACAGAAAGTAACTTGGGGGGAAAAATATTGTTTTTCTTGAGGTCGTAGGAAAGGAAGTGTTGGAGAAAATGTAAAGGACCCCGAAGTTGAGCTTTAATTAATAATATGTTCACAGAATTAAAAAGACTATGATCTTATATAAGGAATAATATATAACAGTTTTTATTAAGGTATGGAATGTGATAAGGTGGTAATCACTGAAGTATGAATCATTAGAAACGTATATTATATTTGTCATACTCATGTCTGATTATTGGGATATTCCCTTGGGTTCTTTAAATGATCAGAAAATTAACTGTCTGAATATTTAAAAAGAATAAGTGATAGAAATCCCAGAGGAGGAAAATGGCATCATTATCAAGAAAACCAATCTTATTCTTTTACAAATGAAAAATATTTGCTATTTAAATAGCAGTTTTCACTTAATTAATAACGCAAACGTCAATATAAACTGTTCACATATAACTCTTCAGGAATTAAAGAAGTTTAATACAGGTTACTTACAATATACA
Organism: Rana kukunoris; assembly: GCA_029574335.1. Classification (NCBI taxonomy): domain Eukaryota; kingdom Metazoa; phylum Chordata; class Amphibia; order Anura; family Ranidae; genus Rana; species Rana kukunoris. The sequence continues at coordinate 115,368,486 of CM056051.1, read as the reverse complement.
CACACAGTTAGAATTATATACTGTATTTATTGGCGTATAACACTCAGTTTTTTACCCTAAAAATAGAGGGTAAACTGTGCCTGCGTGTTATACGCAGGGGGCTTTGGAAAGTTTTTTTCCTGAAACTTCACTCTTAAAGTTAGGGTGCATGTTATACGCCTGTGCGTGTTATACGCCAATAAATACGGTAGATATATACAGTACATATGACTTTATCCTTGAAGATAACTAGTAATCCCTATATTTTTTATGGCGTATTTATGTTAAAATACATAATTATTGTTTTTTTGGTGGATAGGGAGAGAAATATATTTTTTGTCGTAAAAGTTTTTTTTTTTTTTTTAACCAAAGTAATGTTTAACTTACAGATGGAAAAACAGAAACACTGATGCGCCAAATGCAGCATATCAGAATAACTCATCCTGAAAGTCCTTGATATCATTCCGACTGGTTGATGTAAAAAAATAAGCGAACTCTATTTTGGCGTGATATAATGAAACTGCACTTATTGTTCCAGTGTTACAGAGAACACTTCACCTAACTCCGCTGATGCGTTTTGCTAGGGCTGTAATGAAAAACAATGAAAAACAGCAGCATGGCCTTAGAGCGGCACCATTGCGTTAAAGTGTGTAGTGACAGCTTTGTTTTGTTTGAAGACGCTAAAAGTTTGAGTGAACAGGCAAACACAGTTAAAGTCTATGGAACACGAACATGAAAAATCAAAAGTGTTAATTTTAAAGGCTTATATGCAAGTTATTGCCATATAAAATGTATCGGGACATGGATACTGCCCCAGGGGACACTTATCAATATAATAAAAAGTTTTTAAAACAACCGTTTTTTCAGAAGCAGTGATTTTAATAATGCTTAAAGTGACATAATAAAAATGAAATATTTCTTTAAATAATGTGCCTGGGGGGTTCCCTTAGCCTGCCTAAAAAGTGGCGCATATGTGCAATGTGTAGATAAGTGCCGCAGCAAAATTACATTTTTAAAGTAAAAAATGTAATTTAAACTTGCTCGCGGCTGTAATGTATTGCCGACTCCTGGCAATATAGATGCAAAAATAAAGGAAAAAATTAGCGTGGTTCCCCTCCCCAGTCCATACCGAGCCCTTCAGGTCTTGTATGGATTTTAAGGGGAACTTCACGCCAAAATAAAAAACAGCGTGCGGTCCTCTCCCAATCCATACCAGGCCCTTTGGGCCTGGCAGGGATTTTAAGGGGAGCTTCATGTCAAAATGTAAAAAAAAATTGATGTGGGGTCCCCCCAAAATCCATATCAGACCCTTATGTGAGCATGTAGCCTGGCAGAGCAGGAAAGGGGGGATGAGCAAGCCCCCTCTCCTAAACCACACCAGCCACTTGTCCTCAACATGGGGAGGGTGCTTTGGGGTCCTCTTCCTGACAACCCTGGACATTGGTTGTTGGGGTCTGTGGGTGGGGGGCTTATCAGAATCTGGATCCCACCCCCCCTATGTGAGTGGGTATCGGGTACTTTGTAACCCTACCCATTCACCAAAAATGTGTAAAAAAAATAAAAACCAAAATAAACTGTTTTTTACAGTTCTTTTATTAAAAACGAAAAGGAAAAATAAAGTGTCCCACGATGTACCTCCATTGCCAATCACGCCACCCGATGGACTTGAAAAAATAGAAGAAAGCCCCGAAAAAACTCTGCCTCCATGGGAGGCCTTCTGGTGACTGCTGTCTTTTGGCTTTGACAGCTGTTATATTCAATGGTGGGTCCACCTGCTGATGTTACCGAATGTCTATGCACCTGTATGATGTCACATGATGTCAGAAGGGGGCATGACCACTCGGTTATATCACCGGGTGGCCCCGACCCTGCCTCTATAACAGCTGTCACAGCCAAGAGACAGCAGTTGCCAGGAGGCCTCTCATCGAGGCGGAGGTCTTATTTTTTCTATTTTTGGGGTCTGTCAGGTGGTGTCAGGTACCTGATAGGATACTGAATTGGCGAGGGCGGCCTCTCTTATATCTACTGTCCTGGCTCCTCTGAAGATGAGACAGAGGAAGTCGAAGGACAAGAGGGATACGAGTGCCTGACAAGGAAGGTCCCAGGGCGGCTGCTTGTTAGGGTTCTGCAGACTGGAGTAGGCTGCGGTGTGCAGAGCTGGAACTGGAGACAGCCAGGCAGGCAACCAAGGGTTAACAGTAGCCAGGAACATAGGCAGAAGCAGAGTCTCAGGAACAGCCAGTGTCGTCAGCAGGCGTGCAGTGAGGTATCAAATCATAAACAAAGCCAGAGTCAGGAACAGAGCCGGGTCAGAGGTGGTAAAAGCACAGGAACAGATCACAGAGCCAAGAGCAAGCCGGGTCATAAACTGGAAGAGCACACAGGATCAGATCAGGATATAGGACACAGCTGAAAATCAGTCAGTAAAGCATAGGAGGCTAGACTCCCTTTAAATAGGCCATTTAGCGCCAAGAGGAATTAGGCCAGTGCGCGTGTGCACGCATGTGTGCGCCTGTTAGCTGTACTATTGCAAATTATATTCGCCTGTGCGCATCTATGTGCCAGACATCTCGAAGGGATTCCATGACAGGTGGCATGATTGAACATTGATGGACATCATGGGACACACTTTTTTAATAAAGGAATTGTCAAAAACTGTCTGTTGTGGTTTTTACTTGTAGACACTTTTTTTTGATGAATGGTTATTTGGTGTGGAATTCCCCTTATAATCTATTCCAGACCCAAAGGGCCTGGTATGGATTTTAAAGGGGGGGACCCCACACTGTTTATTTTTTATTTTGCCATGTTATTCCCCGTAAAATCTATATCAGACCCAAAGGATATGAATTTTCGGGAGGACCCCACGCTGTTTTTTTTTCTTTATTCTGCCATAGGGTTCCCCTTAACCACTTCAATGCACTGTATTATATACTCTGCACTGACTGCACTGTATATATATATATATATATATATATATCGCTACCCCCGAAGGAGCCGCTGGTTGATTTTGGGGTCGGCGTATTAAAGCGGAGCTCCACCCTAAAGTGAAGTCCCGCTGATCGGAACCCTCCCCCCCTCCGGTGTCACATTTGACACCTTTCAGGGGGGAGGGGGGTGCAGATACCTGTCTAAAGACAGGTATCTGCATCCACTTCCGGCCCCGTTGTGTGCTGGGAACACTCGGCTCCCAGCACACAGCGGCAGCCAATCGGCACACTATAGAGAAAGATTGATGAGCGGAAGAAAACTACAATATCTAAGGCCTGATACTGCAAAGAGCACCTTGCTCTCAGTACAGTCACACTTAATCGTCGCCACTCCCGTCGGAGTGGGTAAAGTGCCCCGGACAGGCGTTTAACTTGAGCCTGGCAGCCGAAAGGTCACTTGCAATAGTCATTGGGAGGAATTAGGGCCTCTGCCACAGGCCTGAGGAATTTCCATACCTTTTAAAGGGGTAGAACTAATGGATCCTCCCAGTAAGTCACTCTCTAGAGCAGGAGTCTCCAAACTACGGCCCTCCAGGTGTTCAGGAAATACATTTCCCATCATGCCTAGTCATGTCTACGAATGTCAGAGTTTTACAAGGCCTCATGGGAAGTGTAGTTCCACAGCATCTGGAGGGCCGTAGTTTGGAGATCCCTGCTCTAGAGTGATCAGAGGACAGTTGAAGTGTACTTGTCATGTAGTGATGACTGGATCCCCGGTGGTTCGCCTAGTCCTTGCGGACAACCTCTGCCTTTGGGTCTCCCGAGCCAATCCCCCACAGTACAGCTCCCAGCTTATGATCTGGGACCCAGCAAGCCGCTGGGGCCCCTTTCGATGTCAGGGTGAAGCTACGCTTGGTGCATAGCTTCGGCCTGGCAGGCCTCGTATGCTTCTCTCAGGCGTCTGCCACAGATATACTCTCCCGCCAGCATGTCCAGAAGAAAGATCCTTCTCTGATTGGCTGCTGGGAGAAAGTGGGTCTGTCAGAACCCCTTCTAGCGCCAACTATCACCCAGGGGTAAAAACACCTGACCCTAGCATGCAGACTGACCTAGAAAGCAGTTCTAAACTGACAGCAGCCTGAACTTAACCAATTTGTGAGTGGGAGCAACTTAACTCTCCCATTCCCCACTAACTGTAGCGTAATAATCAGCCAAATAGAGGGGGGGGGGGCTACATATATGAATATGAATATATGTATACTAGACTGCCTGCACTGTATATATAGTTTACACTAAATGCACTGTGTATATATATATATATATATGTATATATATATATATACACAAACACACATACTACGCTACACTACACGGTATATATATATATATATATATATATATATATATATATATATATATATATATATATTAATACATTGCCTGCACTGTATATATATTCTACATTGACTGCACTGTATATATATATATATATATCTCAGTCTTCTGCATTGAATAATGCTGGGCAGCATTTAAGCCATAGGACTTAAGACATCTAGTCACTAAAATCAATTACTGTCAAGGACTGCACCAAAAAGGGTGTAAGAATTGCAACCAGAGCTGCTTCCATTCCCCAAAAAAATTTTTTTCCCAGAGTTTGGCTTTAAAACGAATTTACTGCTTTTTGAAAATTCAGCTTGAAGAACAATAGTATTGCTCTATTTTGTTGATTATAATTGTGCTTTTATAGGAAATTGGATATTTAAAATTAATCAGCAAAGTGAGTTTGCAAAAATATGGTTTGCCCTTTATTCTTAAGGTTTATAATGCATAGTTCATGTCTAAATAAATTATCCCATCTTATTGGCTAATGCCACATGCCCCAATAAAAATGTTTTCAATCAACTAGGATAGTATTACAGTAAGTCAAATATGATCAGCCTCCTTTCTGACATTTTAAATCTTCTGAGAGCCATCAACAATCTCTGGGGACGTATAAAAAATGATATAAAAGTAATAGAAACATATTTTCAGTAGCAACTCCTGTATGTACCTATGCCTATCCTATATCTTTGACAAAAGCAAGACTTTCTGTGACTTCACTCCTAATGAAAATAAAGCATTGGAATTAGCTTAGGTAACTTCCTTCAAGATAAGTATGAAATCTAATTCCACAGGACACAGACTTCCTGGAAGCGAAGTAAAGTAAGAATGTGCTCTTCAACTTATAAATATCTTGTTAAATTAGTGGTTTGACTGGCAATGAACATTTTATTAATCCCATAAAATTACTAATAAAGAGAATTATCCAACAGAATGAGCCTATTATCTCGTGCTGCAGGGAGCACATATATTTATAAGCTATTGCTTCTCTAACATTGCCTGCCAATTCCTTGTACTGTAACACAGTCTAATATAATACTGAACATTCAAACTCTTATTCACGGGTTGAGCTCTGCATTGCGCTGCATATTGTACAAGCATTAAAGTGAGTGCACTAAGCCATGTAACTCCTTGTCTGGGATTTTAATGGTTGTTCAATAACTTCAAATGAGAGAATATAAAGATCTAAGAACATTTACAAAATTGCTGTATTACAGAACTAAATTTGATATGTGAAATAGTTTTTGCTACTTGTATTCAGAATTACTTTCAACAAACAATTGTAAAACAACCTTCCTTCACTTATCGTAACAAATTGAAAGCATGCTTTATAATAATTCACAATGCGAAGTTAGTACTGCCGAATACTAACTGCCAGATAAAAAAATATCGAGAAAGGGAAAGAGATGAATATGATCTTGATAGCGACACAGAAGCAAGGAATCGCTTTTACCCTTTGAGAGATAGAGATGGGCCTAGCAACTATGCCATTGCAGACTATGAATTAGCTAGTCAGGCACAGCGAACATATAGACAAGGCCCATCAAGGGATTTTCCTCCAAACCAATATGAAAACACTTCAGGTGAACATTGGGGTTTTCCCAGGTCAAATCAGGGCGTAAAAAGACAGGTAGAAAACAAAGAGGGTGCAGAGGGGGGAGGAGAACAAAGCCTCAAGAAACAAAGGCTGTGAACGATGCAGGTATTTTCAATCTTAGCTCGCACACTCTGACTCAATCAGAACTAATCTTATTGAACAAAGGACTAAAATTCGCCCCACCTAAAAAACTAAATAAATTCCAAACGTATATGGATATCCACCAATATATACGTAGGATAAATATCAAACGGTATTTTGCAGGTTTGCCCTCTACTGAACGACCATTGGCCCAACAAACTTTCAAACATTCAGGATTGGCCAATGCTTCCACATGGAATCCCCCTGGAGCACTGGCCCCTGCAATTAAAGTATTTAGAGATGTTGTGTTAAGAGATTTGGAGGCCGTCAGAGTCTCTAATATCTCAATGGACCAGGAACTAACCAAGGGACTTGACTCTCTATGTAATAACAAAGAGCTTGTCATCCGTCCATCGGATAAGGGTGGAGGCATAGTAGTTATGGATAGGTCTATGTACATCACTGAAACCAAGAAAATTGTGGATGACCAAGAGACTTACACACTACTATTGAGAGATCCAGTTATTCAATATAAAAACGATCTTGAGATCTTGATTAAAAAAGGTGCAGATCAGGGAATTCTTAATGAAAAAGAACAGATTTTTTTAGTCCCGCGAGCACCAAGACTTCCAGTGTTATATTGTCTCCCTAAAATCCACAAAAGCCTTACTTGCCCTCCTGGACGTCCCATCATCAGTGGGATTGATTCTATCACGTCCAGGGTGGGTAAGTATATAGATTATTTTCTACAACCCCTCGTACAGAAAATGCCCTCTTACCTAAAAGACACAAAACATGTCATCAACTTACTGTCTCAACTTCAATCAGACGAGAATATGTGGTTAGTGACAGCAGATGTTAGTTCACTGTACACCATCATCCCACATCATCTAGGGATATCTGCTGTGAAATACTATTTAGACGCACTTTCTGATCTGTCTGAGATACAAAAGGATTTTTTGATTGAGCTCCTTGAGTATGCGGCTAGTCACAATTATTTCTGGTTCGATCACAATTTCTATCGACAAGTAAGAGGCGTCGCTATGGGTGCCAAATATGCACCCAGTCTGGCCAATTTATTTATGGCCAAATGGGAGGAGGATGTCGTCTATAATGACCTGAGCCCGCATATCAAACTATGGGCCAGGTACATCGACGACATCCTTCTCCTGTGGACTGGAACCAGATCTCAATTGGATGAATTCATTTCCCTTTTGAATAACAACAACAGAGGTTTTGTGCTAACATACGAAGCTAGTCAAGATGTTATCAACTTTCTAGATCTTACCATCGCTAAGGAAGAAGGAACATTTAAAACAAAAACTTTCTTTAAAAAGACAGACAGAAACTCCTACATACCAATAGGAAGTTGCCATCATAACAACTGGCTAAAATCTGTTCCCAGAAGCCAATTCATTAGGATGAGAAGGAACTGCACAACCCTGGATGACTATAAGACACAAGCAGATATTCTTGCCAATAGGCTGTCTGAAAAAGGATACGATCAAAGAATGCTTGAAACCACCCTAATAGAAGTGGGGGAAATAGACCGTTCTGAGCTTTTGAATTGTAGTGTTATAAATAATAAAAATAATCAAACTGGACCTATAGTCCCGCTTATCACTACATATTCCAGCCAACACTATAAGATTAAAAATATTATAAAAAAACATTGGCATATACTTGAAAACGATAGAGTCCTAAATACTTTCCTACCCTCGAATCCACATGTGATTTTTAGGGGTGTACCTTCTTTGAGGGACAAAATAGCCCCCAATGTGGTGGACCCTCCGGCGAAAAAGGTCTCCTTCTTTCAAAGAGGCATCGTAGGTTACCACCAATGCCGGAGGTGCCAGGTTTGTACGTTAAACAAACTAAAAACGAAAAAAACAACATCATTTTTTTCAACCAGTACCTCCAGGGAACATAAGATTGAACCCTTTATAACCTGTAGTTCTACTGGCATTGTTTACCTGCTGCAATGTCCTTGCGGGAAACAATATATTGGTAGGACCAAACGCACAATGCAAGTACGACTGGGGGAACACATTACCAATATTCGATCAGGGTTTTCCCAACATTCAGTGTCAGCACACTACGACCTACATCATAGTCGAAATCCTGAAGGCACGATATTTTTGGGGATCGATAAATTTGATCCCCACTGGAGGGGTAGTTCCTTAGTTAGAGGACTCTCCAGACTTGAAATGTCTTGGATCTATCGAGTCCGGACTTACCTACCTTATGGGTTAAATGTGGACACGGACGTCAACGCTTTTATAGATAACAGCTGATTTCCTTTTTTTACCATTACTGTAGTGTGTACCTGCTCTGATGTCTGGGTAGATTTGAGAATCAATAAGTTCTAATCAGTTTCACCTCATTAACAACTTCACATCGTTACACTGTTTAGTCTAGTCGATCCGCATGACCAATTTAATTAATCTTTTTTGAAATATTTTTTGGAACTAATTTTATTATAGATCCTGTCCTTTTACATATATTTTTTGATTTTCCAACATGGTTAATGTATGCTGCAAGTTGGATTTCTGTTCTTACAGTTACTTCCAACACAGATGTTTTTCCGTGTTGGGCTATATTCATTGTGTACCTGCTCTGATGTCTGGGTAGATCTGAGAATCAATAAGTTCTAATCAGTTTCACCTCATTATCAACTTCACATCGTTACACTGTTTAGTCTAGTCGATCCGCATCACCAATTTAATTAATCTTTTTTAAAATATTTTTTTGAACTAACTTTATTTTAGATCCTGTCCTTTTACATATTTTTTGATTTTCCAACATGGTTAATATATGCTGGAAGTTGGATTTCTGTTCTTACAGTTACTTCCAACACAGATGTTTTTCCATGTTGGGCTATATTCATTTTGTATAAAGGGCATAATATATATTCATTCTAATATATTATCTGGTAGTGTCATACCATATTGATATACACTATCAGTATACAAAGGAATTGTGGAGTTTCTACACTCTACCAATTTTCAGTGTGCACTTCATTTACACTATCAGCACACAAAGGAATCGTATTTTTTATACTCTATCAATTTTTTATACTCTATCAATTTTCCTTTTCTGTGTGCACTTCAGTGTTTATGGAATAATCGTCCCTAATTTGCTTCTTTCTTTAATATACATTTATATATATATGGAATCAATCTGCATATATATATTTTTCATATTTTTTATCAAATTAATTTTTTATAATTAATTTTTCCCTTCATTAGTGGACTAATGTGTGGCATATTTGGAGGTGGTCATACCAGCTGTATTTGCCATACAACCCTTATACTCCAAATTGAGGCTCTTTTTTATGTATATTTTTTCTGCCTACATATTCTTATTTTCAGATATCAATTCCTATTACTGGCAAGCGATCCCTTTTCCAAAATGGTCGATTGCTTCCTGAATTCCCCGCTTGTCTGTTTAGGGCGACCTTACTGCAAAGGGTGTTTTCAATGTTTAAGGCAAGCGATCCCTTTTTTTAACACGGTTGATTGCTGCCTGAGTTTTCTGTAACTCTGCTTGGGATGACCTTATTACTAAGGGTGATCTCAAACAAAATTTCAAAGTTCAAGGCACTGACAGTGCTTATACTATTGGCAAGCGATCCCTCTTCAAAGATGGCCGATCGCCATTCATGATCCCCAGACGTCAGAGAAGGGCGGTCCTAGAATGTTACAAACGAATTTAAAGGTGGCGAGTCAGCGCGCCGCTCGTGCCCCTGGATGAAGTCTGCTATTGGACGAAACGGCGTAGGGAGGAACGGCGTGCTGACGACACCATTGTTTTTATCCTCACGACCATCCGGAAGGACGGGCGGATTGTGAGAGCCGGCCGGCTTACTATTTATATGCTTCCAAAGGATTCGTTTTTTGTAAGTGCAATCGAATTTCTTTTATTAAACTTTTAAAACGTTACTACTCTATGTTGGCTTCCTTTCTCTTCCCTTGGCTACACTCTGGGAGTGATTGTTTTTCTGGGATCCAGCCGCATTGAGACCAAGCTTGGAGACACACACAGGATTCCACTTTAATACCCGTTAAGGCAATCCAGCCTGCTGTGCTGTTGATGCTCACGATTATTATCTATCTGGTAAGCAGATTTACTATAAGAGGTGGAGGTGGAGGCTCTCTTCTGTCCTGCAGTATCTCAATCCCCTACTTGGGATATTTCTCTGAACTCACTGAACTTTGATTTTTCCCTGGAGCTGATTACCAACATTTTACGAACTTTGTCAATTCAGTTTGTTTTCCTATATGATTTTGTTATACATTGGAACACTTGGTGTTGGTTTTTTATATACAATTTTTTTGCACTCAATGCACATTTTGTTATCACTTTCACTATTGATGTATTAATTTTAGCAGCGCAGCACACCCTATTTACAGATAAAAAAATATGTTTCATATAACATTTTATCTTGTAAAAAAAATACTAGAATCATCTGTGTATTCAGCAGTAACCTTCTAATCCAGGGGTGTTCAAGCTTTTTTCAAAGAGGGACAGATTTGATGAAGTGAACATGCGTGAGGGCCGACCATTTTACCTGACATTCTTTGAATCAATAAAATTCGGTCTAATGCCCCGTGCACACGATCGGTAATTCCGACAGCAAAAGTCAGATCTGAGCTTTTGAACGGAAATTTTGACCATGTGTATGCTCCATCGGACTTTTGCTGTCGGAATTTCCACCAACAAAAGATTGAGAGCTGGTTCTCAAATTTTAAGAGGGAAAAAGTTCCTATCTGTATGTCTGTAGCAATTCCGGCACGCAAAATTCCGACGCATGCTGGGAAACAATTCAACGCATGCTCGGAAGCATTGAACTTTATTTTGTCGGCTCGTCGTAGTGTTGTACGTCACGAGCTTGGGCGTGTTATTTTGATATACCGTATTTATTGGCGTATAACACGCACCTTCACTTTAAGAGGGACGTTTCAGATTTTTTTTGTTAATAAAGAACTGTAAGGCAAAACCAAGGTCAGTGCCCATCTGCAGCCTCATCATTGCCATTGATGTAGCCTTACAATTGCCATGAATGCAGCCTCGCCATTAACATGAATTCTGCCTCAAATGCAGCCTCATCATTGCATGATTGCAGCCTCACCATTGACATGAATGCAGTCTCAAATTCAGCCTCATCATTGCATGAATGCAGCCTCACCATTACATGAATGCAACCTCACCATTAACATGAATACAGCCTCACATTTTCATGAATGCAGCCTCACCATTGCATGAATGCAACCCCACCATTGACATCAATGCAACAGACTACATACGGGAAAATCTCAGTCTTCTCTGTAGCCTCTTTAATACAAAGCCCCACCTCCACTGATAGACAGTACAGTCGTCCAATGGCAGCCCAGGAAACTTCCTATTACAGAGGCAGCTGTGTAAACAGGAAATTCTCAAGGTATGCATTCTGTTGGTGCATGTCCTGCACCCTCCCTGTTCCCTCTAAGGCACATATATATACATAAATACAGGTATATATCTTTTGTGACCCCCACGGCGCTCGGGATTGATTGCGGGCCACAAAAGATATGGAAAATATGAAAGTAGCACTCCTATGGCCACATCTGTATGGTAATTGATACAACAAAATAAAATGAAGCTGTCATTACCAACAAAGATTGACATCCAAAGGTACAATATAATACAGTACATTCATGCCACCTATCAGTGCCCATCCATGCCCATCTGTGCCACCTATCAGTGCCCATCCATGCCCATCTGTGCCACCTATCAGTGCCCATCCATGCTGCCTATCTGTGCCCATCCGTGCCGCCTATCTGTGCCCATCCGTGCCACCTATCTGTGCCCATCCATGCCGAATATCTGTGCCACCTACCTGTGCCCATCCGTGCCACCTATCTGTGCCCATTCGTGCCACCTATCAGTACCACCTATCAGTGCCGCCTATCAGTGCCCCATCAGTGCTGCATATTAGTTCCCATCAGTGCCCATCAATTCCACCTCATCAGTGCCATCTCATCGGTGCCCATCAGTGACGCCTTATAAGTGACTGTCAGTGCAGCCCCATCAGTGCCCATCAGTGAAGGAGAAAACTTACTTATTTACAAAGTTTTGTAACGGAAACAAAAAAAAACATTTGTTTTTCAAAATTTTCGGTCTTTTCATATTTTTTTTGCAGAAAATAAAAATCCCAGAGGTGATCAAATACCACCAAAAGAAAGCTCTATTTGTGGGAACAAAATTATACTAATTTAGTTTGGGTACAGTGTAGCACGACCGCGCAATTGTCATTCAAAGTGCAACAGCGCTGAAAGCTGAAAATTGGTCTGGGCAGGAAGGTGTATAAGGGCCCTGTATGGAAGTGGTTAATCCACATAGCTTCTTTCTTAAAATAACATTTTTCCGATCTCTCTCTCTTCTTGCCTTAACATGGGCACAGCCTCCAACACAAAATAAACAGAAAAGGTAAAAGTCTGACTACACTTCTGTTGTTGGAGATGGAAAGTGATGGCAGTACCAGTATCACATAAGGTTAAAAAACAACCATTTGTATATGAAAAAAAAGACTCTGGACACACTTCTGGTGTAGACTTGCCTGCTTTATACAGAGAACAACTTGGTAGCAGATGAACAATGGTTTACATTATGCTGAGCATTGCTTTTTTTGGTAATCCTGTGAAAGCGATTCCTCCTATATAATATATTATTCATTTGATTTGAGACTTACCACAGCAGAAGTGTTCCTGTTGTCTTTTCGCTATTTATTTGTTTTTTGTTTTTTTTCAACACCTGTTATCTATGCTACGAAACTTAATGGCCATATGTGACAAAGTATGACAAAATGGTCTGCTAGTGCTTGCTTACCTAACTTCCTGATCGCCAATTTATGTGAGAAAATCAAATCCTATACACGCTATGTAGTCTCTATTGTATAGAGCAAGCTACCCAGGCCTCTAATACAGTATACTAGAAATCCATTGTAAATAATATTATTGTGTATTTTTTGCAGTCAAGACTTCAGGTACTTCAGGACTTCAAGACTTAAGATGTTGGTCTTTAAACATCTTCCAATCTTTCACCTTTCAATAGCAATGGAGAAAAGAAAACTGTTTAACGTAGCAAAAGAACCTCTATCCCATTATCTAACTTTATATTTATTTTGTTTTCTTTTTAGTCTCTAGTCACTGTCCCCTTCCTTATGTTTCCTTTCATTCCCATCTCCTTTCTTGTTCACACCTTAATGCATGCTGCTCAAGCTTTTGTTGTTTGGCTATTACTGTCCCTGTTCACCAAGATGGGTTTTGATGGTTCACAAAGTTTTTCTTGTAACGACATGTGTGAAAGGATTCCATTATTCACATAATGACTAGGGAAACCTAAACTCTAAATATAGCTGCGTTGTGAAGAACGTACATTCAGCTATTACGCCTTCAGCATCTGCGCCTTGCTGTGCCGAGGTAGGCCCCGTGTCAAAAATCGTACCCAACAGCACAGCAGGTCTTTTTCCTGTTTGTCCAAAAGACTTAGTAAGCAAAGCAGGTACTTGTCTGCCTTTCGTTATACTGTTGGTTTAAGTTGTATCGCAGAAAAGTCTTGTGGTCCTTCATCTCTTGTCTGGCTTCAAGTGTACAGCGTTACTGTAGAGGGAAGGCATTAGTATGTACACATTACCCAAGGCATAGGCGTGAGGGATGTGAGTGATGTGACAGCCTTGAGAAATAAACAATTTGCATGTCATGTTGTATTCAGTTTTCTGGCCGGGTTAGAGCAGCAGAGAATACAAGAGCGCAGAAGAAGAGATTAGTGTAAAATCACTTTACAGTCTGGATATTTTGGCATAGTTGTGCACATTTGTTAAATGTATTTTCCCTAGGGAACAATAGATGAATGTGTTACCGTATTAGGCAGAATAATCTACTGCAGTCCCAAGGAGTAGATTAAATTGTCTGTTTGTCTAACTCAGTGGGAGGAAAAAAATGAGCCGAATGTCTTGAGAAGTTGAAATTATTGATCTGTGGCATTATAATAAAATTAAATACACTATATTTATACATGGGAGAGGAAAGGAATATTCAGCAGTTGGGTGTTAAACTGAGGTGATCGATTACATAGTCATTTGAGGTGGAATAATCTGTATTCCCAGGCTATATTTGTTACTTTGAAAAGGACATTGAGTGAATCCTTTAATACAATGTGTTCTTGTAAATGTAGATTTTGCTGATGCACACTACTCTAATAAATGGCCATAGAGAATTCTTTATAAAATTTTGACTAAAGTAAAGTTTAAAGAGTGTGTATAAGCGGTTTTCCTTAGTTTTATGTTTAATCTGTTTATTAAGGTTTCAGAACATACAGGTCAATTTGAATATCCTTCTCCTTCTCATGATTTTAATGTGCTCAGATTTCAGATAGAGTGTGGATGTTAATATTGACGTCAAATTTCAATTGAGTTTTAGTTATAGTCTTTTGACTAAAATGTAATTTTAGTTTCAAGCCCTGTACACACGATCGGTTTGTCTGATAAAAAAGGACCGATGGACCGTTTTCATCGGACAAACCGATCGTGTGTGGGCCCCATCGGTCTGTTTTCCATCGGTGAAAAAATTTCCTTATGGATAAAAAAACGATAAACAAAAAACGATCGTCTGTGTGGAACTCCCTCGGAGAAAAATCCATGCATGCTCAGAAGGATTGAGCTTCATTTTTCTCAGCACGTCTTAGTGTTTTATGTCACCGCATTGGACACGGTCAGATTTTTGACTGATGGTGACTGATGAAAGTCAGCTTCATCGGATATCCGACGAAAAAATCCATCGGATTAGATTCCATCAGATATCCGATCGTGTGTACAGGGCATTAGTCGTATTTTAGTCTTTTGAGTAAAATGCCATTTTAATTTTAGTAGCATTTTAGTCATCTGAATTGTTTTTGTTTTAGTCGTATTTTAGTCGAGTAAAATCTCCAGTACATTTTAGTTGACTAAAAATCGAATGGGTTTAGTTACAGTAATTTTTTATTTATTTTTTAGTTAACAAACATGTGTTTGGGGGCACAAACACAGGATGTTCCTTAGCTTTCAGGGGACACAAGTGAAATCTGGGGGTGTGCCACCCACCCCAGCAACCCTCTAGTTCTGGCCATGGTCAGGATGTGCAAAGCGCTCTCTCCTTTATAAATGTGAGTTGCTAATTGTGCTGTTGAATAAAAATCCTAATGCTTTCAATGCTGCACCCAGAGCGGTACCCTTGTTTGTTTTTCTCATTGCTGCAGAGAGTCCTTCATAAGGAGCTGCCTTCCAGTGCCGATTTTCATTTGATGAACTTTTTGTTTTGGACTATGTACTTTTTACCCTGTGGACTCCAGAGGCATACCCTGTCCTAGGCACCATCAGTTTGTACAGGTGTGTTTGATTTGTATGCATTGGATTGCCATTTGGTGGTACAGGCAGCATGAGAGGTACCGGTAAGTATCCACTGTGTTCTTTATAGGGGCAAAGTATTTACACTTTGAGTTTAGCAACAGTGCTGCTTTAAAAAAAAAAAAAATATTAAATTTGTCTTAACCCCATTCTAGCTTCCCTTTAGCCCTGGTTCACACTGATGCTACTTTGAAATCGTGCTTCTTTACTTGAAGTAGCGCGATTTCAAAGTAGCAAGGTCAGCGCGATTTCAGGTGCTACTTGATAGACATTTGTGTGGCTTCATACACAGATGTCTATAGAAATCGCACCTGAAATCTGCAAAAGTAGTGCAGGAACTACTTTTGCAAATCGGTGCGGCGCCGCAAAATCGGTGTCGCACCTATTAGAACAGTGCCATTGCCGCCAATAGGCTGCGACTTGTCATGCGATTTGATCTCTCAAATCGCATTACAAATCGCTCCAATGTGAACCTAGGCTTTAACACATTTTCCAGCTCTACAAAAAAAGCTTCTTTCTATTGACCCCCCACAGGAAAGCCCTAGAAATATCCTACAGCATGCCAATTTACCAACTTCAACACTTCAGTGTATAAAACCTCAATTCCCCTTTTCATAGCAACAGTCATCCCTCTCTGTTGTCCTAATGACTTCTGATGTAACCTCACTATACAAAGTCAATTACCTGCCCTTGTTTGCTAATTTCTTGGAAGACGTGGGGACATGGTTTACTGCAAACCTATCTTGGATGGGAAGAATTGCATCAGTTAAAATGACAAGGTTACTATATTATTTTTGAACTCTGCATATCAAAAGTCCCAGTCACGGCCATACGCCATTTCCAGTCTAAAATCCTCCATTACATCTGGGGTACTAAAGGTCCTTGAATAGCTCGGGCTACAATGTATGCTCTCAAAGACCTGGGGGGCATGGGGGTGCCTGAGTTTTGGAAGTATTATATGGCCGCACAGTTGGCCCAATTACTCCAACTCCACTTCACTATTGCCCTGAGTGGGTCCCACTGGAGTCTCAGGCGTGCACTCTGCTAGCAATGGACCTTATCCTTTGGCCTTCCCCAAAGCACCGTAAAGCTAGTTTAAGTCTGACGCTCTCTCATTTTTTGTGCATCTAGTATATTAGTTGTAGGAGATGGTCCCTATGGTTTGCACAAACCGCAGTGGCTCTGCTTTTTGGCAATTCCCTATTCCCCCTGGCATACGGCCCTATAGATTTAGTTGGTGGGTCAACAAAGCACTATACCGTATAGGGGGACTACCTAAACGACAAATTGCCCTGGCTCACATATCTACAGGCGCCTGTTACATAGAGCTGTTTACTCGAGCGACCAACTGCCCATTCCCAGATGGACTCCCCTTTCTTTCTTCTCTCTCGCCTTCTTTTCTACCATATCTTTATTTCATGCTTACCTCTGGCATTGTGTTTCTATGATTTTCTCCCTTCTCTTCTCTTTGGTTGACCGGGACACTTCTGGGTATATTGTTGGGAATAGGGTCCCCTATAGGGGACAGTTATTTATTTATTTTTCAAAAATGTATTTATTAAACATAATTTTCCAACTATACAACGAATAAATACATATTATACATAAAGACTATACAACAAATAAATACACATTATACATACACACACACATATATACATTGTCTCAAAATAATACTCATTTTTATACCATCCTACTACTGTCTATACTACCTATCAGTTGCATTACATTCCCCCCTATCTAGAAGTTTACTTCTCTAAATTTTATCTTCCTTTTACCACTCCTCGATCCCAATGGTATTAATCGGGGTAGGCAGGATTCTTTGAAGTAATGGAGCGGCTTTTCACGGGGTAATCCTAAGACATTGAGAGGAGCCAGGGAGAGGGAAAAAAAAAGATATAGGATGATAATAATGTGTTCAATGTGCGAATGGGATAGAAAGAAAAAATAATTCCCCAATGGGTTAAGGGGACAGTTATAACAAACAATTGCTGAAAGAATCTTACTTATTACATAGCTATGCCACCTGGACTAACCTGCTGTGGTTTTACCTTAGCAATGATGTATAACAGGGACCATATTGTCATGCATACACACACACAAAGCACTGGGTGGCTGATAGAACAATTGCATCGCAGAGTACACATAGATTAAATGTTCTGCCAGTATCTCAGCACTGGTTACTGTCCTGCCTCACATTTTAATTAAAATATGTTAATGGGGGCACATACTGTAACAGACCTAACCTGCATGTCGGGTCTTCACTTGTCTGCATTAAGCCCCACATTTGTTTGTTTGTCTGTTTGTTCTTTCACCTATCCGTTTATGTGACACACGAGGAGCAAGCAAGGAATTTTCGCTGTTCCATCGACTTTTCTTTATTGTTTTACCAAAACATTTAGTAAATACCATTGAAACAGAAATATCCAACAGCCAGTTTAGCAGGGTTTCACCAGCAAGGTTTGTTTTGGCTGTGGTCCTCTAACACACAAAGTAAATATTAAAAGAAATAACAGATAAAAAAATAGGATGTCCAGCAGGCTTATTGTTGTCTCTTATACAAAGCCTGATGAAATAAAAATCTAATTCTATTGAACCTGCCATGAAAATTTGAGTGTGACAATTCAGAAAAGAGAAAGAGAGGGTGTAAGACAGCATGATAATCAGGAAGTACCACTGTGAGGTACGTCTGGTTGCAGTGGATTATGGTAAATTGAGTGTTTTTTCTGAGTTTAGCATCATTGTGGTGTTTTCTAGATAGCATTAGTAGCTCACTAACTGGTTTTACATTTTGCCTAAAATTGCTTCAGAACTTTCCTTTTTTTATTCTGATATCATTATCCCTGTCTTCAAACTTCTAAAGGAATACAATGAGTGAGAGGACAATGGAATACAGATCTAATATAATAATCCACTGCTTTGGGTGTGAAGTACCATTCAAGTATTAGTTTAGGACTTTATTTAATCACTTCAACCCTTCTTGCCCAGGACAATTTTCAGCTTTCTGCGCTGTCACACTTAACCACTTGCTTACTGGGCACAAACACCCCCCGCCTGCCCAGGTGAAATTTCAGCTTCCGGCACTGCGTCGCTTTAACTGACAATTGCGCGATCGTGCGACGTGGCTCCCAAACAAAATTGACGTCCTTTTTTCCCAACAAGTAGAGCTTTCTTTTGGTGGTATTTGATCGCCTGTGCGGTTTTTATTTTTTGTGCTATAAACAAAAAAGAGCGAGAATTTAGAAGAACAATACAATATTTTTTACTTGTTGCTATAATAAATATCCCAATTTAAAAAAAAAAAACAAATTTTTTTCTCTCAGTTTAGGGCGATACGTATTCTTCTACATATTCTTGGTAAAAAAAAAAAAAAATCGCAATAAGCGACTGGTTTGCGCAAAAGTTATAGCGCTTACAAAATAGGGGAGAGAATTATTATATTTTTTTTTTTTTTTTTTTACTAGAAATGGCGGCGATCTGCGATTTTTATTGGTACTGCGACGTTATGGCGGACACATCGGACACTTTTGACACATTTTTGGCGCCATTCACATTTATACTGCGATCAGTACTATAAATATGCACTAAAGAGGGGGTTCACCCTTAAAACCACTTTCCCCCATCCCATCCAGCATACTGGCGTCAGAGCCAGTATGCTGTCTTTTTTTTTTTTTTATCCGTGTACTTACTTCTAAATAGAGAATTTAATTTTCCTTCTACCGTGGTATATGGCGCCGCTATATCGCGTCACGCCTTCCGAAAACAGCCGACTAGCACTCGGCTGTTCTCGGCGCCTGCGCACAGACCTAGGAGCTGACTGCGCAGGCGCCGTATATAGTTGCGTCACGCCCTCCGAAAAAAGCCGAAATAGGACGGCGCCTGCGCAGTCAGCTCCTGGGTCTGTGCGCAGGTGCCGAGAACAGCCGAGTGCTAGTCGGCTGTTTTCGGAAGGCGTGACGCGATATAGCGGCGCCATATACCGCGATAGAAGGAAAATTAAATTCTCTATTTAGAAGTAAGTACACGGATTAAAAAAAAAAAAAAGACAGCATACTGGCGCTGACGCCAGTATGCTGGATGGGATGGGGGAAAGTGGTTTAAAGGGTGAACCCCCTCTTAATTACAGTATAAATGTGACTGGCATTGAAGCGGTTAACACTAGGGGGTGAGGAAGGGGTTAAATGTGTATCCTAGGTGTGTTCTAACGGTGGGGGGAGGGGGGGGTGACTGGGGAGTGACCGATCTGTGTCCCTATGTACAAGGAACACAGATCGGGCTCCTCCTCTCTAGAGACAGGACGCTGTCTCTGTGTAAAACGGCAATGAGAGATGATCTATGAGATCATCTCTCATTCGCCCACAGATCGCATCGCAAACGGCCACTCTGACTGATGGGACACCGATAGGCTACACTGATATGCAGTACTTATGAGCACTGATAGGCGGCACTGATGGGCACTGATAGGCGGCACTGGTGGGCACTGATAGATGGCACTGATGGGCTCTGATAGGTGGCACTGATGGGTACTGATAGGCAGCACTGATGGGCACTAATAGGTGGCACTGGTAGGTGACACTGATGGGCACTGATTGACAATGATAGGTGAAGCTGATGGGCACTAATAGGCAGCACTGATGGGCAATTATAGATGGTACTTATAGGCAGCACTAATGAGGAGGTACAGACAGGCATTACTGATGGGCATCTGAAGGACACTGACAGGCACTGATTGGCACTTTTACAGGCACTGATTGGCGGCTGGAGTGGGCACCTCTGATGGGGGCTGCACTGATAATCAACGTGCTGATCATCAGTGCACACACCCCCCACTAACAGAGGAGCCACCGATTGGTCTCCCTGTCAATGCAAACCAAGGAAAAGCTGATTACCGGAACTTCTTGGTTCACACTGTGATCAGCTGTGATTGGTCACAGCTGATCACATGGTAAAGAACCTCCGTCAAATGCTCCTTACCACGATCAGAGATGCAGTGTGTCAGAGTGACTCTGGCTTGTTATCCTGAAAGACATCATATGATGTCCAGTCAGGATAACAGAACCAACCCCTGGCCATGATTCTGCTATAGAAAGTGGTTAAAGTTCACCAAATATGATATTATATCAAGAACACAAGAAAATGTAAACTGTTGTATGGAATAATTTCTGCACATATGTGTTAGATACTAAAGACACTAATGAATACCAGTTTCAGTTGCACACATTTACAAATACACGCGTAAGCCACAGAGCCCCGGCAAGGCAGCCCATTTTCTATGGACCTAAACTCTATTTATGTGAGTCTCCTATGGAAGCACATGCATTTAGATAGACAGGTGTAGGGCAGATAAAACAGAAGGAAGCCCACCCCTTCTTAAAGGCACAGGGACACACTGAACACCCAGCCTATAGCAACATGCATTGCCTGGACAATATAATTCATAGTACAAAAAAGTGGTTACTGCCCCATTTGTAACTGGTCACTGCAGCAAAGAGCATTGGTCAATGTTGTCATGAGCATTCCCACCCATTTGTGTATGTGAAGCTGCAGAGCAGGGACCACCCCACTCCCAAATCATTTGCCTGCCACTGACAGCTACTTTTTTATTTGTCTGAATCCAAGATCATCCCTAATTGTAATGTCTTTTTCTGGGTTTCTATTGAACGTTTGTACTTTTTTATTAACAAGTTGATAACAAACGAGGAAAAGGCGCCCTGTCCCTTTTATTTTTGGAGGTAAAACAGTTTTGTTATATGTATTGCAAGTGTATTTAGCTGTTAGAGGTCAGCTTAGTTCAGCTTTTCCTTTTTATTAGTTTTATTTAATAGTAGTCTTTCCCTAGAGTTTACCTTTCTCTTTTTAGTAGTATTTCTTGTTTATGTTACTTGGGGGAACAATCATCATTGGAGAAGATTTTTGTAACCTGCTCTTTTATGTTAGCTGGGACTCTTTGCTGGTAACAGATCTTCTCCATGGCATGCATCAATCATGTCAGTGGCTTGCAAAATGTATGTTTTTGCAGATCTGTGTCCAAGAAAAAGTGTGTTATCTCACTGTTCTTCCTCACAATATCAATGAGCTAGAAATGTGCTACTCTGTAATAATTTTTTA
The DNA here is from genome assembly GCA_029574335.1 of Rana kukunoris. Lineage (NCBI taxonomy): Eukaryota > Metazoa > Chordata > Amphibia > Anura > Ranidae > Rana > Rana kukunoris. The sequence goes on along the minus strand of CM056051.1, from coordinate 115,346,993 downwards.
ACTATCTAACTAAATTTCCTGTAAAACAGTTACAGCAAATATTCACAGTTTATGAGAACTTATTATATTTTCACTGAAAAGTCTGTAAGACATGGTGATATTATAATTTGATACTATATACAAGAGTACATTTTAAGACTGAAAGAACAACAGAAGCTAAACGGAATCTTTAATCCTGTTACTGCATAAAAAAAGGAACAGCATTAAAACCGCAGCATAAACTACTTTTTTTTTTGCCCATCAGCGTATTGTTGTTAAGGGCTCCACTGGAAACAATTGATTCTGGCATGCAATGCATTTTTTATGTGCTAGATTGCATACATAAATTGTAGCACAGGAAGCTGGTATGAATGGGTCATGCTTTTTGACAGATTGACTTTATTTACAGTCTACAAAGTACAGACTGATTTGATGCCTGTGACTGCTTGCTCGCTGTAAAATACTGTATATAGCGGGTGCACAAAGACCATTTAATGAAGTGTGGCTGATTTTACAATAGCAACACTAATTGACCTAATTGCAATGCACAGATGCAGCAGTGGAAAGGCATTCATTAAACAAGACACTGTCTGAGAATAAAAATTTAAAGGCAGGTTACCCTTACTGGGTTGACCTTAAAGATGGCATTCTTTTAGCTCCAGGGATAGATCTGCAGGACACCAATACCCCATAGTACCAGAGCGGCGTGGTAACATAATAATGGAGGTCAGCCAAATTAACTGCGCAGCAATTCATTTCAAGTGATTGTCAGGCAAACAGTTGGAATTCAGAACACATCTTGTATTTTCAGTGGTGAACGCAACCTCCTGGAGCTAAAGATAAAAGCCAACAAGTCAAAATGAAGGTGATATGCTATGTAAGGATAGAGGGATCCATCCTCCATACATATGAATAAGCACTGTATTTTGGTGTGAAACGCGTCAGTTCTTTTCTGTTGATGTTGTGATCTGTTTTATTATAAAGGAACATTTTTTGGAGTGCGGCCGTCCTGGTTTTTCTCCAAACAATGGAGGGATCTGCAGTTGACCATTGGCAATCAGGCAATGCTACAATGGTTCACAATTTTTCAAGTGTCTTTTAGACCTAGGTAGAAGTTACATTCCCTTTACTGCAGAACCCAGTAAGTAGCTGCAAGTTAAGGCCCCCACAAGCGGCCCAAACGTCCAAAATCAAGCCATGGGTAGCCCTGCAAGGACCACCCGGCTTGATAAAAGTTGATATAAAAATTTGCTGAGCTTGGTGGAAAATGATTGACCGAAGAATGACTACATCCTATCAGATGCTAATATTATTTAGCATACATGGAAGTTGTGGCTGCCTGAATACAATGGAGATCCATTCTGTTTATTGTGTATGCGGGAATTAAGTTATTTTCTTGTCACTGTCTCTCGTGGGCTGATTGGCTGAAATTTGAGCCATCTATGCTTGTCCTTAAGAGTCGGTTCACACTGGGGCGACTTGGGATCCGACTTGAAGTCGCCTCAAGTCGTCCCAAGTCACGCTGTCCAGAAAAGCAATGTAAGTGAATGGGAGCCGTCTTAATACACACTACTGAAGTCGCTCCGACTTCAGAAGAGTTTCCTGTACTACTTTAATCAGACTTCTATGCGATTTGTACCCATTGATTTCAATGGAAGTCGCCTCCAAGTCTGATCACTGTCTTAACTGAAGCAACTTTCCAGGAAAATAACATACATTTCTCAGGCAAACCCCTCCCTCCCCCTCCCTCCCCTAGAGCTGATTGTTGTTTGATTGGCCACTGGAAAGTCTTCTGTCCTGGAGACGACTTCAAGTCATGTTGTAAATCGCCCCAGATTGCTCTGTGGTTCATGCTCAAGTCGTGTTGGAGTTGCCTCTGAAAGTCGTGCTGGAAGTCATGTCCCCCCAGTGTGAACCGACTCTAAAGCAGACTTCCAGATGTTTCTGTGTTTATTAAAAGTTAACAGCTACAAAAAGTGTAGTTTCTGACTTTTAATAAACGCACACTCACCTGTCCCATGGTCCATCTATGTGGCCGCCCAAAACCTTGGTTCTCTTCCCAGTGCCGGCATCACTAACGTGGGCACCCGTCTGTGACAGCTTGCGGCTTCACAGTCGGGTGAGAGTGGCACATGCGCGAGTCACGCTGCTCATTCTGAATGTCCGCGCAATCTTCTGAGATCTGTGACTTGTCCCAGAAGATTGCAGGGAGGGAGGGGAGAGCTTCTGCTTGAGTCGCCTAGGCCACACGATCGTAAGTGGGAGCTGGGTACCTGTCAAAAGTAGTTATCCCCTCCCTCCCCCCAAAAAATGTCATGCCAAGTGTGGCATGTCAAGGGGTTAGGAGTCTTTAAAGCAGAGGAGAATTACAGCAACATCAGAGTAAAAAAAAACAATGAGGACATAAAACCAGGACTGCAGTAAGGTAAAGGAAGCTATTTAGCTAAAAAAATATTTCCTTTAGTGACCCATTAAGTCTTCATGAACACTGGTCGTTAAAAAATCCACTTTTAGGAGCATTTGATGTTTTTTTTCTGCATTAAACGCCCCCTCTCAATGTTAGCCTATGGGGGCGATTCGCTAAAACTGGAGCACTCAGAATCTTGTGCAGCTGTGCATGGTAGTCAATCAGCTTCTAGCTGCAGCTTGTTAAAATATGCTTTGACAATAAAATCTGAAAAGCTGATTGGGTACAATGCAGAGCCGCACCAGGTTTTGCATGCTCCAGTTTTAGTAAATCTCCCCCTATGTGTCCATGCACACATAAACATTTGCAGGCATTTAGAGGCAGTGGTGTTTAGTGGCCAAAAAAATAAATAATCCACTGCCACCATGTTCTGGAGCAGCAGAGTTTTGGAGGAAACAGCATTCTCTGTAAGTCCTACAGTTAGAACACAGTGAGGGAACACAGTTAACTCCTTGATCGCCCCCTAGTTTTAACCACTTCCTTCCCAGTGACATTTATACAGTAATCAGTGCATTTTTATAGCACTGATCGCTGTATAAATGTAAATGGTCCCAAAAATGTGTCAAATATGTCCAATTTGTCCGCCGCAATGTTGCTGTCCCTATAAAATTGCAGATCGCTGATATTACTAGTAAAAAAAATAAAAATACTAATAAAAATGAAATAAGACTACCCCCTATTTTGTAGATGCTATAACTTTTGTGCAAATCAATCAATATAGGCTTTTTGTGATTTTTATTTTACCAAAAATATGTAAAAGAATACAAATCGGCCTAAACTGAGGAAAAAAAAAGTTTAAAAAAAAATTGGGATATTTATTATAGCAAAAAGTAAAAGATATTGGGGGTTATTTACTAAAGGCAAATCCACTTTGCACTACAAGTGCACTTGAAATTGCACTGGACATGCTCTTGGAAGTGCAGTCAGTCACTCTAGATCCAAGCAAAATAAAAAAAAAAAACAGCATTTTAGCTTGTACATGATTGGATAATAAAATCAGTAGAGCTCTCCCTCATTTCAGATCTACTCCTTTAGATTTACAGCGACTGCACTTCCAAGTGCACTTTCAGTGCAATTTCAAATGCACTTTGCACATGTAGTTTGCGCCTGTAGTGCAAAGTGGATTTGCCTTTCGTAAATAACCCCTGTTGTGTTTTTTCAAAATTATCTTTGTTTGTTTATAGAGCAAAAAAACGCAGAGGTGATCAAGTACCACCAAAAGAAAGCTCTATTTGTGGGAAAAAAAAGGACACAAATTTTGTTTGAGTACAGCGTCCCACGACTACCAGTGCTCTGGTCAGGAAGGGGGTAAAATGTTCATCTGTTATGATCTGCACACTTTTTCGATTAAAGCTTTCTACGTTCTCCAAGAAGTGAGTTGGATCAAGTCACTGTCTGACAATCTACTTGAGACTGTAATGCCTCGTACACATGGTCGGACTTTCTGAGAAAAAATGTTCGTCTGACTTTTTTTCTTGGAAAGTCCGACCGTGTGTAGCCTCCATCTGAATTTTTTGGTCGGAAGTCCGACGGACCTTAGAAAGAGAACCTGTTCTCTATCTTTCCGTCTGACTTTCCATCGGACTTTCAATGGACTCAGGGCGGACTTTTGCATGGTCACACGACTAGTACACACGACTGTTTTCCTCGACAGAATCCATCAAGAAACTTGGTGGCAGAGCTTTTTTGCCGAGGAAAACGGTCGTGTGTATGTTTTTCATCGAGAAAACTGTCGTGGAACTTGTCGGAGTCTCAAGAGAAACACATTCGTCTGTATGCATAGAAACCCGCGCATGCTCAGAATAAAGTATGAGATGGGAGCGTGCCTTCGGTAAAAGCATGGTTGGTAATGGAGATAGCACATTCGTAATGCTGTCTTGACAGTGTGTATGCAAAGAAAGCTTGTCAAGATTCTCGACAAGCCTAACATGGAGGAAAACGATGTTTCATTTACGACGAGTTCCTCGGTCGTGTGTACGAGGCCTGACCGTGTGTACGAGGCATAAGTTAAGCTATTTGTGTGTTTGAGGCATAAGTTAAGCTATTTTACCACAACCGAATCAGTTATAGAGGCGAAACTTACAGTGCTTATGTGGTGGAAGCAGAACAGTCAAAAAATAAGCTTCAGTCAAAAAATCAATAATATCTCTGGATTATACTGTCAGATGTGATGTGAACTCTGGTATACATCAAGTAAGAATAGTGTAGTCATTGTTATAAAAGCCTGTACATGCCTCCAAGCTAATCACAGCAGCCTACAAGAGAGCAATAATCCAGTGTTTGTTTAATGGGACTGTTACACAAGTAATGTGTGCATGATACATGTATACAGTAGAATCTGAATGCATGATGTGGCAGAGCGAGACTCTGTCCCTATAAAATTGGAGGTAAAAGGGACACAGTATTTGCATATGTACGGTCTGCAAGACTATAGAGTGTAGAGTTTAAATGGAAAAAACTGTTCTGGAAGTTTTCTCCAGGTTTTGCTCATTCCGTACAGCACTCTTTAGTTGGAGACCCCTAATGCTGTATACACACGATCGGATTTCAGATGGAAGCTGACTTTCATCAGTCTTGCTTACACACTACTGTATCAGACTAAATTCCGACCGTCCAAAACGCGGTGAAGTAAAAATGAAGTTCAATGCTTCTGAGCATGCGTCGACTTAATTCTGAGCATGCATGGATTTTTCTCCAATGGAGTTCTATACATACGATCGGAATTTCCTATCGTTTTTTTTCTCATCGGAAATTTTTTAAACATGTTCTATTTTTTTACACCGATGGAAAAAAGTCTGATGGTGCCCACACATGATCGTTTTTTTCCAATGAAAAAAGTACATGGCATAAGAGTTTTGGGTGGGATGGGATCTCTTGAGGATAGCCAGCAGGGTGTGTGCCCAGGTGCACAGAGCCCATACAACTAGGGGCTGGTGAAAACAGAAGGCTGGAAGAAGGTGGAGTTGGTGCAGTGGCTGCTAGTGAGAGTCTCTGTATGAACATAGACGCTGTGTGCGGTAAGTTCAAAACTGTGTGCATTGAAGGGCTTGAAGCTGTGTGCTTCCAAGGAGCCAGAAGCTGTGTGCATTGAAAGGCTTGAAGCTGTGTGCGTTTTAAACGTCTTGCCGACTGCCGCCTGTACTTTTACGTCGGCAGAATGGCATGGCTGTGCAAAGTCCGCCAGTATCCTGCGTTCGTGTCATGGAGTGGCAGAATGGGGGGATGCCTTTGTAAACAAGGCATCTCCCTGTTCTGCCTGTCGGACACTGATTGTCTGCTCCCTGTAATCAGGAGCAGCGATCAGTGTCGTGTTAGGCCGCGTACACACGAGGAGACATATCCGATGAAAACGGACCGACGGAAATCTGTCCGCTAGGCCGTACACACGATTGGATATGTCTGCTGAAACTGGTCTGCGGACCAGTTTCAGCGGACATGTTCGATCTTGTGTACGCGGCCTAACAGTAAGCCCAGCCCCCACACAGTTAGAATCACTCCCTAGGACACCCTTAACCCCTTCCTAGCCCCCTAGTGGTTAACCCCTTCTTTCACAGACCACCAAGCTCTGAAGAAAGGTGTACGCCCCTGAAACGCGTCAGCTCTGAAAACATCGATTGTAGACTCAAGTGACTATCATAGTCTGCTGGTGTTGCTGTGTCTTGTTGCTGTGCTGTCTTTCAAGGCTCTATTTTAAAACTCAAATTGTGAGTATAATGATTGATTTTAATATTTTAATAAAAGTTACCCAAACGGTATCACACTAGGTCGGTGCGCCCTCCGTTCTTTTTCTTTTTCTTTTTAACCCCTTCTTTGCCAGTCACATTTATACAGTAAACAGTGCATTTTTATAGCACTGATCGCTGTATAAATGGGAATGGTCCCAAAAATAGTGTCAAAAGTGTCCGATGTGTCTGCCATAATGTCACAGTCATGATAAAAATCGCCGATCGATGGAATTACTAGTAAAAAAAATATATATTTATGGAAATGCCATAAAACTATCCACTATTTTGTAGACGCTATAACTTTTGCGCAAACCAATCAATAGAAGCTTATTGCGATTATTTTTTTACCAAAATATGTAGAAGAATACGTTTTGCCTAAACTAAGGAAAACATTTTTTTTAAGATATATTTTTCGGGGATACTTATAATAGCAAAGAGTTAAAAATATTGCTTTTTTTTCAAAATTGTTGCTTACATTTTGTTCATAGCGCAAAAAATTGAAACCGCAGAGTGGATCAAATACCACCAAAAGAAAGCTCTATTTGAGGGAAAAAAAGAATGTCAATTTTGTTTGGGAGCCACATCGCATGGCCACACAATAGTCAGTTAAATCGGCGCAGTGCCAAACCGCAAAAAGTGGCCGGTCATTTGGCAGCCAAATCCTCCGGGGCTGAAGTGGTTAAGGAGCCCTAAGCCATGTACATTCCAAGCCTGGAATACCTGGTTGTTTGAGGGACCAGTTTCTATAGCAGCAGTGCTGTTGAATAGAACCAAGGTGGGCTAGCATTTTCACTTATGTCCGAATGACGTTTAAACCCCTGCGTGGGATTCCTGAGTGGACCTTTTTGTTCTATTTTTCTATTTAATAAACATGGGCTACCATTCTCTTACAGGGGTGTTCCAGCCAAATGTTGTGTTTATTAAAAGTCAGCAGCTACAAAAACTGTAGCTGCTGGCTTTTAATAAACACTCACTTACCTTCTCCACGTTCCAGCGACGTGCCGGCTGGGGGTTCGCTCCTCTCCCCCCCTCCCCGGCCGGCGTCTTCATTCTAACTGTGGGCACCCGGCCGTGACAGCCTTCAGCTTCACGGCCGGGCACCCACTGCGCATGCGCGAGCAGCACTACGCATGCGCGCAGCGTGGCCCGCCGCTGATTGGACAGGCGATCGTCTAGGACCTGTCAGTGTCCTAGGCGGTCGCCTGCAGGGAGGGGCTGCTGTAGGCGATTAAGCTTAATCGCCTAACCAGCCCCTTGGCGGAAGGAGGAAGTGGGACAGGAAGTCCCACTCCTCCTGAAGCCCCCACTCCCCCCCCCAAAAAAAATTACATGTCAAATGTGGCATGTAAGGGGGTGTGGAGTGGATTAAGCGGAAGTTCCATTTTTGGGTGGAACTCCGCTTTAACTAAAAATGTCTGATGTGGACTCACTACACCAAAATGCCTACCACTGAACAAGCTAAACAAACACTCCAATGTCACAATGTATACATACGTTTCTCAGTCTTCTCATGAGGTACTGCAACTAGAGGGTGCCTTCAAACAATTCATTCTTACCGATAAGAGTTAGCAAAGGCTGTGCCTTAAAGAAGTATTAAACTAAAAAGAAAACATTTATTATATTGCAGCCTACTATGTCTTATGCCGCGTACACACAATCAGGCTTTTGCCAGGCCAAATCACATCAGAATTCCAACGGAATTCCATAAGAGAAAAATAGAACATGTTCTATATCTAAACTCCAAAGGAATTTCCGATGAAAAAACTCTGATGGCGCTACACATGATCGGAATATCTGATGGAAAAAGTCTGTCTGTGTGTTCATTTTCTTTTTTAGGCTTTCTTAATTCTATTTTCATCTTGTGATCCAGTTAGTAAGTCTTTCCTAAGGTGGTCAGTGGCAAGCCTATCCTAAGTTCTTTTGAGCGGAGACTACAAGCATGGGCTTCTCGTCCAACATCAGTGCCTGACCTCACAAATGCACTTCTAGAACAATGGTCAAACATTCTCATAGACCCACTCCTAAACCTTGTGGACAGCCTTACCAGGAGAGTTTAAGCTGTTATAGCTGTGAAGAGTGGGCTAACTCAATATTGAACCCAACGGACTAAGACGCCATTAAAATGTAATGTGCATGTAAAGGCAGACGTCCCAATACTTTTGACAATATAGTGTATCAAACTCAATAAGTAATGATCCGACAGTGTGGCCAGCTGGTCACAGAGTCAATAAAAGACTAGGTCATCTTTGATCGCCTCTATGGTCTTGGAGGACCAGAGTGACGTTTTGATGTCACTTCCGGTCCTGGGTGGAAGTAAACAATTATTTTTTTTTAAAGCAAAAGATATTTTGCATTTAAAGCTCACTATAAAGAGGACCTGTCATCCTTTTTTATATTACAAGGGATATTTGTAATAAAAAAAATTAAAGGAACAGTGTAAAAATAAAAAATAAAATATTTTTAAAATTTTTAGCGCCCCCCATCCCTCCGAACTTACACCCAAAAGTGAACCCATATGTTGCGTATGGTGTTTGCAACACACATATGAGGTATCGCTGCAAATGTTAGAGAGCGAGCAATGATTCTAGCACTAGACTTCCTCTGTAACTCTAAGGCCCTGTACACACGAGGAGACATGTCCGATGAGACAGGTCCGATGGACCGTTTTCATCGGACATGTCTGAAGGGATATTTTGGTCTGATGTGTGTACACACCATCGGACCAAAATCCCCGCGGACCAGAACGTGGTGACGTAGAACACAAGTTCAATGGAAGTTCAATGCTTCCACACATGCATCGAATCAATGAATCGCGGGATTTCGGTCCGATGGTTGGGCGTACTAACCATCGAACATGTCCGACAGACATGTTTCCAGCGGACAAGTTTCTAAGCATGTTTAGAAACTCTTGTCCGCTGGAAAACTGTCCGCTAGGCCGTACACACGATCGAACATGTCCGCTGAAACTGGTCTGCGGACCAGTTTCAGCGGACATGTCTCCTCGTGTGTACACGGCCTAAGACACCTTTCACACTTGTACAACTTCAAAGTCGTGCGATTTTACCGCGATTTCGCAGCCGCGATTTTACCGCGATTTGTAACCGCGATTTCAATGAATGCCTGTTTAAGTGGCATCAAAATCGGACCAAAGTACTGCATGGACTACTTTGAAGTCGGAACTACTTAAAGTCGCGCCAGTATGAATGGTAGTCTTTAAAAATAATGAAGAATGACTTGTCATACGTTTTTGCAGTCCAAAATCGTGGGACGAGTCGTATAAATGTGAAAGGGGACTAAATGGGTAACCTGTAAAGGTGTTTAAAGTGTTGCCTATGGAGATTTTTAAGTGCCATTGTTTGTCGCCATTCCAAAAGCGTGGACAATTTTAATGCATGACAGGTATCTATTTACTCGGTGTAACATCATCTTTCATATTATACAAAACAATTGGGGTATATACAGTATATTGTGTTTTTTTTTTTATTTATTTAATTCATTAAAATTAATTATTCCCAAAAACATTGCATTTGAAAAACTACTGCACAAATACAGTGCGGGATTAAAATTACAACGATCTCCATTTTATCCCCTAGGGTTGCTTCTAAAAAATATTTCAATAATGTTTGGGGTTATAAGTAATTTCCTAGCAAAAAATACTGATTTAAACTTGTAAACAAGTGCTTGGTCTTAAAGTGGCTAATAACATGCTAATAAGGTGGATTTTAGCAGAATTTATCATTTTGCTGTTAATTTTTACTGTGCAGTTGATGGTGTTGAGAGAATGACTTGGCATTTGGTACATCTACATATGATAGCTGCAGCCACAAGGCTGGTTGGGGCCTAAGCTAACATGAACACCAGAGCAGGCTGGAAAATATGAGGTCTCAAAAAAACGAATTGTGTACTTGGGTTGCCATCAATCTGAGTGCAGTATGATGATGTCATCCTATAAAATTGGCCTGTAAGTCATCCCTACATCAGCCCTGACATTAGTTGCAATTGGATGCTTGGATTTGCTTTGTAGCACAAATTATAGACATAATATTTCCAGCAAGCCTAAAAGTACACTTTTTATAAAAATAAATTAGGCTATAATCATGTAAGTTTAATGCGAAGGGAGATACGACAAAGATCTTGCACAGTACAAATTCTAAATGCATAGGACATCTTCTATATGAAGTAAACACACAGTAAACAAATTCAAGAATGCTGATGATAAACACTAAAGAAATCCACAGAGAATAAATTGCTCAGTCTGAAGGTTGAAATCTAGCATACTCTGTGATTTAATAATCAGAGGCAATATGCTTGTAGCTCTACGGTTTTATATAATTATGCTTTTAATTTTGGTTTATTATGTGCAACAAACAATACTTGTTTGTAAACTCAAGAAATATTAAAACACATTAAAGGGCCACTATACCTATTTACTTCCCTTTGAAAAGGATCTTAGAATATTCAAACACGCATAGCTTATAACAGCTGATTTATTCCAGCAAGCATATACAGTCGTATGCAAAAGTTTCGGAACCCCTGACAATTTCCATGATTATCATTTATAAATATATGGGTGTTTGGATCAGCAATTTCATTTTGATCTATCAAATAACTGAAGGACACAATAATATTTCAGTAGTGAAATGAGGTTTATTGGATTAACAGAAAATGTGTAATACGCATCAAAACTAAATTAGACAGGTGCATAAATTTGGGCACTCCAACAGAAAAATCAATATTTATTAGAGCAGAAATAACAGCCTCTAGACGCTTCCTATAGCCTGTAATGAGTGTCTGGATTCTGGATGAATTTATTTTGGACCATTCCTCTTTACAAAACATCTGCAGTTTAGTTAGGTTTGATGGTTGCCGAGCATTGACAGCCCGCTTCAAATCACCCCACAGATGTTTAATGATATTCAGGTCTGGGGACTAGGATGGCCATTCCAGAACATTGTACTTGTTCCTCTGCATAAATGCAGAGTAGATTTTGAGCCGTGTTTTGGGTCGTTGTCTTGTTGAAATATCCAGCCCCGGCGTAACTTCAACTTTGTGACTGATTCCTCAACATTATTCTTTATGGACCTTCCTTTGTGCACTGGTGCACAGTCATGTTGGAACAGGAAAGGGCCATCCCCAAACTGTTCCCACAAAATTGGGAGCATGAAATTGCCCAGAATGTCTTGGCATGCTGACGCCTTAAGAGTTCCATCAACTGGAACTACAGTAAGGGGCCAAGCCAAGCCCATCCCTTGAAAAATAACCCCACACCATAATCCTCCGCCACCAAATAATTTGAACCAGTGTACAAAACAAGGTCCATAAAGACATGGATAAGTGGGTTTGAGGTGGAGGAACTTGACTGGCCTCCACAGAGTAAACCCGATAGAACACCTTTGGTATGAATTTGAGCGGAGACTACAAGCAAGGACTTCTCGTCCAACATCAGTGCCTGACCTCACAAATGCACTTCTAGAAGAATGATCAAGCAAACATTCTTATAGACACACTCCTAAACTTTGTGGACAGCCTTACCAGGAAAGTTGAAGCTGTTATAGCTGCAAAAGATGGGCCAACTCAATATTGAACCCTACGGACTAAGACGCCATTAAAGTTTAATGTGCATGTAAAGGCAGGTGTCCCAATACTTTTGATAATATAGTGTATCAAACTCAAGAAGAAGATGAGCTTGTTTGACAGAAAAATTAAAGGAACACTTTTGATCTGATCTGGTCAGTTAAGTAGCAGAGGGGGAGGGGTGTATACAGAGGGGGTTGTTTATCAGTTTCAGCTGCTTTGCTGTTAATTGAAATTAACAACAGGTGCACTAGATGGGCAACAATGAGACAACCTCCAAAACAAGAATGTTTTTTCAGGTGGAGGTGTCGGACATTTTTTTTTCCCCACTCATCTTTTCTGACAGTTTTTCACTAGTTTTGCATTTGGCTAGGGTCAGTGTCACTACTGGTAGTACGAGGTAATACTTGGACTCTATAAGGGTTGTACAGGCAGTCCAACTCCTCCAGGATGGCCCTCAATACATGTCATTGTCAGAAGGTTTGCCGTGTCTCCCAGCACAGTCTCAAGATCTCAAGATCTCAAGAGAATGGAGGAGATTCCAGGAGACAGGCAGTTACTCTAAGAGAGCTGGACAGAGTCGTAGAAGGTTCTTAACCCATCAGCTAGACCGGTGTGACGGATCTCAGACATCCCAGGTGGGCACATCCGCCAGACCTGTGTCTCCTGTCCTCCAAACGCACCCGCAGCCTGGCGATTCGCCATAACCAGCCCTTAACCCCTCAATCACGAGACAATCCACACATGTTGAGGGTTACACAACCAGAGCTTAACTGTTTATTAAAATCCAAACTATACAGTTTTACACACAGTTAGGGACACTCCCCTTAGCCTTGTCTTAGCCTTTGGACATTGAAACAGTGTACAGATACCTAATGAGATTATGGTAAACAGGCAGCCTAGCTTCTCAATACACACCCCCTGCGGAGAGACGTTTGCAGTCCACTCTCCATTGTCTATGTGTCCAGCAACAAGATGGGGGGGGGGTGGGGGGTGTAGGGCTGTAACATTACATTACATCACAATAATGCCAGCTTCAGGTCTCCAGTATCTTTCCGGGCCATAGTCTGTCGGTAGGAGGCACGCCCACAATCCTTTCCAAGACATACAGTGACAGTGGGTTCTGTCACATTTCTCCCCTTTTAAAAACAGACTAACCAGGTTCCTGACCCCCAACTGGTCTGGACCTGCGTTAGTCACAAACTTCCACCCCAGGCAAACAGGAAAAGTAAAAGTATGACTCTGGCGCTGGGGAGCAAAACCGCACATACGGTCTCCCGGGAATAAAAACAGCCGCTGCAGAGTGGGAACAGCTGTCTGCACTCCTTTGATCCGGGGCGGGGTTGCAGATATTGGGGGAAGCTGAATAATCCTCAGCTGGTAGGGAGGTAGGGAACGTAGGCTGGTAGGGCTATGCATTTGGGGAGGCAAAGGTACTTGCTTTTCTCCTGGTGTAGTTACCAGCCGCTGAGAAGGTATCCTGCAGGGACTATCTCCTGGGTTCTTCATCTCTTGTTCTGATGCTGGGTAGAGACCATCAGCGCTCTGTCCTGTAGCCAGCGCTACGGGGGGACATATGAAAAAGTTGGGTACAGCTGCTGGAGAGGGGGAAGGGTTTTCTCCCCTGCCAGTTCTGTGACCAGCCCTTGGGTTGACTTCTGACATACTGAGGGCTGGGCAGGGACCATCAGAACTCTGCTCCATAGCCAACGCTTTTGCTGGGGGGAGAACCACTGGGGTAGTGTCCAATTGCTGGGGAGGGAGAATTGCTTTCTCTACTCCCGGTGGGAATATCTGCAGTTGGGGAAACAGCGCACGCAGGTCATCTCTCAGACTCTCCGGATCCAACTCTTTTTCTGATGCTAGGCAGATTATAGTGGCACTCTGCTCCATAGCCAACGCTTCTGCTGGGGGGATGAACATTGGGGTAGTGTCCAATTGCTGGGAGGGAGAATTGCTTCCTCTACTCCAGGTGGAGATATCGGCTGTTGGGGAAACAGCTCACGCAGATCATCTCTCAGACTCTCCGGAGCCAACTCTTTTTCTGATGCTGGACAGATGAAAGGGGCACTCTGCCCTGTAGCCAGCGCTTCTGCTGGGGCCCCAGATGAGATACTCTGGACTTGCTGCTGATCACCATCAAACAGCCGCTTGTATGCAATTTCGAGCTCAAATTCCTGCTCAACCAGGAACTCCAATTCCTCCAGGTCACATGCCTCTTCAGGGAGGTCCAGCACCTCATCTCGGAAGTCCAAGATGTTTTCCCGCCGCCACTCCTCATCGCTCCCAAAGTCTGGGTCTCCGTACATTTTTTGATGGAGCAGCCCCACGCCGCCATAGCCAACGCCTTCTGTTGGGCTGCCATCTGCTGTACTTGGCCAAAGTTGAGCCGCGAACCACCGGAGGGCTCTGTAGCTGGCGTCTAGCTTCATCTCCTCCTGGACCAATCTTCTGAGCTCCGTCTTCCAATCATCTCGCGGTCGTTCCCTCAGGAACACCTCTCGCACACAATACTGCGTCCAGTACATCTCTGAGGAGGAGGGAAGGATCTTCCCCTAAAAACAAAAGCAAAGCCGCGCCAATAGGAGGTATATACCAAACACTGTGTAAATATTTAGGCAAAGAAATGTGAACCATGCAACATATATCAACAGGTTTAGATAGTACCAACAGTCTATATTGCACATCAATTCAGATATGCTGTGTAACATAAAGGAAAGTCCATTTATTAACACCGCTGTGAATGTGAACCCAATGATGTCTCCTTCATATGTTTGCACATACATAAATGTCCATCCCTCACACCACAAGGAAAAAATTGTGTGACTGAAAGTGATCCCTTCACCAACTATGTAATGGCTGCTTACCAGAGGCAAGCTGAGTTAAAGCAGATGGCTACAGCCCAGCCACGGCCCTGGCTACCAGAGGCTCCAGTAGATTCTCACGAGTCTCACGATTCTCAGGAGTCAGTCTAGCAGTCGAATGGTATAGCGCAGCTCACAGTCCGGGCGTGAAAGTAATGGAAAAGTATACCATAGTGTAATAACGTTTTAAATTTATTCATAAAAGCAAGTAAGTACTCACATATAAAAACATGTATATCTGCATGTAAAAGCCGGCCGGCAAACAGAGCGATACCTTCCCCCTACGTAGTGACGTCACCACGTAGGGGGAAGGTATCGCTCAGTTTGCCGGCCGGCTTTTACATGCAGATATACATGTTTTTATATGTGAGTACTTACTTGCTTTTATGAATAAATTTAAAACGTTATTACACTATGGTATACTTTTCCATTACTTTCACGCCCGGACTGTGAGCTGCGCTATACCATTCGACTGCTAGACTGACTCCTGAGAATCGTGAGACTCGTGAGAATCTACTGGAGCCTCTGGTAGCCAGGGCCGTGGCTGGGCTGTAGCCATCTGCTTTAACTCAGCTTGCCTCTGGTAAGCAGCCATTACATAGTTGGTGAAGGGATCACTTTCAGTCACACAATTTTTTCCTTGTGGTGTGAGGGATGGACATTTATGTATGTGCAAACATATGAAGGAGACATCATTGGGTTCACATTCACAGCGTGTGTTAATAAATGGACTTTCCTTTATGTTACACAGCATATCTGAATTGATGTGCAATATAGACTGTTGGTACTATCTAAACCTGTTGATATATGTTGCATGGTTCACATTTCTTTGCCTAAATATTTACACAGTGTTTGGTTTTTTCCCTCCTATTGGCGCGGCTTTGCTTTTGTTTTTATGTGTCCTAGTGTTATCACACGACAGCTGCAGCCTTAAAAACATTAATGTTTTTTTATATGTATATTTTTTGAATTAGCGCAGTTTTTTGTTTATTAAGGATCTTCCCCTGCTGGCGCCGCTCGTAGCTTAGCGCCTCATGCCAGAGTTGGCGGCTGAGCATGGTGCGCTCTGTCACTGGTCCCCGATGTTTCTTCCGCATGCCTTGCAGCCTCCTCCCGAACTCCGCTCTCATGCTGGCTGGTCCCCGTATCGCTCCTCGGCAGCTGCCCAGATCTTGAATCCTGGTGGTGGTTTGGATGTCCTGGACTGCAGGAGACATCCCACTGCTGCCACCACTGTGACGGATCTTAGACACCCCAGGTGGGCACATCCGCCAGACCTGTGTCTCCTGTCCACCAAACGCACCCGCAGCCTGGCGATTCGCCATAACCAGCCCTTAACCCCTCAATCACGAGACAATCCACACATGTTGAGGGTTACACAACCAGAGCTTAACTGTTTATTAAAATCCAAACTATACAGTTTTACACACAGTTAGGGACACTCCCCTTAGCCTTGTCTTAGCCTTTGGACATTGAAACAGTGTACAGATACCTAATGAGATTATGGTAAACAGGCAGCCTAGCTTCTCAATACACACCCCCTGCGGAGAGACGTCTGCAGTCCACTCTCCATTGTCTATGTGTCCAGCAACAAGAGGGGGGGTGGGGGGTGTAGGGCTGTAACATTACATTACTGTGACGGATCTCAGACACCCCAGGTGGGCACATCCGCCAGACCTGTGTCTCCTGTCCTCCAAACGCACCCGCAGCCTGGCGATTCGCCATAACCAGCCCTTAACCCCTCAATCACGAGACAATCCACACATGTTGAGGGTTACACAACCAGAGCTTAACTGTTTATTAAAATCCAAACTATACAGTTTTACACACAGTTAGGGACACTCCCCTTTGCCTTGTCTATGAGGGGAGGGGGACAAGGAACAATAAATGGCAACAGAACATTTGGACATTGAAACAGTGTAGAGATACCTAATGAGATTATGGTAAGCAGGCAGCCTGGCTTCTCAATACACACCCCCTGCGGAGAGACGTCTGCAGTCCACTCTCCATTGTCTATGTGTCCAGCAACAAGAGGGGGGGGGGGTGGGGGGGTGTAGGGCTGTAACATTACATTACATCACAATAATGCCAGCTTCAGGTCTCCAGTATCTTTCCGGGCCATAGTCTGTCGATAGGAGGCACGCCCACAATCCTTTCCAAGACATACAGTGACAGTGGGTTCTGTCACAAATACATCACAATAATGCCAGCTTCAGGTCTCCAGTATCTTTCCGGGCCATAGTCTGTCGGTAGGAGGCACGCCCACAATCCTTTCCAAGACATACAGTGACAGTGGGTTCTGTCACAACCGGTATCTGTTCCTTTGTGCAAGAAGGAACAGGATGAGCACTGCCAGAGCCCTAACAAAATGACCTCCAGCAAGCCACTGGTGTGAATGTCTCTGACCAAACAATCAGAAACAGACTTCATGGGGGTGGCCTAAGGGCCCGACGTCCTCTAATGTGCTCTGTGCTCACTACCGGACACTGTGAAGCTCATTTGGCATTTTCCATTGTACACCAGAATTGGCAGGTCCGCCACTGGTGCCCCATGCTTTTCACAGATGAGAGCAGGTTCACCCTGAGCATATGTGACAGACGTGAAAAGGGTCTGGAGAAGCCACGGAGAACTTTATGCTGCCTGTAACATCATTCAGCATGACCAGTTTGGTGGTGGGTCAGTGATGGTCAGTTCCTGGAGGATGAAGAAATTGATACCATTGAATGGCCCCCACACTCACCTGACCTAAATCTGCCAGGTTGCACCTCAGTCTGTTCAGGAGCTTAGCGATGCTCTGGTCCAGATCTGGGATGAAATACCCCAGGACACCACCCGCTGTCTCATCAGAAGCATGCCCTGATGTTGTCAGGCATGCATACAAGCACTTGGGGGCCATACAAACTACTGAGGACCATTTTGAATTGTTGCAATGAAATTTCAGCAAAATGGACTAGCTTGCTGCCTAATTTTTTCACTTTGATTTTCAGGGTGTCTTTGAATTCAGCCCTCTGTAGGTGGATAATTTTAATTTCCATCAAATGATGTGCCATCCTTTCATTCCTAACACATTAACCAGTCCATATCAGTATAGATATCCAGCATGAGATTTTTGCCAGTTGAGAGCTGATATGTTTTCAAAGTGTTCCTTTAATTTTTTTGAGCAGTGTATATCATAAAAGCAATTGATTTGGTTTAGCTTGAATTTATTTCCACCAGGGCTAACTGTGCTTTCCCCAATGAAAACAATTAGTTACTGACCACAGCTGATTTTTAAAAGATACAAACTTTTCTTTAAAATGATCATTATATCACACAACTGCATAATTGCACGAATGAATGCCATTAGTATTGTAACAAACTAGTTGAATATCCCAAACTGAAAAGGAATAACTCCTTAGCATAACAAAAAGAGAACTAATACAGATTAGTAGGCCTCATATGACTATTGTACTTATTAATTAACTTAAGGCATTCTCAGCATTCTTTAATAGATTAGTTTCCATTCAGAGCAAATATAGCTCTGTGAATACATTAATGTATTTGTTGGTGTAGTCAAACTGTGAAACTAAAAAAAAAAAGCAATGAAACCCTGCAAATTCTGCATTGTTTAAAATACTATTTTAAATGTATCAATGATCCAATTTTCTACACCACCTAAAGTGTTTGTAAACCCTTTGAAATGCAAAATGAAGCATATCCTTATATAAAGGTTACTTGCATCAAATAAAGGCATTAAGTGTGGATCCTGGCCACTCTTTCCTTCCCCTTCAATCTCGTCTGTCACTTCTGGCAATTTTCTCTGATACCAGGCATTTCATGGTAACGGCCCCCCAGCACACAGGAGGTCATTGACCGCCTCACTGAACTAACAATCTGCATATTTTGTCTTTGGTAGGTATTCCTGCGCTACTAGCAGATTCAGTGAGAGGTAATGGTGCAGCAAACACTGAATGGGTCAGAAACTGCCCAAGGGTATATACATGTGAAAAAAAAAATCAAAAGGTGGCCCCACAGTAAATAATAAGGTGCTAATATATGACATAAGTAAAATAAAATTGAGAGAGAGATAGAGAGAGAGAGAGAGAGAGAGAGAGAGAGAGAGAGAGCAGACTGCTTAATGAGGTGATGGACAGATGAAACCAAAGTTGAGTTGTTTGGAAGAAACACACAACACTATGTGTGGAGAAAAAGAGGCAAAGCACACCAACATCAAAACATCATTCTAACTGTGAAGTATGGTGGTGGGGCCATCATGGTTTGGGGCTGCTTTGCTGAATCAGGGCCTGGACGGATTCCTATCATCAAAGGAAAAATTAATTCCCAAGTTTATCAAGACATTTTGCAGTAGAACTTAATGCCATCTGTCCACCAGCTGAAGCCCAACAGAAGATGGGTGTTGCAACAGGACAAGGACCCAAAGCATAGACGTAAATCAACAACAGAATGGCTTAAACAGAAGAAAATACACCTTCTGGAGTGGCCTCAACCCGATTGAGATGCTGTGGCATGACCTCAAGATAGCGAATCACACCAGACATCCCAAGAATATTGCTGAACTGAAAGAGTTCTGTAAAGAGGAATGGTCAATTATTACTCCTGACCGTTGTGCACGTCTGATCTGCAACTACAGGAAACGTTTGGTTGAAGTTATTGCTGCCAAAGGAGGTTCAACCAGTTATTAAATCCAATGGTTCACATACTTTTTCCTCATACACTGTAAATGTTTACATGGTGTAATAAATAAAAACATGGTAACATTTAATTATTTGTGTGTTATTAGTTAAAGCAGACTGTGACTGTCAATTGTTGGGACTTAGATGAAGATCAGATCACATTTTATGACCAATTTGTGCAGAAATCCATATCATTCCAAAAAAGGTTCACATACTTTTTATTGCAACTGTATTGTGCAAAAGATAGTCTATGTTTCTTCAATAGGTGAAAAGTGCTAGTGCATATAAAAGGTGCTGGATATTGGTAATGGGTGACACTGTGACTTCAGTGGTTGAGCTCTTTAGTGTGTTTCACACCCATGGGTGTACTACCTTCTTACTTTACTTCTGTAAGGTAATCAGCATAATAGAAAATGAGGATAGATGATCGTGGACAAAGAGGGGGGTCCTTTCTCCATTCATTCCAGGGTCTGTGTGGTGTTTCCTATATGTGTATTTTTTCTCCCAGGGTTGAAACAGCATAGAGGGTCCTCACAGGTATAGCAAACCGGACATGTTAAGGCAGGGGGGAACTGTGGAGAAAACAAGGAGCCTCTTATGTATTTAAAATAAGACAATTTATTTAAGTATAAAAACATTGAGGTACTCACATTAAAACAATTACAAGCACAGAAAACAAAATGAGCAGCAAGCTCACATCCAGGACGTCACTTCCGGTTTCCGTGCATCCTACACGTGTCGTCACCGTCACGTGACTTCAATCTGCATATTTCATTGTACTTTGTGAGGCTGTGTGCCCACTCAGATCTGTGTTGTAGAGTGTGTGACATCAAATCTCCACCTCCTGCCTTCCAGGAGAGACTAATATGATCTGCTCTGTGAAATTTAGAGGCCTCTGGAGGAGAAAGGGTTGTAGGTAAAGAAGCACAGCGTATGTGAGAGGATTTACTTCATGATTGTTTATCACTTTGGTAGACTTATGTAAAAGTTTATAACCACTTTAATTTTAAAGAACCAACAATAAATAATTCTATGCACAGGAAAATGCTTACCATGTAAGTAGATATGTGGAAGGTGTTATTAGACATGCTAACGAACAGCTGTATGATACCTATAACAGTAATGAGAAAGTATGTACATAGCATTAATGACAATTGGTAATAATAATGAACAGTTCTTTACGTTTTAATGACTATCACCCCATGAGGATAGGTTTTGATGGAGTTTACACATTGCCATAAGGATTGCCTATTCCACTTATATATAGTAATAGTAATAACTTTACTACCAGTAAAATGCCAAGTGGCATTACATTGAAAATGCAGATGTTCTAATGTGTGCTGACAGGAAATCGAAGGACAGACCTGTTTAGAAACTTTAAGAAACGCTGTATCCGTGCCTAGAATATAAATAACATTATTCCTAGATTTATCACTGAACCCCCAATGGGTTATTGACAGCAAAACTCCATCACTGCAGTATATACAGTAGGTGATATGTAGCAATGATATGAAGGCACTATCTCAGATCCCTTGAGGTTTCATCAAAACATCTATATGGCAGATTATATACTGCAGTGATATGGAAGTCCTATCTTATATTCCTTGAGGTTGCATCTAAACATCTATGAATCTGAATCACTTAAGTAGCTTAAATATGTATCAAACAAACTGAATTCAATGTAACTTCTAAATCCAGTTAACTTAAAACAAAAATAGCTGTTTTATTGGAAATACATTTTATAATAGTTTTTTTAAGGAAACCTAACATGGTATAAATATGCTGACTGCCATTGCTAACCTCCTTAAAATTGTATTTGTCTGAAGGCCCAGTCTGTTAGGCCCCCACCTTACAACTGTATATTTATTTTCTCCATCAGCACATCCCCCCACAGTTATTACTTCTTGTATCTCTTGACCCCCTCCTCTTAGATTGTAAGCTCTAACAAGCAGGGCTGTTGGATTCCTACTGTTTTAAAGTGCATTGTACTGTAGTTGTAATGTTTACCCTCAAGTTGTAAAGCACTGTGTAAACTGTTGACGCTATATAAATCCTGCATAGTAATAATTTCATACTGATCAACTAGCTTCAATACTTCAGCCACTGAACTAAGCTTGTATACACACCAGTAGTCTGAATTCACACAAAAATGGTTTTAAATGCTTAAGGTTTTACCTTAAAGTGGATGCAAACCCTCTCCTATACCCTATACCTTTAATTAGAACCAATGTAGAGATTTCTTTCTCCCTAGTTCTATAATACAAATTGAATATGGTCAATACTAAATTAACTAATTAACATATGAACACTGTTTAACACATTATGTGTTCAGTACATACTATTATACTTTTGTTTGGTTACCATTAACTATATATTTTCTGATATAATCAAGCATGAACCAATTTGTATGTCCATATTCTAATCCAGTACTCTATTACTATACCCTGTTGGTCAAATTAAACCCAGCACCACTCATCATTACATTCTTTCTCTTTTTATTTTTATTTTTATTTTTTTATTCTTATTTTTCATCTCTATGATCGGCGATCCGATCTTAAATACACACTCATATGTTCCCCACTAGGAGTGCTCGGTTTCACATATTCAGCCTGTAGGACTCAGTCGCTATTTGCGACTCCACCTCGCAACAGTGTTGGAATAACCTGTGGCCAGTGAGACACGGTCATCTTGAAGTAACTATACATCCTATATGTCAATATGTTTGAAAAAAACGACAGACACCAAATAATTTAATTGATTTATTTTGCTCTTCCTTAACAATTTTTTCTTTCTAATTTGTAATTACTTCTGGTACACATACTCTATTTAATCAGAATATTCACTGTACTTACGCTCTTATGCACATGTGATATTAATTATATACTGTTAAAATATTGCAATGTCTTATTACATTTCTATTCATTTACTCATAGATTGAGATTTATATACACACACGTCCCTGAGGAAGCCTGAGGGCGAAACATGTCGGACCTACTGTATATAATATTATAAGAATCTACCAATATTGACATTCAATCTATTATATGACCATGTTTTTTAACCTCTTGTATGTATTTAATAATATGTAATATTAAAATTTATATTTTTATATATAAATTGTTTTGGTCTGTTTGTTGGTTCCTGTGACCTCAGAGCTAATAATACTAGTGTTAACATTTAAGCATATCCAAGTGCATTCGTATAGTCCCACGCCCCATCCCTTAATTGGGAATATATACCTATCTCTCCTATACCCAGTGAAGTGAATAGCCTCAGGTGATACACAGGTGAAAAAATCTCCCTACATAAGTTTTACATGCATATCTACTGTCTTTCCCTTTCTACATTCTTTAGAGAGTGCAGATAGTGTTAGAAATCTTGTTTCCTCGTTTAACAGTGGGTGTGGAGTCTGGGGGGCATACATGGTGTGTGAGCTGATTGGAGGAAAGGCCACTTCCACAGGGGCAGCGGGAGGAAGGAACATGCAGCACTGTACTGTGAATAGATAATCTCGCTGCTAATCTACCTCTAAACTCCCTCCCCAAATTTTCAGCTGCTGTTGTTTCATGTGTCGGAGAACTTGTCAGAAGTGACTCTGCTGATAACGGAGGAACGGAGCAGCAGGAAGACATGGCACTTAGAGCTTTGGATAGAGATAAGTAAACCACAGATATATGTGCCCAGATCAGATTTACTGAATGGGGTTTACAACCACTTTAATGCATTCTACAATCTCTGCAATAAGGTAAAAAAAAAAAATTGGGGGGGGGGTGAGGGGGCGAGCCACACCATCTGTGTCTGTAGTCATAGGCAGCAAAGCTTGTGATCAAACCCACAGATCAGTGGCGTCTTTAGCTTTCATATTTAGGGGGGGCACATGGGGGACAGGGACAAAAGTAGGGGGGCCAACTATAAAATGCAATTTTATATATATATATATATACAGGGCTCAAAATTTCAAGTCCTGAGCTACTAGCCAGGCCTCAAGAGTTACTCGCCACCAGTTGCCCCACCTAATTCATACACTGCCCTGCGCCTAATTGCACCCGTAAACACCCTCATAGATTATCTCATGGAATGACACTGTTACATTTTTTATGCAGAATCAAGTTACGAAATTAAATATTACCAACAACAACTTTAGCAAAATGGGACATGGCACTGGGGGCAGACCAGAGGGGCAGGGAACTGGGGGCAGACCAGAGGGACAGGGCACTAGAACTGGGTCTCTTGCCCATTCTCTTTCTGTCTCCTCTGCAACTCTTATCCATCCTCTCTCTCTCTCTCTCCCTCTCCCTCTTCTATTCATCTCATCATCAGGAGCCTGTGTGCGCGGCTCCACGCTTGCATGTCCCCACCTCCCCCTTTTATTCAGGCTGGCAGTGAGGAGAGGAGCTGCAGCACAGCGGGAGGGAGTACAATCCAGTGCTGAGATCCACACAACTGCATAGCCATTGACACCATAGCACAGCGCACACTGACACCACACAGCACACATTGAGACCAGTCTGTTCACAGTGCTCAGGCTGAACTGTTGGACACTTACATAGAGCACAAGGAGAAAAAAACTGCACAAACTGGAAGGCTGCCACTCTCATGTCAGGGCAACTTTCAGTGAGCGCTGCACCGGAGTGGTAATTTTCGCAATCTCCACCTCACTCATTACTTTCTACTGTCCAGCTACATTGGTCGGGGGGAGGGGGGCAGGCTCAGAGAGGTCATACTGTTAGGTCCCATGGCTAAATGAGAATTGTAAGGAGAGCACCTGTGTACTGCTCTGCCTGTGCGCGGCTCACCAGACTACTTTTCCTGAGCATGCACCCTTCCTCTTCGCCCGCCAATCTCATTTGGACTCTAAGTGTAGGCACAGATTGGAGGGAGATTGGTCATGTAGCCCTGTCATCACTCACCCTCAGCTTAAATATATATCCTGGGCCCTTTACTACCATCCCACAACGGGCCCTTTCACATGTTCTGCAGTGAGCTCCCTTCCTACAATACTGGGGCCCCCAGGGTAGCAGAAAACAAGAGATATATGTCACCAGCACACCAAGAAAATATAAGGGTCCAAAGCAGTGGGAGAACTCTCAGGGTTGCAAAGGTTGTCTTGCCATCGGGCCCTGGTGTTCTGCCACTGTGGGGTTCCCCAGCTGTCCTGTCCCTGCTATTGACAGCGCTGGTCTGGCATCTGTCTCCTTGGCAGCGGCGGAAGTCTATTAGGACCTAGTGTTTATAGATTGGTTATAGAGAGTTGAGCCCCCAGCTGGTCACCTAGCAGCAGTAATGCTGTATAACCTTCTTTGTTGACATGCTGATCGGGATGTGATCCAGGTGATGCTCCCAGTCATATCTAATAAACACATTATTTATTAGCATCAAGAGTACAACCACATATATACAATCAACTGTATGTTCTGCAGCCATGTGGGCTCTATGCCTGTAAAGTGTGGGCTTTGATCAATAAAATCACTGATATTTAACACTAGGATTTGACTAGGCGCATCACCTGCCAAATCAGCGGCAATTGCTGCCAATGGCACCATCCGAATGGGTGCAATGCCGCATTTGCAGCATTGCACCATTTCTGTCCACACTGGGAGAATTCCCCATCCACCTATAATGTGTAGATGGTGGAATTGAATCATTTTTTTTTTCATTCAACCTAATAGTAGAATGAAAAAAATGGATCAATGTATGGGCTGCCTAAGAGCTAAGACCAGTCATAGACAGTTTAAATCTCAGCTGATCCAGCAGGAACTGGCTGAGGTTTGAACCATTATTGAGCAGATTCTCTTATGATTATCACTAGTGGTTGCTAGTGATGGCTGGACTTGCTGGGCTGTAAAAGAGTGTCATAGACTGACACTCGGCTCAGCTTGCAGTCACCACTCTTGGAATTTACAGGCTGGTTCTCCTGTCCTCCTGTCCTAAGGATGGGAGAAATCAGTCTGTTTTTTCAGTAACTGAGATGAAGTCTCCCCCCCCCCCCCCCCACAGTACTCACGGAGTCCTTTCTGCAACTTGCTCTTCTCCGTGTCAATGAGGATGCAGGGGAAGAAGCAGATCGGGTGGCTGTGGTTGTATGAGCGCTCGCATTATGCAGTGTCAGCGAGCAGAGGGAGGGGGGAGAAATGCCCAGCCGAGCTGAATGGGGACGCTCTCCCTCTCAGGAGAGACTGTTACTCCAGTGGCGGCCCAAACACAATACAAAAAATGCAATTAATTAGCAAAGACACTGGAAACTGGACACTGGAAGCGCTAATTACGGTAGGGGACATCTTCTCTATATATTGGGTGTCATTTGGCAGTGGTCAGTGCCCCAGGACGATGTTCTATTGAACAAAACGCGTCGGGGAAAGACACTGACCCTACTGCCAGTAGATGCTAAGCGCTTGTTTTACTCTGTTCAAATGTGAGTGGAAAACTTTTCTTTTCAATAAATGTCATCAGTTTATACAGAATCACGCTATGTGTACTTAATTTTTTCCCCTGGTACTACTCTTTGGTATAATTTGATATCTTGTGAGAGGTTCCTATTAGCACCATTCAAGTGGCCCCAACAAGAAGACGAGATCTAGGAGTTCCTATGAAGTAAACAGTGTTTTCCATCCTTGGATGATACGTGGACCCTGGATAGATCCCTAAGCCTGTATGACCTGATGAGTGGAAACGTAATTAGGTCTCAACTTCCGGTAAGCTGAATTACATTCAAATCTCTTTTTGGGACGGATCCTCTATCGTTCACTGGTTTCTTCCTCCCTAGTTCATTTAGTAATTGAAGCTTACCATTTATTTATGAACTTACTTCACTGAGTTTACGTAATTTTAGCGACACACTTTATTTTTCTCTGCATGGTGGGGCACAACATAATGTTGGGGGGGTCAGGACCCCCTCTGGCCCCCCCTAGGGTCACCATTGCCACAGATGTGCCAGATTAGGAAGCTGCTTCCTGTGGGTGCGCACACCAAGAAGAGGAGAAGCCAGGAGCGCCAGCGGGTGGACCCGATTAGAGGAGAATCGCCCCGATTTTGCTTTGCTCAAAATTATTGCACAGTGAAAATAAGTATAAAAACAGGTTTTCCAATCAATTTGATTTGCTGCTACCCTGTAAAGGGAAATGAAAGTTAGAATCAGCATGAAAACCAGGAAACAATTATAATTAAATGGAGGCTATGACATAGAAGTGATATCCTTTATTGGCTAGGATTTTTAAAGATGTAAGCATTTGCAAAACTCAGATTTCTTCATCAGGCTCTATACATTTCCAATATCTTTCTAAAACACACATATTTATATACAGAATTACAAGGATCTGCTGTGAAATAAATACATTTAAAAAGTACAGCTATTTTTTCTTGACACACTAGTAAAGGTTATTGAAAGAGATTAAAGATCTACATTTAGAGATGTTACTGAGGTAATTGACTCACAGATAAGACACAATTATCACCTCAAATGACTGTCCTTTTGAGATGTCCATAGAAATAATAAAATACAACTATTGTCACATCAAATTTGTCACCTCAATGAGTCCTTTTGAGCTGTCCATTCTTTTGGTTGAAGGCTTCAGGAACACAGGCTTTTATTGCCAGAGGTCAGAAGATTATAAAAATCATAGTGTCACATTGTTTGTCCCCCACCTAGACTATTGTCCAGCATTTTAAATGCATCTATGAACTTAAATTCCTATCTAGTCATTCTTATCGTGATTACATGTTCCCCATCAGTACCATCATTTTGAGATCATTCAAGGCTGTGATCCCTGAGGAATTTGTACAAAAAAATTCAGAGAATTCGAAATAACAAAAAAAAAGCTAAAAAGACTCAGACCTAAAATGGTTGTAAAAATGTGTTTTTTATTTTCTAAATGGGTTACTTTAAGCAAGTGCATTGTTGGTTCGCTTACCTTTTCCTTCGATTTACCTTCTAAATTTTATTTTTCTTTGTCTGAATTTCTCACTTCCTGTTTCTCCTCTGTAATCTTGCCCCCCTCATCCATGGGGGTTAGTCAGCCAGAACAGCTTACTGAGGAGGAACAGCAAGTGAGAAATTCAGACAAAAAAAAACAAAGACAAAAAAAACATTTAAAAGGGAAATTGAAGGATAAGGTAAGTGAACCAACAATGCACTAGCTTAAAGGAACCTATTTAGAAAATGAAAAACAAACCTTTACAACCAGCTGCATACTAGACAAACAAAACAATTAAACTGTCGTTAACCTATCCTCATACAAACCTACAGAAATAGCTATACTTTCAAAACGTCCCACAATTTTCCCAGGAAAACTGATATCCTACATGCTACATACATGTTTACACACACAGATCCTCGTCCATGTCTTTGTAACCACCGATTGAGGGTTCCTGTGGACATCGCGGCCGCCAGGCACGCGCATCGGCATCTTAGTTATGCGGCGGGCACTTGCACGCCCCCAGTGGCTGGAGGCCGGAGGCCGTATATAGACGGCCTCCCGGAAATTGAGATCCACACTGCGGCCATACAAAGTCATATGGCCGGCAGCAAGTGGTTAAAGGAGTTGTAAAACCTCAAGGTTTTTCACCTTAATGCATTCTGTACATTAAGATCAAAACCTCCTGTGCTACAACTGCCCCCGAGAGTCCACCCCTTTTCTTACCTGAGTCTCATTCCAGTGGTGGGGATGAGCATAGCAGCTCTAGCCACTGTCTCGGTTCCTCATTGGACAGCTTGATAGCAGCGGGAGCCATTGGCTCCGGCTGCTGTCAATCAAATCCAATGACATGAGAGATTTGACGGGGCCAAGTCCTACTGTCTGTGTCAATGGATGCAGCAGTAGGACTCGGGAGCTTGCCTGCACGAGTGTCCCCATGGAATTCGGCTCTCCGTGGGGGCACTCGTAAAGAGGAGGAGCTAGGAGCGGGGCTGCTCTATGCAAAACTCTTGCACAGAGCAGGTAAGTATAACATGTTTGTTATTTTAACCACTTGCTCACCTTAGGATGTCCATGGACGTCCTCAAATTTGTGCAGTGATATCTCAATGATACCTGCAGCCACAGGCATCATTCAGATATTGCCGTCTTCAGCCGGCGATTCTGTGCACCATAAGAATGATCAAAGCAGCGGTGCCGCTGCTTGATCATTCTTATAGGTGGCAGGAGGGGACGTCCCCCCCTCCCACCGCCACCCGGTGCTTCTCTGGGCTCTCCCGTGCCATCGGGGGCCCGGAGAGCGAATCGGCCGGCGTTCCCTGCAGAACCATAGAGATGACTGGTGACCAGATGGTCACAGTCATCTCGTTGACCGTCGGAGGACCGGGCGCGATGTTATGCCGTCACGCCCGGTACCCGGAATGTAAACACAGCCGCAATCACGGCTGAAAGCATTAGATCGGTGAATTTTTTTTCACAATCTAATGCTTTCCACCCTGGAGGAGAGATGTGGGGTCTTATTGACCCCAAATCTCTCCATAAAGAGGACCTGTCACAGTGATTCCTATTACAAGGGATGTTTACATTCCTTGTAATAGGAATAAAAGTGATCAAAATATATTTTTTTTAAAGTGTAAAAGTAAAAAAATGAAGTAAAAAATAATAATAATAATAATAATAATAATATAAAAAAAAAAATTTAAACGCCCCTGTCCCGGTCGCTCGCGTGCAGAAGCGAACACGCATGCAAGTCCCGCCCACATAGGTAAACACCGTTTGAACACCACATGTGAGGTATCATCGCGTGCGGTAGAGTGTGTGCAACAATTCTAGCACTAGACCTCCTCTGTAACACAAAAATAGTAACCTGTAAAAAAATTAAAGCGTCACCTATGGAGATTTTTAAGTACCGAAGGTTGGCGCCATTCCATGAGTGTGCGCAATTTTAAAGCGTGACATGTTAGGTATCTATTTACTCGGCGTAACATAATCTTTCACATTACACAAAAAAATTGGGCTAACTTTACTGTTTTGTTATTTTTTAATTCATGAAACTGTTTTTTTTCCCTAAAAAAAGGCATTTGAAAAATGATTGCGCAAATATCGTGCAAGAAAAAAAGTTGCAATGACAGCCATTTTATTCCCTAGGGTGTCTGCTAAAAAAAAATATATAATGTTTTGGGGGTTCTGATTAATTTTCTAGCAAAAAATATGTGATTTTTACATGAAGGAGAGAAGTGCCAAAATAGGCATGGTGATGGTTAAAAAAAAACTAACCTTTACAATCACTTTAAAATCACAAAAATAAATCTGAGATATAGGCCCCCTTTAATCCAAAAAAATATCCTTGATATTTACTAAATATCTACAAGGAACCATCCTAGCCACCATGGATTTATATACCGCCATTGCCCATGATGATGGTAATGCAATTTACCTGCAATATTTTAAGAAACTGGACTGATTCCCCAGTTTATATAATTTATACTGACCCACAACTACTTTTCTATTGGCCAATATCTCTACTTGCAGCAGATGGAATTAACAATGGGATCCTGTTGTGCCCCCCTACTATGTAAATCTGACTATGACTCTATGGGACATATTTACAAAAACTGGAGCCCAGAGAATCAGGTGCAGCTGTTCATGGTCACTAATAAACTTCTAAATTCAGCTTGTTCAATGAAGCCTTGACAATAATTCCCCTTTCATATGGGCGCCTCCGTGAAGCCAAATCCGCTTGCGCAGCTGGGGATCTCTCTGCTCAGCAAACAGATGAGAGGTCCACGTCTGCTCCCCTATGCAGAGTTGATATGGACACAGTCTTTCTCTCCTCTATGGGGCAATTGGATGGAAACGGACGACCTGTCCGTTTCTATCCGATGCCATTCGATCCACCAGACAGATGGGGAATAGAACCACCATCTGTCTGTTTTTGATGGACTGGATCGAATCAGATGGCGGCGGGTGTCCATAGAAGGAACTGGAGGGTGGGATCAGGTCTGCCTGAAAAACAATAGGTGTTCCTGATCGATCGCCCAGGTAAAAGGGGCCTAGCACTTAGTAGCAATTGGTTACTAGACACAGTTGCGCCAGACTTTCCAAGATCCCGTTTTATAAAAAATTTCCCTATGTGTATACTTAACCATTGTCATCAGGACTGAAATCATGAAGAAATTGAATAGAGGGTATACCATCCAATGGGGACATTTGTTCCTGTGACATTTGGCTATATGCCTGTAGCACAACAAATGTAAATAATTCTCTTCAAACGGGTACAGACAAAAACAAAAAACCTGACAGGGGTTTTAACTATTCCATAATCTATCCAAAACTAGATGGATGTTATTTATATTTTAACGTTTTCTTTTACTTCGTATGAGTTCTTTGTCAGGCTTGGAATTGTGAGTAATGTGTTTTAAGAACTTTCAGATCACGGTTTGTTAGTTTAAAATTGAACAGTAGGCGAATATAAAAGACACAAATGCATGCAGCTCTGTAATCATTTGTACATCATTAGATTTTTTATTTTTTTTAAAATACAAGGGCCCAGATTCAGAGAGCCATTACGCCTGTCTAACTGGTGTTAGACTGGAGTAATTTCAAATTACGCGCGTTTTCTAGCTAGTCGACAACCTCAAACCATGAATAGACGGCTGCGGGCTTCAATTCGACTGGATTACGTGTTCATACGCCTTCGGATCTACGCTGCAATAAAATTGTGGCCACTGGGTGGACTTCCCGTCGTTTTCTGCGTCGGGGTATGCAAATGAGCTTTTGCCGGCGATCCCCGAAATTACGATCTTCAATCGCAATCTCTTACGGCACCTTTAGTCATATTTTTTTGGCGTAACACTATACCAGCTTTTTGCTGCTCTAATATTAGACAGCCCATGTTAAGTATGGCCGTCGTTCCCGTGTCGAATTTCTACGTTTTCCGATGTCTTTTATTATTTTTTTACGTAAGTCGTCCGGGAATAGGAATGTTCGTAAAGGACACTACTCAAACAACGAATGACGTAACGACGTGATTTCGCGCAATGCACGGCGGGAAATTTCTGAACGGAGCATGCGCAGTTCGATCGCCGCGGGGACGCGCTTAATTTAAGTGCTTCACGCCCCCTAATCGTGTATTTCGATTACGCGGCGAGAAATAGACTACGCCGCCGTAGCGTACGGGCAAAAATCTACCAGGAT